>OX463234.1:37930925-38530925 GCA_949820135.1 Sylvilagus floridanus
GCGTGAGACTTTTACACTGGACACCTACAAAACAACTTTGAAAGAAATTAATGGAGACTCAGATAAATGGACAGACACCCCATGTTCATGGATTAAAAGAGTTCATATTTTCAGGGGGGCAATACTCCTCAAGTCGATCTGTAGATTCAATGCTATCTTTATCAAAACATCAGCTGACATCTTTGCAAAAATTAACAAGTTAATCCTAGAATTCATAAGGAAATTCAAGAGACCTGGAATAGTCAAAACAATCTTCAGTAAGAACAAAATGGAAGACTCACACTTTGTGATTTCAAAACTTACTACATACAGTAAAAAAGATCATATGGAACTCACGAAAGTATCGATGTATAGATCACCTGAACAGACTTGAGAGTCCCCACATTTCTCATCAATTGATTTTCTACAATGGAGCCAAGATGAATCAATTTAGCAAATGGTACTGGAATAACTGGATATCCATGTGTGGAAGAATGAAGCTGGACCCTTCACTCACATAACACATGTTAATTCAAAGTGGATCAAAGGCCTAAATGTAAGAGATAAAACCATAAAATGTTTAGGAAAAAAAAAAAACAGATATAGATATTTATGACCTTGGATTAGGCAATGGAATCTCAGATATGATACCCAAAGCACAAACAACAAAATAAAACTCATAAATTGGACTTGATAATGAAAACTTTGGTGCTTAAACACAGCATCAAGAAACAGAAACCTGCAGAAAAAATTTTGCAAATCTGATAAAAGACATGTATATGGAACATACAAAGAACTATTACAACTCAATAATAAAGAGACAAACCAATTAAAAATAGAGGAGCTGAGCTGATATTTCTCTAAAGAAGAGGCACAAATGGCCAATAGGCATATGAAAAGATGCTCAACAATAGTAGCCATCAGGGAAATGCAAATCAAAGCCACAGTGATGTCACTTTGCTTCACTGAGATGGCTGTAATCAAAGTCAGACAATAGCAAGTGTAGACAAGGAAGCACAGAAATTGGAACTCTCATACTTTGAATGTAAAGTGATATGGCCACTTTTGAAACACTTGTCAGTTTTTCAAAAATTTAACATAAGATACACTATTTCTCTCTGAAATCCAACTCCCAGGTATATAGAAATGAAAACAGAAACTTGCATGTGAATGTTCATAACAGCACTATTCATAACAGCCAAAAAGTAGAAATAACCTAAATGAGTAAATAAAAATGTGCTATACAAAGAGTGAGTAGGACACAATCTGTCAATAATGAAGAAGACACGTGCCATGACGTAAATGGCAAAGGGAAAGAAGTCAGACACGAGAGGTCCATGACTCCATTGGTAAAGGGATTGCATTGGTGGAATTCAACATATGGGATGTTTTGAACAAGCAAATCCATACAGAGATGAGTGGTTGCCAAGTCTGCGGGGGATGGAGACTAGGGGTCAAGCTGGTGGGGTGACAGTGTTTCTTGCAGGTCATGAAAATGCCTTTAAAGTTGATCATGGTGAGGGACACAGAGCTCTGAAAATGCTCAACTTCACCGAGTTGTACGTTTTACCTTCGTGACTTGGATGGGCTATGAATTCTATCTCAATTAAGCTGCTTTTAAAAAGATTCAGACACATACAACATATTATTTATATAAATACTGAAATACGCAAACAATACTATGATTTAGGAACACATACTAATGTGAAGGCATAAAAACCTGTCCCCGAATGATAAAAAACACAAATGCAGGGTAGAAGTTCCATGCCCAGAGGACAATGGTTAGTACAGGGGGAGACACAAGGTGCTAAGCTATCCATGGGGTGTTAAAAAATTCATGGAAAATACATATTATGAAAAAAAGTGCATGAAAACATTTTTGTAATAAAATAAGCTTATATTTTAATTCCATTTTTCCCACGAACCTTTATATTCTTTCTGATGAGTGTTTGATTCTTGTTAAAAATTTTTACTTATTTTCATTTTATTTGGAAGGGAGAGACAGGGACAGTGAGCTCTTTCATCTGTCAATTCACTCCTCAAATGCCTGCAATGTCCAGGGTGGGGCCAGGCCAAAGCTGGGAGCTCAGAACTCAATCTGGGTCTCCCACGTCGGTGCCAGGGGCCTAACTACTTAAGACATCGTCTGCTGCCTTCCCAAGATGCGCATTAGCAGGAAGCTGGATCAGGAGCAGAGTACCCTGCACTTGTAGCAGGCACTCTGACCCAGGATATGAGTGTTCCCAAGCAGTGAACTTACCACTGCTCCAAACACCCGTCCCAAACATTTGATTCTTGAGCTTGGTGGTGGAAGGTGGGTGTTTCTGATATTATTCCATAGTTTGCTTGAAATTTTTCATAAAAAAATGTCACGGCTGTTCTGTAATGTTTCAGAAGCCAGACATGCGTGGTTGATAGAGAGGTGGGAGACTGGCCTCAGGGGCCCCAGGATTGGGGAGCACAGGCTGGACTTGCAAAAGCCAACCCTGCAGGTTTCCTTTCTCGGCAAACATTTCCTGGATCGAATCCCACGATCCGCAGCATCATCATCATGGGAGCATTCTTCCCCCTGGCTGTGATCTGCAGCAACGGCTTGAGCTTCCCAGCCAGGCAGCCCTGGTTGGAACCCCCACCTAGCTCTTGTAAGCAGCCTGGCCTCCACTTCACCTCTCTAAGCTTTACTTTTCCATCTGCAAAATGGGTATCATTTGCTTTGTGTACCTCTTACGGCTTTATGTGTTGAAACTGAGTCCTTACTGTGAGGTCTTCAGAGGATTTAATCCAGAAGTGTGGCCTTGGAGAACTCACGCAGACACACACACTCCTTGCGATGCTGCGCACAGCCTGGGGACTCTGCCAGCCAGAAGGGACATCGCTGTAGGAGGCTCCTAGACCTTGCACCTCGACAACTACGAGCCCGAACACGGCCCTCCTCTTTATGAAGCAGCCTGCCTTGGGTATCTTGTGAGACACGAGTGCACCAACACGACCGCCTACTCCCACGACTGGTGACGGCTGAAGGCGACACCCTGCTGCCGAGGCCTCCCAGGGTTCCTGTGCCCCCTCCTTCCGGGAGAGCAGGACGGGTGGGGTCCTTGGCTGCTCCCCTTGCTGTCAGTCCTTTCTTACCCGGCAGGACTGGCCATTAGAGCCCAGACTCCCTCCTCCCCTCCTTACTACTCTGAAATCCCAAAGAAACCAAAGGCCTGGGAACGAGTCCCTCCCTCACCACTCTTAAAAACAAACAGTATATGTAAATAAGTTGACCCTGTCACTGGCCACAGCTCAGATTTGTATTCCCAGCTGTTGTTCATCAGTTCCTGGAGGTTCACAGGGCAGGGCCAGCCCCCAGGGGCCTGCAGACGGGATGATGGCGTGTGCACGAGAGAGAGAGACATTCCCCCACAGCCACATGAGCTCCCTTGGCCCTTCCTGGAGACTTCATGGTTGGCTGCTGTGGCCCAGGCCAGCCCTGCACTTCGGGGAGAGCCTGGCCTCCAAATCCGGGCCTGTGAGCCGTGGGGCCAGGGGGCTGGGCCCTGGCTGTGTGCCCTGAACGACTCCCACACAGGTCAGAGCTCAGGCCTTGTGTACGCCACCTCCCACCCAGCCCCCCACAGTCCCACTGGGATTCCCTGTGGCACAGCTTAGCCAGAAAGTGATACATCACTGCAGCTTCTTGGCTGGCCCTTGGGGATCCCTGTGGCCACATCTGTGCAGTGACTGACCTGCGTCGACCTATGATCCCTGTGGCCCAAGGAGGACACAACGGGATGGACGGCTTTGGGAACTAAGGGAAAACTGACAGTGCATTCTCGCCCCCACACCCCACGCCCCCTTATTTGCCTGGTGTTCAGCTGAGCTACTTCCTCCCTCCACTCTCCAATGGGGGTCCTCCAGAAATCAGGGGCCAGGGCCACCCCCAAGACACTGGCTCCTCCGAGGAGTTCTTGGGAGCTTCAGCTCGCTGCCTACAGCTACTGCCCACCCTGCCTTTCGCTGCTGCAGCCACGCAAGCTCAACTGAGATGGAACCCAGACATGACAGACCCTGTCCCACAGATCCTGCCTGGCTGCCTGTGCCAACTGGGACCCGCAGAGAGCTCTTTGCTTGGCCTGCAAGGAGGTGTTTTTAGAATCTGAAGGTTCACAAGCAAGCTGGCTCATCAGCTTCTTTTTAAACCTAGCATTGTGCTTCTGCATAGCAAGAGCCGACTGGCACTGTCGGCAGGTAACGATCGTCCCGGAACAGTCCCCACTGCCCTCTACCGTTTTTCATCCCATGGCCGCCTCCTCTCAGTATGCCACCTGCCAGGCAACTGCAGGAATCTGGGTTGCCCCCTCTAGTCTCCAGCAAGGGCTGGTGGCATGGGATGGAGGGAGGGAGGGAAAGAGGGAGGGAGGAGAGCAGGAAGGCAGTAAAGATGGAAGAGAGGGAGGCAGGGATCCAGGCAGAGAGGCAGCCCTCCCCCCCGCTGGGGGCTCCCGAGGGTCTCCAGCGACGGCCTTTCCCGTGAGGACGTGGGTGCCTGTTCTGCAGAGCAGAGCACCCGCCGCGACCCCGCAGGGACCCTGGGAGCTGTGATTTGCACACCACGTGGGCGTGTGGGTGGAAAGTGGGGAGAGACGCAGGCAGCAGGAGCAGGGGAAGTGGAGAAGGGGCGGAGGCGTGCTGCTTAGCAACCGCAGAAGGAGATTTAGAGAAGTGACAGGACCCTGCCTCCCAGCGCCTCCAAGGGAGGATTTGAAAAAAAAAAAAAAGCCAAAAAACAAGTCCGGGACCGCCCACGCTTGTTGTGGCGGCTTCGGCTCTTGGGGTGCTGGGGAGAACTCGCGGGGTTGCTCTGCCAGTGGGGGCTGGAGCTGAGATGTGGGAAAAGCTGCAGGGGCTGGTCCTCAACAGCTCTAGGGAGAACATTCTAGAAGCCCCTCAAGGACAGGAAGGGAAGCCTTCTCATCTCTCCAGCTCTCAGCGTCTCCTAAAGCTGCAGACACCTCAAAGGGAGGCGCCCCTAGGATTCCCCCTCTCACCATCCTCCCACCCGGACCCCACGAGCAGCCCAACCCTAGCCCTTCCGCCCACTGAGCATTCTCTGCCTCTTTGCTTTCCTAATTTGATTTTCTCTGGCTCAGCATCGAGATCAGAAGAGGAAATTCTTTCCAGTCTTTCAGGAAAAATTCCCAGACTCTCCCATCGCAGATGCATCCACAGTTACCCCAATTACTGTGGAGTAAGGCTTTCCTGCCCTCTTACCCTCTGCTTTCCCACTCCTCTCTCAGCCTCAGGCAGAAGAGAGGACGAGGACCTGGAACACGGCGATTCTCAGAGCCCAACTGAGGGGTACACCCTGCTCCCGGCACTAAGAGCAGAGTAGGTGGTATGGCCGTGGACATGAACGACACTGCGCTGACACTGAGCACATGGAGTCACCGTGTGGCAGCATTATTCCCTTTCTAATTTGTTTTCAATTACGAGCATTGCGTGGAGTCCCAAGGTGGTGCCAGGCGTGTCGCTCAGAGCTCCCTGGCACTTGCTAATTGTGCCTTTGAATAGCAAAGCCAGCCAGGGTGCTGGGCTCAGAGCAGGCAAGAACAGACTCAATAGCGGGGTTGCTCTCTGCTGTTTTTTTTTTTTTTTTCATGGAGCACGACAGGGGCTCTTTGCTGCAGTTAGCTCCTTTTCAGAGGAAAGATGCATGATGAACAAAAGATCATCCAGGCTGAGCAAGGACAGCATACCTGGCGACAGCAGTGAGAAGAGCCCCGTTTGTCAGCCCCTAGTGGAGGACGCTGGCTGTCCACCCAGCAGGCTGCAGGCCAGGCCCAAGCAGCGGCCCTGTTTGAGGTCAGCTGGTCCAGTTGGCCAGCAGCTGGTACTGAGGGAGCCTTGGGTAGAGACTTTCCATCTTTGTTGTAGCCGCTCATCCGTGGCCCTTCCTGTTCCCTGGGATTACGCTCATTCGCTCACCCTTGTCCATGCATCAGTGTCTACCTGGGGGCACACGGCCAGAGAAGTGGGTGGCTGCCGAAGCTACCTTTCATCTCGGCAGCCACACCTGACTTCCCTCTGGCACCAACGCTCACCCCTCTCGCAGATTGGGGTCTGAGCAGTACACGCCCACCCCAGCCCTCGGGCCGGTTCACCATCTGGGCCTGTCTTCCTCATCCATTAGCGGTGATGGATGGGCCGAGGACGGGCACTGAGAACACACAGGACTTGCTGGGGACGCTGGGCTGGCTCCTTCTACTGGCTTTGAACCTGAAAGGATGACACCGGAACTCCTAAGGCCACATCTGCCACCATGAGGAGGGAGCTACCAGCAAGGCAAAGGGGCTCAGGGTGAGGCGACAAAACCCAAACCCGGTGGTATCATTTCCATCCCTGGATCCCGCTGTGCCTGAAGCTAGGATCCGTCCGTGACTGCGTTTAGAGCTTCCCACTGAGCCAGCAAATTCCCCCTCCATGTATCCAGTGAGGATCAGGGTTTCGGTCACATACAACCACAGGGGTTTTCACTGATGAAATGGCTTCATGCAAACCCTTGACCACTGAGAGAAAGAGCCCAACGGGCAAGTTCTCCTGCCATGGGTGGGTGGCACTGTCACTCTACACAACACTGGCACAGAGGGCAGCTATTAATGATGCAGCACGTTAAGCCTCCACTTGGGATGCCCATGTATCATATCAGAGTGTCTGGCTCCAGTCCCAGCTACTCCACTTCCAATCCAACTTCCTGCTAATGTGCCTGGGAGACAGCAGATGGCCCACGTGCTTGGGCCCCTGTCACCCACCTGGGAGACTCTGATGGAGTTTCGGGGTTTTGACTTTGCCCTGGTCAAACCCTGGCTGTTGTGGGCACTTGGGAGAGTGAACCAGTGGATAAAGATCTCTCTCTCTCTCTCTCTTTCTCTGACAGACACACATACTGCCTTTCAAATAAAGCCATGCTAAGAAGCAGCTCCAAACTGTACATGGCTGACACAATGGGTTTTCCCATGCTTATGACAATCCTAGCACACGGGCGTATCTTAGTTGCTAATGACAAAACTAAGGCTCGGGGACCCTCTCTGAACTAGTGGCAAGGTCAGGGCTGGCACCTTGACCCAGCATAGCTCCAACCAGTCTAGGAAAGCATCCAGGGAGACTGCTCCCCCAGCAGCCATGGAATTCGTCCTGGGCAGGGGGTGGACGAGACACAAGGTGTGTGGGTGTCAGGTGGCATGCAGGGATGTAGGGTACCCAGCCTCCATGGCTGTCGATGACCCTGCAGAAAGGGACTCAAACTCTTTCTACCCCGGCTTGGAGACAGAAAGGGTTCCGAGTTTGGATGGGAGCACGTGAATGCCAATTCGCTGTGTGACGCTGGACGGCTCGTCTCTGCTTCCCAAGCCCCACTGTTTTTCCTCTCTGAGAAGTGGACGCCTCCCCGCCCCCCCCATCCCCGCCTCTGAGCAACTGAGGCCAAAGGTGTGAAAGAGGATCACGAAATCCAAGGACGGCTACAGGAAGAGGGGTGTGGACAGATGGAAAGCAACCAGCGACGGGGCTCCTCCCTGCCCAGGCCACGTGTAACCTGAAAGGCACCTTTCTGTCCCCAAAGTGCAGAGATAAGAACCATGAAGCGAGAGCAGGAAGTGCTGCTCCAGGCGTGCGGGAATTTATTTTTACCTCGTTATCTCTACTCTGAAATGTCAGCCTCGGAGCTGCCTCTCTGCTCCCCCCAAAGTGGCAACGCAGCCTGGAAACGGGCCCCCTCGCCTCCCCTGCTCCCCCTGCCTCTCTGCGGGAGTCCTAGCTCTATGGCGACAGGAGGCATGGAAACAAGGAGATAGAGAAGGGGCAGGCAGACCTTTTTGGGGGGGTCACTTCCTCCTGGAGACTGAGGGTACAGAGCGTGCCCTAGCCACTGCAGGTTTGTGTTCGGGCTCAGACGTGGAAATCCAACGTGAACTGGCTCATGTCGTAAAGGCAGTTGGATTGGCCGAGGCCACTCAAGCATCCAGCAAGGAGCAGGCTTCAAGTGAGGTTTTTTTTTTTTTTTTGTTTTTTTTTTTTAGATCTATTTTATTTGAAAGAGAGTTACAGAGAGAGGTAGAGACAGAGAGAGAGGTCTTCCATCTGCTGGTTCACTCCCCAATTGGCAAGAATGGCCGGAGCTGCGCAGGAGCCAGGAGCTTCTTCTGGGTCTTCCCACATGGGTGCAGGGGCCCAAGGACTTGGGCCATCTTCTACTGCTTTCCCAGGCCATAGCAGAGAGCTGGATTGGAAGAGGAGCAGCCAGGACTCGAACCGGCACCCATATGGGATGCTGGCGCTTCAGGCCAGGGCTTTAACCTGCTGCGCCACGGCGCCGGTCCCATTCAGGGATCTAGGGGTTCAATGCTGTTACAAGATCTTGATGTTGCTTTCTCTACAACTTGGGGTTCCTGGGGTTCTTCTGTGGTGCTGGCTTCACCCTCGTGCAGAAGCCCCTCACAGTTCTAGATTTCTCTCCAGGGTCATAGATGGCTACGGTGATTCTAAATTTCACATCCTCAAACTGGCGGCTTCCAAGGAAGGAGGAGGAAGCTTCCTGTTGCCAGAAGGCCTTAGGCAATGTCTTGCTGAGTTTTATCAGCTTTCCCTGGGTTCTATGTCCATCCCTGGGCCAGTTACCATGGTGTGGGGGCAGGAATTGAAAAATGCTTCTGAGTAGCGTGAGCCACCCCAGTTTCCCAGGAAGAGGGGAGCAGCAGTTTCCGGAGGGGAATGCACAGCATTGCACCCCAGGAGGGAACAGAGGCTGTGCCCATGCGTGACTTTGACTTTGCAGTCTCAGCCTCTCCCAGCCAGGAAGGCCTGAGATCAGAGTGGGCTGCTCCTTCCATCTGAGGCCAACGGCACATTCCTCTCTCTCCAGCTGTACATTTACCTGGGCTTCTAAGTTCCGGGAATCCCGGATCTGCCATGCCCAAAATTTCACCAGTGTATACTGGTGCCTCTCCCCGGTAGACGGCAGTTCAGGCTGAAATACGTTTTTACCCACAGGTGTCATTCTTCAGTCAATCCAATCTTCACGCATCAGAGCTGTCCATTTGCTGCTCCTTGTGGTCTAGCAAGTGCTTCCGTTAAATCTGTGCAGGCCTGACTCCATCGCATGATTCGGGACTGTGCTCAAGGGTCATACTCTCTAAGAGGTCTCTGACCAGCCCTGTATGTAAAATGTTCGAGGGGCTGGTGTTTGGTGCAGCTGATCAAATGGCCACTTGCAAAGCCAATGCCCCATATCGGAGCACAGGTTCAGAGCTGGCTGCTCTGCCTCCCACCCAGCTCCCTAATGCACCTGCGAAGGCAGCTCACGATGGTCCAAGTGCTTGGGGTCCTGTCACGCATGTGGGAGGCCCAGATGGAGTTCCTGATTCCTGGCTTCAGCCTGGTTCACACTTGGCTTTTGAGACCATTTGGGGAGTGAAGCAGCAGATGGAAGATTGCACTCTCTCTCTCTCGCTTGCTCTCTCTGTTGCTCTGCCTTTAATTAATTCCCTCAGGTGGAATTCCCATTCTCTCTGTGGACACAAATTCTCTCTGAGACCTGCTGGGCTGTGACACCTTGGACAATCCAGTGACAGTATATGGATGGCCCAGGGCAGCTAACAGAAACCCCAAAATGCACCTTGCATGGGGGCCACCCATCGTTCCTGTGCTCTGGAGACATCACGCCACCTGGGACACCTCCAGTATGGGTAGTCATAGTCGTTGCTCATTGTCTGCTCAGCCAACCAGCCTGGTCCTGCTCTAAGTCCCACACAGTACCTGGACGTCTACTCTGTGGGACCCCTTGTGGCCTATAATGACATCTTTAAGGGGTAGGGAGCTTTTTTTTTTTTATGCCAAGGGCCATTTGAATAATTATAGCACCATCCACGGGCCAAGCAAAATTATCACCAAGCAGCCTGCTATAGATTTACTGCACGTTGAGGCCTGCCTGTGGTTGCCCCATGGGCTGCATGATCCTCACCTCTGATTTAGATGCTTTTTCACTCTTCCTTCCCACTGGACTCCAAACTTCTCAAGGAAAGGGACCAGTTTCTTTAGCCCATTGGGGATTTACTCCACCCAGCCCTATGCCTGACACGTGGCCCGTGCCCCCTGAATACCGTGGGAGTAGAGAAATGGTTAAATGGACCAGTTCAGGGTCAGCCAGCCCAACACAGCTGGAAGAATAAGAGGCAGGAGTTTTTCCACTGTCAGTAGACACAGCCGCCCGCTTAGCACCTCTCCCCCTGTCACGGTGTCTCCTGCGCATAGAGTGTTTTCTGGATTCGCGATAACTGATACTGGGAGAGTCAATAACCAAGTGAACAGACACTGTTCTTCTCTCCGATTATTGTCTTTAGGCTCAATGTGTGAAGAAGGAGAAGGGGGTGGGGGCCGACAAGACCCAAACGTCTCCCATCAAGTCCAAGGCTCCATTCTGGTCATTCCCTTTGGACTCAGTGGGTCTGGTCCTTGAGGGTCATGCAGCCAGCAAGGGGAAGGCTTCCAGCACAAACTAGTTCGCCAGGACAATGCTCCTTTGGACGTTAGTACAACAAGTTCTGGGTTAGATGTTGCAAGTTGAAGTGGGTCATGGCTCCTGGTCCTTATCACATAACCTGAAAACACAGACTAAAGAACAACCCAAGAATGGTATCTACCTTCTGAGATAACCTGGCCCGAGCCTCTGCCACCAGGTTGGGAGGCCACCAGAAAGAGAGGGCTCTTTCTTCTCCATTGTTGCACACGGCTTACTGGGGGATGTCTGGCTCCTCACGGGGTCTTTGTACACCTGACATTGAGCCAACGGATCCTTCAGGGGGATGCTAAAGAGGCCACAAGCCAAAGCCAAACACTCTTAAAGCCATACAGAGAAACCACCACAAAACCAATGCTTCAGACACACCTGGCTCTCGAGGCCACCTCTGGCCAGCACACAAGTGGCTCACCTTTGGGCTACAGGTTCCCTCCCAGGACCAGACGTGAAAGGAAAGGGATTTACGGGTTGTCTTGGAGTTGTAGACTCTGGCTTGTCCCCAGGATGAGTTCACTGCTTATTTTTAGAGACCGGACTCAAATGAAACAAACAGAGCCTATAAATAGAGCAGGGAGACACTGGGCTCGGTGTCACTGAAAGGTCCCTTTCACAGCGACAGTCTCCTCGCTAAATGGGCGTTCTCGGGTTACCCCCGCTACTACGTGGGGAAGAGCTGTGCTTTGTCTCAAGGCTTGTCCAGGGGGAAGAGCGAGCAGGTGCGCCAGCCACTGCGGTTCAGCCCGATTCTGATCCCTCTCTGTTTCCCAAATGCTCATTCACACCCCAAGTGAGAAAGAGCTGCAGAGGCAGGATGTCACTCTGTAACACCCTGGCGGGGACAGCTGGCAGCTGCCCCTGGACCGTATCTGACAGTGTTCTGGCCTTTTAGATGAGACTGCAGACTCCCTAAGGGAAGGACCAGGTGCTAGGGTTTCCTCCTGGTTTATGCCACGGAGCGCAGGGACGGCCCAGGGTGGCTCAGCAGAACCCGAGCGCCCTGCACAAGGACCCTCCTTTTTTGCAAGGTGGCCTTTATGGAACCACAAGTGCCTGGGTTCCAGGCCTGGTGGGACTTGGGTTTTAATCCCAGATGTGTGCTGGACAGGTGGAATTGTTGCGTCATCTAGACACACCGGGGGTGGGGGTGGGGGCTGGAAATGCTTGGAAGGACTGAGTGGACATAAAGCCAGGGGGTGACAAGGTCAGGTCATGAGGACAATCACCAGAGAAGAGCTCCTGTGGGCTTAGCACCGGCCCAGGTCATTCCAGACACTATTGGAGGTGTTTTGTAGAAACTCAACCTTTCCCAAAGCCCCATGGAGTAGGGGCTATTGTTATCTTTACACACTTGGAAACTGAGGCACTGAGAGGTCACGTACTCGGTTGGGGGCCGCATGGTCAGTGAATCAGAGCTGGAAGCTGGGCAGGTAAGCTCCCGAGCATGGTCTCTTAGGGTAAAAATGAAGGCCTGGGTCGTGGGTGGGGGTGTGTCTGTTGATTTTTCTGCCCAGCAGACCTTCCTCTCTCCCCTGGTGGCCCCAGGTCCCTGGGGGACCAGCCCTGCCCATTCCAAGCCCAGGTGCTTCCGGTGCCTAGTTCTGGGGCGATCTCTCCACCAACAGCACTTTTGAAGGTAAGGCTCTGGGATCCCCCAGGGTTAGGCAGTCTTCAAGGACCTCAGGATGAAGGCACACTGGATTCCCCTCTGCATTTGAGAAGCAGTTAGCCTGAAGAAGGGAATTGGCCACCTTGGGACCCTTGCATGGAGAGGAGGTCAAGCTCAAAAACAGAGGTGGAGGGGACCATCTGAAGCCTGATGCTGGAACCCAGCTTTCACTTTAATTTTAATTTTTAAAAGATTTATTTGAAAGGCAGAATGAGAGGGGAGAGAGAGAGAGAGAGACACAGACAGACAGACAGGGAGATCTTCCATTCGCTGGTTCACTCCCCAAAAGGCCTCAGCTGGGTTGATCCCAAGCCAGGAGCTTCTTCCAGGTCTCACCAGGTCTGCTGCTTTCCCAGGTGCATCAGCAGGGAGATGGACTGGGAGTGAAGCAGCTGGGACTCAAACCGGTGCCCATATGGGATGCTGTTACCGCAGGTGCCAGCCCCCATTTTATAAAAGGTTGATTGATTTATTTGTCAGGTAGAATGACAGAGAGAGGGGGCGAGACAGAGGAAATGAGACCTTCCATCCTCGGGTTCACTCCACAAATGGCCTCAGTGGCTGGGGCTGGAGCCCAGAACTCCATTCTGGTTTTCCACGTGGGTGACAGGGTCCAAAGACTTGAGTCATCTGCTGCATTTGGAGGACGGGAATGGATCAGAAGAGGAGCAGCCGGGACTCCCACTGGCCCTCCAATATGGGATGCTAGCACTGCAGGTAGTGACTTCACCCACCATACCAAATCATTGGTTCTTCACTTCAAATTTTCATGAACAAATACCTTCTCTTGGCTGATGAAGCTGGTGAATGGTGGAAAGACCCCTACGTGAGAGAACTCGATCCATCCCTAAACATGATCTAACCCAGCTATCAGCCCAGCCTGATCCATGGATGAGCGCCCACCCTCACTTCCTCTAGACTCTAGGCTCTTCCAGAGACACGTGCTCTGCTCTCCCAGACACTGTGAGAATTACCTCCTGCTCCCCTGGCTGCTGTGACACAGAACCCGTGCACTTCATCAGCATGGCGTTTATTCTGCCTTGAAATGCACTGAATTATTTCCAGGTCATCCATCAGCATTTACTGAATGCTTCCCGTGTGTCACATCTTTGGCCAGAGGCTGGGAGCTCACAGCGAGTGACATCCACACGTCTTTGAGGTCTTCCTGAGTGTCAAGCCACTTTGCTTGGTGCTTCTCATGCATTCATCGTGTCATTACGTCTCCTTGATGACATGAATAATAAGCTGCCTAACATCTCTGCTAGTCCATCCTGTTAAACTAGGACATTAGGAAAGCACCGAGATGAGATAGAAGGGAAACCATGAAGGGCACTGGCAGATGGAGATGTAGATTCTTATCACCACTGCTTTAGGATGAGTATACAGCCAAATCCCCCTAGTTTCACAAATCCCTCATCCACAAAGAGGATGTGAAAGAATCAATAGGGATTAAGAGTGGATTTTATGAGAATTTTTTCCCCAAATTCCCAGTATACACATACAAGGTGTGGGTGGTTTTTAAATTTTGTATTTATTTTCATTTTATTTGAAAGGCAGGGATATAGAAAGACACAGAAAGATCTTCCATTCATGGATTCACTTCCCAAGTGCCTGTAATGACTGGAGCTGGGCCAGACAGAAGCCGGGAGATCATCTGGGTCCCCCACAGGCTGGGAGAATCTGGAGAATTTCCTGTTTCCAACTACTTGAGCGCTTTGATGATTACTTTTTTTTTTTTGACAGGCAGAGTGGACAGTGAGAGAGGCAAAGAGAAAGGTCTTCCTTTACCATTCGTTCACCGTCCAATGGCTGCTGCGGCCAGCGTACCGCGCTGATCCGAAGCCAGGAGCCAGGTGCTTCTCCTGGTCTCCCATGCGGGTGCAGGGCCCAAGCACTTGGGCCATCCTCCACTGCACTCCCGGGCCACAGCAGAGAGCTGGCCTGGAAGAGGGGCAACCGGAACAGAATCTGGTGCCCCAACCGGGACTAGAACCCGGTGTGCCGGCACCGCAGGCAGAGGATTAGCCTATTTAGCTGCGGTGCTGGCCTTGATGATGACTTTAATGATCAAAGCGTTAACACAAGACTTGAGCCATTGCATGCTGCCTCCCATAGTGCATATTAGCAGGAAGCTACATTGGAAATGCAGGAGCTGGGATCCAAGCCAAGCACTCCACTATGGAATGTGGGTGTCCCGAGCAGCCTCTTAACTGCTCCATCAAGCACTGGCCCCACAGTGTGCGTGTTTTATTTGTTCCTAAACTTTAAGTCCATGGAGAACAGCCTTTTTGGAAGGCCATGGAGTTTGATTATCATTCTCCGTCATTGGAGAGCTGGAGGGACAGGCATTGTTTGTGACTTACCCTGAGCACCCAGAAGGTGAGCGGCCATGGCTAGGACATCCGCTTGGAAGCCTAAAGCTTGCCTGACAGAGTGACAGTTTCTTGTGGACTGTCCTGTCTGGTAGATTGTGGTAGATATGATCTCAGAGTGGCCAGGAAGGGCACGGACACAGCCTGGGGTAGACTGCCAGACCCTGGAGTTAAAGGAATTCCTACAGCAGCCTGAGCGACACTGATCATCTGAGTGCCCACTGGTGATCCCATGTGGTCCAAAAGCACCTAACATCTCTGCTGGTCCATCCTGTCCCCAGCACACGTTACCAGGTGTTAAGCTAGGACATTAGGAAAGCACTGAGGGGGCACAGTCCCATCTCTTGACTCTGACATCAAGCAAGAACTGCCTCCCCTGCTCTGATTTCTCCTACCTTTTCCCCTTCCACGCCCTTGTGTGTGCTGCTGGGGATGGTAATGCTTACTGGGGGATGGTAATGCCTACTTCCCCCTATCCAGAAGGCAAGCAGTCATAAAGGGGGCTGTAAGAGGAGGAAGTGCATGATCTTCAAATAAAGTGAGAAGTGTTGATGGACAAGACATTCAGATTTTAGAAGTAAAACTAAATTTGTGACTTAGGGATCACAGGGTTTTTTTTAAAGGGAGTGAAAAGGAGGGTCGTGGTGCTTGCCTGGAGTTTATATCCAGTGCTGAGATAAAGACTCACCCCCACGGACACTGCAGAGGTAACAGAGGCAGAACTAATGTTGCTGTGATCAGTCAAGCCTCACGTTCCCCCAGACAGAAGGTCATGCAAGCTAACTGCCCTGCTCGGGGTTACAGAGACAGCGGAAGGGCAGAGCCTGAACCAAATGCCACAGTTTGCACCCTCAAGGAAATTATTGTCACTCCTGCTCCCAACTGGAAAAGCCAGCATCCTATTCTTTCTTTATGCAATGTCTCCTTTTCAAATTCCTTTCCTTTTCCCACAACCTGTTACAAATGGCCCTGGACCAGTGCTAACTGTTGAAATACGGCGCGATCAGAGGTGGGTAAGGTTGTCCAAGGAGGACTTCAGTCAAGAATATGATTCAAAGAGCAGCAAATCACCAAGGACCAAATCTGGAGAATTCCCTGTTTCCAATGACCTGAGCACTTTGATGATGACTTAATGATCAAAGCATTAACACAATCCTTGAACATTCACAAAGCTCCAGGAACCATGCTGTGGGCTCTTCCTATGTTTACCTTCTTTTCCTTTCCCTTCCCTCCCTTTTTCCCTCCCCCCTCCCCCCAACAGCAGAGCGTTAGAGAGAGGAGAGAGACAGAGGAGAGGGAGAAGAGAGAGAAAGCGAGATCTTCCATTCCCCGATTCATTCCTCAAATGGTTGCAATGTCTGAGGGTGGTCCATGTTGAAGCCAGAAGTCTGGAACTCTATCTGAGTCTCCCACATTGGTGGTAGGAGCCCAAATACTTGGGCCATCATCTGCTGCCTTCCCAGGTGCATTAGCAGGAAGCTGGACCAGAAATGATGCAGTTAGGACTCAAACTTACACTCTGGTATGGGACACTGGCATTGTGATCTGTGGTTTAACTTGCTGTGCCACAATGGCAGCCCCCCTTAGTTTTCTGACTCAATCCCGACAACCCTATACAATAGATCCCCCTGTTACCCACATTTGCAAAGGAAGGAACTGAAGCTTGGAGAAGTGTTTCCTGTAAGATTTCAAAGCCAACTAGCCCAGCCAGGCTTCTGAACCAGAGCTGTTCCTGTAGGCTCTTAACCATTATGTCACACTCAGCCCACGGTACCTAGAAACCTATGGCTACACAAAGGCTCGGAGCACCAAGCCTGCTCGGAGGGAACCGCTGCTATGCCCCACTCGTGACAACGGCCCCTCTCCCAGAAAACTGGCTTCCAATGAAGAAGTTAACTTGCTCTGATCCCATTACACAGGGTTCTCTGGTTTTTTGAGAGCCAAAACTTGGTGAACACATGGTACACCCAACACATGTCCTCTAGATTCATCCATGTTGTTGCCAACGACAGGCTGTCACCATTTTCCATGGCTGAATTGTGTTGCATTGTCTGTATACACCGTGCTTTCTTTATCCATTCCTCTGTTGACAGACACTTAGGTGGACTCTGCATCCTGGCTCTAGTGCTGCAGTAAACGGAGTGCAGATGTCTCTTCGACAGACTGATCTCATCTCCTTTGGCTATCTACCCAATAGTGGGAATGTTACAATCACAGGGCTGCTCTATTTTTAATTTTTTCAAAAGGACACTTAACCATTTTATGCCAACAGTTTTGGCAAGTGATGTGAAATGCACATACTTCTTCAAAACCAAATTCAGAAAACTGACATGGAAAGAAAGCATTTTTAAGGCTCTTTTGTGAGTTCTTGAGCAAATCTCACCAGAGGCGTGGAGACAGATTTCTAGGCAGCCAAGGCTGGGGGTGAGGGGGGGCTTTGTGCCAGGGGATAGGGAACCGAGTCGGCGCGCAAGGTTATCTTCATATACACACAGTGTCCTGAAGGGTTTTGTCATTGGTAGGCCTGGCTGATCTGATTCTAAATAAGAACCACTTAGGCTTCAGGGCCCTCAAACAAGACAAAACTGATTCAGCAGGTAGGACAAAGGTGGAAAGCCATCTCTTCCATGGCTACTGGAAAGATGGAGCCTGGGCCTTCCCTGGATGTTAACCACCTGGGACCTCTAGGGAACAGTCATCAGGGAACAACCGTATAGAATGGATGATGTGCATAGTGTGTTATCAGAAAAAAATAGCATTTTAGCCAGGTCCCCAACCTCTATGGTTCAGACATTTTTAAATTTTCTTTATTAAATTGAGAGAGAGAGAGAGTGTGTGTGTGTGAGAGAGAGAGAGAGTTAGTTTTTCTATGCTTTCTATATGCATGCCCTCTTCCAAGCACATTGTTTTCTCTGCGCCTGGAGAAAAGCAAAGCTTAAGTGATATTCTTCCTAAGATGGAACAAAAGAAAACAAAAGAGTATCAAGCTAAAAAACTGTGACAGAAAGTAATAAAGTGAATCTAAGGATGGCAGAAGAAATAAAAGATAAATGCAGACATAAGCAAATTAGAAAACAGAAAATAATAGAATTATCAGAGACATCAAAGAGCCAGCTCCTTTTTAAAAGACTAAAAATAAATAAATAAAGAGACAGAAACCTCTGGCAATGTTACATGAGCACAAAAGAAAACAGAAATGAATCCCAGTGGAATCAAAAAGGCCTAGAAACATCGATGTGAGAGAAGATCGAAGTTCAAAGCTTACTCTGCTTGAACGTGCTGACCACAGAAAGACAACACCGTACTGAAGAAGAGGCGGGCACACGGACTGGACTGGAAGTGTTGCAAGAAGCTGATCAAGGACGCCAGCAGGCGGGCAAATTCTGTCCAACCTTAAGGGAAGAGGCACTTCCTGGAGTACAAAAAAGTCTGTGTCCTAAGCAATTTTACAATACAGGCCCAACCCAGCTAACACAGTACTTAGAAAAACAGACATGCAGAGAGAGATGGCGATGGAGAGGGACGAGGGAGGGAGGGGGAAGAGGAAGAGGAATGGGGAGGGAGAAGAAGAGGGAGAGAGGAAAACGTGAACTCCATAGGTCAAACTTCTTTAGGGACAGTGTAGTGGGCTGAATCCTATCTCTGTAAAATCCATATCTACCTGGAATCCCAGAACATGCTCCGATTTCGAAATCGGGTCTCTGCGGATGTAATGCTGTGGTGAGGTAATGCTGTGGTGAGGGTAGGCCCTGAAGCCAGTGCTGGTGTCCCCGTAGGAAGCGGAGAGGACACAGAGAGACACAGGAAGGCAGAGGCGGGGATTGGGACGACGCAGCCACAAGCCCAGGGCCACAGGAGATGGGGAGGAGCCACTGGGAAGAGGTAAAGAAGGATCCTTCCTCAGAGCCTACTTTGATCTCACACTTCCAGCTCCCGGCACCGGGACAAAATGAATCTCTGTGTTTTAAAAACCACCAGCTTGTAGTTTGTTGCTAGGGAAGCCCTAGGAACACACACACACACACACACACACACACACAGAGGCAAGGGTTTTTCTATTTCTCTTGGTGACTTTGTAAGGAAGAGACTATATGGGCTGTACATTCACCACCTAGGAAATGAATGAACATGTGGCTTCCTGTTTCAGGTCTCTGGCCATGGGTGGCCTCATGCCCACCTGAACAATGCACTCAGCAACAGGTTTTCCCCAAGCCATGTGGGCCTTAGGGTCAAAGTTCAAAGGCGGGTCCACCATGTGGTCCAAATGCTGGAAAGCTCTAAGTCAAGCTAACAAACTGTGTTTGCATCCCCCTTGATAAATACATTTCATAACCACCTGGAAAGCCCTCCCAGGTCCCTCAGGGTTCTGAGCCGATCTCTAACCATGCAGGGCAAGTCGGACACCCCAGCTCTGTCCTGCATCATGACAGGCCTAGGGGAGAGGACCACGCTCTGTCCATACTCCACACCATTAGTCACGGTGGTCTTCCTGGGGAGAACAGACCCAGTGAACTGGCTACAGGCAGCCTCAGACCACTTGGATAGAGAATTCTGGGGTCCTGGTATCCAGAACACGCTCTGGAAGGCAGGGGACACAGGGTCCAGGCACCCAGGGCCCCAGAGTTCCCAGTTCCAAGGAGACCAGACCCATGTGTAGAGTCTGTGTCCTCAGGCCTCCAGGCTCCCCGCCTGCTGTGAAGGCCTGAGGCCGAGGAAGTTGGGGCAGGAGCCCCTGAAGCAAAGGCAGAGCCTGCCTGGGGCAGAGAGGAGCTGCTCAGCTGTTTGTCCTGTCTACAGCACAGCTCAGACACACTGACCCACAGCTGCAGGGATGTCCGAGAAGGGACCAGATCGCAACCTCAGCAGGTGCTTTGGACAGCTCTGTGCCCCCCCTCCCCCTCCCCTGAGCTCTTTCTCCTTCTTTCCTCAGAGTCTCTAAGAACACAACACAAAGGGATTTACTGATTGGAAACAACACAGCTTTCTGACCTGTCCCCCTTCCGTCAACACATCCATTAATCCACAGGCTTGTCTGGGTGGGCGGGATGGAGTCTTAGCATCCCTCCCTTCACTCTCAGCAAGGCGTCACGTTATGCACCCAAAAAAAATGAGGACAGTGGTGATCACGAGACTCAGAGGCATCAGGCAAGGTACAAGGCTGAAAAATGTAATATTTGGGGCTAGCACTGTGGCTCAGCGGGTTGAGCTCGCCACGTGGGCATCTCCTATGAGCACTGGTTCGAATCCTGGCTGCTCCACTCCAGATCCAACTCCCTGCTAATGTGGCTGGAAAGGCATCCAAAGATGGCCCAAGCACTTGGGTCCCTGCCATCCACATGGGAGACCCAGATGGAGCTCCTGGCTCGAGTCTGGCCTGACCCTAGTCATTGTGGCCATTTGGGCAGTGAATCAGCAGGTAGAAGGTCTCTCTCTGTTACCCTGCTTTTCAAACAAATCTATCATTTTCTTCTATTTTATAACCCAAATATAATTATATAAATATATATAAAATATATAAGTTATATAAATATAATACAAAACCCAAATCTGTATTTAAAAGAATAGTATGACATCACAAAGTATAGCTTAATTCCACAGATCACACACACAAGGACAGTTCAATCTAAGAACATCTATGGATCCCTAACACTCAGATGACATAGAAGAAAAGCAGGCCAGCTAACAGGTGTTTCCTACACACAATGCTCTTGTCAAACTGGGGAGAGAGATGGAGAACATGGAAAACAGAATTTATCTCAGATCCAGAGCCCACAAAATATTGGTCAGAGGACGGATGTATTTTTACCAACCAGGATAGGGCAAGAATGCCTGGTGTTACAACTTAACACATCCTTAGATTTTGAAAGTTCCAGCCAAAGTGAGGGATACTGTAAGCCTGGGTGGAATCCGACCATCAGACCATCTATATTTGACTTCGCTGGTGCTGAAAAAAGTTGAGTTCATTTTCAACATTTAAAATACCCACAGACTTGACCTTTGGCACATCTTCTTCAAAAAACAAGCAAAAACAAAACAAAAAACCAAAACTCTGACCATCTGTTAGCCCCAGACCAGTTTCTCAAGTCGCAGAAATGGGCTGGGGCTGGGAGAGGGCTCCCCCTTTGGACCTGGCCTGGGATCTCCTGTTTGCCAAAGGCTACACCTCGCTCAGTTCACTCTTCTATGGTTACTTCCCTGGGCTGCCTGGGCATCAGACTTCCTGAACCCATCGAATGAGACAAGTGAATATATATAAATATTAGAAAGGAAACAGTATCATGAGTTTTTAAAGATCTTTATTTATGAAGAGGGGGGAGAAAGAGAGAAAGGGGGAAGGAGTGAGGGGGAGGAGAAGGGGGGAGGGGGAGGGGGAGGGGGAGGGGAGGGGGAGGGGAGGAGGGGGGAGGGAGGGAGGGAGAGAGGGAGAGAGGGAGAGAGGGAGAGAGGGAGAGAGAGAGAGAGAGAGAGAGAGAGAGAGAGAAAATATCTCCCATCTGCTAATTCACTCCCCAAGTATCCACAACAGCTGGGCCTGGCACCAGGAGCAGGGAACCCAAACCAGATCTCCCACATGGGTGGCAGGGACCCCAAGTACTTAAGCCATCACCGGCTGCCTCCCAGGTATGCACTAGTAGGAAACTGGAATTGGGAGTGCAGCTGGGACTGGAACGCGGGCACTTGAATATAGGATGCCAGCGTCCTAAGTGTCATCTG
Organism: Sylvilagus floridanus; assembly: GCA_949820135.1. Classification (NCBI taxonomy): domain Eukaryota; kingdom Metazoa; phylum Chordata; class Mammalia; order Lagomorpha; family Leporidae; genus Sylvilagus; species Sylvilagus floridanus. The sequence continues at coordinate 37,952,209 of OX463234.1, forward strand.
ACCTCTGCACCAACTGCCCACCCTTCAATATTTTTGAATGAAGCAATGGTCTACTTGTAATATTCAAGAGAATCAGTTGTAAAACTAGTACAGTGAGAGTGGGTACGAGGGTGGGTACGGTGAGAAGAATTATGTTCCTAATGTTGTATTTATGAGATATATGCAAATAAAAAATTACAGTGACTACAAGTTCTGTAAGATGGTCAGTTATGAAATTCATAAAACTTCATTTCCTCTTGGGGGTGGGGAATCTTTTTTTCTGCCAAAGGTGAATTGGATATTTTTAACATTATTCATGGGTCACACAAAATTATCAACTAAAAAATTAGCCTGCTTTAGAGTTACTGAATTCTGAGTCCAACCTGCAGTTGACTTGTCAGGACCAGACCGTAAGTTTCTGTGGGCCTTATGTGGCCCATGGGCTATCCGTTGCCCACTGCTGTATAACTGGCCAGGGCAGGGGTGGGACTTCAGTCATAATTTGCAACAACAACAAATACTTTGAAGCAGTTGGGCAAGAAATGTGCAGTAGGTATTTGAATCCAGCTACAAAATAATAAAGAACATGAGAAAGACTTCAAGAAATGCAGAAACACTGTATTTTCTAATACTGCAAGGATGCCCATCATTACCAAAATATCACAAATGTAATATAATTCCAATAAAAATTTTATACATATTTTTTCTTAAAACAACCAGAATCTTTAAAAAAAAAAAACCCGATTTATTTATTTGAAAGGTACAGTAAAGGGTGGAGGAGAGGAAAGAGGGGGCATCTTCGATTGCTTTCCCAGGTCTATCAGCAGGGAGCATCTGAAATGGAGTAACCGGGACTTGAACCGATGCCCATATGGGATGCTGGCGTTGTAGGTGGAGGCTTCACCTACTGTACCAAATGCCAGTCCCAGCCACCAACATCTTAAATGCTCATCTGGAATAATAAATACTTGAGGATGTCTGCTTAGCCAATAAATACTTGAAAAAGCACAATATTAGAGAGGCATCCTCTAACAAATTAGTAAAATTTATTCTAAAATGCTAATTAAGCATATGATTACAGAGCAATCAACATAACATAGGAAAAGAATTCGAAGCACTGAAACATATCCAAGTACAAACACGCAGGGCTGGTGTTGTAGGTCAGCAGGTTAAGCTATGGCTTGCGACACCAGCTTCAAATACTGAAGTGCTGGTTCAAGTCTTGGCTCCTCTGCTTCCAGTCCAGCTCTCTGCTACTGTGCTTGGGAAGGCAGCAGAAAATGGTACAAGGAGATGGCCATCTGGCACACATGTGGGAGACCAGTATGCTTGTATATATCAAAAAGCTAAATATGTCATTATTTTATGCTTAGGGATTCTCACTTATTAAAATTTATCTTGAAAAAATCATGGATGTGTATAAAGGTTTGATGTAAAAAATACTCATTTCATCACTGCCTCTAATAGGAACAATCAGCAACAATGTAAGAGTCAATAAATAATACAACGAAGTCCAAGGTTGGTCTGCGTGTATGGATGCACCAGCCAGCATCCATTCTGATTGGCTGGTGGCTGTGAGGCACGTTTGATACATATTTTAGACACCACTCACTCAGTGGGATACTCTGTACCAACCAGATAAGGATGGAGAAGACCATTTATGAAGTTGACAAGCTGCATACAAAATCAGGTAAAATATTTACAAAATAGCATACATAGAAGACTCCATTTAAAGTGAAATTTATATATATATAAACAGAAAAATGTCCAAAATTCATGTTGAAGTGCTACAAATAGCTCTCTAATGATATAAAACTATTAGAAAATATGGGCAGGCAAATGTATAATCACACACATTTCTAGCTGTATAATAGTCCTCCCTTATCAGCAGTTTTATTTTCCATGGTTTCTGTTACCCATGATTGAAAGTGACAATATATTTAATATTTTTTTTAAAGAGTTACTCATTTATTTTTAAAGTGAGAACCCGAGAGAGAGAGAGAGAGAGAGAGAGAGAGAGAGAGAGAGGTCTTCCATCCATTGCTTTACTCCCCAAATGACCTCAATGGCCAGGGCAGGGCCAGGCCAAAGCCAGGAGCCAGGAACCAGGAGCTTCATCTGGGTCTCACCCATAGGTACAGAGGCCCAAGGGCTTGGGCCATCTTCCACTGCTTTCCCAGGTGCATTAGCAGGGAGCTGGATTGGAAGTGGAGCAGCAGGGACTCAAGCTGCTGCCCACGGGGATGCTGATGTCACAGGTGGTGGCTTTACCCATATGTCACAGAGCTGGCCCCAATATATCTACTTTAAATGTATCTGAAAGGCAGAGAGGAGGAGAGCTCTCATCTGTTCCCCACATATCCACAGCAGTTAGGGCTGGGCATGACTGAGGCCAGGAGCTGGGAACTCCGTCCAAGTCTCCCATGTGAGTGGCAGGAACAATATGACACTGACTGGAGACATCACTGCCACCTCCCAGGGTCTTCCTGGCAGGAAGCTGGAGTCAGGAGTCTGAGGTGGGTGTCGAACACAGGCAGTCTGATGTGCTCAGCTACTTAACTGCCAAATGCCTGACCCTGAATATACCAGTATTTTGGGGCCAGTGTTGTGGCATAATAGGTTAAGCCTCTCCCTGCAGAGCCAGCATCCCATATGGGCACTGGTTTGTGTCCTGGCTGCACCTCTTCCAATTCAGCTCTCTGCTGTGGCCAGGGAAAGCAGTGGAAGATGGCCCAACTGCTTGGGCCCCTGCACCTGCGTGGGAGACCTAGAGGAAGCTCCTGGCTCCTGGCTTTGGATTGGCCCAACTCTGGTTGTTGTGATCATTTGGGGAGTGACAGCAGATGGAAGACCTCTGTCAGTCCCTTTCTCTGTCTGGAACTCTGCCTCTCAAATAAATAAATTAAAAAAAAAAAAATACTAGTATTTTGTCTTAACTCAATAGAGACCATATTCACATAATCTGACTACAGTATATTGTCATAATTGTTGTTTTATTTCTGCTCTTGTTAACCTCTTATAGAAACTGATAGGCTGAGCTGTACTGTAGGAGTGTGTGTGGGGGGCTTGGTTCTCTATGGTTCTAGGCATCTGCTTTGGGGCTTGGAATATACCCCTTATGGACATAAGGAAGACTAATATCATGGCTTTTGCCTAAGTTCATTGTTTTAATATAATGCTTTACTCTAGCAGATGTGACTCCAGGGTCAAGGAAGAGAATTCTAAAGAGGGTCCTTAGCTAGGGTGAGAGAAGTTAGACAGAAGCTACTGATGGGCGTACAAAGGGTTATGGCCTTTCAGGAGAACTTTCCATATCTAGAAAGTTGCTATAGAAATCAATCTATAAAGGGGCCAGCGCTGTGGCGCAGCAGGTTTAAGCCCTGGCCTGAAGCACGGGCATCCCATATGGGCGCCAGTTCTAGTCCCAGCTGCTCCACTTCTGATCCAGCTCTCTGCTGTGGCCTGGGAATGCAGTAGAGGATGGCCAAGTCCTTGGGCCCCTGCACCCATGTGGGAGACCCGGAAGAAGCTCCTGGCTCCAGATCGGTACAGCTCTGGCCGTGCGGCCATCTGGGGAGTGAACCAGCAGATGGAAGACCCTTCCCTCCCTCCCTCCCTCCCTCCCTCCCTCCCTCCCTCCCTCCCTCCCTCTCTGTCTTTACCTCTCTCTTTCAAATAAATAAAATGAGTATTAAAAAAAGAAATAAATCTATAGAAAAACAGTTTGAGAGGCATTTGGTGCAGCCGGGGTGCCCCATCTGGGATATCCACATCCCATAACAGAGCTCCTGGGTTTGAGTCCTGGCTCAGCCTTGGAGTTCTGTCTTCCTGCTGACCCACGCGCTGGGAGGCAGTGCTGAGGGCTCAGCAGTTGTGTCTCTGCCATACTGGGGGAGAGATCCAGGTTGAGTTCCAAGGCCCTGGCTTCACCCGGCCCCGCCTTGGTTGTTGTGGGCATTTGGGGAATGAACCAGCACATGGGCGATCTGTCTCTGCCTTTTAATTTTTTTTTTATTTTTTTTTTACATCCAGAGTGGACAGTGAGAGAGAGAGACAGAGAGAAAGGTCTTCCTTTACCGTTGGTTCACCCTCCAATGGCCGCCGCGGTCGGCGCGCTGCGGCCGGCGCACCGCGCTCGTCCGATGGCAGGAGCCAGGTGCTTTTCCTGGTCTCCCCATGGGGTGCAGGGCCCAAGCACCTGGGCCATCCTCCACTGCACTCCCAGGCCACAGCAGAGGGCTGGCCTGGAAGAGGGGCAACCGGGACAGAATCCGGCGCCCCGACCGGGACTAGAACCCGGTGTGCCAGCGCCGCAAGGCGGAGGATTAGCCTGTTGAGCCACGGCACCGGCCAGTAATTTTTTTTAAAAAAAGAAAAAGCTTAGTTTCTTTTCTAAGACATGAAAGTTCTTTTTTACTTCTCCATAGTCCAAACTTAAGGAGGTCATGATATGTTTACAACCAAGAAAAAAAAAAGTATCACAAAGGAGCCAATGGGTACTATAAAACTGCCAGGGTGCTAAATCCCACTGCACCTGTTGATGGGCCCCTCCCCCATCAACACGCCCCTTCCCTCCCTCCTTAGCTGTATCCTCACCCCTGGACTTCTCCGTCCCACCTGTCCCTCCCCGGTTTTGTCTGCCAGAACATCCTTCACTTCTTGGAGCTCTAGACTAACCTGGCAGAAATTAATTTCTTGAAAGCCCACCTATTGAATTTGTTTTCCAAAACAAACCACTGGCCTAAATGATCTACTTCACCTACTCTCTGAAACTACAAGTTTTAATAGCTGTGGCTGCAAATAGCTTGGAAGGCAATGCTGAGTTTCGGGTTTTGATGATAACAATGTACTTTTACTATTTTTATAGGAAATTTGATTTATATTAATTTTCCCTGACATATACATTTAGAATTTTCAAAGAAAAAGTATAAGGCAAAAATCCACATTCCTATGAGCTGTATTGTAATTGGTTTATATTGTTTTTAAGTAATTATTTTAGTTTTAAAGAAAGGGATAAAGAGCCAGTCCACTGATTCACTCCCCAAATGGCCACTGTGGTTTTGGCTAGGCCAGACTGAAGCCAGGAGTCTGGAACTCCATCCAAGTCTCTCCTGTGGGCCCAAGCACTTGGGCCATCCTCCACTGCTCTCCCAGCGCATTACCAGCAGGCTATATTGCAAGCAGAGCAGCTGGGACTACAACTGGTGCTCCAATTGCAAGTGGCAGCTTAACCTGCTGTGCCACAATGCCGGCCCCCTATTTTTTTTTTTTACCATAACCTTTGTCCAATATTTTAGTTTTCATAACTTAGTGGTGATGAGGATTTTTTTTTTTAAGGTTTTTATTTATTTGAAAGGTAGAGCTATAGAGACAGAGAGAGAAATCATCCATCCCCTGATTCACTCCCCAAATGGCCACAACGGTCAGGTCTGGGCCAGGCTGAAGCCAGGAGCGTCACCTGGATCTTCCGTGGGGATGCAGGGACCCAAGTACTTGGCCATCTCCTGCTGCTTTCCCAGGCGCATTAGAAGGAAGTTGGATTGGAGCTGGAGCAGCTGGGACTCGAACCGGTGCACATCTGGGATTCTGTTGTCTCTGACGGTGGCTTAGCCCACTATGCCACAATGCCGGCCACAATGCCGGCCACAATGATGGGGGATTTTGAATACGTCAAGGAAATTAATTCGTTCTTCTTTGGACTTTTTTATTTTATACCTTTTCATGCCAAATCTTTAAGCAAACTGCACTGCTACTCAGTAATATATTCAAAATTATCCTTATTACCAAATAAAATTTTAGGGGCCAGTGTTGTGGTGCAGTGGGTTAAGCCGCTGCTTGCGATGCTGGCATCCCATATGAGAGCGCTGGTTCGAGTCCTGGCTGCTCTGCTTCTTATTAAGCTTCCTGCTGATGTGCCTGGGAAGCCAGCAGGAGATGGCCTAAGTACGTGGGTCCCTGCCACTCACACCAGGTTGAAGTTCTTGGCTCTTGGATTGGGTCTGGCCCAGCCCTGGCTGTTGTGACCATTTGGAGAGTAAATGAGCTGATGGAAGATCTGTCTGCTTCTTCCCCTTGCTGCCTTTCAAATAATAAATAGATCTCTCAAAAAAAGAAAATCTTAGCATTTTTCAGGGAAGTACTGTTTCAGCTAACCTTACTCTCTGTAGTGTGTTTTCCTTTCTTTCTTTTTTTTTTTTTTTTTTACAGGCAGAGTGGACAGTGAGAGAGAGAGACAGAGAGAAAGGTCTTCCTTTTGCCGTTGGTTCACCCTCCAATGGCCGCTGCAGCCAGCGCACTGCGCTGGTCTGAAGCCAGGAGCCAGGTGCTTCTCCTGGTCTCCCATGGGGTGCAGGGCCCAAGCACTTGGGCATCCTCCACTGCACTCCCAGGCCACAGCAGAGAGCTGGCCTGGAAGAGGGGCAACCGGGATAGAATCTGGCACCCCGACCGGGACTAGAACCCGGTGTGCCGGTGCCACAGATTAGCCTATTGAGCCGCGGTGCCGGATTTCAGATTTCTTTGGCATATTTTACATTAAAATTTAATAAGTTTAAAACTGAATTCCAACTGAATTCACTTTTACATGTAATGCATTTATGTGCAAGCCTGATGTGCCATCAAAGGAACTGGTAAAAGATCATTGTGAATGCTTACAGTTTGAAGGACAGAAAAAGACATTCGGCAGTATCGAAAAAGATATTAGAAAAACAAAAGCGAACATGTTTGACCTGAAACGCTTAAGCTTTTGTTGGTCAACAACATTTCGTAAGAAAAAAAATTCAGTTTATTCCTGTTCCTTCTTCGCCACCCTTTATGAAGCAGCATTCCATAACACTGATTTGCTGAGTGGCATTGCCAACCTTAAATTACTTAAGAGTCAGAAAAGTGTTTCTCGCACTCAGACTCGGAACTGGAATAGTCCAATTAAATATTCCAATTAAAGGCAATCAGTATCACTGCCAAGTCCGGTGTGGGTCATTTGGCAACATTGTATCTATGTAATCAATTTTTCTGGGAGTTGGCCACGGCATGATTTGATCAAGAGTTGACTGCTCTGCACCGATTATTTTAATTCAATTTCTTAATGAAATTATGTTCTTTGTACTATCTTCTCCATCTGACAGATGAGAAAACGGAGGTTCTAGCCAGATGGGTCATCTGAGATATGAAGGCAGGCTGTGTGAGCCCAGAGCTTCCCTGGACTCTTCACTTAGGTGCCCCCAGTCCTAGCCAGCTCTCTGCTACTGATGGCAACACAAACCACTGCATCAGGTATCACTTCTTCCAGGAAGCCTACCCTGACTTCCACCATGAGGTCGGCGGTGCTCCTGTTTCCCGTGAATGCTGCTCCTGTCTCCATCATAAAGCACATGGTGTTCTGAGAGTGTCTGAAGGCGCTGGGAATTCCATGGGAGTCCCAGTCCCTCCCGCACGCCCTGCCCCGGCCCACAGGGCTGCTCAGCACCGTGGATGCAGGGTGCTTCCAGCCTCGTGCGCTCAGAGGGCTCATGTTCTGGAGTGTTCTCTCAGCTGCGCTGCAGGGGCTGGACCTCTGGCTTGGGCAGACGGCCAGAGGCAACCCAGCCAGCCGTGCAGGGCGTTCCCTCCACGTGGTTTCTCTGTGTGGAGGGTGGGGCCGGTGCAGGCTGAGTAGGAGTCAGTGCCCCTCCCAGGGAGCTAAGAACAGAGGCCTGAGGCCAGTGGCTTTCTTAGATTTTTTTCTCTTTCTCCTTCTCATCACCCTATTTTCTTCATCATGAACACGCTCTCTCCCCAGGGCAGAAGGTAGCTCCAGGAAAGTGTGGGACTCGGGCTTGTTCTAGCAACTTGGACCAAAGCGTCTCAATAACCCACTAGCATATCAGGGAGAAAATGAGGAGTACCAAACAGAGTTGGTTTTATGTAATTTAACATCATGACCACTCTAACAGGAGACAGACATCTGCTGGCTGACTCTCCAAGTGCCTGCAAAAGTCAGGGTGGGGCCAGGTGGAAGCCAGGCGCTGGGAGCTCAATTCCGGTCTCCCTTGTGGGTGGGTGCGTGGGTGACAGGGACCCCCCCACCCCCACCCTGGTGGAGCCATCATCTGCTGCCTCCCAGGAGGTGCATTAGCAGGAAGCTGGAATTGGGAGTAGAGCCAGGACTCGAACCCAGGCACTCTGACATGTGACACGGGTATACCAAGTAGTATCTTAAATGTTAGCCCAAACATCCACCCCGGCTTTTATAACCATCTCCAGAATATTATCTAATGTAGTCAGATTAAAACAAATCATCAACCAATTTAAAATTACCTTACAACAATCAAAATATAAGAGAAGTAGGAAAACCATGACGTTATAAGGAACACAGGAGGCTAGATTTGGCATCACAGGCCTGCAAAGACTAGCAGCATTCTCTTCTCTCTCAGAAAACAAAGCTGCTCACCGTTACCCCCCTGGCTGGAGGACTTACAGTGTAGTAAGAAAACAACCTGGAGGCACAGGGTTTGGAAGGAGGAAATAAAACTCCTCTAACTTTCAGGTAACAGGATCGTAAGAGGATATTTCAAAAAGTTTGCGGAAAATGGAATTAAAAGACATGCTTACATTGGTGAAAGCAGTTTTGAAGTCCATACATAGATGTTCTTTAAAAAGTTCCTGGAAAATGCACATTATAAGAAATAATGCAAGAATTTCAAGAACTTTTGCACCCACATAAGTGCATCTCTTAATTCCATTTTCCATGAAGCTTTTGACACGTGCACATGCATTCACCAGTAGTGCAGAATCAAGCCCAGGAACAAACTGTATACAAAATAGAATTTCAGAATATGATAGGCATCCAAATAAATAAAACTTTAGATCCTTACTTGATATTATAAATAAATGAAATCAACTTTAAAAGCCAATAATATAAAATACAAATGAATATATTTTAGATGCTATGGTAGCAAAGATTTGAACGCATTCTTAAAAGATTTCTTAAAAAAAAGCATTAGGTATAAAAGTTTGATATGTATCACTATATTCAGAACTTCTGTTCACCAAAAAATACCTTAAAGAAAATTTTAAAAAATACAACAAAGGATTAGTATTGATAATATACTAAGTATGCCTTTTATAAGAGACTATAAACTATAGGAAATGGCAACAACCAGACTTAGCAGATTAAGAGAGGAGTCCTGCTGACCAATCAGGTACAAGATTGTAAAAGTGAGAATCAAGACCAGAGTGAGTCACGGCATAGCTTTTCCACCATGAACCCGCAAACCTGGGAAAGTCTGGCTTTAACAAGTGCCGGAGAGGATGCCGGTCCCCGACTGTCTTACAGCACTGATTCCGGTGTACACCAACACAATCTCTTCAGCAAACAGGTGGGCCCTGCACCGTCCACCCCAATTCACTCCCAGGTGTTTACCTAAGAGAAATGCTAGCTCATGTGCAAGAGATAGGTGCTAGACTCTTCCCAGCAGTACTGATTACAATATCTAGAACCTGTGAACAAGCCACACCATCAGCAGGGAGAGGGCCGTTACATAAACTGAGGTTGGTTCATTTAATGAGATGTTATGGGGAGGCCCGAACAAATGAATGACAATGAGCAGCAACTGAGTGAATCTCCAAGATGAATAAGTACTAAAAAAATTACTTTTTTACAGTTAAGGATATATATGTATATATATTTCTACACACACACATTTTGGTAATGCATATAACACACTTAAAATTACTACAACTGTATAGAAAAAAGCAAGGGAATATTAAACACCTAAGTCAGGCCGAGGGTTCTCTCTGGCGTGGAAGCAGCAGGGGAGTAGGACGTATGGTGGGTCTCCATGGTTAGGGATGGGTGACGGTCTAATTGTCGGGACCCTCGCTTTTCCTGGGGGAGGGGCTAACTTCGTGAGCGCTCCCTGTATCATTTTCAAAAACTCAGTGGAAGTAGGGCATGCACGCGTCAACGACGTATTCCACAAACCAGGCTTCAGAAGCACTCCAATCCTTTGCACCCGAGGTCCGATTAAAACACAAACACCATCTATGTTAAACACAAAGCACACTCCGCTCGGGCCAACAGCAGCAAACACACGCACGCTCAGGCTTGGCCTTCCTGCCAAAAGCCACTTAACGAAAGCACTTGCAGGTCACTCTGAGGAATACAAGAAGCAGACCTACCTGGAGAGCGTCCTGCCTTTGAGAAGCCGTCTCTCCCATCTCTAAACCGTCCTCGACACTGCCCGGCGAAGCCGCCAACAGCCCACAGAGTGCTGGCTTCCTGCTTCTCAAGCCGACTAAACGCCCTCACCTGCTCCGGGACTCGGGAGCGCGTGCTATCTTATTCCTCTAAGCATCCAACGTGAAACAAGGCCTTCCTTGGCAGGTGGCCACGGAGAAGTATATTTTTACAGCTTCTGTAACCGAGGCTCACGGCACCCAGAATTCTGCAGTGCACTCCAGGCCGAGAAGGTCTGGTCATTTCCAGGCAATGACTGTTGGCTATTTGTTTTTCAAAGATAAATACTACGTTCCAGTAACTCCATGATCACAAATACAAAAGCTGGCGCGGTGTTTCGGATCCCCTAAGACCAGGAAAAAACATCTTACATCCCATCTGGGGGCCAGGCTCTGTGTTTTGGCCCGCGGTAGGCACATTGTGAACGTTAGTGGAATAAAGTGGCATTGTTTTCCAAGTAATAATTTTGAAGATCCTGGGGTTCCCGAGAAACATACACAGGGAGTGCAATGCTCTCGTTCCAGATTTCCCGTAGAAAAATGGATCTTAAAAGCCTGAATGGGTTTAGACAGAAGCATCCAGAAGTACAGCTGAGATTTGGGGCTGTCTTTGGAAATTAAGGGCAAGGATAGTCTCATGCTGTGTGAGGTCAGCTCCGGTGGAGACACACCCTTAAAACAGGTTCAGAATCCGGAGAATCGGAGCACACACACACACACCCGGCTGAGGGTACAACAAAGCTCTCCTACGTGAGTCCCCAGACCACTGTGATGGGGGGAGCCACGTTGTTGGAAACAGCACACACTCTCAGAGCCCAAGTGACTCCACGCGTAGACGCTTGTTCAGACTTTCCCAATTGAGGTCATTTGCAGCCTAAAAAAAAAAAAAATCTGGGCCATGCCTGCCCTCGTGGCTGCTTGTTCTTTAATTAACTCCACCTGCTAAGTTGAACGTCTTCTCCCCCCCACCTCTGCCTTTCACCATCTAAGCACATCCTACCAGCGGGCCTCTGGCAAGGGTCCTCCGATCGCTGAGGACGAGCCACGCTGGCAGGCGGACATCTTGGTGCCCCTCTCCCGCGTCACGGCTGAGGCAGGGCCGCCCGGATTCCGGGTGCAGCCCGTCCCCCTGCGCGTTGTCCGCGGATCCCCCACGAAGCCGGCGCGGGCCGTGACTCGCCGGCGCCCCCTGCCGGGACCGACCGGGAAACGCCGCGTTCGTCGGGAGCCGCGGGCTCTCCGCCTTCCCGCCACACGCGAGAGCGCGGCGAGCGGCCACCGCACCCCACGCCCACCGCTCCGCGGCAGAGGGCGGCGTGAGTCACGGTGTGCAGCCCCTGCCCACGCCGCAGCCATTAAACCACGTAACGACGGCTGCAGGCCGCCCCCGTGGGAGAGCGAGGAGTTGGGACGGCCTGGCCAGAGGAAGCCGGACTTGCGTGTCCAGCAGCCAGTGCCTTCTTGGCCCCAAGTAGAGGGGAGCAGCGGTGCTGCGGTCCAGGCAGAGGGAACGGCCCCCGCAAGTCAAGGCCCCGCCGTTCCGGCGCGTGGAGGAGAAGGAGCACGAATCCCCATAGCAACTCGGCAGCCCCGGCTGCAGGGACGCTCCGTGGGACCGAAATAAAAACCGCGAGCCAGGCTTGGGATTGGCCGATGGCACCTGCTGTTGGCGGGGGTCACCCGCCTGCCCGCACGTGTATCACTGGGAGGGAGGCTTTAAGTGATGGGTTACAGAGGAGCCCCCCCCCCCCCCCCCCACGGCTCTCGCTGTCACCCAGCAGCCTGGTCCCCTGGAGGAGGAATGCTGGTCGTTAACACGAGGCACATTCTTACAGGAACAGGTTTTCTGTAGGTGTGCGGGGAAGAAGATGCAGAAGCCCTCCCCTGGCTCCCTCTGTGCCGAGCGTCAACTGTGGGTTCTCTCCAGCACCTGCCTTCTCCCACTCGGCTCTGCGCCCTTGTCCATCACCAGCCAACAGCCGCCCCGTGTTTTTTCCCACTCTGCACCCTCCCCATGGCTTCCTCAGCGCCTCGTTCCCTGGGCCACGAGCCAGGGCTCCCGGGACTATTCCCATCGCTGCAGCCCAAGGCCTTGGGGCTCACGCCCTGCACGTTCATGTTCTCTGCGGCTCTGGCGGCTGCATGGTCCCCCGTCCTCCCAGCTCCTAAACGCCGCCCGCCCTTTCAGGCTCACCCTCATTGCGTGCTGGCTCAGGGCCGTGAGCTCGATTCAGTGCCCATGTGTGTACCTCATCCTAGCAATCAACCCGGTCAAAGCCACAAACGCAGGTTCTTCCCCAGGCTCCGGGTGCTTCCATTCCAGTCCCATCACCACCCGAGCCCAGAAGCGGCCTCATGTGGCCTCTTCCTGGGTGCCTGTCCTTTGCCACTAGCTTGGGGTCCTTCTTGTCTCCAAAGCCATCAGCCGCGTCATGGCCCCCATCGTCTGTTGCTGAGATGGTTACAGCAGCTACTACACTCGTCTTTTCACCCCACCCTGCCTTCTAGGTGACAAGGGAAGGCAGAACCATGGTTTTTTCCTTGGAGCAAGGGGGGTGTGTGTGTGTGTGACTGTGCATTTAATACTCTGGCGGCAATCATGTCTCATCTGACTGTCTTAAGTTTCCTCATCTGGGGCCCAGTGCTGTGGCACAGTGGGTAAAGCTGCTGCCTGCAGTGCTGGCATCCCATAAGGATGCCGGTTCAAGTCCTAGCTGTTCCACTTCCGATCCAGCTCTCTGCTGTGGCCTGGGAAAGCAACTGAAGATGACCCAAGTCCTTGGGCCCCTGCACCCACATGGGAGACCCGGAAGAAGCTCCTGACTCCTGGCTTCAGATTGGTGCAGCTCCAGCCGTTGCTGCCATTTGGGGAGTGAACCATCGAATAGAAGACCCCTCCCTCTCTCTCTGCCTTTCCTTCTTTATGTAAATGACTTTCAAGTAAAATAAATCTTTTTTAAAAAAAGTTTCCTCATCTGTAAGTATTGCACACTGTAAGTGCTCAATTATGATCACTCTCCTATCTCAAACTCACTTTTTATTTAATTTCAATTTTTATTTATTTACTCCCATTAATTTGGCAGAGAGAGAAGCAGAGAGAGTGAGCGCTTCCATCCACTGGTTCACTCCCCAGATGGCCCCAACAGACTGGGCCTGGAGCTGTGGCTAGGCCAGGAACTCTAGCGGGGTCTCCCACGTGGGTCCAAGAACTCAAGCACTTGGGCCATCGGCTGATGCTTTCCCGGGTGCGTTAGCATGGAGCGGGATCAGGAGTGGAGCAGCTGGGACTCGACTCAGAGTTCCTAGGGGATGCCGGTGTCACAGGTGCGGCTTAACCTGCCGTGCCACAATGCCGGCTGCTGCCAGATCTAAGTTCTAAAACCGACTTCTCGATCCCACCTTTTCCTCGACCAAACCTTCATGTTTCCTCTGCAGTAACAGACTCCCCCTCCTGCCCTGCAGAGGCCCAACAACGTGGCCCGTGTTCCTGCCTCACCGTGCAGGACTTTGTCTCAACACAGCCCTTCCCATTCCATCTGCTTCCTCGCTACCGCAATAGACTTGACTGTGCTGCCCGCTCTCCGCCTACTGAAAGCCTAGCTGTTCACCTCCAATTCTACCTCCCTCGGAGGCCTTTCCTGATCCCCCTCCTCTGACCTCTGGAGCACCTGGATACCTCTTGACCATTTTATTATTTGATGCACTCATTTCCATCACAAGTCCACACGGCCCACGGCCTGGGCTGTTACTGCCTGGACCCCCGAGAACCCTCTGCTGGAAACAGAAGAGCCCAGCCACGGCTCCCTCGGTCTAAGCTCCTCCCTCCCTAGCTCCTGATGCAAGGAGAAGCAGACCTTCCTCAGTGAGGGGCACCCTTAAACGGACACTGAATTCTGGAGCTCAGGATCACAGGAAAGGGTCCCGTCAGCATCACCTCAAACCTGCCAAGCCACCATTTCATCAAAGAGGTTATTATTTTCATGGATCTCAAGAAACCCCTTGATTTGAAATCACAAGTTTTTTTTTTTTTTCTTTTTTTACCTCCCGGGTCTCCAGGAGCCACGTTCTTCTAGTATAGAAATAGCTTAGTCATGTCAATAGATGCCCAGGAATCACTAACATTCTTTCTCATTTATGAATCAGTTTGACACCCACTGTCAACGGCTACAAGGAACCCTCAGTTAAGCTTTTGTAAACAGAATGAAAAACAAGAGTCCACTGAGCAATGTGCCAGCACCTTGACGTTTGTCTGCAGTTCTTAAAATCATTATCAACTCACTTTTCAATACAGTAACATCCTAGCACCAAACACAAATGCGCGCATGGGTATGTATTATTCCCTTCCGGTTTACGAGGTTTACCTTTGGGTGTACGAGACTGGAAACAGGGTTTTATCGTCATCTGGGAGTTACGGGGGATCACACTGGCAAGGCCACTGCAAAGCACAAGTTTAAAAATGCCCAAAATGTGACTCTTACAAAAAGAAGAAAAAAAAGAAAAATGGAAGTGGATGATTTTGACTCCATCAGTGAAGCAATCAAGATGTTAAGGCTGCTTCAAAATAAAACCAAGGACCTGGAGACTTGCGGGTGGTTAAAATAATGCACAAATAGGGGCCGGCGTTGGGATACAGCAGGTGGAGTTGCTGCCTGTTGCACTGGCATCCTTTATGAGCACCAGGTTCGAGATCTGACCGCATCGCTTGCAATCCAGCTCCCTGCTAATGCACCCGAGAAAGCACCAGAAGATGGCCCCAGTCCTTGGGCTCCTGCACCCAAATGGGAGACCCAGATGGAGTTCCAGGCTCCTGGTTTCAGCCTCTCCTGGCCCCAGCTATTGTGGCCCAACCAGCGGATGGAAGATCTCTCTTCCTTTCTCTAGTTTTGCTTTTCAAATAAATAAATATTAAAAAAATAAAAAAACCCAAAGTAACATAGCAAGGAACTTGTCAACTAAAGTGCAACTGGTTACTCTGAACAGGTAATGTTACTGGGCAGGCGTGCCTGCACTGCCATGGGTTTTCTCTAAGTTAGCCTCACTGTTGCCAGGCTGTGAAGGAGCTTTCTCCCCATCAGGGAGCCCTAACAAAGCGAGAGGCGGCACAGGCTACTGCACACCACCTGGCTCCACAGGGCACGGGCCCTCAGTATTCTCTTACCTCTTTCCAGGTTCTGCTGACTTGCTCTTGACACTGTTACCTACGAGAGACATAAAAGCAACCAGCTTGTTGTTCTGCTTTCTTTGTAATGCAAGTGGACACAAGCCAATCTCCCACTAACAACTGCCCCATTCCCTGGCGCCAACCCTGTCCTCAGTGTTTCACCGTGGTTCTACAATGTACTGTCGGTGATCTTGGGCAAATCACTTAACCCCAGTCTCATCACTGTAAAACAGGATGAAGTAATAGCACCTTCGTGGCCATTATGGCTTTGTAATGAGGAATTAACGAGACGACGCGTAAGTGCTCAAAAACCTGACTTGTATGGCTAGGAAAGGCTTTGTCAGTCTGCCAGCATCTTTGTTCTGACATTAAGCCATTTTGAGGAAATAAGGCATCTTCCACCTGGTTAAGGGACGGGGGGGGGGGGGGGGGGGGCTGAAATCATGGCAGTGTGTCCATGAGTAAACTAATAATTACACTTGTTTAAGGGACTACAATAAATTCCAGATGTGTCAAAAGGATTCATTCACGTCTTCCGATGTGGAGGTTAAAGAAACACAACTCTGGTTGGCAGGGTTAGTGGGAAACTGACCAGGCACTGAGCTCACCACGCACGCATCACAGACCAACGCATGAGCATGTTCAGACGGTCTCCAGGTTTTCCCTCTAAGAGAAATATTCCAAAATGAAAAGCAGGGAGGAAACACCCAGAATGCAGTGCAACCACAGACACTGAGTTGCCACGGGAGTCAGACACAGGCAGCAGTTCAAAGAGCGGCTCAGCTTTAATGAGATACATTGCGTAACAAGAAAGGAGAAATTAAAATAGTCTTGCATTTTAAATTATTTTCCAACAGAGTGCTGGCAATATATTCCCTTTACTGTACACTGTTATTTTTACTTTGCCCACAACACATTGAGGGAAATACTGAATAAATACACATTGAGCACACACAACTCCGTTACAGACTGGGATCAATCAGTTATGTCTCATTCCCATCCACATTCTCACTTACATACCCTTCAAGTGGTTCCTTAAGTGCTGAAGTTCAGAACCGGATAACAAATAGCTACAAACCACAACAGAAAGCAAAATAGGTAGGAAACACAGCAATTCATGTCAAAGCCTTGCTAAATTTTTCTCTACGCCAACCTTGAGAAAAGAGTTTTCCTAGAGTGCTGGCTTTTCAGAGGTTCAGCCAAACACAAAGGAGAAGAGAAATTCCCTAGAGAAGTCTTCTGAGCGAAAGGAAAATCAAATTATGCTTGAAAAACCAAAGTGGAGACCAGTGAGGCCTCGCTCCCTCCCCCACCCACGTCTTCTGATTTGTTTTAGTGTAGGTTTCCCCACTGAAGGCCTCTGACTACGTCCAAACTCTGTTATCTCAACAGGGCCACATCCAGACTTAACCCTTCCTGTCCTAACGGGTTGATGAATGAGGCAATTACGTTCAGTCCCTCATGACCTGGGAACTGCACCCAGATGCACGCCGACACACGCAGCCGCCCGGTCACCAGGCCTCGGACTGCAGACACAGAGACTTACTGCCAAAAACGACAATATTTATGGCCACTATTAAAAATGATTTCTTCTCGTATAATTTTAAGAAAATACCGAGAGGCACTGTGATTTAAATAAATGACATCAAAAGTGATTTCTCACAACATTTCATATATTCTCATTTTTATGCAAAAGTCTTGCAAAATAGAATGCTGATCTAGCTTTTAAAAAGGTTTTAAAAAGCTAAACATGAATTCATAAGTAAATTGGATACTTACTATTTTGAGAGAAAGGCAAAGTTAACAAAATGATGCTAGAAAATAAATACATTAATTTAACTATATGAATTTCTAGTTTCTCTATCAAAAACCCTTATATTGTAAAAATTTGTAAATAAAAAAAAAAGTCTGAGAAAAGTGAATACTTGGTACATATATTGAAAGCTTTCCACGACTGGAAACCCATTAAAATCTATTTGTCTAGTTGTAGAAGTGTCAAGGAGAGCCCTTCACCTCGAACCACCATTTCAGTTCATCAGAAACGCTCGTTCAGAGTTCAGGTATACATGACACAGAGCACCTGTCTTTAAGCGTCCAGTGGGTACAACTGCAAAAACAGACTTTGAGAATCAAGGGACAGCAATACTAAATACAATTAAGACTGTTACTGGTGCCAGGCTAGGAAGCAAGGACTATTTTAAGTGGTTGCTTTAAGAGCTCATTTTTGAAAGCAACTCTGAACGAAATCTCGATCACAGAATGAAGTTGATGAAGATCTGCCTCCCGTGCATGGCACGACAATAACAGGCAGGTGGAATTACACAGGATAGACGCTGCGTACTACAAGCAGCATGCTGGAACAGGGATCAGAGACACAGCAGGAACCATCAGCATCTGAAGCGGTCTGCTTTAATGCACTTGGAATTGACTGAACCCGTCAATCAGACAATACACCACAAAGCAAGCATGAACATTCGTGCTGTAATCACTGCACATTCCTGCTCTCTATTCTACAGGTACAGCCTTGACCCTGTGACAAAATACGTGGTAGAAATCTTTCTCCCTTTGTTTCTTGTCCTGTTTTCTATCCCCCACGTCCCCGGTTCTATGAGAACCGGTCCACTCCTGAAACCCCTCACTTCACTCTTGTAGGACCCTTGTACGAAGTTTAAAATCCACACACTGTTGATTACCAATAAACCTAGATGCCAACACGAGAGGTTGTTTCGAAAGGACAGTTAAAAGTACTTTTGTTAAAGTTGAAGACAATTTTGTCACCTGGTGCACTGCCTGTTAGTTCTGTGTGGCAAACAACAGTAAGAACGAGGTGACACTCATGAAACAGTACATGGGGATCATGGCTAGCGGAATTCACGTCTACATCAGCTCTTGAGGTAGGAAATCGATTATGTGTTACAGTATAATTAAGGTTTAAGTATAAAAGTTTAAAAACTGCACAAAGACGCTATGAATATCCTGTATGTACATGTCAGTAAAAAGCCAACCTAAACCAATCCGAAGGAGGTTTAGAATGAGATCGTTCTCCTTCTGGATTTTTTCATAATACTTTTTGAATTTTTATATAGTCTATGCATTCATCTCTCATTTACCTCCAAGCTATCTCAACTCAAGGAAGGAAAACTCCATCTGAGCACCGTGTGGCCCATCCCCTGCCCTCTGGCAGGGGAGTGAGGGCGGTGCAGTCTCGGGCAGAGCAGGGGATAGGGGGTCCGGAAGCACTCTGTAACTATCACCTGGCCAGGACAGCGCTGATTGAGCACAGCTGTAAAAACAGAATCCCAAGGGTTCCTTCCCCCATACCGTCCCATTCCCTAATTAGGTAACTCACTTCTTTCAAAAGTCAAGACGAGCCAGCTGGTTTTCAAGGTGCCTGTGTTAAACCAGGAGCAGGAATTACAGCGGGAGGAAGTGTGGGGAGAAGTGGCCAGAAGCCATGGTAAAGGGCAGATGCCACGAGCGTGGACAGAGGCTAAGAACGTGACTGTGTGCCTTACTGTCTGTGTAGGAAACTCCCATTTCTGCTTGTCTCCAAGTGGCCTGCAGAAACACTCGTAGAAACTTTACCGGAGCCTGCCACACCTCATTTAAACATGGAATACACCGGCCTGGCACGGACCGTGCATGGGAGGGGGAGCAGGCGTGGGAAAGTGCAGATGACACCGAGATGCCACGGTGAGAGAGAAACCTGGGCCCTGGTCCACTCCCTTGGACACAGAACACTGGGTCCCTTCCCGCACCGGAGAAGAACGCAGTGGTGGGCTCAGGACTAGCAGTGACCCACAGCGGCTGGCAGGGGGCCGGCTTCCGTTGCTCATTTCTTCACTTTTCCTCTGGACACCACTTCCGCATAAGGGGTGTGGATGAAGTCGTGGAGCTGCTTAGCGTTCACGGCGTTGCCCAGGATGCGCGTGAGCTCGTCCTGAGACAGCGTCGCCAGTTCTGCAATGTTCTTCACGTGGTTCATCAACGAGCGGCAGTTCTTGGCGTTGACCCCCGGCATCTTTAACAGGAAGTCCTGGGGGCCAGGGTTATACTTCTCCGACTCGGGGAGGGTTTCAGAATCCGCCGTGATGGCCATGGCCGTCGCCACGTCAGGCTGCGGCTTATTTCGCTTCAGCTCCTCAAACAGCTCCGCGGTGGCGTGCGGCGAGGGGCACCAGAGCAGCCGCAGCCTGGGGAAGTGCAGCGTGAGCAGGGTGAGCTTGGAGCTGACGTCGTTGCTGGAGATCTCCTGAAACAAGGCGCCGCGGGGAGTCAGGGAGAAGGGCTTGCTGGGGTCGAACTCGATGAGCAGCACGGGCCGCTTGTAGTAGCGGGACATGGAGACGCACTGGCTGTAGAGGCGCCCGTTGTTTAGGGAGCCGATCAGGTCGCTGACGCTCTTGCGCTCCACGCACATCTCGGGGGTCAGGATGTAGTCTCCGACCTCGAGAGTCACCGGTTCAATGTCAATGCCCCTGCGATGGAGCAGTGACGGGAGCTCGCTTCGAAACTCACGCATGTCCACAACTATGCTTTGCTGGGTGCCATTCTGTTCCTGGCCACCTAGAAGAGAAAGAGCAGCATATAAAGTAATGTCACTGGGGAAAAAACTGGCAAAGGTGAAAGGTAACAATTAAAAAAAGTTTAAGGTCTGAGTTCCAGGGGTTACCCCCTGGGGTGGCTGGCTGAAGCCCTGCAGACGCCCTGTCGACAGCCCCATGACACCCATCTGGACCCTGGACCTTGCAGGACTGCGGGAGAGCAGATGCCGTGTCCAGCCACTGTTTGTGGTTCTTGTTCCAGCAGCAACAGGAAACTAAAACAAACGCTTAGGGGACAGAATTCAAGAGGTCAGACTTCCACCAACAGCTTTCTCTGGGGTACCTACCTGCGCCAATCTATCTCCCATCACACCTCCTGACGTGCTGCCGTTCTTAATAAAATGTCACCAGCCTGGCTAGGTTAATAGGATTCTTCTTCAAAACAGGCACACACGCTCAGAGCCTCGGTCCAAGGACCACTTACTTCTGTCTGAGGTCTGCTGCTGACCCCGCTTCTCAGCCCAGACTCAGTGTCTGTGGGTTCTGAATCTCAATGACCTGTGACTCTCAGGTTTTAATAAGCAGCTGTGACTATTCTTTCTGCAAAATAACAGTACCTGCATTTTTAAAAATTATACTTATTCTTTTTAATGGATTTAGTTATTTATTTGAAAGGTAGAGTTACAGAGAGAATGGGAGAGAGAGATAGATCTTCCATCTGCTGGTTTACTCCCTGGCTACAATGGCCGGGGCTGGGCCAGGCCAAAGCCAGGAGCTTCCTCTGGGTCTCCCACATGGGTGCAGGGGCCCAGGCACTTGGGCCATCTTCTGCTGCTTTCCCAGGCACATTACAAGGGGACTGGATCAGAAGTGGAGCAGGTGGGACTCGAACCAGTGGCCAAAGGGATGCCAGCGCTGCAGGTGGGGGATTAAGCCACCGTGCCACAGTGCCGGACCCAACTGAGCTTATGCTTCAGTCTGCTGAGTTCTAAGGTCCACTGCTCTAACGTGACCTCACCAAGGTTAAATAAACTCAGTCGCTGTGCCTTTCTCATGCTGCTTCTCCGGCATCAGAGGCACAAGGGAGTGTAGAAGTAACCACTTCCCCACTTCCCAGAGTACAGACCACTCGGCGGCAGGCCCTGGTGGCAGGCCCCAGCTCAGACACAGCACAGCGGCGCGGGGGCCCCATAACTGAGTTCTGGAGGGGACCACAAAGTGACAGGAGACAGTGGCAAGGGACACGCCCCAGACAACTCCCACTAGGTATGTGTACAAGCGGAGAGGCAGAGGGAGGAGAAACCTCCTTCAGCTTCGAGGTGAGTCAAACTGGCTTCCTTGGTTGAGATAAGAACCTAATCTCCATTATCAATGTTTCTTTGCAAAAGTACATTCTGTGTCTCAACCAACCAAAGTCAAATACCACACTGGAACAGAACGCCTAGAACTCCACCCTGATTATTTTACAGGTGACTCAGCAGCCGCTTTGGGCCAGAGAGGACAGACACAGGGTTGGTACACAGTAGAGCTGAGGTGCTGTATGCAAGTACACAGCCTCTCCTTGGCTCAACCGCTATTGTTTCTTTTTATTATTTATCCATTTATTTTTTAAAAAGAAATAGAGACACAGAGAGAAAGACAGAGAGGGAGAGAGATAAATGTCTCTTATTTCTTATATCCACTCCCCAAATGCAGGCAACAGCCAGGGCTGGGTGTGACTTTGAAGCCAGGGGCCAGCAAGTCAATCTGGATGTCCCACGTGGGCGGCAGGGGCCCAAGCACTTAGGCCATCTTCTGTTGCCTTCCCAGGATCATTAGAAGGGAGCTGAACTGCAAGCGGAGCATCCGGGACTGAAACTTGAACTCTGATACGGGAGGCCCACACTGCTGCGTCAGGGTCAGCCGGGATCCAGGTGCCTGAGCCATCACCGGCTGCCTCCGAGGGTGTGCACTAGCAGGAAGGAGGGATGGAGAGTGCAGCCAGGACTTGACTCAGGCACTCCCAAAGTGCACCAAGTGCCCATCCCTCAGCCTCTGGTTCCCAGAGTCTGGGAACAACCAGGCCTCCGCAGAGTAACCCCGAGGCCGTGGAACGCCTGGCAAGGGCAGGACTCACCGGCCTTCCGCGTGTCTGTGGGAACGTCTGCCGACGCCGTGCCTCTCACCAAGTCCAGATTGGTTTCATCTCTGCCTTCTCGCTCTTCAGGGACAACCATGCTGGCCTTTTCCCTGGGGAGAAAACAATTGACAGGTTTGATTTTGAAAACTACTTTCAAAATTCTAGATTCTAACCTTTTGTGATTCTAATATTTAAAATGACCTCCATGACCACAGTGGTAGAAGAGAATACAAGTAATGTGTGTTGTTGACTTCTTATTTTACAATTACTTTGAGACATGAAATAGGCATGTAAAAAATGCCAGAGAAATCACTGAAATTGTAAGACTGACGTGTTTTTGAGCACTAAAAATAATTTAAATCACTTATATTTAAATATTCAAGGTGATCATAAACATGGACATTAACAATGATTAAGACAATAAAAATACATGTGGGTGCTTCAAAAAGTTCATGGGAAAATGGGATTATAAAGAAGTCTTGAAGTCTGTGCATAGTTTTTTTATAATTCGCATTTTCCACAGGCTTTCTGGAGACCCATTATATGCATGGAATTCAAAATTGTTCTGTACCAAAATCAACTTATCTCTTGATTGCATTTCCCAGGAGCCTTTTGAAGCCCCCTCACATGAGAGAACTTTGCTTTACAAATGTCCAGGAGGAGATCCCTTAAACATTTTCAATTTTATTTCTTTGATTAAAAACTTAAAATATTCATTTATTGAAGGGACAGCTAGAGAGAGAGAGGTATGCAGAGAGAGAGCGAGAGCGAGGGAGAGAGAGAAGGAGAGCCCTCATCCACCAATTCACTCCCAAAAGCTCCAAAATGATCCCTGGCTGAAGCCAGAGCAGGCAGCTAGGAATTCAGTGCAGGTCTTCCACGTAGGTGGCAGGGACCCCACGTCTTAAGCCACTCCTGCTACCCCCTAGGGTCTTTATTAGCAGGAAACTGGAATTAGGAGTAGAGCTTAGGAATGAGCCCAGGACCTCTAATGGGGAGGCGGGCGTCCTAACCAGCTTCTTAAATCTCTAGGCCAAATGCCTGCCTCTGTGATCAGATTTCCTAACTGAAATTTCAAATAATCTTACTCCTTTTCTTGAAAAGCAGTGGCCTCCTCGAGAGATGCATACTGAAGATACTTGTACTACTTTTCCAACCAGGCATCATTTTATTACCTAGACTTAGCACAAGCATCTTTTCCCTGTATCAGCCGATCTTTAATCCAGCTGCACAATACGCGCCTGCCAGTGTGCTGAATGCACTCCTCTCTGGTCCAGCAGCAGCACCGCTTTTGTTCTGCAACATCACCCGTGGATACGGGTGAGGCACAGTCTCTTCTCACAGTGCAGACGCTCTCAGACACACACCTCGACATCTATGATCTTCAAAACCAATACCTCTCAAATTTCCCAAGTTTCCTGGGAAAGTGAACACCCTAAAATCCTAAATAGTGTAGCCATCTGATTGCTGTGTAAAATGGGAAGATCTTATTTATAGTGAGCAGGCAATCACCATTAATAGAGTTTATAAAAAATTAGGCCAGAGCGTACATCCAATTACATTAAGACCTGGTGTAGCAAATATTATCAGTTGAGATGTGGGACGGAGTCCACGTCCTGTCCTGCTGAGCGAGGTTTCCTATGTGTGCAGGGCCTGTCTACGCTTGGTCCCCGAGCCCCTGATGTCCGCAGAACCCCCTGCGTGCACCCGGGGTGGCATGGGGTCTGCAGCACCTTACTGCCAGCAGCTGAAAGCACCCAACTACAGATCAGGCTCCCTGTGCTGGAGAAGAACCAGCTTCCTGAACCAGCGTGGGGCATAGAGCCGTCCTCCCCTCCTCCTCAGAGGCTGCGCCTCACATTCCACCGGCTCCTCGGGCTCTGACACTGCACGGGGAAGGGCTGACTCAGCACCTGCCAGTTGCTCAAACTCTGCACCTCTGCATCAGAGCCCCGCCCCCTGGACTGGCCCTCAGCCAGCTCCTGCAAGATGAGCTCTGATGAGAATATTCTGCCTGCTAAGAGGGTTTCTTTGTGCTGAGGCCTTGGGCCGCAGATACCAGTTTGATCCGAAAGCTTAGGCTGACAGCGGATTCGTGGCTAACAGATTTATGCTTGTTTCTGCTCGCAGGGGCTGAATCCTGTGTAGCTGAAGGCAGTTGTCAGGGTGTTCTGTGTCTTCACGACTTAGCACCAAACAGACACTCTGGCCATCAAGGATAAGTGAGGTTCCTGCCGCTGACACTTTGCAGGTGCGGTCACACACGGCTGCTGAGAGAACTGAGCACGTCCCTGCAGCTCCACTGACAGGACACCTGGCAGCTTCCACCAGTTTCTCCTGGATCTTTCCCCATGCCTTTTCCCCTGTGCTGACTTTAATCTGTACCCTTCTGCTGTAATAAATCACACTGGGAGTCTAACACTTTTCCTGACTCACGTGAGTCACGTGAGTGATTTAGCGAATCCCTGAGCCCAAGGGTGATCTTTGGGAGCTCCGATGTGAACACCAATAAGCTAATCTCCATACTGTGACTCCATGGTCTCGTTTGTAACTTTGGTGACAATGACTTTTAATCAGAGAGGACTCAGGCAAAGGACATTTTCAGGAGAGTGAATGCATGGTTAGGAGACCATCAGTTCTTTGACTCTGTCCCGTAAGTGCCTCTCAGATTTGTCCTCTCCTGACCTTGGCCACGTCCTTCCCACATCAGACAATTGCAATACCTTCTGAATGGCTTCCACAACCTGTCATTCCTCAGTTTGATGGCTTTAAGAAAGAGCCTTAAGGGGCCAGCGCTGTGGTGTAGCAGCACCGGATCCCATATGGGCGCCGGTTCGAGTCGCGGTTGCTCTGCTTGCAAACCAGCTCCCTGCTACTGGCCTGGGAAAGCAATAGCAGATGACCCTATTGCTGGGGCCCCCACACCCACGTGGGAGACTCAAAGGAAGCTCCTGACTCCTGGCTTTGGCCTGGCCGTTGTGGCCATTTGGGGAGTGAACCAGCTGCATGCAAGATTTATCTCTGCCTCTCCCTTCCTCCCTGTCTCTCTGTAACTGTGCCTTTCAAATACATAAATAAACCTTCAAAAAAGAAAGAGCCTTTAAAAACGCACTACTGGGGCAGGTTCAGCCACTTCTCGGGATGCCCACATCACATATCATAGAACCGAGTCTGGGTCTTTGCCCTCTACTTTTTCTTATTTTAAAGATTTATTTATGTATTTATTTATTTGCTAAAGGCAGAGTTAGAGAAAGAATCTTCCATCTGTTGGTTCATTCCCTGGAGCAGATGCTTTTTTTGCACCACAGTAACCTCACTTTTTAAAAAATTTTATGTATTCCTAAAGCAGAATAACAGAGAGAGAGAGAGAGGTATCTTCCATCTGCTGGTTCATGTCTCAAATGGCCTACAGCAAGGGCTGGACCAGACTGAAGCCAGGAGCCCAGAACTCTGTCCAGATCTTCCCCATGGGTGGTAAGGGCCATCCTTCATTGTCTTCTTGAGACCATCAGCAGCAGGGAGCTAGATCAGAAGTGGAGCAGCTGGCACTTGAACCAGCGCTCTGATGTGGAAACGCAGCACGGCAAGCAGCGGCCTAACCTGCTGAGCCACACAGTGCCAGCTCAGACCCCAGCGCTTTACTATCAGCACAGATTCTGGCCTATACTGGCTGCTGAGTATCTGTTTAGAGTTTGAGCCCTGGGGAATGAAGGCCTAGGAGGTACAGAACAGACAAGGAGATGCCAAACGCTTTGTACAAGATGCAGCCTGGCTTGTGATAACATGACTTCTAAAACAAATTTTAAAGCATAAACACATATGCTATACAAACAACCTTACAGGGCACATTAGTAGAAAATACACGTTCATGGGCTGAGAGAATTAAACAATACTTGTATGACCATTAGCTGGAAGACCCTACAAGCCAAGGCAGGCCATAATTCTAGAAGCCTTGAAGGGAAGGGAGGGTGCTGCCCCTTCACGGGGACTCAGTGGCACTGATTCAGTGACCATCCCCGTCTCCAGGAATGCTTGCCCAGGACTATCTGGGGTAGGTGTACGCCTTACACACACCCCGAGAACCCAGGCAGGAGGGGTGTAGGATGTCCACTCGGAAACCCTACAGGGGGCCCTGACAACCGAGTGCCACTAAAATAATTTCTGCTCTCTCATGCTCACTGCTACGTGACTGAGGCTTGGAAGCCGGGTCTGGCCCAAAGGCACTCAGCCCAGGTCACGGGCTCCTCCGCTCTAGCCTTTCTCTGCTCAGCGGCTCTGCTCTTGCGCTGGCTTCTGACATCCCAGAGAGATCATGTGACCACCTGTTCACACCGAGCTCGAGCTGCTGGACAATATCCCGGGGTCAGGGGTGGGATGGGGGCGGCGGCTTTCGGATTCTCGCGGGTTCTCAGGGTAAGAGGCACCCCTCTGGTTGTGGACACGCACACACATTTCCCTTATGTTAAACTGGGGAGCATTTTCTACTTGGATTTGGATCATTATGAGATAGTCAGTGTCAACACACACACACAAACCATAAACCACAAACCACTGAAAAGCAGTCGGAGATGGTGGGAGAGAGAGGGAAGAACGTGCAGCGGCTCGCCCTGGGGGGACCACCAGACCCCAGGCTCATGTCGACGGGCCCCTCGCCCGCACAGAAGCAGGCCGTCGGCGTGGCTGGGATCTTCTGGGCTTTACCTTATGAGTTTCTCAAAGGCTTCCTTTTCTTTCCGCAGAGCAGTGAGGTAGCGCTGCTCCTCTGTCGACCCTCCGTATATCAGGAAGTAAACTCTGCAAGCGAAGACAAAACTCAGTCAGGCAGAAAAAGCACCCATTTTTAATCCTCAAGCAGCACAGCAAGGCACTTGAAGTGGGCAGCTGTGAACACTCGAATAAGGACTGTTTAACTTACAGTAAAGGTTCCATTCATCACACACGCACTGCAGTCACGCTGCCTACACCCCACCTGGTGAAGGTTTCATTACCCCAAGGTTTATCTTTTCTTTTGCCAAAAGGAGGAACAGAGTTTAGGTAAATACTGAAATATAACTAGAGGGATAGAATAATTCTTTTCTCATAACTATAAACAAATCCCAAAACACAAAATCTTACAGGCTTCTCTTCTTCCACTCTCTTTTTGCATCCCTGCCAAGCAACAATTTTAAAAGCTGGACAGTCATTATAAAAACCAGCTTATGAAAGCTCATGTTAGTGCAAGGGAAACAAATGAAATCTATATGACCTTTATCTTCACTAGTGATTTCTCAGGTCTTTTCATTCGTGTCTCAACAGAGCAGAGACGTCACAAAGTCTTTACAAACCCGTGACAGGGAAAGCTTGTGGGTTTCATTGGGCATCTCAAACAATAATCCCTGTATTTTCTGTAAGGAAAGACCTGTTTTTCTACCCTGTTTGTTGCTCAAAGAGCTGAATCAAACAGCTCTTTTGTCCCCTTCCTTCAGGGTCTCTCAGAGGCATTTTCCTTTCCCAGTCTTAGTTTTCCTGTTGCCTCTGTCTTCCTTGACTGCGTGTCTTTGAACTGTGGACAGGGAAACGCCATGGGGGCCAGAGACTCCAGCTCTCCCGTGGGTGTGCCACGTGTTCTCCATTTCTGGGTCTCAGTTTCCCTTTGATACAACAAGTGGCTGAACTCCCAGGCCCCTTCTGATTCTGACATTTTGTTTCCAAATATTTCACTATTCTGTTCTCAGCCAAGAAGCTAGGCGCACTCGGCCTGTGTGCAGAGTGGATCCACAGCAAGGCCCAACGCACCAGCCTGTCATCACCTTCCAGCACCCTCCAATCTCTCCGTCCTGTGTTACTTCTGCCCCAGCGCCTCCATTCACCTCCACGCACAGAGGCCGCCTCCGTCAAACTGCTGGGAAGGTTTCTTTTGGCTCTGCTTTTGGTTCAGTCTGAGTTCAGGATATTAATTTTGCTGTTTATTTCCCCTCACATAATTGGAGAGCAAGAACACTATATTCTTTGGGAGGCATCGCTTTCTCTGATATTTCTGTAGATTTTCATCTGATATTTCCTGAAACCCAAGAAAGCTTCGTACAGTAATTCCCACGAACGCTTTACTTTTATGTGGATGTGATTTAGTCACTCCTTAAAATTTATAGCAAAGACACTTTAGAAGATTAGAATTATCTAGCCAAGTCATAGTTGCATTAACTTTGGGTAGAACTTGGAGTATTATCAGTTTCCTAGGCTTTTCAGATACAGCACCTGGTAAGCTACAAGGACATGGTATGGAACAGGGAGCAGGCGGGCAGAGGACAGCAGCGACCCCCAGGGTTGCTCTCCTGCAACATCCTCCCCGCCCTCCTTCCCAGATTCATCAGTAAGCAAAGGCAAACAGCATGGCTGACAGCGGGATGTTACAGAAAACCGACCGGCAACTGTGCGACTTCCACGTCGAATCCCGACGAATGGGGGCGCGCTAGCTTTAGGAAAGCTAGCGGTCTCCACGACTTGCCTTAGGGGTTTCCCGGGCCTGCTTGCTCTATAGATCTCCAGCTGGCGGACGAAGGTGAGCTCGGCGTCGTAGAGAACCACGTATCTGGGCTCCACCTCGTGCAGGACTCTGGTCAGCGCGTAGGGGTCGCTGCAGCCCAGGAGCGGGTGGATGATGGTGAGGGGTTCCTGGAGGACCCCGTAGGCGGCGTCCGAGGACAGCTGCACCTGGAATTCCGCAGGCCTCCCCTCGGCCGCGCCGCCCTCCGGGCTGCTGCTTCCTTCGCCGTGGCTGCCTTCCTCGACGTCGCCCTCCTCCGCCGCTTCTTCGGGTTTGCCCACCATCTGGGTCAGAGTCAACTTGGGCTTCTTCTTTTTGAGAGCCCTCTCTCTGGCAGCGCGCGCTCTGGGCCTCTTGTCGGACCTCCGGGGCCCGCTGGAGCTGTCGGCCTTCCTCAGCCTGGCCCACACCTCCTCCGCGCGGCTGTCCTTGTCGAAGGCCTGCCTGTAGAGGCCGAGCAGGAAGGCCTCGGCGCCGGCCGTCAGGTAGCCCTGCAGCTGCGAGCAGGTGCGGTCGTCGCTGGCGCAGATGAGCACCTGACCTGCGGTCACAGAGCGCCGGTTAGCGCAGCCCGCGGCCCCGCGCCCTTCCCCGCGGGGCACGCACCGGGCCTCTGGGGGGTCGAGAGGCACGGTCTGCACCACGCTCCCCGAGGGGCTTGGGCCACCACACGCTTTCACTCCCCCGGCAGGGTTTCTTAAACCCGGAGTAAAGCTGAAGCCACCAACTATTTGGGGTCTTGGGAAAGCGTAGCCAGGCACAACGGAGGAAGCGCTTCCTAATGGATGCTTTTCCACAGGGCCTTATACACCTAAATAAACCCCAAATGGACTACGGGGACCAATGGTACACATTAAGTCTTTAAAAAAGGAGTGACGACTCTCCACGCCCCCACATGCAGATGATTTTCTGGGCTTAACAGCAAAGGAAGAAATTTCAGAGAAGACTGACTCTACAAGAATAAAAACCACATTAACAACGCTTAAGGACAAAAAAAAAAAAAAACCAAAACACTGCGATGAATGGTAGCACCAGTCATATATAAAGAGCCAACACACACTGTGGACATAGTCTACATCAGCAAAGGAGACTCAGGCAATTCACGAAAGAGGAACTGCATCTGAGAAATTACTGAGCTCATTAAGTATCAGTATTTAAACCAGATGGCATCTTTGCTGATGAAACTAATAAAACTGCTTTAGACACACATACTCTGTGTACAATGCCCAGTCATGGCTGGTTGGCTCGGTGATAAGAGAGAGGCTCTCAGACTGCTAGAAGAAATGAAGATTAATAAAAACTTTCTGCAAATCAATGCAGTAATCTGTCTTGGGAGACTTCAAAGTCTAACTGCCAATTAATTCGTTAATTCTACATCTAGATGTTATCTTTACACTGTGGCTTTAACGTGAAGCAACATGCAGAAAGAAAACCCGGACAGACAGACAGCAGTGTCATGACCATTAGCTGCTCTAAGTCCCTCTTCCCCTCTCTCGTCCTTGTCACTTTTTCTACAGCGAGCGTGCATGACTGTGCATCTCAACATACAGCACCGCACGTCCTGGGATAATACCAGCAGCCGCTTTTGTGTGCCTGCACCTATTGCTTTGTGGGCATTCAAAGATCCAATCCATATTTTTAAAAATCTGGTTTTCTTTTATGTGATATCTGATTTTATTTCTTAATGTATGGTTTAGGTTTAGTGTGCTGTGCTCATGTACTAGCGCAGCCATGTTTGAAGATAGCAGCCCTAAAGTTTGGAATTGTTCTT
Source organism: Sylvilagus floridanus (assembly GCA_949820135.1). Classification (NCBI taxonomy): domain Eukaryota; kingdom Metazoa; phylum Chordata; class Mammalia; order Lagomorpha; family Leporidae; genus Sylvilagus; species Sylvilagus floridanus. The sequence continues at coordinate 37,982,521 of OX463234.1, forward strand.
TGAGGGCCAAGTCCCTGTTATTCGATGGAAGAGTTGAGGTTTCTTTGGCAGAATACTTGCTGAGGATATAAAACACAACACCCACAGGCTTACTCCTTGGGGCCTGCAGGTATAAAGCCTGATGGAAATAATGGGGAGATTAGCTCTGTCTTTAAACAGAAGGCCCGAGAATCCAGCTGGTCAAAAACCCTGTTTCATGACTATGCAATGACTCAACCTGGAGAAAATCCCATCAACTGAACGGGAAGGAGGCTGCCTGCGGCATCTCAGTGCCCATCTGACATGTATTTATCTGCATCTGATACATAAGACGGTACACTACTTTTAAAGAGCCAGTCAAAGCAGAATCCATTTGGTAGATCCTGAAAGCAAATGGCGTCATCTCCTTTCTTCCTACCTGGGCCACCAAGCACTTCGCTCTCCTTATTTTCTGCCTCGATTTCCTTGAGCACTTCGGTCAGCGCCTCCCACTTCGGGTTGCATTCCAGGACCAGCTCCTTTTTGGTTTCTGCAGAGAAATAAAGCACAACCTCATTCTGTGTGGAAACGCTTACCTGTAAATTATTCCGAATACTTCTAAAACAACAGGTAACCCGAGCGTAGGTCCTCAGGTCTGTTTCTTTGAGCTTTCCTGAGAACACCAGACAGAATTTGCTTTCCTCAGAAAGGTTTCCTTATGTCTAAATTAAAGATACCTCAGTCCAACCTTCACACAGGCTTTCCAATGACATGATAGACAGCTTCTTGCAGGTTACTAGTAAGAGGTGACTGTGACGCTGCGTGCACACAGAAGCTGCTACGTAAAGGAATCGGTACTGAGTGGCAGTATTTATTATTTCTAAAATCCTCATCTTTTCCACAAGCATGCATAAAAGACGGGAACAATCAAACTTTTATTTCTGTGAATACTGCACATATTATTAATACATTTACTTAAGTTCTGAAATAGACCTTTATTAACTATTAATTCAATGACAATGAAGTGGTCATTGAACCAACAGGGTCTCAGTTTTGTCACAAGACGAGATGTTTAGATCAAATACCTTTAAAGTCCTTCTGAGTAACGTACTACTCCAATTAATCAATGACCTCCTTCTCACTCATTGTTTTAACAAACGTACTGACTGCTTACTATGTAACAACAATTAAAATTTGAGTCCTTGATTCTAAGAAGCACTCAATATAATAAATAAGACAAACACTTAAAAAAATAGACCTTTAAACTAGGCAGAAAACAAGCATTAATCCTATCTGACACCTTAAAAAACTAGTGATATTTAATACCTACTAGATGGATGTTGGAATAAAATCCACATTAGTCTCATTCTAGTACATTTATGTTCTTTAAAAGTTAAAAGGGATGGGGGTTGGCATATGGTGTAGTGGGTCAAGCTGCCACCTGCAATGCTGGCAGCCCAGCAGGGTACGGGTTCATATCCCTGCTGTTCCAATTCTGATCCAGCTCCCGGTTAATGGCCTGGGAAAGAGAGCAGAAGATGGCCCTAGTGCTTGGGCCCCCGCCACCCACACTGGAGAGCGAGATGAAGCTTCTGGCTCTTGGCTTTGGCCTGGTCCAGCCCTGGTCATCACAGCCATCTAGGGAGTGAACCAACAGATGGAAGATCTTTGTTACTTTTTCAAATAAAATGAATCCTATTTTTTTTTTTTTTTGGTCTTATTAAAGGTTCATTTACTTATTTGAAAGTCAGAGTGACAGAGGAAGAGAGAGATCTTCCATCTACTCGTTCACTCCCCAGATGGCCACGACAGCCAGGGCTGGGCCAGGCAGAAGCTAGGAGCCAAGAGGTTCTTCCAGGTCCCCCATGCAGGTGCAGGGTTCCAAGCACTTGGGCCATCCTCCACTGCTGTCCCAGGTGCATTAGTAGAGCTGGACTGGAAATGGAGCAGCCGGGGGCTCAAAGTGGCGCCCATATGGGATACTGGAAATGCAGACGGCTTAACCCACTGTGCCACAGTAGCAGCCCCAGATAAATCTTAAAAAAGCTAACAGGGATGTTAAAATGTTCCACTAAGTCTTTAAGTGCCCATAACAGTAATGTCTTTGAAGTAAAAACAAAATCGGTCCATAGCTTTCCTGTGGCACTGAGAAGGCTCTGGAATCACATCTGGCATGTTATCTGGAATCAGCGGCCATGGGTTCTATGACTTGCCACTCTGAATATTTCATTTCCCCTACACTGTTTCATGAAACAGACCAACATACTTCTGTCAAGACAGAAGGTAATACAAGCTAGTTCTGTGCATTGTCTCTTCTCAGACAAATCCACCAACTGCCACCAGTTGAGGAAAAGGTGCTCAACACATTATATGTAAAATACATACATACAGATACTTCACATACATGCCCAATTTTCCAACTTGGCTCAAGGGAATTTTAAACTCCACTTTAACTTGATGGGCATGCCCATACCGAATACTTACATAAAGACACATGTAAAGAGTTAAGGCTATAGGATACCTTGCTCTTCTTTAATCTCCATTTTTTCGGACATTTTGCCTTTTTTACTCATTTTGGAATCAGGAACGTGATAAACCCTTGCTCGAGCGTTCACAAACATTGAGGTACTGGAGTCAAGAAACAGCCAACCTAATATGAAAAGTTCAGAAGGAAAGTCTTCAGTTCACAGTTAAAGTCTCTGACAGTCACATAACCCACACATAGCCCTGGCCACCATCTTGTTTTCTTTGCTTTTCTTTTTTCCTTTTTTTATTTACAAGCACATGAAGAATGTCCCCTGGAAAGTCTAACTTGTGGTAAGGCCAATATAAAGTTGTCGTTGGCTCCACAGTGATGTGTGAAAGAAGGTCATGCCACTGTTTGTTCAAACAATGATTCTGTTATTAGAACGAAACAAAACAACAAACCCACACGATTCTTCATGGTTGCCTATGTGAAAGAACTAAAAATAAAGATGACTTTTCAAAACTCCTCATCCTCTGGTCAAAGGTGTGAGGTGACCAAGCTGTCACTTTCCTTCACTGACAGCCTCTGAGTGAAAGACCTAATGTTCACCCAAGGCGTCTGCCCAGGGAGTGGAGAGAGCTCGAACCTTAAGGGCCTGAACTTGGAGCTCCTCTGCTTCCAGCCTGGGCTGCTGTTCCACCCTTAGTTCTTCCAGGACTGCTTCAATGGACACGTGCTGGAGGGGTGTGTCGCTCTCCTTTTCCAGGTCTATTTCTCCTATAGGACCTCATTCTCTCCTCTGAACACAAAAGTCCCTCGAGGAATATCACCGTATTTTTTGCCCACAAGAATACGCTCCAGTCTGACGTAGTAGTAAGTTAGCAAACTGATCAGTGCTTCTTAAAAAGCCCGTAAACATCTTTCCAACTCGAAGCAGGACTCAGTGCTTTTTGTTGATGTCCTTGATGAGGCTGGCGGTGCCGGGCACATAGCTCATCTTGAGCTGAGACAGGGCTGCCAGGTCGAGAGCAGTGGCGAGCCAGCGCATCCAGCACCTCCTTCCTCCCATTGAAGTTGCCCCCTCAGCAGGATCAGGACAGACACCCGGACCCGGTCCTGCACCTGAGCCCCGGCTTTCAGCCGCCGGGGGCCTGCCAGAAACGCTTCCATCTTGTTTTCTGATCAGCCACTCCTCTGTCACTACTGTGGCCTGTCACTGCTTGGCTAAATTGTGGTACTCAAAATGCGCTCTGCAGGTTCCTGGCAGTCCCGAGATGTTTTCAGGGGGTCTGTGGGCTAAGTATGCTCCACAGAGCTGCCATCTCTAACGATGGCGCACAAGCACCAGTGGGTGGCACCGCTGCTGCCTTTGCCCAAACAAGGCCTTGGTGGTGTGAAAGTGTACCAGCAGTCATCGCACTCTGCTGCCACGCGCGTGCAGTTCATCACCTAACGATGCTCCCAAAGCAGCAGCGAAAATGATCAGCTGCATTAAATCGTGACCCCAGGGGCCTATATCCACACTAACAGTGACAACGCTGGGAAGGATGTGGTCGGTAGGAAAACAAGATAGTGGCCAGTGGCATACGCATTTGTCCCTACAAATCTCTTTGGTCTTGGATCCCTCATATTCCCTTGTTGTCTCTTTGAAGTCAATAACTTTTAAGTTCTTAACAAATAAACTTCCAGAACATCACCTATTTCTAATTTGGAGACTGCCTGTATTATACGCAGTCTTTTCTAGAAATAAAATTGCCCAGAATGGATATGAATATTTATTATTATACAGAACAGAAGTTAAGTAGGTGGAAACGGTAGCTAGCAATAAAACCTACATCCATGTGCTATGAACATCAACGTAATCTGAAATTTTAGCATATAGCATGAAGTTGAATATAGCACTACACTTGATTTCCCTTAAAAATCCAACACTTTATTCAAATCAGCGCCTAGAATAATACTCATATTTTCATCTCACACCTGAATTCTGACCAAAGGCCTTTTCCGTTGCTCTCAGAGATTCCAGAAGATTAAGGAATGTGACACAATCATACTGAGAGAGATACTGCAGCAAAGTTCGTAATATCTTCAAATCCTGAACCAAGGATTTAGTCTTGGCTCCAAGCTGGTGCCACAAGGGATCCAGGTAATGGCGAATTGTCTACAATGAGAAGATCTAGTATTACTAAAATATGGGGGCTTCAACAATTTCACTGAAAATGGATGTTATCTTTTAATTTCATTTTTATGAGAACTTTTAAAAGTCCCTTATATGTTCAGTATAGCTATCTGTAATACAAATCATACTTTAAATAAAGATTATTCCCTGTATACCTAAAAATGGTTAAAGCAAATTTTATATTATATATAATCACTATAAAAAAGAACTCAAAACATTATTCCAAGGAACTGGCCAGAAAGTTTCAGTTAACAAATGTTTAATTTTTCAAATACAGAGCACAGTGTTGTATTAATAGAAACCTTTTTGATCAATCTATCATCCATATTTACCTTACTGTTGGCAGAGAAAAGCTCTGATTAACAGATAATCATTTGTTTTTACAAACAGAAGCACAATCACCACACAGTATTCTATACAACAAATTGAATACCGAGCAGGAGTAACATCTGGATGACCATGTAATTTACTGTCCACACTGGGACACATGTGAAAATGAAGTGAGATACTATCATGTACTCCAGGACAGCAGGTAGATATTGGGGTTGACCTGCTGGGACATTAAACTACATGCTTCTTTTGTAAAGTAACCTACAAAAGTTTACAATTTTAAACACGACACAAGCTGTATATATATTTAGATGCAGTTACTGAAGAAATATCTATGCTTTGACTCTTACTGGTTAGGGGTGGTAAACAGAAATCTGGTGGAAAACATACATATTTTATTTTTCTAGGGATATATGCATTCTATTAAAAGAATCTGAAGTTTTTTTTTTTTAAATCAACGTGCACTAAATTATGACACACGTTAGGAATATATAAAGTTAGTTTAACGTATCAATATTTCATAGTAAATTGACTTCCTAGAAGAAAGTTAAGTTTTTCCAGTTTTAAAAATCATTATGCCTTACTTCCAGGGACCTGGAGATTAGTTCTGAATTTCAGACAGGAAAGTGTTCTACCAAAACAGGCAAAAAAAGCTACCTGGGATTTTTGGGAAGTTGGCGTTCCCTGAACTCACAACTCAGAATTACACATTTACACATCTGTATTAACAGTCATCTATGAGAAAAAGTTCATCAGAAGCAAAACGTCTTGAACTAAAGCCTTACCATTTTCTCAATTCAGAATGTAAGTTTAAGAGAGCAAGTCTCCCATGTCTCAGGAATGAAAAGTCATCCAAGGGACTCTAGTCCAAGAGACTGCAAATTCATGTACAAATATGATGCATTCTTACGTAAAACTCTTCTACCTGTAGATATCCAAATGTCATTTCAGAGCAAAAAAGTTTATCCTCCTCATGATTACACTGCATAACCACAAAAACTCAAAGTTACGCCTACATGCCAATCCACACCTTACTGCTAAACTTTAAATCATCTCCTATCTCTAAAATAACAGTACATTCCTATTACGAACATTGCAAATGTTAATAGCTTGTGTTCTTTAAAATCACAACAGAACAAGCTGTGCTTTACGAGGAAAAGAAAAGGAGTACCTTGTCAAAAGGTTTTCCGATAGCGTTTTCTAAGGATAAATCTTCCACTTCAAGTGTCGGGTTATGGCACTTGAGCTCCTTGAGACACGCATTGAGAATGTCCAGGATAGCAGTCTGGATGGCACGCATGGCAGGTGTCATGGAAACATGAATTTCTACAACCTCAGGTTTGTGCTGTTCCAGAAACGAGTGCACTGCCACATGGAACCTAGGGGACAAATGCTTTTCAAATACTTTCTACTTTCGGGAGCCACCTACTAGAGCTCTCGTAAATGCAACCGGGAACAAACAAAATGGGAAGCAAGACAATGTTTTGAAGAATACTTTGCGCCTCCTTGAATGGCAGCCTTATTCAGATAGGGCAGGAGCCAGCCGGCCGGCCACGGTGGGGACCGAAGCCGGTGCCGGTGCCCACGGCCTCCCTAGCGCATGGCCACACCCATCTAGGGCTGCTTTCCTGCCTCCACAGCAGGGCAGAGGAACTGCGACAAACCAAATGGCCTGCAAAGCCCAGGACATTTACTCTCCGGCTGTTTACAGGAAAAGTTTGTAGACCTCTGAGATAAGGTATAATCAGGAAGGAAAAATATTACAACTGTTCTTAAAACAACATACAGTATTGCAGAACCAAAATATATGTGAGTTTAGCACAGACTGCAACAGTGTTTGAAAAAGGAAGCATGTTTTTCCTAGACATTTACATAAACTCTTCAAGATCTTGATGCATTTTTTCTTGGATGGATACTCTTCACAGTGGAAGTGATGTCGCAGCCAGGAAACCTGCAGTTCACCTCAACCTGCTGTCCGTGTGGGCCACCAAATGGACAAGAATGAAGCAGCTGTCCTGCATGGAGGTGATATGCTACCAGGGAAAGAACCATCGAATCCCTCTGCTTTCAAAAGGACCACAAGGAGGGTCACAGCAGGCTACGCCACTGCTCATGACAGTGGCGTCCCAGGGGGGCTCAGCTGCTCCGCTTCTCATCAGCTCCCTGCTAATGTGCCTGGGAAAGCAGCAGAGGATGGCCCGGGAGCTTGAGCCCCTGCCACCCCTGCGGAAGACCCTGACAGAGTTCTGGGCTCCTGGCACCAGCCTGGACCAGCCCTGGCTGTTGTGGTTATCTGCAGCAGGTAGAAGACATTCCTCCCTCTCCACCCCACCCCACCATCCCCTGGGCCCTGCCGCCTCTAGTGCTCTGCCTTTCAAATCAATATATATATATATATATATATTAATTTATTCATCTTAGAAGAAAATAAAGAACCACAACTGTGGTAGCCACATGGTTACATGGATGTGTTTGTTACGAAGCTGACTGGCATCTGTCAGGTGCGATTACAGGGCATTTGACATTACATGAGTTACAACAGACCGTGTCACAGAAAGTCCGTCACATGGCGCTACTTACCTCGGCCACAGATACAGCTTCCTCACAAAAAGATTTCTCATCACTCTTTCCACGTGGCAGAAACCGGTATCGAAGGCAACGGCGTTGTCCGTGAAAGCTTTAATAAAACCTTGTTTGTTTTTCTGGCGAAAGAGGCGCAAGATGAACGCTTCCTGACAAGATTCGATGATTCTGTGAGCTCTGTACACCAGGATGCCTGGGAGGGGAATCACAATTCAGATCACAGAGCAGACCAGCAACTTCCACGCTCGCTCACTCACTCATTCACATGTTTCTTTCTTTCTTTCTTTTATTGACAGGCAGAGTGGACAGTGAGAGAGAGAGAGACAGAGAGAAAGGTCTTCCTTTGCTGTTGGTTCACCCTCCAATGGCCGCCGCAGACGGCGCGCTGAAGCCAGTGCACCGCGCTGATCCGAAAGCAGGAGCCAGGTGCTAGGTGCTTCTCCTGGTCTCCCATGGGGTGCAGGGCCCAAGCACTTGGGCCATCCTCCACTGCACTCCTGGGCCACAGCAGAGAGCTGGCCTGGAAGAGGGGCAACCAGGACAGAATCTGGCGCCCTGACCGGGACTAGAACCCGGTGTGCCGGCGCCGCAAGGCGGAGGATTAGCCTGTTGAGCCGCGGTGTCGGCCTCATTCACATGTTTCTGGAGTGCCTGCCTAAAAACAGGAGTGACTCCCGGCACTGTTCTAGCCTCAAACAACAGATGTCGGTCCCTGCCCTTGCGGAACTTAATGATAAACGATGGAAACAGTAGAATATTCAGTATACCACAGGAGCTAAGCAGACAAAATGAATCTGAGAAGGAAAAGAAGGTGTGTGATGGGGTGGATGGAGAGGGGGAGGCGAGTTTACGATCATCGTGCCCTCTAGAGTTCTGGCATGAGGGAGCAAGAGGAACAAAGGCCCTGGCGTAGAGGGTGTCAGGAATGCTGGAGGAAGAGTTTTTGTTATATAAGATTCGATGTGGATTATACAAAATAGCTGCATTTTAAAAGTTCAGGAAACATTTCTATCACTTATGAAAGTCATTCAATTTGCAGAATCAGAATATATTCAATTAAGAGGTAAATTAGTCCACCTAAAATAAGACTCTCTAATGAATATATTTAATAATTTTGGGAGGGAGTATGATCAAGACATCTCTGAATCTTAAAAACAAGGACAAGTATACACGTTTCCTTATTTACAAAATAAGCCCACTGGACTATAAGATCTCCCACACATATATGCCCTTTGGACACAGTGACAAGTTATGGAGAATGTGAGAGGACACAGATATCATTTCTGGATCAAACATCCAACTATCCTATGATGATTTTCAGGCTTTTACATCTGAATCACGCTGTCTATTTGCTAAAAATGTGCTTACATGTTTTCGATTCAGGGTCCACAAAATGATCCTAATGGTGATTTATGACCGCTTCCAGCAGTTCAATAGAATCAATTCAGAGTCTACCATTTTCTCGTTTACTTTTTGGATCCAGCGTGGATGGAACTAAATTTACTCTTGCTAAGCAAGTTATTTTTCAAATGTAGTACAGATCAATGGTGTTACTTAGAAGCTTACAAAGGATTTCCACTAACTCCAGTACATGTACATATTAATTTATTACTCAGGAAATATCTGTACACAGGAGGCATGTATTTCCTAGGACTCTGTGGTCCATACTTTGTTAGCCTGAGTTGAAATACCACATGAAGTCAAGAATAAAAATAGACTTTAAAGAAAACATGAACTCGATTTAAGAAAACGCTCCAGTAGACTACCATTCTTTCAGAAATCTGAGGAAGGAGAGGAGAACTACATGATATCCCAGGTACTGGGTTGGGTCCTCTTACAGATTTTTGTTTCATTTAATGCTCAGGGTAATTCTACGGGTGAGATATTATTAAAGACCAAGAGTTGGAAGCAGCTTGACCAAGCTCATTCAGTAAGTGGGAGGCCAGTGGTTTCAATCTTGTGGTAAAGCTAGGTTTTCCTACAAAGCGACATCGCCTCAGGTCGCTCCTCTTCGACAAAATTAAAAATAAAAACACTAAAAGCAGGTGAGGCCTCTGGGGGCAGTCTAGTGCCTAAGAAGCCCACTTCCGGTTTTATGCTCCTATGACACGTGTACCTCACACGTTCCTAGAACTGCCTCTTTACAAATCCCCTTCACTAAACTGCTTGAAGACACGCACATCATTAGCAACAGGAACTGATTACAGAGTGCTTATTAGATGCTACAATGCTACGGACATCACATCTATCAGTGCATTGCACCCTTGCAGTCATCCCGGGAGGAAGGAACTATTATTCTGCCCAGTCGACAGGCAAGTAAACTGAGGCACAGAGCTGGTACATAGCTAAGACCAAAATCAGCAGTAAGTCCAACATCAAGAATTCACCTGTTTCTTTCACTTTTCTGCACCCTCTGGCCAAACAAGGTGCGCTTACTAAGTTAAATGCTTGCTGAATGAAAATAAAATTACAGCACTGGGTACACAAATCTAACATGTAACTTTTTTTTTCTTTAATTTCCCAAAAAATGTTCCAGAGATACCAGGCTCACTTTCAGCCATGGAGACATCCTCCTGACTTGTCTTTTGCAGGCACACCTGAGCAGGTAATTATATCCCACAATACCTAGGGTGGTGGGCAGGGGAGGAAGTGAGGGCCGGGGGGTTCAGTACTTTCCAGAGGGTTGTATGTTTTGGGACTGCCCTGGGGTCCCCCTGAGCTTTGCTAGAAGCTCCCTCAGGGGCTCCAGGAGCTAATCCTAGGGAAGAAATCCGAAAGAACTTGTTTCTGGCATTCATTTGTGCTCCACAGCCAAGCAGCTCCAGCTCCAGCTCCATTCCTGCTTGGGGCTGGATAACAAAGAGGGTGTGTGTGGGGGGCACTTCTGATTAGGAACCACCTGTGTGTGTGTGTATGTGAGGGGCACTTCTGATTAGGAACCACCTGTGTGGTGTGTGTGTGTGCATGCATCCTGTGTGGCACTTCTGATTAGGAACAACCTGTGTGTGTGGTGTGTGTGTGTGCATGCATGCTGTGTGGCACTTCTGATTAGGAACCACCTGTGTGTGTGGTGTGTGTGTGCATGCATGCTGTGTGGCACTTATGATTAGGAACCACCTGTGTGTGTGGTGTGTGGCACTTCTGATTAGGAACCACCTCTATCTAGATTCTGACTTTGCACTCCCATTGCTCTTGGACTCCTTAGGCTGAGCTGTAACTGTATGTCAGAGCAATGCTGACATCTAGTGGTAGATCAATGGGATCTTTTTTATTTTATCAACTTCATGAAGAAAACCAAGATTATAAGGCTTAAATGATGTTTCAAGATTCCTGGTTACAAAACACCAATACTTGTTTTTTCTTTGCTATCATTTATTAGGAGTTTACCATCACCAAGTCTCTATACCAAGCAATTTATTTCACCACACTTCATCCTTAGGGTAACTGGGGGAGGCACAATTTCTTCCTCTAAGAAAGGAGAACACTGAGGCTCATGGAATTTAAGGCACCTGCTTTGTAAGCAGAGCGCTGGAATTCAGAGTCAGGGAGTCCCACTGCAGGCCCATGCCACTGTTCGCAGCATTACAAGTGTTACAGAAGATGAGCAGCAGAACGCTCACCCACACTTACTCCTGAACATCCTGGAAGGTCGCCTGCGTTCAGGGCAACACGGTAGGCACAGTGCAAAGCAGGATCATGAATGTCCCAGCCCTCTGCCCTCAGAAGTACACTGAAGGTCACAGTACACCCCTCTGTCACTCATCCATCAAAGATGTGCTTAGCACCTGTCGTGCACAGCTCTTTGGCTTGGGATGAACAAGTCATTCCTTTTGCTTAAGCTTAGCTCATGAGTGAGACAGACAAATACCCAGGCAAACATGACGCGGTGTTCTGAGCAGTGTGACTGGGCAGGAGCCCGCGCAATCTGAGGGCTCCCAGGCAGGGCCCCTAAACCATCTTTGAGGAGATGAGACAGTTTCTGAAAAGACAAATCAGAAGGAATGCTGATGCCTTTTCTATATTAATTCTAGCTAAAGTTAAACCTTTTTTCTCAAAATAATTAGGCAACTATTTGGTCTAATTTCAAAATACCCATAGAGAGGAAAACCAAATACTTTTGGAAACACAGAAAGATCACTTAAAAACATCTCAAAGTGGATTAAGTTCTTAAAGCACATGCCAGCCAATTGCAACTAGTTCCCGAATATGAACTTAGAAAACCAGGAAAAATCGATCTTCATCAATCTTTTATGCAGTCGAGAGCTGAATCCTGTCGCAAAGACAGACGGCATACATGACGGGGGTCTCGTAAGGTTATGGAGACCTCCATTTGCCTCAGAGCTGTCCTCACGTCGCAGCACAACACATTCCCCGCTCGTGTGTGTGATGCTGGTGGTAGCCCGCCTGTCCCATAGGCGTACACCACACACCACCGTGGGTGGTACACAATACTTGACAACAGACGGCTGCAGTACTGCTCTGTGCACTTCCTGTCCTTTTTATGATTTTAGAGTATTCCCTCCACCTGACAAACACAGCGCACTGTAACAGTATGTCATGTGAGGCTGGCGGCAGCCTCACACACGCCACGTTTAGCTCGCCCCTTGGTTGCATCAGGTAACGGGCCTCCACCACCTAGGTTTGTCTGAGTACACCCTATGATGTCTCTACTGCCACAGAATTGCCTGATAATGTAGTGTTTTAGAAAGTAATCCTGTTAAGGGAGGTATGACTAAGTTATTTAGCTCAGAGATATTTACTGAGCACTCACAGTGTGGGGGGTATTGTGCTAACCTCTGCACGTACCACGCTGAACACAGATGAAGTGACGCCCAAGGAACAGAAGACTCTACAGTTCAGTTTAGCACAGGGGACAAAAATAAAGGTGTACAAGTTCATGAACAATGATAAAAGATCTCAAATTCTTACCAGTAATTAAATCGGAAGGTATTCTATCAGTCAAGAAATCAACCACGAGTATTCGACTTGTTGCAAATATGACACCACCTTGTGTGTACACCTCATAGCGACTGTTGCTTGCGATTTCATTGGTCACCCGGCGAGGGAGGTGCTCAACGCCTTCTATCTTCAGCTGGTTGATAAAGTACTCCTAAATCAAATCAAGGTTGATTAGCAGGCTGTTTAACCTAAGTTGCAGGTGTTTAAACTGATGCCCTTTCTTGGGGATAACGAACTTGATAATGGATATGCAAACTAAGTTACCGCTTCATGCTGATCATCTGGTCTACATTTCACTAGGATTTTCTTTTAGTTTTTGGGTTTACACCAAGGAATAATTGCACTTCAGCCCTTATTAGCTCTTTAACCAAGAATAATAATAATTTCAAAATTTCTGGGTCAAAATTCTGCTACCCAGAAAACACTCCGCAGCTAAGCCAGGCGTGCAGCCGAGCGTGACCTGGGAGGAGCTAAGGGAAGTTTTTTCCCAGGCAGTGTGTTAGACTGTGAGTTCTGTCCTGACCCACCCCAGAGGGACTCTGTGACGTCCCTGGGCCCAGGGGTGGGGAATGCGGTCTGGCCCTGCCAAGGCAACCCCAGGCAGGACTCCCAACTGAGCAGTATAGCGACAGCAGGAGAATCCTGAAACTGATCATCGTGAATGGTGCTCAGCCCAGTGGGCCGGACCCCCAGCGCAGTACCGCCTCCGCCGGCTGCCAGTCGAGGCAGGCCATCACCAGACGTGCAGCGCCGGCCTGAGCCCTCTCCCAGCCCCCAGCACCGGCACACCCCATTCCCCCCATCCCCCCCATCCGCACGGGCCTCTGTCCCCGCAGCCCCAGCCCCTGCTCTCTGTCCAGCCCCCTCCGAGCCCTCCACCCCACCGGTCCCCTGCGCGGGGTGCCCCTGCGCTACCCCCAGAAGCCCCTGCCAGCCAACCTGCGGGCGCCCTGGTTACTCCCGCCCAGCTCCTGTGCCGCCGTCTCCGCTCCCCTGTAGGGTCCGCCACGCAGACGCTGGGCGCCCCCGTCTCTGTGTCCCCTTGGGGTCCCTCTAACCCCCTCAATGTCCTGGGGACCCGCGTCCCCCGCGGGGTCCCCGCCGTTCCCTCAGTGCCCTCGCGCGGGGTCAGGGATCTGCGTCGGCCTCAGGGTCCCCCCACTCAGCACCCTCCCTCTCTTGGCCCCGCACCCCACGGGGCCCCCATGCGAGCCACGGCCCGCTCCCGGCCGCTCCGCACAAGCCCGCTCCCTGAAGGCGGCCGCACCTCCTCGGCCGGCTGCGTGTTGAGCACCAGCACCAGGCAGGCGGGGTGGCAGTGCAGCCGCAGGAAGTGGTAGAGGAGCCGGTCCGCGCCGAGCCCGCGGGCACACACGACCAGCCCGTCGGTGTCCAGCAGTTCCAGCACCAGCTGCCGCTCGTACTCCAGCAGCGGCGCCATGGCAGTGCGTTGCGCCGGCACTCCAGACTCCATTGGCGCTCTTCCGGGGCCGCAGCCGAACGCAGCCGAAGAGAGCCGAGTCCGAGACGAGCAGGGCCGAACGCAGCCGAAGAGCACCCGAGTCGGATCCGACGATAGCCGACCGACCGCAGCCGAAGAGGAGCCGAGTCAGTGACGAGAATCGCACGAAGAAAGCCGACCCCCGAGAGGGCGGGCCGAACGTAGCCGAAGAGGAGCCGAGTCCTGACGAGCGAGACCGAAGGCGGCCGAGGAGCGCCGGTTCCGAGACGACGAGAGCCAGCCGGAAGTAGCCGAAGAGGAGCCGAGGCCGAGAAGAGGAGGATCCGAAGAGGAGTCGAAGAGAGCCGAGCCCGAGAGCGAGTGGAGCCGAGCAGAGCCGAAGGTCGGCGGGTTTCGGTGTCGCTGCCAAACCTCAGGCGGCTATCCCGGGTTGTTACCAGCTGCCTCCCTGTAGCCGTAGATCTAGAACGCGAGCTACCCCAACGCAAGGGGACGGAAGTGAGTGCGCAGCTGAGCCGCCGACGTCGACCGTGCGGACGGCGGTCGGATTCCAGTCAAGCCCCTGTTGTCCTGGGGCAGGTCTGGGCCGCGCTTGGCCGGGCGGAGGACGGGCCTCGTTTGCCTCGGGAGGCTTCGAGTCCCCGAGCCGCGCGTGGCGCCGTCCGCTGAGGGACACCTTGGCTGGGCTGGGCCGGGGGCCCGACCGGGGAGTCCCCGTGTCCACACGGCTCCCCGCGCCGACTTCGCAGTGGGGCAGTGGAGACGCGCGCACCGAGCTCCCCGGAGCACCGCTGCGGCCTCGCGGTCTGTGTTTTTACCTATTTCCCCTCCATGTCCACCCGAACCCATCGCAGAGTTCTCGTTGAGAATAGGTAACACGCAACCCCGATCTCAGCGGCCTCCCATCACTCAGGTCGGCAAGCCTCGGAAGGCGGGTGACGTCCCCCTGGGGTCATGTCCCCCCAGGGGGTCGAGGTCATGTCCCCCTGGGGGTCATGTCCCCCCAGGGGGTCGAGGTCATGTCCCCCTGGGGGTCATGTCCCCCCAGGGGGTCGAGTTGTTGAGGCCTCCCATCACTCAGGTCGGCAAACCTCAGAACGCGGGTCACGTCCCCCTGGGGTCATGTCCTCCCAGGGGGTCGAGGTCATGTCCCCGTGGGGGTCGTGTCCCCCCAGGGGTCGAGTAGTTGGGAGCCGAGTTTCGGTGTCGTGTGGCCTGCCTGGGCTGGCTGACCTTGCACCTTTTGAGGAGATACTTAGGTATCTCCCCTAGAGCCTGCAGAAGAGCGGGAGCCCCGCTCAGCCCCACTTCTGCCTTCCGGGTGATGGATGTGTGCTGCTGCTGTGGGGGGGGGGACCTGTGTCAGCAGCCATAGGGAATGAACACACAAGCACCGAGCTCCAGAGGTGTCCTTCGCTGATCCATACAACACTACCGTAGAGAGCAGCATGCAGTGAAGCCATCGTTTTGGAGCGTAATGGGTCCCTCTATATAGACCATTTATATGCCCTTCTGGATACTCAGCAGGAAGAGAGAGTCATCCAGAGGCTGTGTGCTGGGCACCCCGTGCGTGAGGCACTGGAGTAAGTGCTGGGAGGTCCTCCGTGCACAAAGCAGGCGAGAACCCAGTCACCTTGGAATGTGTGTCCTAGTGGGGAGCTTGCGTGTGAAGGGGTTGGTTTGTCCTATCAGTGGGCGAACGATCATTCTTTTTTGCACATTTCTCCCAAATGTCCAGTGGTGGTGTATTAGCCTATCATTACCACAACTAAAATACCAGAGAAGCTACTGAGGAAGGAAGAGGTGTATTTCAGCTCACGTTGGGAGATTCCAAGATCAGGTGGCTCTGTTGGTTTGGAGGTTGAAGTGAGCAATGCATGGGGGAATGCCTGAGGCAGGTGAGCCAGGAAGCAGAGAGAGAGAGAGAGAGAGGCTGAATTTGGCCTTTATAACCAACACTCTGGCAAGAGCCATCTTCTGAGGGCCAGCCCTTGAGGACCCCCAGGGTCTCCACTAGGCCTACCTGCCCCCTCCATAATTGGATTAATTCTCTACCTCGTCTAGTCTCATTAACTTCTGACTTTGGAACCTAAACATCTGCACAAGTCGGGGAGCCAAAGGTTAGAAATACGAGGCTAACGGTTCTCAGGCATCTCTAATGAGTGGACTGTAGTATAGGTGAACACAGAAAGCTGCTACGTGTGCATTCTATATTGAAAAAAACAGTAATGGGCTGGTGTTGGGGCGCAGTGGGTTACGCCGCCACCTGTGACGCTGGCATTCCATATAGAACCCTGCTTCCAGTTCTGGCTGCCCTACTTCCAATCTAGCTTCTTGCTAATGTGTCTGGGAAAGCGGTAGAGCATGGCCCAAATGCTTGGCTCCCTGCCACCCACACAGGAGACCCGGATGGAGTTCCAGGCTCCTGCTTTCAGCCTGGCCTAGGCTAGGCCACTGCAGCCATTTGGGGAGTGAACCTGTAAATGAGATCGCTCTGCCCTCCCTTTCCCTTTCATCTCTCAAATAAATAAGATGAATATTTTAAAAATAAAGACAATAATGTGCTGTGTGATTGCTTTTGTCTATTAACACTAGTAAATAAATAGCATTTTCATATGATTGCATAGAAAACTCCGGAATGAAATGAAATTTCACCAGGGCAGTTGCCTTTGGGGTGTTAAGTAAGTGACTGGCAGCAACGATAGATCTTTATATTGCAGCTTATCCTCTTCTGTTCTGTTTGACTTTCTTACCATGGACTTATTTTTCTTTTATAATAAAAAAGGAAGAAAAAAACTTCTCAGCTACTGTATAAATACTGTGTCAGCACTAAGAAATATTACTTTGTGAATTTTAAATTTATTATGTGGGTGGGCAACACTTAATGTCAAATGTTGGTATCTGGGAAGGAGACTTTTATAATTTTTAATCGAATTGCATCCACACATTTACCTTTATTCCTAAGTCAAAGTGTTTTTTTTTTTTTTAACAGATTTATTTATTTGAAAGGCAGAGTTACAGAGAGAGGGAGAGGCTAAGATCTTCCATCTGTGGGTTTACTCTCTAAATGGCCACAATGCTATGGCTGGGTCAGATTGAAGCCAGGTTTCTGGAACTCCATCGGGGTCTCTGACGTGGGTGTCCGGGGCTCAAGCGCTTGGCCATCTCCTGGCGCTTTTTTCAAGGCCATTAGCAGGAAGCTGGGTTGGAAGTGGAGCAACCAGGAACTGGTGCTGATACAGGTTGCTGGTGACGGCTTTACCTGCTGTGCCATGGTGCCAGCCCTCAGTCTTTCAGTATGAAAAGAGAACTCGAGAAAGTTCATGGGAAGTGTCATTGAAGACTAAGTTCATTTTGGTGATCTGGCTCTGGGTGAGGAATCATTTGCCTCCTCATTTGTCCATTTGTGTTTTAAAGAATTTTCATTTGTGGCTTTTTTTTTTTTTTTTCAGATTTCACTTTTTTGAGAAGTAGAGTTACAGAGAGAGGGAGAGAAAGAGAGAAGGGTCTTCCTTCCATTGGATCACTCCCCAGATGACCACAACAGCCAGAGCTGCACCGATCCGAAGTCAGGAGCCAGGAGCTTCTTCCTGGTCTCCCCTGTGGGTGCAGGAGCCCAAGCACTTGGGCCATCTTCTACTACTTTCCCAGGCCATTTGGAAGAGGAGCAGCCAGGACTAGAACCAAGCGCCCATAAGGGATGCCCGTGCCACAGGCGGAGGATTAACCTACTGCACCACGGCGCTGGCCCCCTTGTGGCTCCTTCCACCCAGAACAAGTTTCTGTCTCTCTTCACTTAATTAACCAGGCTTCAAAGCTGTGTACCTGGGTAGCCAACTGAGAGTAAGTTACCTTAGTCATACCTTCTTGGGGCCAAACAGTGTTCTGGTGGTTTTGGGTCAGTTTAACATTAAATGAGTGAACTTGGAGTAAAGCAGCTTGTTCTCCATTGTGAGATGGGCCTCATGCAGTCAGCTGCAGGCTTGACTAGATCAAAAAGAAAACCTACCCCCACCCCCACCCTGAGCAAGAGAGAATTTTCCAGCAGATACCTTCAGACTCTGCAATCTCTTGTGGCTCTTGTGAGTCGCCAGACTGCCAGCTCACATTGAAGATTTTAGATTTGCTGGTCTTCGTCACCAGGAACCAATTTTTTTTTTTTCTTTCTCTCAATATGTACCCACATCCTACTGGTTCCGTTTCCCTGAAGAGCCCTGACTAATATAGCATCTTATTTTTAAAGACTTGTTTATTTGAAAGGCAGAGTTACAGAGAGAGGGAGGGAATAAGGGAGGGAGTGGAGAGGAGAGAAGGGGAGACGGGGATGGGGGGTGTAGAGAGAGAGAGAGGCCGGCACTGTGGCTCACTTGGTTAATCCCATGTGGGTGTTGGGTTCTAGTCCCGGTTGCCCCTCTTCCAGTCCAGCTCTCTGATGTGGCCCAGGAGGGCAGTGGAGGATGGCCCAAGTGTTTGGGCCCTGCACCTTCATAGGGGACCAGGAGGAAGCACCTGACTCCTGGCTTTGGATCGGTGCAGTGCCAGCCGTGGTGGCCATTTGGGGAGTGAACCAATGGAAGGAAGACCTTTCTTTCTGTCTCTCTCTCTCTCACTGTCTATAACTCTACCTGTCAAACAAAGAAAAAAAAAGGAGAGAGAAACTTTCATCCACTGACTCACTCCCCAAATGGCCACAATGGCCAGGCTGAAGCCAGGAGCCCAGAACTCTGTCTGGATCTCCCATGTTGGTGGCAGGGGACCAAGTACTTGGGCCAGTTTCTGCTGCTTTCCCAAGTGTGTTAGCAGGCAGCTGTATCAGAAGTGGAGCTGCTGGGACTCCAGCCAGTGCTCATTTGGGATGCTGGTGTCACAGGGGCATCTTAACCCTCTGCACCAAAATGCTGGCCCCTATATTAGTTTTTAAATAATGATTTATTTATTTGAAAGTCAGAGTTACACAGAGAGAGAAAGAGAGGCAGAGAGAGAGAAAGAGAGGTTCTCTGTCCACTGGTTCACTCCCCAACTGGCTGCAACTGTACCTATCTGAAGCCAGGAGCCAGGAACTTCTTCAGGGTCTCCCATGCAGTTGCAGGGGCCCAAGGACTTGGGCCACCTTTATACTGCTTTTCCAGGCTATACCAGAGAGCTGGATCGGAAGTGGAGCAGCCAGGACTGGAATCGGTGTCCACATTGGATGCTGGCGCTACAGATGGCGGCCTTACCAGCT
Source organism: Sylvilagus floridanus (assembly GCA_949820135.1). Classification (NCBI taxonomy): domain Eukaryota; kingdom Metazoa; phylum Chordata; class Mammalia; order Lagomorpha; family Leporidae; genus Sylvilagus; species Sylvilagus floridanus. The sequence continues at coordinate 38,001,683 of OX463234.1, forward strand.
ACGTCACAGCACTGGCCCCCCATACTACTTTTTTATTTTTTTAATTTTTCTGGTTTGTGAATCTTCCTATGACCTATGTTATGTTTCAGAATGATGAATGTTCTAGTGTGTGTGTCTGTGTGTGTCTGTGTGTGTGTTGGAAGGTGGAATGAGGGAAAACACGTTATTCTTTCATTAAACAAATCCATTGGAGTCACTGATGCCAGGCATGAGCAGCTAACTCTCATGAGAAACGTCATAGCTGGAATCTGTGAAGTGCTTATTATGTTGTAGGCACTAAACTCAGCACAGTCAACCCTCATTTTCTTTTGCAACCTTCTCGAGTTGGTACTGTTCTTGTTTCGAGGTGAGGAGACGTAACAGAAGTTAAGCAGCTTGTGCAAGGCTACCCAGCGTAGCATGGAGCATGGATCCCAGGCCATCTCCTCCTAAGCCTGTCTTGTTCACCTCCCCTGCCTGCTTGGTGTCTGATGCTGAAAGACTTTAAAGGTCGCCTGGGTCATTTAGACTTGAGCTTGCAGCTCATAGGTTCCCACCCTTCCTGTGCTGTAGCATCTCAAATTGTTTTTGAACCAGTGCTTTGGGATGGGAGGATGATTTTTATGTCTACTGCTTGAGAGAACGCTCAATTAGCAACATTTCCACAAAATGTCTTACTAACTCCAACAACTTCTATAAACATTAAAGAAAAGCCTCTCATAGGCCCTTGAGAGGTGCATTGGTGGTTCTGTCTATAGACAATGGTTGGCACAGATAGACTAGAGAAGCAGTTGTGTGTTGGTCAGAGTCCTCCAGACAAAATCTGTAGGATGTAGATCCATAAAGACAGAGTTATTATAAGGAATTGGCTTGGGGGAATTGTGGACACTGATCCCAAGATCTGTGGGTGAGTTGGCAGATTCACCCAAGATGGAGACCCAAGATGGCTGATGGTGTGCATCCAGTCTGAGTCAGAAAGCCCAACGATGGGCAGAGCTGATGGTGGAATTTTAGTTTGAAGATCAACAGGCTTAAGACCCGGGAAGAAGTGATGTTTCAGTCCAAGAATGACGCCAGGAAAGAAAACAGGTTTCAGCTGGGAGAACTTCCCTCTGTATTTTTGTTCCATTCAGCCCTTCAACTGGTCAGACGAGGCCCACCCACATTAGGAGTGCAATTTGCTTTACTCAGTCCATTGATTTAAATGCTAAACCCATCTAAAAATAACTCCACAAAGCAAATATCTGGGTAGAACATGGCCCAGTCAAGTTGACCCATAACTTTGACCACTGTAAGTTGCGCTACCCCTAGAGCTCTGCTCATGACCTGAGGCCAGAGAGAGTCTGTGGTGTGTTCCATTGATTATCTGAAAATAAAGGCCCCACTAAGTCTCTGAAATGAAGCCTCCCACATACTAATGCTGCATTGCATGTCCGCAGAGGGAAGACTTAGTGTTCGCTTAACTAATTATTTCTCATAGAGGTGGAGGGAACTTAGTAAACTCATCTTTTCTTTAGGAAATAAGGACTTTGGATGACTGTAATTAAATTAAAAATATTTTTAACTGTTTGACAAGCCATTCGTCATTAAAGCAAGAGGGGTAAAAAACAGTAAGAAGGAGGCTGAACGTGAAAACCAATTACCTGCTCCTCTTTGGAACAAGTGGACTTTTTTGAAAATGAGAGTGGTTCTTCCGGATTAAGCAATTCACCTTTTGTGAGGATGTAGAAGGCGCCTTGGGGAGGCTCTGCTATGGAGGAAACAATACTGAGTCGGGGGGCTTTGTAAAGAGTGCTTTTCCTTGTTTTTGGAGATTTTTTTTGAAAAAAGAAGGAAGAGGAAAAGGAATATTTATTTTATTGATTTGAAAGGCAGAGAGAGAAAGAGAGACGGAGATAGAGATAGATCTCTGATCCAGTCATTCAATCCCCAAATGCCTAAAACTGCTGTGGCTGGAGCAAGGCTAGACTGAAGCCACGAACCTGGAACTCAATTCCGTGTGGGTGGCAGGGACCCAAATACTCAAGCCATCTCCGTTGCCTCCCCTGGTGCACATTAGCTGGGAGCTGAAATCGTGAGTGGAGCCAGGACTTCAATGTAAGCACTCCGATATAGGGTGTGTCTTAGCTGCTATGCCAAACGCCTGGCCCAGCATCCTCCTGTTTTAGCATGTATTCTAAGAAGGGGCAGACATGATTTGTGGGTTCTAGTGCTAAAGACATGTTATTAAAACATTGAGATTTTCAAGATGGCACCAGCAGAGTAATCAACCAAATGATCAAGATTCCCTTCTGAGGGTGTGGCCCCATGCGACTGCATAGGTCCCACACCTTGAAGCCTGCCCTGACCAAGTACTGCCATCTTGCAACTGACAAGGTGTAAGAGTTGTCCGTCTTTGTTGGGAGGCACTGAAGACTCTGCTGTAATCGTTTTGGCTGACGTGGTGGGGGGGACTTGTGAAGAAGGGAAAGTCGGGGTGGTGATGGGCATCTCATTCCCTGGGCATCGCATTCACAAGAGGACTTACATTTATACATCAGATGTGATTCTACCCACAATCCCACTGAAACACAGGTGGATATTAAGTTTGGGTCTCATTATGGGACCACATTGCCTGCAGGGACCTACGAGTTACTATGAAAAGGAAACTGTATGATTTTATTATAAGGATCTTGCTGTTGGAATGGAGCAGAATCAAATTTGTAAATTATAATTAACAGTTATCCTTCCAAGCATATGTGCAATAATACTATGATTATGAAAAAAATCTTAAGTAGTATCATGTTATTCCTCCCCCAACCTTATGATTTCTTATTAATTGCAAACAATTTATTTGGTTAAATTAAAAAAAGATGTAAAGTATACTACCTTTGGGAATAAGATGGCTTTTGTGAATATGGATTTATGCTTGCATTTACATAAAGAACATCTGGCAGTATATTTAAGAAACTATGGATATCAGTTGGAGGAAACTGGACAGATGGGCATAAGCATGGTGGGGAGATCTTTTCCACTGCTCATCTTTTTTTTTTTTTTTTTTAAAGAATTACTTATTCATTTGAGAGGCAGAATTAGAGAGGGGGAGAGAAATCTGCCTTTCCCTCATTCTCTCCCCAAATGGCCCCAGTAGCCGAGACTGGGACAGGCCAAAGCTAGGAACCTGGAATTTCATCTGAGCTCCCCCCAGGACTGGGCCCAAGTCACTGCTTTCCCGGGCACATCAGTAGGGAACTGGTTGGAAGCAGAGGAGCCAAGACTCAAACCAGAACTCATATGGGATGCTGGCATCCCAGGTGGTGGCTTAACCTGCTATGCCACAATGCTGGCTTCACCATTGCTCATCTTTTAATGTATTCTTGGTTTTTGAATTGCGCAACTCAAAAATAATTAAATTTTTTAAAAGATTTATTTTATTTGAAAGAGTTACAGAGAGAGGTAGAATCAGAGAGAGAGAGAGAGAGAGAGAGAGAGAGAGAGAGAGAGAAAGGTCTTCCATTCTGCTAGTTCACTCCCCAAATGACCTCAATGGCTGATCTGAAGCCAGGAGCCAGGAGCCTCTTCTGGGTCTCCTAACCGGACGCAGGGGCCCAAGGATTTGGGCCATCTTCTACTGCTTTCCCAGGCCACAGCAGAGAGCTGGATTGGAAATGGATCCGCCGGGACTCGCACCAGCGCCCATATGGAATGCTGGCACTGCAGGCTGCGGCTTTAACCCACTGCGCCACAGCGCTGGTCCCCAAAATTAAATTTTAATGTAAATAAAAACTTTAATAAGATATTAAAGAGAACTATTATTCATTGAATTCAGTTTTGGATTTCAAGTAATAATTTGTTAAATAAAGGAGCCTGTATTTAGCCCAATTGAAAAATAAATCCTGCCTTTTCATTTCCTCATGGCCTTGTCTTTTCTGACCTCTGAGTTGCTTCCTTTGGAGTGTGCTTCTTACATTTTTCTAAGAAAATACCATCAGTTGAAGGTGCTTTCTCAATAAAATACAGGCTTAGGAAAATCGAAGTTGCCTCGTCTCATAGGTAGCATTGATTATGAGTCACCATGGACCTAGTCGTTGCCCATTTTCTCCTCTGTAGGAATACATGATTTACTGCAGTGACATTTACAGTCAGAGTGGTTTTAGAAGCCAAGATGAGGGTTTGCATGTGAGAAGGGAGGAAATGGGAGGACAGTTTGTGTGTCATTCGGTGAGGAAAACGGTGTGGAATAGCTTATTCACAGGAATTACTCTTTCAGACAAATAATCAGAGGTTGGCTCAGAGCCCTTGACCTAATCTTGAGAGAAGAACGTGAAGGACATTTTCCCATTTTCTTGTCCATGCCATTCCCCAATAACTCCTTGCAATTTTAAACATAATTAAACATCATTAAAATTTATTTTAAATCTTATTTGAAAGGTAGAGAGAGAGAGATGGTATGCTATTTTTGATCTGCTGGTTTATTCCCCAGACCATAGCCAGGAGCGAGGAACTCCACCCCTGTCTCCCATGGGTGGGAGGCATCCACGCTTGGGCCTTCATCTGCCGCCTCTAAGGACGTACATCAGCAGGAAGCTGGATTGGAAGCGGAGGAGCTGGGAATCACATTAGGGTCCCTGAAATGGGATGTGAGAGCCCCAAGCAGTAGCTCAACTTGCTGTGTCACAACATCCATCCATTAACCATAATTTTTAAAAGAGTTTCATTTATTTTATTTGAAAGGCAGAGTTGGAGAGAGAGAGAGAGAGATGTTGCATCTACTGGCTCACTCCCCAAGTGGCCACATTAGCCAGGGCTGGGCCATGTTGAAGCCAGGAGCTTCATCTGGGTCTCTCACATAGGTGGTAGGGGGCCCAAGCACTTGGACCATCTTCCATTGCTTTCCCAAGTACGTTATCAGGGAGCTGGATCAAAAATGGAACAGCTGGGAGAATGAACCTGCACCCATATGGGATGCTGGCATCGGGGTGGTGGCTTAACCTGCTAAGCCACAATGCCTGGCCTTGAACCATAATTTTTTTTTTTAAACCACAGAATAGTATGGTCATTCTTTGCAGTGGATGCTGTGGTGTGCTGCTCTGATACTCCCCATCTGCTCCATGCAAAGCCGAAACATCCATTCCCCAATCAGGGCTTCAGCCAGCTACAGTGTCTGAGACCATCTGAATACTCCTGATACTTTATTTCTCCTTTTTAGGAGTTTATTTAAAATCAGTGATGATTGTTGCATTTTATAAAGTATTTTCAGCATCTATTTATAAGAAGATTTATATGCATCTTCTCTTTGATCTGTTCAATAGCTGGGGGCTGGAGCCAGGAGCCAGGAATTTCATCAGGTCTCCCACATGAGTTGCAGGGGCCCAAGTACTTGAGTCATCTTCTGCTGCTCCCCATGCATGCTAGCAAGGAGCTGGATTGGATGCAGAGCAGCTGGGACTTGAACTGGTACTCTAATATGGGGTGCTGGCATCACAATGCCAGCCCCCAAAAGCCTATCTTTGAAATTTACTTTGTTGTTAACTTTCTGAAGCACCCTTATGTGTGTGTGCATGTGTGTGTAATGTAGAACATATGGGGTCTGTGTGAAGATAGCTATAAAAGCTTAACCTTGCTTTGAATGCATAGAATAATTAGCATGCTTTATTATTTTTGTTCTAATTAACTTGAATAAATGTGGATTCCCACCTTGATAGTCATCAGTAAATCATGCAGATTTTTTCATCTTTTTTATCTACCCCAAAATATAATTCCACAAATAGAGATGGTGTTTGCCATCATTTGGGGATCTGAGAGTTTGCTTGTTTATTCTGATGAAGGAAATAAATTATTTCCCCATAATACTAGTGAGAGTCTCTAATCTCATTAAAGAATTTAAAAGACTCCAAAAATGATTCAAAGCTAGTTAATGGATTAATAATTTCATTAGAGAGCCCTACAAAGAAATTACAGTCTGTGTATTTTTTGAAGACTCGGAATAAAAATAGTTTTAAGGTAACATTACATATGGAATATATTTTCATCTATTGAGAAAAAAGTACTGGTGTAGGAGGGATTATTACAAATTTAAGTAGGTGGAAGATAGTTGGTATAAACTGTGTCTCATTTTGGTAGTAATAGTTTATCAAATTAGAAAGATTGAATTTGATTTGAAATTTTCCTAACACCCTACTTTTAATTTGATACTTTAACCATAATCCACAACTTCTAGTGTTTTAACAACATGAGCCAATTTGAATATTTATGAATTTGTTTAGAGAAGAACTCTCAAAAAAAGCCATGCGTATTTACAGTTGAGGTGCTTCTTCCTGCCTTCCTCAGGAACAGTGAATTCTAAGTGCATCAACACCAGAAATTTATGAATATACAAATATCTATGCTCACACGTCAGGCTTAGCAAGCCTGTTGGAAAAGTAGAACGACTTCCTATAAGATATATGCAGCTCTCCAAACGCTGTTTCTTTCTAAGTGCGCCTATAGGGAGATACGAGTGGTGTCTATTTTTACAGTCTTACAAGGCACCTACATTTTGGGTGCTTGCCGTGAGAAACACCTGCTGGGGTAGGAAGAGCCAGCCCAGCTATCAATATTCGACAAGAGCACCTGTGCTGAGAATCAGTCAGTTTCTGCCCGCAGACTCCCTGCTGCAGTGCTAACTCCCTCTCATCCTGGGAAGACGGAATTAATGGGTTTAAGCCATAAGCAGTGTTTCTGCACCTTTGGAGGAATTGCACCATTGTGCAGCAGTCTGGCCTACGAGTCCCTCTGAATTCCCCTCCTCCGAATCGAGAGGGGCCACGTGCTCCGCAGGACAAAACAGGATGTTTAGTCACGTTTACCTGGACTGGGATTCAGCATAACCCTTAGTGAGCTGTGTGGTCTTGGTAAGTCACAAAGCACAGCATTTATTTCACGTTTTGGCCTAGGTCAAGTTCCCCAGAAGCAGGGCACGAGATGAGGATCCCATCAGAGAAGCTTATCCACAAGGAGTCGTCCGCAATAAGGAATTTGTTATAGGAGTAACCTGGAATAGGGAGTGTGTTAACTGCTCATGGGAGATGGCCGAGCAGTTCTTGGGAAGGCAGGAGGACAGGCTGTGAGGAAGGGAAGGTGGGCGTAGGAGGGAGGAAGGAGCAGGAGGAGCTGGGATTTTTGAGCTGGCGCTGGGAGCCCCGCTGGTTTCTCACCACCTGCATGCCTCCCTCTGAACTTGATGACATGGGGTGTTGGGCAGGGGAAGCAGTGCCGTCATCCTAAGGCTTGTGGCTTCCCTGGGTCAGTGAGCGGAGTTGCTGAAAGAGGAGAGCGGCGGGGGGAGGGCCATCAGCAAAGAGCTGCTTCCTTTCCCAAATGCACACAATGGACAGGTGGCTACTGTGGGAGCCCTGCGCCTGGAGTGCAATTCACGTCTCCCCGGCAGGTGTCAGGAGCTCAGTATCTTGAGCCACCGTAGCTTCCTCCAAGGGTCTGCAGTAACAGGAAGCTAGAGTCTGGAGCCGGAGCTGGAATCGAATGCAGGTAATCCAGTTGGCACGTGGGTGTCTTCACTGGTAGGTTAAACACCTGCCCTGTTTCCATTTTAACCAAGGAGTGATATAGCATAGGTACATGTCATCTGGGCTCTGGGTCAAACAGATCTGGGATGTGCCACAGCTCCCTGGGACCAGGGAACCTTTCCGAGTCTAAGTCAGCCATCTGCAGCCTGAGATAATGATCATTATCTCTTGGGGTTATCACAGAATTAAGTTGATGTGATTCACGGTACCGCAGTCAGTGGGGCTCTTGACAAAGGGAAAGTACTCCGGGAGTGGTGGCTGTATCTGACTATGACGTGGCGACCCTGAGCTTGAAAGGGGCCAGCAGTCGGGGAAGAGTTGCCCAGTGAGTCAGGGTCCAGGGACCTTTCCCAAAGTGTTCTTCCTCCCCAGAGAGTCGCTCTACAACTTGCCGTTTACCATCCTTTTAGCCCATTGCTCATTTTGACTTGCCAATGCTTTACGAAGGATTTTTATGTTTGTTTTCCTAAGTGAGGCAGGATTTCTGTTCCCATGTATGGGCTAGGTTTAGTTGAGTTTGAGGTCAAGATTCTAACAATTTTGCAAGATGGGTCAGGTCGTTTTTCATTTTTGCTATTAAAAAGGGGATTTATTATTGAAAGATTTGGAAGAGATTGTTTCTTATACTCTATTGGGCTGGGCCTCTCTCTCTCTCTCCCTCCCTCTCCTCTTTCCCACATCTCCCTCCCACTCTCCCTCCATCTCTTCTCACCTCCCTGCTTCCCTTTCTTCTCTTGTGGTGGATCTTCGACAGTGGTTGACATTTCTCACAGTAACTGCCTCCGACTTTTCTATTTTGCTTTGGGCCGCATTTGATAATACGCCTAGAAGACTATGTAGTATATCTAGGATTAAGAACTGAGGGCACACAGAGTTGCCCATGGTGATCCCTTTTGCTTTTTAAATCCTTGCAATGCTCATCGTTGTGGTCTCTGCCCCATTCCCCTGGCTATTTCTGTGTGACTTCACTCTTGCTTTCCATACTTGCTGGATGTCTCTCTAATCTATGTCTCCTCAAATCTAAAAATATGATTTTTAGCTCCTTTTTGCTGTTCTAAATTCTTTAGTTGGATGCTTTATTCATTTTTCCCCCACTTTTAAAATCTGGAAATCTAATAAATGAAATTACATGGCTACAGGCATCTTATACAAATCCTTGTATATAGTACTTTCACTCTTATTTGGTTTTACACATTTGTCAGTTGTTTCTTTGACTGATTAATTAACCCATTAATCAAGAAAGAGTGTTTTGAGGTTTCTAACTGTATAGAGGCTGGGAATTACCTTTTCTTTGAGCTGATTTGTAATTATAATGTATGAGCTGGCATCAATATGAGATCAATTTTTATACACTTTGTTGGGACTTCGTGGCTTAAACACACAATCATTTTCGGGCGGAATATTTTGCGTGTCTTTGAAACTCACGTATGATCGGTTAGGCTGTGAGGCTCTTCTGGGGCTTGCCGTGTTTCTGAGAGTCAAGTATGACAGTCTACTCCAGTGGGGGCTGCAAGTACAAGACAGGCTGTGTCAACAGCTCTGCAAGAACATTCGGACCTCAACATCCCTCCCCCTCACTTGGGAAGAGTGCTAAACACCGGGGCTTTGGCACGGGCGGTGGTGGCAGCGCCAGGCGGCTTGGTTCTGCACAAGGACACTTCTCGGCTGAGGAGCCAGCTCAGTGTAGGGAGAAGGGCACTCTGTTTAGGAACAAGCGGACCACATGCCAGCGTTCGAACGCTCAGCCTCGGGTCTGTTCCCGAGGGGAGGGGCAGACACTTGCTCCGCCCACTGTGCCCAAGGTGCATGAAGCCTTGTGGTTGCGGCTTCCTAACTCTAGCCTGATCTATTGGCAGGCCTTCCCAAGGACTTGCTGGATTGTCATTTCTGAGTGCTGGGACCAGTCTGCTTCCCGCTTCTGCCCCAGCCTCTGTCATGGGCAATTGGTGCATTTTATTCCCCATCCCAAATCTGTGTTGGAAAAGCCCAGGCCAGCCAACATTTGCAATGATTGCTACCTTTCTGCATGCTTTACAGTACGATCCTGAAGATTCCAGTGTGCTGGGCTTGCATTAACATTTCTCAATTGGGTTCTGCAGTTCACTGTTGCCAAGCTCATTTCCCGAGTGGTTTTTTAAAAATAGCTTTGTTGAGGTATAAGGACAGACAACAAAGTACTCTTATGTCAAGTGTGCAATCTGATGAGTTTTGACGTATGTACCCGCCTTGGAATCATTTGAACCAAACAACCTATTGCGTGTCCTCCAGAGGTTTCCTTGTGCCCCACATGGGGTCACTGCTTCCAGGGTTCTCCTATGATCTTGATCTCATCCTGGTTCTTGTGGGCTGCTGGACTCTGAGGGGACCACTCCAGCGCTCTCTCTCCGGCAGCCTTTGCCTCTCCCTTGCTCTGACTTCCGCCTGAATGTCCTCCTGTCACTCAGCTCCTCCTCCAGCACCTGGAGAGTCTGCAGGGCCCTGTGCCAGCCCAAGGCCTAGACACTGTGTCTTGTCAGTAAGCGAGAGCAGCTGCACGGCTCACCTTGCTTGTTTTCCACCTTGGGACCAGCGGCTTCCATTGCCACAAGTCTAGTGGCCTCCAGCCATCGTCTCACAGTTTGCCCATATTTGGGTTGAGCCAGGAGGGGAAGTCTGGCTTTTCTGTTCCTCCATCTGTGCTGGCAGTGGAAGTCCCCCACTACAGTGGTGGTCTCTTCTCCGTGCCGGGCATTGCTGTCTGCACTGAGCACTTGAACGTGAGCAAAAGGGATGTGGCCTCTGTCTTCTAGAATTTACTATTCTCGAGAAGACAAAAAGTAAACAAATGTACAAAGTTATCATAGGCAGTAATGAGATGGGCACGCACGTTAAGAAGGAAGTACAGGGGCCGGTGCTGTGGTATAGTGGGTAAAGCCACTGCCCACAGTGCCGGCATCCTATATGGGAGCCAGTTTGAGTCCTGGCTGCTCCACTTCTGATCCAGCTCTCTGCTATGGTCTGGGAAAGCAGTAGAAGATGGCCCAAGTCCTTGGGGCCCTGCATCCATGTGGGAGACCCAGAGGAAGCTTCAAAGCAGTGTAGCTCTGGTCAACTGGGGAGTGAACCAGTGGATACAAGACCTCTCTATCTCTCTCTGCCTCTCCTTCTCTTTCTTTGTAACTATTTCAAATAAAGAAATAAATCTTTAAAAAGAAAAAAAAAGGAAGTGAGCAGTCCCCTGGTATCCAAGGGGCATTGGCTCCAGGGCCTTGCCAGTACCAGAATCTGTAGTTGCTCCAGTCCCTTAGTTTGCTTGCAATCTACACACTTCCTCCCGGATCCTTTAACTCTTCCCAGGAACACCTGCTACAGCGTCAATGCTGTATTCTTTAGGGAAAATGGCAAGCAAAGTGCAAACACACTCGGTACAGAAGACGGCCCACGTACCTGGACCTACCACCCAAGTGGGAAACCCAGATGGAGTGCCTGGCTCCAGGCCTTGGCCTGGCCCTGTTCTGGCCATTTGGGGAGTGAACCAGCTGATGGAAAAGTCTGTCTGTCTCTCCCTCTGTCACTGTGCCCTTTCAGCAAACAAGAATGCTAAGACAACAGAGCTACATAAAGCCCTCAAGTTGGTATTGTGCCCTCATGCAGCACTCTGTTCTAGTTCTTGCCCGCGCAAGGATCTGTTTGATCCAAGCAAACCTGCAACTGATTCTAAAAATCATCCCTACACAGAAATACACTTCAATCGGAAAAGAAAACAAATGTTTGGAATTGGGAGTCAGGAATTATTTTTTGAGCTTCTAATTCTCTTGCATGTCCTTCCATTTGACCCATCCTGGGAGTTAGGTTGATTCCTTTTAATGATCAAAATTAAAATCTCATCAATTACTCAGAGGGGAACAATTCCAAGAGCCCTGAATCCCCTTGAGTGGAGAGAGGCGCTTTGGAAGCTGCCTCGTTCCTGGGCATTCTCGGGCCCTCTGAATAAACGACTTCCCCCGGCGTGGTCCCCAGGGCCTCGTTAGTCCTTTAGCGCTCCTGTTCTGTAGAGCACCGGGTAAATATTGCAGCATGTGTTATTGTGGGTTGTGTTCCAACAGCACACTTGCCGGTTCTCTAGTTAGCTTTGTCTAAGCAAGAAGCCAGGCTCATTCATTTGAAAAAAAAAAAAAGTAGTTGCTGGTTCCCACTTACTTGTTCTTCGGGCACGGATGCTGCACCGAGAATCCACTTCCGGTGAAAGGCCACGCGAGATGGCAGGTGTGCACCCAAATGAAAGGTGCTTTGGAGGCGCGCACAGGACGTGGGGGCGCGTGCTGAGGACAATCTGTTTGTTCAGAGCAGGCTCTGGGAGCGACCTGCGTTAGAAACTTTCATGGAAGGTGGAGTAGGAGCATGCTGATTGGCCAGGCCCGAGTCACACGTTTGTTTGTGAGCCAGTCACCTGGGGCAGGAGTCAGCGGAGCACAGAGCCCGTGTGGCCTGCCTGTGTTTATGACGAGGCTTGCATTGGAGGTGGGGGGCTCAGCGGCCACTGGCCATGCCTGTGTCTGTATCAGAGTCCCTGTTCAAATGTTGGCTTCTCTGTGTTTGGTCCAGCTTCCTGCTCACACAATCCCAGGGCTGGGCCAGGCTGAGGTCAAGAGTGAGGCGCTCCACCTGGGTCATCCCTCTGCGTGGCTAGCCATCCCTAGGTGTCTGAGCCATGGTCAGCTGCCACCCAGGGCTGTGTTGGCAGGCAGCGGGATCTGAAGGGAAGGCTGGTCTTGATCCCAGGTGCTCTGATATGGGGCGCAGGTATTCTAAGCTGTAGCTGAAGCCATCACACCCCAGTGCCCACCTCTGAGTCTTTTTAAATTGCCTGCAAGCTATTTATTAATTTCGGAGGCAGGGAGATGGGTGGAGAAGGAGAGAAGAGACAGGCACAGCTCTGGGTATTACAAGCATTTGAATAGAGTGAACTGACCCATAGGAGCTCTCTCTCACTCTCTCCCTAGCTCTTCTTGCTGCAACATAACAAGGCCGAAGGCGTCATGGGATGAGACAGAGCACGTGCCACCTTGGGTCTCTCTTCCTCGTCTTAGGAAGTCTCTCCCAGCATCACAGTGCCCCACCTGGGTGGGATCCTAATGACCTCCCAAAGACTCCACCTCCCAATCCACTAGCACATGCCTTTGGGGGGTTCAGGCTGACATGCGAGCTTCTGGGGCACCCACTCCCTCCACAGCAGGACCAGGGGGGGATGCATTTCCCTAAGGAGCCTGCATGAGGTCAGGGTTCCAACAGGAGGGGAGGGCTGTGAGGGGAAACAGAGGCAGGAAGGAAGCCCACAGCTTCTGTAACATCTGAGCCGCTCCGCTCCGGGCAGTAAGAAAATTTAAACTCAGTCCTGGGGGAGTGGTTGGTGTCTCCCCTGGAGAGAGCTGAGTGCTAAGGTGACAGAGGGAGGGGAGAAATTTGAGTTGCATTTGCCCTTTGCTTCTAAGCTCGGACAAAGCTGTCATCCTGTCATCGTCTGAGAAGGGCAAAGCACTGGGTTAGGCGTGCAGTAGGTCGGCCCTTTCTTGCCTATGAGCCCAAAGCCGGGCGGCGGCTCCACCGTCCCAGCGCTCAGCTGCCTGCCCTGCAGGTGCGGGGCCGAGCAAGGCGAGAGCAGGCCAGGGGCAGCCCTGCCGCTGTGTGTCCAGGGCTCTGGTCCTTTTTGTTTCTCGGTGCTGTAATTTTAAAGGAACCCATCCAATTATAACCTGATTCTTATCCTGCAGGCCTCTGGGAAGAGAAAACATCAAGTATATATGGCTGGAGGAGTCAGTCACTCCTCGGTCCCTGCAGCAGGGCTCAGCAGGCCGTTCGATGGCGCCCTGGGCCCAGACCCACGGCTGTCCCTTGTGCCTTGTTGGGACCTGCTGCACAAGGTTCCCTCCCTGTCATGTCCTGCGGTCGCCCATCCTTTCTGGTGGGCAAGCTCATCGCAAGCAGTGGAGAAGTGCATGGACAATGGGACAAGGGGACAGCCAGTGGCTTTGGCTTGGTGACTGCTTCCTGCTCTGGAATTTTTAGGATTCCGCTACAAGCCCTTTTTCTTTCTCCTCCTTCTCCTCTGATCGTCTCTTCTCCAGTCTCTGTCTGACTTAACCTCTCAGTGACTGTACTGGTTTATCTTTTGTTACGGGGCAACACTAGCATGGGCTTAGCAATGTAAGACAGCTCATATTGGCTATCTCGGTTTCTCTGGTTCAGGAATCCTGATCCAGCATCTCTGGGTCCTCTATGAGGCCGGATGAAGGCGCTGGGGGCTGCGGCACTGCTACGTTCACACAGTTCTTGGCAGAGTTCCCTTGCTGTTTGGGCCTCAGGGCTGTGGATTCTTGCCCTTGGTTGCTAGAGGCCATTGGGGGTTGATTTCAATGTGGAGTGCCCCAACATGGCCTCTTGCTCTTTCAAAGTTAACAAAAGACAGGGATCCCAACAAGATGGGTGCTACAGCCTATGGTGATGCAGTCAGCTAATGGGGTATATCCCATCTGCTTTGCTGTTCTCTACTGGTTAGAAGCAAGGCACAGGTGACATCTACATGCAAGGGGCGGGAGCACTGGACAGCGAGATTGCTGGGAAGCGCGGGTGATGGGGAGCATCCTCTGACTTGTCCTCTACAGTGACTCAATAGTGACAACAACAAATGGCAACGACGGCTGCAATATTTGGTCCTTCAGCCACATGACAACCTTCCACGTATGTCGTGTTCTTACGATCACTCTCACTTTGAGGACAAGAAGGGGCCTGGCGGAACTCCTGCATCTTTTAAGTCAGGGATGACCAACAGAAATCTTGCAAGTAGCAGCTGGGAAATGGCCCTGAGTGGAATGGGAGGGGCAGGACTCTACTAGACGGGAGATTGAGGGTATTCCAGGGGAGAGCTCCTTGGTCCCAGCTTACTGCCATCCTTCAGATCTTAGTTAGAATCCCTTCTTTTGTAAAAGGTGCTCACTGATTTAAAAACCAAAGTCCCAGCAGGAAGGAACACACCCGCAGGTGCAGCGCAGTTGCGGGCTGCTGGCTGGTGACGTCCGTGCTAGATTCGGATCCTGGGTTTATCTGTCTCTCAGGGGCTGGGTTATGAGTGACAGAGGGTTATGAGTGACAGAGATGGCTTGCTCACAGGACACCCACTCACTCCTGTGAGAAGGGCTAAGTGGTGGGTACAGCTGGACACAGAGGCTCATCTGACACTGTCAAGAAAGCGTCTCTCCACATCAGTGCCGTAAAAAAGGGGGCAAAAAAATACCAGAATAGAAACTCCACCAAAGAAGATATGCAAATGGCCAAACACATGGAAAGTCACTCAGCACCATCAGCCAATAGGAAACACGAATCGAGACCCCGGTGAAGTACAACCTCACACCCGCCAGGACAGCAGTAACACGAGGGGCTGGCATTGGGCTGCAACGGGTTGGGCTGCCGCCCGTGATGCTGGCATCCCACATGGGCACTGGTTCCAGTCCTGGCTGCTCTAACGCCCCTGGGAAAGCGGAAGATGGTCCTAGTCCTTGGGCCCTTGCCATCTACCTGGGAGACCCAGATGGGGTTCCAGGCTCCTGGCGTCAGCCTGGCCCAGCTTTGGCCATCGTGGACCTTTGGGGAGTGAACCAGCAGATGGGAGCTCTCTCCTTCTCTTCCTCCTCCTCTGTGTAAAGCTTTAAAATAACAACAACCAGCAAAAAGTCTCACAAACCTTTTTGTCATCCTTTCTCCTCCCCCCAAACAGCTATTTTATGCTTTAAAAATTAAGTCAGGTTTTATTTAATGGTTATTACGTAGAGTCATTCACAGATGCGTTGCATGCATGTGGATGTCTCCCCCCTCCCCACCTCTAGTGCCCACCAAAAATCCCAAGAGTGGGATTTAGGGCCGTGCGCACAGCAGCTGGACTGGCTGTGAACCCTGCACAGCTCCCGGGGCCGGAGTGTGGCTGAGGTTCCGGCTTCTGCCGCTGTGTCCCTTGGGAAGCTGCGTGCATCAGATCAGAGACTGCGTGTGGGGCTCCAGGTCCCGGCTAACGCTTCCCCAACTGCGTCTCTTAGAAGGGACGTCATCAGCACCTCCCGTCTCTCGCAGCGCACTCAGCAGGAGCCACTTGAGGAAGGAGGCTGCTGGGTGCCCTCCCCCTGCCCCTTCAGAGAGACTTGAGGGCCTGTTTGCTCAAGGACTCTCAAGGCCAACAGTGCTCCCGCCTCCCCGGTGCGTGGTGAGCCGTCGAGGCTCGCACCGGTGGGCGCGCCTGACCTCGGGATGCTAAGTGCCTCTTGACCACGGACCCCCTTCAAATGGAGAGCCTGGGGGAGGAAGTATGGCTGTGCTGTCAGCCCTGTGTGAGAGGTGTGGGAAGTGAGGCGGGGAAGCGGGTGGGCCAGACAGGATGGGCTTCAGTTCCCGCATGTGCCATGCCTCCCAGGACGCTGCAAGTTCAAACAAACCCCACTGAACTGAAGAGAGAAGGGGTCTGTTTCTAGAAGCAGGACGTTTCTGGGCCACAGGTTGAACCTAAAGGCGGGCTAAAGTGCGCCGAGACGTGTGTCTGGAACATCTAGAAGCCGGCAAGGGCATTTATGAACCTGAACTGCCCGCGTCTTATTCCCCCATCAGCGACAAATTGGAAGAGGAGCAATGAAGACAAAGTTCCCGCTGCTAACTCTTGGTGTCTGGGCCAACACCTGCTGGGGGCGTCTCTGCTCGGGGCGGTGAAGCTGATGCCACACACTGGGAGAGCCCTAGTGGGAGTTATAACTCGGCTCTTAGGATGGGGGCTGAGAACAAACTGGTTAGTACCACTCCATGAAGCTATTTCAGGGTATTATTTAAAACCTGAACCTCAGATGAGAACCCATATTTTTAAAAAAAGATTTATTTATTAGAAAATCAGAGAGAGAGAGAGAGAGCGCGCGCGCTTCTACCCACTGGTTCACTCCCACTGCTTTTCCAGGCCATAGCAGAGAGCCGAATCACAAGTGGAGCAGCCAGGACTCGAACCGGCACCCATATGGGGTGCCAGCACTGCAGGAGGTATTTTAATCTGATTCCCCACGATGCCGGTCCCCAGAGAGTGGTTTCAACACCCTAACTTGTGTTTCAAGTGATCAGAAGCCCACAGACGAGCAGTCCAAAAATGGTACAGTCAATTCTGTATCGAGAGATATGTGCCAAAAAGTAGTCACACTGTGCACAATTGCTCAGAAGAACCTACAAGCTTGTGGGGCAGATGGGGTTGGGATGCAACATCCAAACCTGCGCTGGGGACACAAAGAGGAAAATCCAAATGAGCGGTAGCGTAATTTAAAACATGTTAAGTGGTTGAGAAACACATAAAGAGCATGATAAATACAGCATTGACCTTGGAAGCCTGGAGTTTGCTTATGAAAACTGGTGTGGGAGGGTTGCAGCTGGTCAAATAGCGGGAAGCCGTGGAAGGAGGGTTACCTAAAGTCAGCTGAAAAGTCGTCCTGCCGACCTAGCTGGGCGTGGTTTGGAACACACGTGAGCTGGGGCAAGCCACGGCTGCCCGAGAAGAGTGTGTGCGTGTGCAGCCAAGTGTGGCATCTACAGTCCAAGTGTGGCATCTTCAGTTGCTTTGTGCTCATTCCTTATCGATGAAATCATGGAGCTACAAGCAAGAGTGAACGCTGGCGTGTGCTAGGGTGGTTCCTCGTGACATCAGTCACCTTGGAGCAAGGTCAAGGAGAGCACCACAGCCGAGCTGACGGCACAGCCCACTGCTCGGGAAGTCGCCCCAGGCCCAGGCTCCTCTGCCTTCTCGTTCCGTGAGCCTTTGTGTGTCGCTTCTGAACTCATGGCCTCAAGAGGGCTGCTGTGCTTCGGTGTTTTTTCCCTTCATTCCAGGCAGGAACAATGAACACAAAGTGAAGGGCATTGGCAGTTTCTTCTTGGGAAAGGGCCTCTTTCAGGGATGATTTTCAGTAGCTGCTTGTGCAGGGCTGTCTTACATACCTGCCTGTCACTGCAAGGCGGTCTGAAAGGGACTGTTCCCCCAGGAACACTGCTAATTAGCGTTCTCTTCAGTCACTGACTGTTTAAGGGAGATTTGTAACAGGCCCCCACTCTCGCGGGAGCTTTTTCAAACAAAAAGGTTCCTGACTGCACAGCCATCCTGCTTTGGTGGCCTGGCAGAGACCAGAAGGCGTGGATCCTATTCTCATCAAAATTGCAAATGATATCAATGGTGAAGCAAAGGAATGAAGGCTATCAGAAGAGGCTTTCAATATAAACAAAACACCAAAACTACAAAATCAATCAGATTTGGTTATACAGGATAGTCCGTGTGTCTGGCAACGGTTGGCTGGAGATGAGCGGTGGCTCCTCCACGCCTCTCCAGTTCCCCACTCCCCACCACTCCCTATTGTCTGCCTCGCTCTCTGTGCTTCCTGTGTATGGTGCCGTCACTTGAGTTGTGACGCCTGCATTATAAAGCGTGAGGAACACAACTGAGGGTGTAAAATCAGTGTCTTGGGGAGCACGGGGAAGGGAATTGAGGAAACATCACAAAACAGGCCGTATCTCAGCTGGGCGTTCAGGGCGAGAGTGAACTTGGTCAACAGCAAGAGGGAGAAAGGCGTTTCTGGCTGAGGGGACAGTGCACACAGAGGAGTGAGTCACAGAACCGTGGAATTGGTCGTAGACCGGGTTGTCAGTTTGCTGGGTACCAAAGGGGAAGCAACCAATCCATTTCCTGTAACTGCTGCACCCGGTCTGGGCTCTTGGTCTAGCTTTCACTTCCTTCTGGTTCTGTGGATCAAACCAACCAGCCCAATTTTTTCAAAAGCTCCTCTGGTGCCAGCATTTTCTTTCCATGACTGATGCTTCTTTGCATGGAAACTGATTTGTTTCCTTTCCAGCATGCGGGGAAATTTGCTTTCTTTGTCCTCATCTCAAGTCTGTGCCACAGCTTGAGATGCCCAGATTGAGGCCCAGGGCAGGCTTTCCCAGCACAAGGATGTGTGCAGAATTTAAACCTCATCTGCACCAGTCCTAGCTGTGTGTTTCTGGGCAACTCACTTAACCTCCTTGAGCTTCAGTTTCCTCATCTAAAACACGGGAGTAAGAGAAGTCCCCACCTGTTTGAGTTGGGGGGACTTGTTTTTTATCTTAGAGGGCTAATCAAATCATCCAAATGTTAGCAACAGCCTGGGCTGGGCTGGACGGGGCAGGGCTGGAGCCAGCAGCTGGGAGCTGAGTCCATGTCTCCTAAGTGGGTGGCAGGAACCCCATGAGGTGAGCCATCACCACTGCCTCCCAGGGTGTGCATTAGCAGGAAGTCAGAGTCGGGGCTGCAGTTGGGAATCGGAGCAGGTTCTCCAATGTGGGGTGCAGGTGTCGTCATTGGCACACTAACTGCTAAGCTAAATAGGAGGAGGATTTAGTGAGTTATTGCGTGACAAGCTCTTGAAGCAATGGCTCATACACACCTCTCAGCACCTGCGGGCTGTTGTCGCGGATGCCACTCTGTGCCTGGATTGTGGCTGTTGCCCAGGAAATGGGCGAGATGGGGTCCGAGGCATCGTGAGGCCGAGTTTCTGGCAGGAAGGTGTCAGGGAGGTCAGAGAGAACATTTTGCTCTGTCAGTCCCCTGCTTTTGCGATTGGAAATGCCAGCCTGACAACCCTTGAGTTTAAACCCTTAGTCCAGAAATGCCCCTCGTCGCGGCACTTTGCTGGGGAGGCACGCGTCGCAGCACCCCGGCCCTGGGCCACTCCCCAACCTCTGTCTGTGCTTTGGCACCTTTGCAAACACATTCAGGAGAGCCCAGCAGCTGGGGAAGAGATGGGGGAGTGAGGTGCTACAGACCATATTTAATCAGGGCCCCATGATCCCTAAGGGTTTCCTTTGGGTGTAGGTTTTTGCTTTACGGCAGCATCGTCAAAATAGATGTGTTCAAAGCAAAACAGCAGGAGGAGGAAAAAAAAAAGCAAAAATGCCAGTAGCTGGCTGTTGCTAACTTTGTCTCTGCAACAGGTTCCAGTCCGGATTCTTCAAGGTGCCTCGCTGTTCTCACTCTGATGGGCGAGGAGATGCCCCCAGGTCTTCCTTCCCTCTCCTCCTCCTGCTACTCTTTGCTGAGACGCTGGCTTTGCTGTCACCTTTTGGTGACAAATGTGCATCTTGCGGGCATTGAATTTATTCAGCTGGTCTACCTAGGGAAGATGACAAATGAGGAACAAGGGTGAGATCTAGGAAACACACTTGTAAAAGGGAAAAAAAATGACTTTGGAATGTCAGTGTAGCATGTCCTGCAGCTGAGCTCTGAAAAGGAACCAGAAGGGGACAGACTTGATTCTGATCCACACAGTATGTACAAAACAAGGCCAAGGGCCGGTTGGGAAGATGCTACCTGAATAATGATCACAGACAATCGAATGCAGTCAAAATGAGTTGGCGTGGGCGAGGTTGTATTTGGCCTTGATCTGCCTACCTTGCACATCTGTGTCCTATGCAGGAAAGACTCCAAGTGGAGGATGCGCAGCACAAGACATTTTTTTCTTTCTTTCTTTCTTTCTTTTTTTTTTAATTTGACAGAGTTAGAGAGAGAGAGAGAGAGAGAGAGAGAGAGAGAGAGAAAAGGTCTTCCTTCCATTGGTTCACCCCCAAAATGGTCACTACAGCTGGAGCTATGCTCTGATCCGAAGCCAGGAGCCAGGTGCTTCCTCCTGGTCTACCATGCAGGTGCAGGGCCAAGTACTTGGGCCATCCTCCACTGCCTTCCCAGGCCACAGTAGAAAGCTGGACTGGAAGAGGAGTAACTGGGACTAGAACCTGGAGCCCAAATGGGATGCCGGTGCCACAGGTGGAGGATTAACCAAGTGAGCCATGGCGCCAGCCCCAACAAGATATTCTTAACCCAAGTGTAGCCAAATGCAGGACACTCAGCCATGAGGGCTGACATTGAAGAGGGGATGGAGGGATAAGATATCCAATAGCAGCTACCTATGGGGCTGTTGACAATACATCTTGGCTTCTGCCTCTAAAGAAGGGCTGTGCCAGCGTGGGAGGGCACTTGCTAGTCTCTGCTTGGAAGAGGGAGAAAAGGACCTCAGGCAAGATGCAAACCTGCTGGGCCCACTGCATCACCTGCATGGATGTTTGGTGGAAGGCACCGGCCAGGGAGAGAAGGGACGTCTAGGGCTCAAGGCAAAGGCAGCTCAATCCCATCCCCATTATTTCTCGTGGGCTCTTGCGTCTGTGCAGAGAGTGTGGGTCTGTCTTTAATCCTCACTGTGTCTGTGAAAGTTATGTAACACTATCCGTATGTGTGATGTAAACTTTCAAAACATTTATACATCTATTTGAGAGTCAGAGGCAGAGAGAGAGAGAGAGAGAGAGAGAGAGAGAGATAAAGAGAATATATCTCCCTCCACTTGTTCATTCCCCAAATGGCTGCAACAGCCAGAGCTGGGCCAGGCCTCCCATGTGGGTGGCAGGTGCTCAGGCACCATCATCCTCTGCTTCCCAGGTGCATTAGCAGAGAGCTGGATAGGAAATGGAGCAGAAAGAACCGGAACCAGCACTGCGATTGTGGGATGTGGGTGTCCCAAGCTATGGCTTAACTGACTGCCTCACCACAGCCACCACTCCACCCGTTTTAAAAAATGCTGCCACAAAGCTAGAATGTGCTAGAAGCAAAATTCTGAGCAGGTCAGCTACTGATGAGTGAATCATGCCACAGAGGGCACTGGAGAATCGTGCCTTGGATTTCATGTAAACAGCAGCTATTCTGCCATCACACAAGCTTCCGAGTTTCTGGTGGCCTGGCACTGCGTGAAGCTAGCTTTGAGAAATGGTCGTACTGCTCTTAGTTACTTAAAAACAAATTCCCTATAGTATTTGATGATTGCTGGAGCAGTTTACAAAACAATAACTCAAGTGTGTGCTCCTTCCTTTAGGTGATCTTGATCCTGGGACTGTTATAAATATTTCCTAAAAAGGACTCGAGGGAGAGAAAAATAAAAATACGCAACCTCCCAGTGTTATCGGGAAAATTCCTGCAGGTTTCCTACGAGCCTTGAAGAATTCATAAGCTAAAGTACTCCCATATTAATGATTAATATTATTTCCCAGCTCTCTCCCTATTTCATATTTTGATTAGGAGCTCAGTCTGACTTTTAAGTCGGGTCCAATTCACAATAAAATATGAAACTTTAGTTGCTTCGTTTGTTATCCTACGCATCTCTGCTGCTTAATCATTTAAAACACTTCCAAACAATCACAAGTCTCCTAAAACAAAGAACAAATCATCGTGCACACAGGCCTTGGGGCAGGCACCAGAATTCTGCGTGCGTTGGCATATTTAATCATCCCATTCTGGCGACGATAATCCATTTTAATTTTCATAGACCGTGTTCGTTGGCTTTCATTATTTTCTTTACTTCAAAGATCAACTTGACAACTATTTTTCTTCACAACAAGGCTTATGGCATTACTCCAAACCCAGCTGAATGTATGGCCTTCGGTGGTTCTCATGTATTATGAATCTCTCCATTGGCAGTGTTTATCAGATGGAAACTTACAACTCCTTGCAGGAGTGTCCTGCAGAAACTGTTGCTAGGGTTTTTTGAAAGAGAAGGAAATATGAATGTTTTCAGAGAGGGCCTAGGAATGGTTGGCTAAAGCCACTCGATCGTGCTGTGTTGGCTCATGCTATTGAGACAAGCATTATTATTTTCTGTCCCTTGGTGTTTCTTACCTCTCACCCTCATTAGAGCAGTGACTTAGCTCTGTGTTCCTGGCCTCAGGCAGGGTTTGTGGCAAACCCATCTCTTTTCCATTCCTCCCGTTTCAAAATCCGAAATCCATCGGCGAGACGAGGGTTTGAGCAAAGAGGTCTTTTCTCCGGACTTAGAATGGGGGGGCCTGGCAAAGCTCTGGAAAGCAACAGAGACAGCTGGCGGATTTTGAAACAGGAAGTGCACCACGTGGCTTCATGTAACAGACACCCATCTCAGCCATCTCAACAGCACCATCAGCACAGTGGGCTCAACCAACACAGGACGCCCAGGGGGAGGCGCCCTCGAGCTGGTTGTTAGTCGCACAAAGCTCTCAGGGACTTCCACCTCTTTGATTTAAAACTATCTTAAAACAATTGATTTCATTATTGGAAAGAAAGCCTGGAGCTCTAGCCAGGTCTCGCACTTGGAGGGAAGCAGCCCAAGTCCTTGAGCCGTCACCACTGCCTATCCGAGTCTGCCTTGGCAGGAAGATGGAGTCAGGAGCTGGAGGTGGGACTCGAACCCAGGTACCCTGACATGGGATGCAGACTTCTTAACAGGAGCAAGTCGGAAGACAGAAACGCCGTGGTGTTGAATAAAGCACTCTGTGAGTGCACGGGCGGTGGTTCCAGCAGAAGCACTGTGGAGAGAGGTTAGTCCACACGCAGAACGTGGGGCTCCTTCAGCGAGGCCTGTCTGCAGGTTGATCACACTGGACCCACTCGGTGTGCAGGAGGCAGAACCCGGCCTTGCTGAAGGAGATGTTTGATCATGTTAAGGAAGAATTTTAAGTTTTTTTTTTTTCCTGTTAAAAACAAGAATGAAGGCTGGTGTTGTGGCCTCAGTTTAAGCCACCATTTGGGATGCCTGCGTCCGGTTCAAGCAAGCTCTGGTTATTCCACTTCTGATACAGCTTCCTGCTCACGTGTCTGAGAGGCAGCTGATGATGGCTTGGGTCCTTGGGTCCCTGCCACCCATGATGCGTACCCAGATGGAGTTCCTGACTCATGACTTCAGCCTGGCCCAGTCCCTGCTGTCGTGGGCATTTGGGGAGTGAACCAACAGGTCAAAGATCTCAGTCTCCCTCTCTCTCTGTGTTACTCTGTCCTTCAAATCAGTCAATCAGTCTTCAGAACATTGAGACTGGAAGTTGAGTTCTAACATTGCCTTTCTAGTGTCTTCACAGATGATGTCCTGCTCTTCTTAGTCTGTTACTGTGGTGGATGATATTGATAGGGTTGTACTTTGAGTAATCCTTGCATTATTGTGAGAATTTCCACTTGGTCATGGTATGTGAATGCTGTTGGATTCAGCTTGCTGGTAGTTTATTTAGGACTTGTGCACAGAGATTGACACATGAGACAGACGGACTGGACTACCTTTTTGCCTGTGTAATATTTTATCATTTTCGGTTTCTTGAAAAGGCATGCAAAGCTTTGCTTATTCTCTTTGCATTTGAAGGGCCTAGTTTTCCTCTTTGCTGAACTTGGAAACGTATTTCGCCTGTGAGCCCGTTGGGGAAGACATCCTATGCAACGGTGTTGTCTTCCTCTCTGAGCAGTCAGGATGCAGTCTGCGTTTTATCTTCAGGTCAGAGAGCTTGAGAGCAGAGGGCCTTCAAATGAGCCTTCAAGGTGCACAGGGACCTCCAGGTAAAGCTTTGCAAAGATTTGGTTTCATTTTAATGCAGTGAAGAGCTTTCCATAGGGCAGTGGCACAGTCAGATTTTACATCTTAATGATCTCACACTGACTTTCTCATTATGGGAAAATTACCTTGCTTTGTTTTCTGTATCTGTAAATCACAGAAAAAATTATCTATATTATAGGGTTTGAGAATATTATCTGAGTTAATATCTGTAAAATGCTTATCCTAGTACCTGGCACATCATAAGCATTTATAAATAAAACTAATATTTTCTGTGCATATTCATGCAAGTCATTTTTTTGTGTATAAGCAATAGTTTTGTAGTTCCTTCATTTAAGAATCAGATTCTTATTTTGTACAAGTCATTTCTATACACACACACACACACTTTTATGAGTGGGCTTTTTTTCACGATTGGTTTATGAGAGAGTTATTGATTTCTGTATATTTATCTTGTATCTAGCCATCTTTTTGAACTTATTAATTTCATTTAATTCAGCCAATTCTCTTGATAGTCCTGGTTATTCAGTCATATTGTCTTCACACAGTTTATTTCCTTTTCAAAATTTATGAATTATTTGTGAACCACCTTCAACTTGAATTTGTTTGGAAGATAGTATTTATCCTTGGAATCCAAGCCAGAGTGGCATATTACAAATAGAATGTTTGTTGAAGTGACCCACAGTGTAAATGACCTCTAGAGTTGAATAGGATGATAATTGCAATGATTGCGTAAGAGAATTTAGAAATTAAAAGGTGGATATTTTAACCACCAGGTGGACTAGAAAATAGGCTATTATGTATGTGGTTGAGCTTAATGTGCTGTTTCCATGACCTCTCTGTGAAATCATGAGTTTGTTCCATCTTGAAATAAGGAAATGCCAGAGAGAGTTAAGGACACACCTCCTTCCCTTCTCCCCTTGCTGCTGACTTGGAATGGGCTTTGGTTTTTAGAAATGCTGATTATTCTTGGCACTCAATAAGCATTGTGTGTGATTAAATGTATGGAAAGGTATACAGAGAACATCTAGCACCAAGGAGCTTCCAAAAGTGTAAAAAATTTAGAGATCCATGCATCATTTTTTCATAACATGTTTTCTATGAACTTTTCAAATACCCCTCATATATAGTTCCTCACAGTTAGCAAGCATACAACAAATGCAACCTTCTCCCTCTTCCCTTTCAAGGCAGCTGTCCAAGGGCTGGGATCCGGCATTTTCTACTCCCTACCTGGCCCCCTCTGGCCCCCGCTGGCCCCAGCTGGCCCCCCCTGGCCCCCCGTGGCCTCCTCTGCAAACTCCTTTTCTATTATTTTCCTCTTGATCCTTCTGCTCCCAACGATTTGGATTTTGCCCCTGTGTTTGCAGCGGCTGCTCCTTCTGCCTGGAATGCTCTTCTCCCAGGTGACCCCATGGCTCTCTTCCTCTCTTCATCTGGCATTCACTCAAGTGGCTGCTCAATAGAAATGAGGACTTTCAGGACCACCCTGAACTCGCTTCTGCTATTTGACTTTCCTGCATAGCACTTATCACCAGCTGGTACATTACGTATTTATTTGTTCATACGTTTATGGTCTCTCTTCCCCCTCCCACCACACACACTAGACTGTTAGCTCCATGAGGGTGGGGACTGCCCCTGTGTTTCTCTGATTCATTCATTCATTCGGCGTCTAAAATGGTGCCTGGAATGTGGTGAGTGGTGAATACACATTCATTGAGTGAATGAATGAATGAATGCTCCAAGCTCTAGTTTGAGTTAGCGATGGTCACAGCTTGAGTTAGAATCAGACACCAAAATGCTGATGTTCTCTGAGGTGTTACACATAGACTGGGCATCCAGGGATTTTGGGAAAGTGTTCATGTACCTCTCCAGCCAATCAGGAGAAGTCAGGAACCTAGGAGCAGCTGTGGTTTTAATTGGTTTTTATTTTATTTATTTATTTATTTATTGACAGGCAGAGTGGACAGTGTGAGAGAGAGAGAGACAGAGAGAAAGGTCTTCCTTTGCTGTTGGTTCACCCCCCAATGGCCGCAGCAGCTGGCACACCATGCTGATCCGAAGCCAGAAGCCAGGTGCTTCTCCTGGTCTCCCATGTGGGTACAGGGCCCAAGCACTTGGGCCATCCTCCACTGCACTCCCGGGCCACAGTAGATAGCTGGACAGGAAGAGGAGCGACCAGGACAGAATCCGGTGCCCCGGCCAGGACTAGAACCCAGTGTGCTGTGGCGCCGGCCATGTGATTTTAATTGTTAAGAAGATAGACTTGGGTTCAGATCTCCTTGTGGCTACCTGAGTGCAAGATAGCGAGCAAAAATCCAAGACACTCTTCCAGGAACTGCACACTGTCACTCCAGCTTGTATTCCATTGGTCAAATGGGTCATATGGTCAAGTATCAATGGGCAGGGGATATCTACCCTCCCACTCTTGTAGGCGGCATGGTGAGGTCAAAGCCAGTGAATGCATCATGGGGTACAGGGAGGGCATGAAGAGTTGTAAACAATTCAATCTATTAGGGTTTGAAAAACAGCCCTGGAGAGGGAAGTCAATGTAGAGGAAAATTGGGCCAAGAGAAGAAGAGAGTGAGCTGAGTACAGCTGCATCCATCTGAAGCCAGACCGGTGGCAAGAGACAGAAGCCAAGTCTAGGCAACTTAAGCTGAAATAATAGCCTGGCTTTTTGGCTCACTTGAGTGAGAATCCCCGAGGAAAGTCAGGGTTTGGGTACAGCAAGCAGCTGAAATGTCATTTGTTATACAGCAAGGGACAGCTGAGGCACAAACATTTCCCAGACTCCTTTGATGATGGACTCCTGTTGTTCTCACGGAGCATTTTCTAGTTTGAGCTCTTTCAGGTGGGGAAAGCACCCGCTGCCTGTACCTCTCCCAACCCTCTATCAATACCACTTCATTCCATAAGTTTTTGGTGCGTGTTGGGTAGAAAAAAATTAATTCAACTTAGGATTTGAATTATGCCAAATGGTTCCTTACAAGTTATAGGAAATTCATCTCCTAGAATTTATATATATATATTTTTAATTACTATCACCTGGAATAGGAAGGGGAAGAAAAGGTGTGAATCAGTCATGCACCTCCCATTGGCCAGTTAGCAAGACTGTACCCCCTGGGAAATGGCCACTGTGTGGGTTCAGGGGCTCAATGTCAGCACTGATATCCTTGCAATCCCCTTACTCTTTTCTTCATGATCACAGCCGTTGCATCTGCCTCAAGGTCAATGTCTTCTATAATTTTAAATCATAAAAAACAAAAGATTTTCAAGAAGACTTTCTCAGCAGTCTTCCGCGTACGTCTGAATTTTGTCACACGACACCCCTAGCTGCAAAGGAGTCTGGAAAATCAAAGAGGTGTCTTCTTTAGATGTTATGGTGGAAAACAGCACCGAGTGCGATAAAACAATAAAGCAAACGAGTGGGGGAAAAAATTCATTGGGCCAGTCAACCAGTTGACTGGGGATGTAAAATTAGGAATTTCCGGCAACAGTTCAGGCCCCTTCCGGAACGTTCTGGGCAGGAACATTGCCTCTTTGGCCCTTGCTCAGGGGGTGGAGCAGAGGGTGATGAAAGGGCCGGTCTAGGGGAGGGTCAGACTCCTGCCTCTCTTGGTTCCTCTCGCTATCCCTCCTGCTGTTTCCCAGGTGCTCTGCTGAGGTAGAGCGAGGAAGAGAGCAGACCCATTAGGGCACTTGGTGCTCTGATGTTTCCTACCTCCTAGTTCTTAACTGCGTCAGCATTTTCAGCGGAGAAGAGCACCTCCAAACCCAAACGCCTCCATCTTAGTGCAACAGTTTTCACAGGCACTTAGCAACAGCTTTGTGTGTTCGGTGCCGCAGGACTTCCTTAACCCCATTTAACAGATGAGCAAACAGCATGGAAGGGACCAACGAGAAGTCGCAGCAAGAATCACCCAGTTAACGGCAGCAGGGCTGGGACTGGATGCTGCTTCCTCGGCTTCAGCAGGGGACGCTGCCATCCTACGGCATTTACTCTACACTTCCTTGTGCAATCTCATCAGTTCTGCTCATCCTGTAGTATTGGTTTTTGCATCCTGTGGACATCTGTCTTGCACCGGCCTGCCCCGCGTCAGCCCAGGAGAACAATGTCTTAGCAATCGGTCAATGCTAGTACGCCAGCTATTTCCCCGAGCTTTGTTGGCGAAGAGCCTGTCTTGATTTATTATTCTAAATGTGTTGCTGGGCAACATTGACTAATGATCAATTTCTGCATTACAAGGTAATCATAGAGCCTGATGAACCTGTTCAGAAAGCAGAGGAGGCCTCTTGAGCTGCTTTGAGATACTCTGTCCCTTTCCAGACTGTGCCTGCTGCTCTGTACATTTTTAGCTTATGCTTACTCTGACCCTGCATGTGTGTTTCCAGACTTCTAAAAGGGATATTGGCTTTCAGGTTAGTTTTCTGCTTTGTTGTCTGTGGGTGCCTTTTGGGGCAGGGTGCTCAACATGCAGGAAAATCACTTTGCTCTCGTTTCTATGTTTTATGGTAGAAGGCATTGCTTTCTACCATATGGTAGAAGCAGTGCCTAATACACAGTAGTCTCTTAAGTGTTCGTTGGACAAATGAATGAATAAAAGGGTCTCTGAGTAGTGTGTACAGTCTTCTTCACCCTGGCTCATCACAACTTCTTTCTTTAGGTGTCCTGGACATTCACACGTAACATAAGGGTTCCAGAGTCCTCCCAAATCTACGATGCTTGGGTGGCATCCGTTCACTTTGAACAATGTCTAGGCGGAGGCAATCGAGTGCCACGGTTCCTCAGGTCCCGTGTTCTGAGTTTGAATCTAGCATTTTGCATCCTATCGTCATAAACTCAAGGGTGTTTTTTACCCACTGAGTTTCAGTTTCTTCATCTGAAAAATAGAATTCTATTGTTATCACAGGTGAAGCAAAACTAAATGTACTCACACATGTTGAGTTCATAGCGATGCCACAAAGGGAAGTCCTCATTGACTGTTAGCTTTTATTTTTGTTTAACTCAGTCCTAAATGAAGACAACATGAAGATGAGCTGAGAGTGACTGAATTAACCCAATGGAATGAGAACTAATAGAGTTTGCTATAGAATTAGTTAAAGTCAAATATTTACAGTAATCACAGAGGGAAGTACAGAGGAATTACCAAGATAATTAGTCCAATATGGCTAAGAGTACAGTTTACCCTTGTTGGCTTGAAACTCGCTTCCCAAAACATTCTACTGAGCTTATTTGCATTTCTACCACTGTTCTTGCACCTCGGGGGCTGTACTGGGCTCATGCTTTGTGCTGCTTTGTTTCTTTATTCTCAGGTTCTCCTTTGGCAATTTCTCAAAGTTCAGATTTCTAATAATGAGGACTTTATTTGCTGTATTCCCAGGGACTGGCTTCCCTCCAATTCACTCTGCAACTTGCCCACTCTGTTTGCCTGCGAGAGTTTTCAGTTTTTGCTCTTGTTCATCTCTACTGCTCTTAGTATTTTACCAAACAAACCTGGGGCTTGCACTTTTGCTAATTTGTATTGATTTGCATAATTACAGAGAGTAGAGGGCACACATTTAAATATACAGTTCGATGAGTATAACAAATGTTTATTGCTATATCACCTAAGTCCCTGCTAAGATATTCAGCATTGTCAACACCCCAGAAAGATATCTCATACCCACTTTCTATTCCTGTTGCCAGCAAAGGCATCGGTTGCTCCACTTCCTTACAGATGAATTTTTCACGCTCTTGAACTTGTCTCGCTTAGTCATCTGTCCGTCAGATTCCCCCTTCTTATTGCATGGGTTAGCACTGCCTTTCTTTTTCCTGCTCAAGCAGAATTCTGTGGTCTGCACGTACCGTGGCTGATTTATCCATTCCTGTCGTGATGCACACTGGGGTTTCTCCAACTCATGACCCATTATGGGTAAAGCTGTCATTGACATTCTTTTGCAAGACTTTTTGTGGACACATTTATTTTATTTTATTTTGTAACCAAACATCTCTTTATTCAAGCATGTGGTGGGGTCAGCTTAGCTTTCGGTGAAGAACATGGATCTGAATTAGCTCATTTATTCACTCATCATCAAATATTCATTAATTGCCAACTCGGCACTTACTGCACTCACTAGTCTGTGTATCAGAGTTCCAAAGATACTAGTATTTCCATTAAGGATCTCTTAATTTTCTAGAAACATTTATTTTTGGCCAGAACAAATGCATTCTCAACAGTCTGTCAGTAATTAGGTGTACATGTACGTTTGTGCTTCCTGTTGAAAAACTGTAACTGACACATGGTGACTGTATATGTCCATGGGGGTACAAGGAGAGATTCTGACACCTGTGCAGTTTGCCATGATCAAATAAGGGGCATAGGCATACCCATCACGTGTAGCATTTATCATCTCCGTTTGCTGGGAACATTCAACATCTCTCCTCTGCCTCTCTTGGTATGTACAATAAATTATTGTTAAGTGTAGTCACCCTACCCTGCTATAGACGTCAGTACTTAGTCCCCGATCGAGCTATGTCTTCGTACCTGGTAACCTCCTATTCCCTCTTTCCTCTGCCCTTCCCAGGCTCCAGTTGCCTCGATTCCACTCTCTCCTCCTGTGGGACCAGGGTTTTTCCTTTTTTTAGTTCTACCTATGAGTGAGAACATGTGGTGTTTGTCTTTCTGCGCTTGGCTCGTCTCTAGATGAATGTGGACATATGTTTCCATTTATTTTTGTGGGCCATTTAGGAGTGGAGTTGCTGGATCGTGAAGTAAGGGAACGCTTGCAGGGACTGCCAACTGTTTTCCAGGGTGGCTGTCTCATTGTGCACTCCCAGGAGCTGCGGTCTCTCTGCACCCTTGCCAGGGCTCAGAGCGGTCAGTTGTTGTTTCTGTTCTAGCTGCTCTGGGGGGGGGGGGTGCTTGGTGAAATCCCATTGGGGTTTTCATTTGCATCCCTCAAGGATAATGATACTGGCTATCTTTTCATGTGCCTTGCGTTTTAAGGTAACGAACATGTCTTGCGTTGACAGGAACAACAGTTTCCCAGGTGAGGGCCACATTGAGCACCATTTTCCCACAAGTCCAGATAGAGGAGGTAACCCCTTCCGGTGCTCCGCCACTGTGCCCTTTCCACCATCTCCTCCCACTTCGCCTCAAGTGCCCCGTTCGGCTCTGTTTCTGCACAAACATTTACACAAAGCCCTGTGCTAGCTTTGTTAAATAGGCCATAAACATGTGTTCAGTGCTTCCATTGGATGTCTTTGGAATTGCAATGAAAATCCTTGTAGAAACAGGTATCAGGATTTATCCGAAGGCATTCAATGAGATCTCGTTCAGAGTGGTGACTTCCTATTAGCATAGTCTTAAAGAGGAATGTTAGGTAACAGATCCCTGGCTTTTATGCGTGGTTCTTTATTTTATTTTATATACTTATTTGACACACACAGAGAAAGGGGGCGGGGAAAGAGAGGGCTCCCATCTGCTGGTACATTCCCCAAAGGCCCGTTATGGCCAGGGATGGCTGGGGCCGAAGCCAGGAGCTGGAAATGCAATCCAGCCTGTCAGGATCCATTAGAATTACCACCTGCTGCCTCCCAGGGCGCACATTAGCAGGAAGCTGGGATAGGGAACAGAGCTGGGACTTGAACTCAGATATTCGGATATGGGCTATGAGCATCTTAGCCAGGAGGCAAAATGCCCACCCGTGCTGTGGCTCTTTAACAATGTTTTCTAGCTGAAAGATGTGATCAGACAACATAAGAATGAAATGGTTCTTGCCCTCCTAATAGCAGAGAGGCTAATAGGAACAGCAGAAGGATGATAAAGCTCCCTGATGGAGGATAGTGAGGGCGGTGACAAACGCAGCAGCACTGGGAGAGATTCATCTCCCTCCTTGTCCAGGATGTGAGCCCGAGCACAACCTTCTGGGAAGCAGCACTCCCATGAATCAAAGCCTGCACGCATCCCTCCTTCTGTCTGCCTCTCTTCTGAACAACTTATTTACCTGCTTGCTTATTTATCCACTGGTCGACTTACTCATCTCTCATAAGGATGAGGGGTTTCACAAAGCTCGTAGGCAATGCACACTATGCAAAAACCTTCCACGTGGCATGGGGGATAGACGGATAGTAAAATACGCTCTCTGTCAAATTGCAAGTATCAGAGAGACAGGATAAAGAAGGGAAGAAGGCTCTGAAGAGGGCAGAAACACACGTTGGTTACCAGCGTGGCAGCCACGAGCACTGGCTGTTGTCTGCTCTGGGAAGCAGAGCAGACGGTGGGAAGTGGGCAGCTGATTTCAACCGGTCTGGGAGGTGAGCTGAACTCGGGAGCCATTGCTCGCCCTGCCCTTTGGGCTTGTGCTGCTGAGTGTTAGGGCTGGGAATGACAACAGCCTTTCTGGTCCTGAGCAAGATGAATGACCGCTCTCATGTCTGAGAAATACGCAAGACGGAGCAAGGAGGCAGAAGGCACAGCCAGAAAGGACAAGAGCAAAGACACCCTGACCTGGAAGTGCTGCTGTTTCGATTAAAGCAGAAAGCATATGCATTGATGAAAATGTGGAAGGTTTAAGAATGTGTAAATGTGGAAGCAAAGGCCATGCAACCTAGTATCTAGGGGTAACAATGCCACTTTTCATGGCTTTCTAGCCAGACATTCACGCCATCACATCTGTATGCAGCCTCAGCGTCTGCTCTTTCCACTATAAGTTTTGTCAAGAGCATTGACTTACAGCTGGAATATTTAAAAATGCAGTATGTATTCCTTGTGTAATATTCCACCAGGTAAATGAGCCAATGCAGTATTTAAGGTTGTTATCTCCTTATTGTGGGATGTTTTGAAGATTGTACTTATAAATAATGTAGCCAGGAAATCCTTCATCAGACGTCTTTCTTTGTATTCCTGAATATTTTATTAGGACGCATCCCTAGGAGTGAGACCTGGCACGGAGTGGCTGCATTTTTCTTTTATAAATGCCAGCAGCCTTGAGAAGGGAGGGTGTGGGCGATATTTGATTTGCTTAGCCAGCTGTCACAGATGACTTGCTGTCAGCTAAGCCCAAAAGCATAGGCTCACCACCTGAACCACAACTGTTCCGAGGACCTCAGGTGACACCCGGAACACTGCAGAGGGAGCGCAGGGGTCTCGCGTTGCGTGGTGGACTGGAGTTTTTCAGGAACGCCCACCACACAGCTAAGAGAAGGCAAAGTGGAGTCAGTGTGCAAGCATTTATAGAGAAGGCTTAAAAGCATTGCGTGGACCTCAATTGTATCTGCCCCGAAAACCAGCTGTCAAAAATAGATCCCATTTGCAGACACAAGAGCACTCCTTGTTGCCCGCCCTGGGATGTTCTGAACCACCTCAGGACCCTGTCATCAGATGAGTCCCCGGACTTTCTCCTTCCAGAGCCAAATGAGCTCCTTTGTTCTTAGTAAAATGAGTTTCACTGACTGATTTTTTTTTCTTTTAAAAACAAGTCCTAGTGAATGTATGTGAGGTTTACAGTGTGATGCTGTACAATACACAGACAGGGAAGTGGCTGCTGTACTGAGGCCGATACACGTTAGCTATCATCTCGATGTGCTGTATTCTGTTAGGGCTTCTTGTTCAACAGGCAGAGTTTGGCTGCTCTTATCACTCCGCCTTTTCTCGGGCCGTGCCTTCTGCCTGCTTCAAGAACACGCTGCAATGTCCTCTCCTCATGGAATCCCCCCGCGCTGGGGTCCTTGCCCTTTCTCTTGGCTCCTGCAACACCGGGCTTATCCCTGTATGAGCACTTAATGGTCTCGGTCCATTATTATCTGCTCACGGCTGTGTCCCACGTGCAGCCCAGCTCCGGGAGGACAGAGCTCGCTGGCATAGCTATCTTTGTTGCCATTTGTGTCTGACTTGCTCCATATGTTTGTTGAGTGAGATTCTGTGTTCTGAGCCAAACAGGCCCGGTGACGACCAAGGCTTTGTTGGACCAAGGCTGCTGGCTTTCCTAACCTCGCTCAGGCCCGACTTGGGGGCATGGCTGCCAGCAGTAAGATGCAGGTGATAACATTCACCATATGGGTTCTTGTGACAAC
The DNA here is from genome assembly GCA_949820135.1 of Sylvilagus floridanus. Taxonomy (NCBI): domain Eukaryota; kingdom Metazoa; phylum Chordata; class Mammalia; order Lagomorpha; family Leporidae; genus Sylvilagus; species Sylvilagus floridanus. The sequence goes on from OX463234.1 coordinate 38,035,663, forward strand.
GAGCTGGTACCTCACTGACAAAATGCCTGATTAAAAAAAACTTGAATGAATTAAGATTTTATGGATTTGAGAAGTAGAGTTATAGACAGAGAGAGGGAGACACAGAGAGAAAGTCTTCCATCTTCTGGTTCACTCCCCAAATCGCCACAGTGGCCAGCCTTGGGCCAATCCAAAGCCAGGAGCTTCTTCCAGGCCTCCCATGCAGGTGCAGGGGCCCAAGCACTTGGGCCATCTTCTACTGCTTTCCCAGGCCATAGCAAAGAGCTGCATTGGAAGTGGAGCAGTCGGGACTTGAACCGGCGCCCATAGGGGATGCCAGCACTGCAGGCAGATGCTTACCCTATTACGTCACAGTGCCAGCTCCTCAAGTTATTTTTTTAAATAAATATTATCAATGGCATTGGTGACTGTGATGTCCTCTGTCTGGGACACAAAAGGCACTTGGAAGAAGTCTGGTAATTGTGCGATAGAACAGCTCAGTGCATTCCCCAGTCCCCAAGCCCATGTGTTAACTGATGGACAGATAGTGTTATCTGTGCACAGAAAGGTCAGAACACAGATAATCTAGACTGAACAAGGTTTCTGCTCTCTATCCTGGATTTGCTTGTATTGAGGAGGTTCCCAGGAGTAGAGGGATGCTTGGTTAGGCATTGAATAAACTTTCTCATCTGGGCACATCCACAAAGGACAGTGCTGGAAAGACATGGCTCAGGCCTGTCCAGGCAGGTGCTTGTGTGGGGAGCACAGATTGGCCAACACTTGGCCTTCCCAGGGCAGCTGGGCTGGGCCACAGTTACTCCACGCTGCGATTGGAGCGTGAGAACAGCCATCATGAATATGTAAATTAGAGGGTGTGGCTGTATTCCAATGAAATTTTCTTTACAAAAACATGCAGGGGACGGGATTGGCCTGGGAGTGTAGTTGGCCAGCTCAACCTCTAGAGTCTTCTAGAGCCTGGGGAATGGTTTGGGCTGTGGAGGGGCAGCAGTTTTTGGAGGTCCCTGAATATTCCCCATCTCCTTTAGTGGTTGGGGTAGAGTTAGGCTGGGACTCTCCCTCCAATGGGTGTAGGTGGTATTTTCTAACCGCTACTCTAGAGGGTTTAGGGCCTGTCTCCAATGCCAGGAGGCTCAAAGTGCCCGACTGGGGAGGTGAGAAAACCCCGTGCTCTGGAGCCAGAAAGGCCCGGGTTCTAACCCATCTCTTCTTGTCAGCTGTGTGATCTCGGGTGGGTTGTGGGACACCTCAGTTTCCCCATCTGTAGAGTGGGTGTTGAGAGCATGTGAAACCAGAGCAGGTGTCTCAACCTTGACAAGATGGCTTCCTTTGTTTTGGGGGAGGGGCAGTCTTGGTCTTGGGGGTGCTGTCCAGTGCCTGATGGGATGTTTATCACACCCCAGCCTATACCTAGTACATGCCACCTTCAATTTTGACAGCTCAGAATGTCAGTAGACGTTGCCCAATGTCACTGCCAGGGTGGGGCATAACGGCCCCCCAGTTGAGGACAATGAGGTCAGAACAATGCCTGCCATTCATCACTGTTCTTATCAGTCATTGGCTGGAGATTCTAAATATTGCAGATGGTGGTGCCGACGATCCATACCCATGTTTTACAAGGACAGGGGTCTCGCAGATGAGCACGGAATTTGGTGGAGTGCCATTTAACAAAAGGACAGTAGCCAATCCATGCAGTTCTGTAGCAAACTGATGAGGTGGATGGTCAGTCTTCCCGTTTCTCACGTTGGCTGCTGTGGTGGGAGGAGACCTTGGACCTGGGGCAGATTTGGGCCAGCTGCCCAAGGTGAGGTTTTGCTACAGCTTATCCCTGCAGCGTGGAACTACACAGTGCTACTGTGTGACAGGCTCGGCAAGGCCAGGACAGCTCCCTGGGATTCTGCACACCAGGCGTGGCTCTGTTCACAGCGCTCCCAGGGAGGCTGCAATTATGGCCACAGGGGAGGGAGGGGGGAGGGGCTGGAGTGCAGGCCCTGCTTGAGCAATGAAACTCAATTTGGAAAAAAAAAATTCCCTTAAGCTTCTGGGCTGAATTGCTGACTATTCTCTCCCGATACAGCTTTGCTGAGTGCACGAAACTCAGGAATTTCTAAGATCCCCAACCTTTCCTTCAACCAGGCCATGACGCAGGAGCCACTGGGTCTCTGGGCTATGGAGCTGCGATGGGGTTTTCCGAGGATTGGTTCAAGCTTGGAAACTAGGGGCAGACGCTCTGGTTTGTCTTCTGGAGGGCCAAACTTGGAGCTCCCCCAGGGGCGCCTAGCAAGGAAAGCAATGTCATTTCTATTTCTTACCACAAGATGGCGCTCCGATGCCTGCATTGGAAACTGGGTGGGCTGGTGAGGGCTCCTTGCACCACGGTGCCAATAGACAGCCACTGCCCTCATGCATGTTTGCTTTACAATCTATGCTAACAAGATGAGGTAATTTCATTCCCAATGCACAAATATTATTGAGCTGGCCAAGGATGTTGCCTGAATCCGGGACAGATGACTGCTGTTCAGGTCCAGGAAGAAAGAGGGGGGAGAAGCCGGCTGGAGGAGAAACGGGAAAGCTGGTCCACTCGGCTTACTTCAGCTGTTCTGCACTGACTTATGCAACTCTGGGATTCACGTGCTGCATACCAGATGCCGGCTTCTGGGGGACCGAGGCTCATACGGGCTCCGTTCCCCAGCTTCAGGCAGGTGGGCGGCTGCTGTGTGGTTTATACGAAGTCCAGGGTGAGGGATTCCAGAGCCATTCTGTCTGCTTTCTCCAATCTCCTGGGTTCCTTGACAGCAACTCTTTCCTTCTGATGATTATCTGATATTTTGTCTAACTGAAGATACAGTTGTATTAATACAACCTTTATATTTATTTGTCTTTCTTTGAAAGGCAGAGAGACAGAGAGATCTCCCCTCCACTGGTTCACTCCCCAAATGCCCACAACAGCAGGGGCTGAGCCAAGCTGAAGCCAAGAACCAGGAACGCCAACCAGGTCTCCGGCGTAAGTGGCAGGGACACAAGCACTCTGGCTGTCACCTGCTTCCTCCCAGGGCGTGCGTCCGCAGGTCGGGCACTCCCCTAGGGACTGAAGGCGTTCTGTCTGTTTAACTCGCTGAACAGGGAATTCTAGCTACAAGCTTCTCATATTCCGTCAAACTTGCTGACTTTTGCTGAGGGAGACTTCTGAAGTCTGCAGTGTAAAAAGTGAACGTCCCTTCAACTCTGACTGCCCCGATGCCCTTGCTGTTCTCACACCTCTCTAGGATTCATCTCCTCCGACCCTGAAGCCCAGCTGGACCACGCTTCTGTCGACTCTTGTCTGGCAGTCTGTCGCCCGGCCCTTGCATGGTGTGTGCACTCCGACTCATTCCTTCCCCTTCTGTAGCGTTCTTTCGGTTGCAAGTGACAGGAACACAATTGCAGTGCAAGTGTAGATGTGTGACCCCGGCTGTGTGGGACAGGTAGGGCTAAGGGACTCCATCTCTTTTCAGGAAGAGTTGGATCCAGGAGCTCAGGTGGTGTTGTCTGAACTCACTTCCTTTCTGTCTCTCCACAGCTCGTTTCCATGTAGGCTTTGCTCTAGGCATGCTGTGTCTATGTGATGGCTCATGGCAACTCTCGTCTTCCATTCTGCTTTTTTGGCAACCTGGAAGAATGAAAGACCCACTAAGGGTTTTGGGCTGGAGGAATCTGCGTTGGACTAACGTTGGACAAGTGACCATGAGTCCTTCCAGTGAGGACTCGCGCTCGTTGTCTGTCTGTGGCTCCGTTGTGAGGTCACTACACTGACAGAGGTTGGGGACAACCCAAGCCTGCGGATGAGGAAGGGGAGAGGGACGTGGGCCATGCCTTTGTTGTATCTAAAAAGTCATTGTCAATCTCAAGGTCATCTACATTTGGTCCTGTGTGACTTCCCGGGAAATTTTAGATTTGGATGATATGTACAGATCTGTTGAGGTAGTTTTTGAAAAAGGTCTAAGGTCTGTGTCTAGATTCACTTGGCCCACAGGTGTCCAGTTGTTCCAGCACTGTTTGTCTGAAAGACTTCTCCTGTCCCACGCTGCCTCTGCTCCTTTATCAAAGGTCAGTTGACTTTATTTATGGGGGTCTATTTTTGAGCTCTTTATTCTATTACATTGATCTATTTGTCTTTTTTTTTTTTTTGGATAATATCACACACTTGTGATTACTGCAGATTTATAACAAGTTTTGAATTCAAGTAGAGTCAGTTTTCCAACTTAGTTCTTTTTTAAAAAAATATTTGGGAGACACAAAGAGAGACAGAGAAAGGGCCCATCTGCTGAGCCTCTCCCAGCGCCCACAGGGGCTGTGGCTGGGCCAAGGCCCAAACAATGAGCTGGGAACTCTCACGTGGGTGGCAGGAACACAACTTGAGCCATCACCATTGCCCCAGTGGCCACACTAGCAGGAATATAGAGTCAGGAGCAAGAAGCAGACAGTAAATCCAGGCACCCTGGGTGTGCTAACTGCTGTCCTAATTGCTAGGTCAAATGCCTGTCCCTCCAGCTTTGTTCATTTCTTTCAATATGTGTTGATTATGTTGAGTACTTTGTCTTTCAATGTAAACTTTGGAAGGACACCCTCAGTATTTGCAAAATTACTTGCTTGGATTTTCATTGGGATTGCATTGATTCCATCGATAGAATTGGACAGAATTGATATCTTGACAATATTGAGTTTTTCTATCAACATAGAATATCTCTCCATTATTTAGTGGTCATTGGATTTGTTTCATCAGAGTTTATAATTGTACTCATGTAGATCTTATAAATATTATGTTAGATTTATATGTAAGTGTTTTTGGATGTTGATGGACTTGATATAGTGTTTCTGATTTCAAATTCTACTTGTTCATTTCTGGTATGCAGGATGGGGATTGGCTTTGAGTATTAATTTTGTAACACACAACTGTGTTATAATCACTGATTAGCTTTAGGAATTTTACTGTTGGTTCTTTCCAGGGTAAGGGACGAGCCCCTCCACTCATCACCAAATTGAAGGAGACTCTTGCTGCTTTCTGAAAGGTACAGGTAGTAAAATCTATGGCTGCTGGCTTTCTTATGACCAGCGGGGAGCTGGCATTAGCATAACTCGAATGCTTTGGGCTATCTGGGCAGAAAGACGGAAGGAATCTCGGTCTCAGTGATGTCATCAAGTGACTGAGTCAACCAGGCTTGAATCCCACTCCACTGCTGAACTTCCTGTTAGAGGAGGTGTAATAAAATCTCTCCACTGTTTAAGCCCCATAATGTGGTGGAATGAGAAGGCCATGCCAAGGTGGCCACTGGCAAGCGAGCATCAGTTACTCAGGAATGGCTTTGAAACTGCCTGGCAACAGGCTGTGATTGGATGGCTTTGGAAACTGCCTGGCAACAGGCTGTGATTGGTTGGGGCATAGACCGCCCCTTGACCAGATTGGCTGGTCTTGGCTATATAAGATGTTGTACCAACTGAAATAAACGAGCCTGCGGGATGCTGGTCTCAAGCCCGCTTTCACCAACTCCCGCGCCTTTTGCCCCCACCATGCTGCTCCTCTCAGAAACGAATCCACTGCAACATTGTTGAGAAATCAACAGCAACACCATAAAGTCGGGATCTTGGTTACTTGTAATAGTATTTCTGCTGCTTAACAGATAGCTAAATAGAGTGAAGTGCAGAGGCATTAACAATATCAGGAGCAAGCTGGCGCCGTGGCTCAACAGGCTAATCCTCCGCCTTGCGGCGCCAGCACACCGGGTTCTAGTCCCGGTCGGGGCGCCGGATTCTGTCCCGGTTGCCCCTCTTCCAGGCCAGCTCTCCGCTGTGGCCCAGGGAGTGCAGTGGAGGATGGCCCAAGTGCTTGGGCCCTGCACCCCATGGGCGACCAGGAGAAGCACCTAGCACCTGGCTCCTGCCATCGGATGAGCGCGGTGCACCGGCCGCAGCGCGCCGACCGCGGCAGCCATTGGAGGGTGAACCAACGGCAAAGGAAGACCTTTCTCTCTGTCTCTCTCTCTCACTGTCCACTCTGCCTGTCAAAAAAAAAATATCAGGAGCAGTAACACTAATATAAGATAACAACCAAGACTCTAACTGTTGACAGTCTGATTCCACTGTCCATGCTCCCAGCCCATGCACAGTGTTGTCTTCTGGTGAACACAATACAGAAAGTATTTGGAAGTTTGGCAGGGGTTTGAGGAAGTGGGCTAGCACAACTTACAACCAGGGATCTATGATCCTGAAGAATATGGAATCTGTCCCATTTTCCTCTAAAATATAGGACAATAGGTCAACAGAAGAACAATTACTTAGTTCGAACTCTAGAGGGGAAAGTTTCACTATGAATTTTGATAAACTTCATAGGACTTGAATTTTGATGTAGACTAAAATGGGAGATTTTGTACATTTTTGGAGGGAATACTTTCCCATTTTTATCTTCTGCCTCTTCATTTCTTGTTCTATGATTAGGGCATGGGGAAAGATAATTTTCCTATTTGAAACCAAAGTAGAAATCCCCACTCTCTTTAGTCCAGAGTGAAGGACACGTTGACAGCTGATGACAGCTTGATTTCCCCCTTGCCTCTGCCTCCTGGAGTGCAGCTTTTTGGATCTTTGCCCACAGTTGGATTTGCCTGTCACTTCAGATGTTGCGAAGAACCTTGCCAGGAGCTCTCACACGAACTTGCTGACGGAGGCAATGGATGATGTCGTCGAGACTGAAATTTGCTGAGAGATGAAGTAGAGTGAAACTCTGTCAGAAAAATCAAGAAAGTAACTTCCTGGGCAGTGGTACAAGTTTTCTTCTGATAGCAAGTTCCCATGCAGCTGGAAGACCTGACATTTTAAACACATTTTAAAGAGGGAAAGCTTGACTAGGTATTTCTCTGAAGATACACAGATGGCCAACAAGCACCTGAAAAAGTGATCAACACCATGCAACGTCATCCTTAGGAAAATATGAGTTAAAAACCACAATGAGACACCACTTCCTTCCTAGGTGACCGTCTGTAACAGTAACAAGACGATTCCCGGTGAGGATGGGGAACAATTAGAAGCCCTGTGCATCTTTGGAGAGACTATAAACGTGGTGAAGGTGCTATGGAAAGCAGTATGGTGATATCTCAAAAAATTAAACTTAGAGTTATGATTTGACTCAATAATTGCATCCCTAGGTATGTGCCAAAGAATTGGGATACAGCCCCAAAAGTTACTTGTATACCAATGTTTATGCAGTGTTGTTCACAAAAACCAAAAGGCAGAAGCAACCAGAATGTTCATCATCAGAGGAATGGCTGGACAAAGGCGGTCTATGCATAAATGGGAGATTATTCAGCCTTAAAAAGCAATTAAAATTCTGATAGATGTTACAACATGGGCGGACTTAGAAAACATGATGGTAAGTGAAGTAAAACAACATGGGGCAAATATTATATGATTCCACCTAGAGTAGGCAAACTTATACAGAGAGAAACTAGGGGAGAAATATCATGACTGGGGAGAGGAAGCATTACCCGTATTTCCCAATGGATACAGAGTTTCTCTTTGGGAAACAAAAAATAGTGATGACGTAGAACATTGTGAATATAATTAACGAAATTGAAAAGAAAAATATAGAAAGGAACAGGGAATAATATAAAAACTACCCACCTACACACTGAAATAATACTACCATTTATAATATCTAATTCAGATATTAAGAATAAACAAAGTTGCCAGTGAAATTGCTCCTCTATAGCAGCAATGATTTCACGCCCCATGCCCCACCTCACAGGCCAAACTCTTAGTTCCCTTGAAGCTATGGTGCACAGTCCCCATGGGAGTTTACTGCACCTTTCAGTGTCTCTGCCCGAGGGCTCCCTCTAGTGGTAAGGGAGATTGCTCTGAAACGAATAGCTACACCACGTCCCAAGGCCAACCTCAATCAAGAAGAGAGGAGAGTCGGAAAATAACTACCCCAGATTCCACATCCTCGTGGTGATGGAGCCCCAGCTGCCCGCAGTGGCACACCTCCTGTGAATACATGCGCCATTAGCCTTCTCCCACGTGGTCACTCTTTCCTCACATCCCTAACCTGCTTCCTTAACTGCCACCCCACTGAACTCCCCGTTTCAGGCTCCATTTTCAGAAGAACCTGGATTAAGAATCCACTTCCTCCTGCATTCTCTCTTCATCCATCAGAAACAACCATTTCATGAAATGGCTTGAAGATTTCTGACCCGGGTTTTTAAACCTGTGACTGATACATTGGCAACAGATAATTTTTTTAGAAGATTTACTTATTTGAAAGGCAGAGTGACAGGGAGACAAAGAGACAGAGGGATGTTCCAGCTGCTGGTTCACTCTCCAAATGGCTGCAACGACTGGGGCTGGGCCAGGCTGAAGCCAGGAGCTTCTTCCAGGTCTCCCACGTGGGTGCGGGGGCCCAGGGACTTGGGCCGCCTTCTGCGGCTTTCCCAGGTGCTTCTGCTGGGAGCTGGATCAGAAGTGAGCAGCTGGGACACGAACCAGTGCCCACATGGGATGCTAGCTCTGCAGGCTGTGGTTTAACCACTCTGTGACACACAACTGGCCTGGGAATGGATAACTGAATGGGTTTTAGAAAATTTGGTGAATTATCATGGTGTGTGTGTGTGTGCAACTTGCGTTTCTCACCCAATGTTTTTGAGTTTGTTCCGTGTGATAATAGAGAGCTGGTTCGTTATGTTGCAGCACTTTGTGTAATTCTAACTACAAGTACTGTACAGTATTGTAACACTCAGCAACATTCTGTTTAGCAGTTCCCACACTTGGGGTGCGTGTTTATGGTTTTTCAATTAGAAACGATTTCATCAAACTCCTCCCTCCTGCCCCCCTCCTCTCTTTCTCCCCTTCTTTAGAGATGTATCCAGAAGTGGGATTGAGGGAATGCACAGACACCAACTTTAGAGAAGATACAACTGGCCATGTGAACGCAGCCCCCCCGGCGGTGCTGCGCGGCGCCAGGACTTCCTCCTTCTACCTTATGGAGGGGACTGTCGGGTGAGCAGTGCAGTGGCATTGTGCGGTGTGCTGTTAATGCTATAGCTTTCTGGTTTCAAAACGCTTCCGCAGGATCAAACCCTGTACCCCTTAAGCAGCGTCTCCCCATGGCGCGCCTCCTTCAGCCTCGGGTAACCGTCATCATGGGTTCTGCCTGTTTTGGAGACTTCGTATAAATGAAACCACATGGTAGCTGACCTCGGTGTCTGGCTTCTGTTGCTGGGCATGCTCTCAAAGCTCACTCACATCTCAGCATCCATCCGTGCTGCTCTGCTTTCCCTGACTGAGTTCTGACCCCGTGGTAGGGATAGAACGCATCTCTTCAGCTTTTCCTCTGAGCAAACTGTGGGAGACCATGGAGGGCAGGGAAAGGGAGTGGAGGTGTGGGTCTGGGTTCGTGCAGACATTTATTTGGGAGGCGGGGTCAGGAAATACTGTAAAGGAACAGAGAAATGAGACAGGAAGACAGGGGAGCCAGTAGAAACCTTACTGCCGAGATGACCAGTGTGGCCATCTGCAGCTCTGTCGTACCGGGGAGGCGTGACTTCCAGAGTTGTCCCACTGCGGCGAGGCAAGGTGGCTGGGGTATTTACACAGCAGTGCCCAGCGGTCATTGTTTGAGAGCTACTCCCAGAGACCACGAACAGCCCCAGCACTTCTGACTCACTGTGTGCATGCCTGGAATGGCTTGTGGTGGCCCCTGCATTCCCCAAAGAAAACAGGGGCAGGTGCTGACAGCTGGCTGCCTAGGGGGATGTGGGTGAGGTGTACACGACACCTGCTGCAGTGACCCGACAGTCAGAACTCACCTTGAAGCTCCGCCCCCCTTACTCACTGGCTATGTCATCTGCAGCCATATCTTAACCTCCTCCATTGTCACAACATTACCACCAACAAGTTTCTACTGAGCACGTGCTACGTGCCGGGCACTGTGAGAAGTCCCTCATATACCGTTATTTATTGAATTCTCACATTCTGATTGGTAATTGCATTTCATATCCTGCTTTATAGATGAAGACACACAGTCTTAGGGAGGGCTGGGGCCTGGAGCATCTCATTGCTCCACCCTACCCTGTGCCCTCTATGTTGAACTGCACCCACTGGATTCCCTTGTCTGGCTTCAGTTGTGTTTGTCCAGTGGGAGGCGCCCACCAGTGACTGGAATGAGAGTTTGGGCTCTTTATTCCCCCCGGCGTCTTCCTGCTGGGCTGTGCACTGCCTGTGCTGAGTTCTTCCGCTGAGGACATCAGGACCTGTGTGTTTTACAAGAACTCCCTCCCGTCCCCATCTAGGCTCAGGGCTGGCACCACCTTCTGGCTGCTGTTGGGCCCTGAACTTTTCAGTGACCCTAACACTAATTCACCCTAAATCATAGAGCTACCTGGTGTCTCTCGGACCCCCAGGCCCATGCTCTAACCACTAGATTGCTGCATTTCCCAGTAAATTGCACACAGACAGCTTTTGTATCTAGGAAAATTATATTCTAAAGAGATCACAGCATACGTGTTAGGCACAGGGATGGTTAATTATAATACAACAGAATATCACTTCTTGAGTTCAACGGTGATACCTAGTGATCTGTACACTCTCGGAGCCCACAAGAGAGAAATGACCTTCTCCAGGTCATTCAAGTGGCCACTTGGCCATAACAACAACTTGTAGGTTTTTTGGACCACTCCAGGTGACCAGGATGAGCCGGGGCTTCGACTCTGGAGTGGATCTCCTGCTGCTAACCTCATCTCCCCACGTGCAGGCTGGGCCGACTTTGCTGAGTCACTCAGCCTCTCTGGCCACGATGGTGTCACGTGTGCGAGGGGATGGTTGGCACTACTTTCACTGGAATACTTTGAGGAGTCCATGACACAGCCCCTGTGACGTGTGCACCAGAGTGCCTACTTCCTAGCAAGTGCTTGGCAAGGATTAGCTCTTCCCGTTATCCCAAAATCAAACAGAGGTGGCTTGACATAGTGAGAGTTCATTTCTCATTCGTGCCATGTCAGCAAAATAGTTCTGCCTTTTATCAGGGAAACGCGATCATCACAATCCTGCAATGAGAGTTTGGGAAAGCTGAAAATCGCGTCCCAGTCTCCATTGCGTCTCCTGTGCCCGGTACATAATACATGCTGAAGGGGGGCAGGATATGCCATCCCAAGATATGTCACTTCAGCATAAGGATTATTTTGAGCTATAGGAACTTGCAAAATGCAGATGCAAGCGGGGCATTTTAATCTTTTCTTCCAGAAAACAGGAGATTAAATACTCCCTTGTGAAAGACGGCATCCGTCTAGGAGGAGGAGGGGAACATTCTTCAATGAGGACTCACAGCAGGAGCATCCCAGGCAGCCAGAGCTTGTGAAAGGCATTCTTGGGGTGGGGATTGGGCGAAGATGCCAGTGTGGACACCCGTGTCTCACATCAGCATCCTGGCTCGGGCTCCTGACCCTGGATTCCTGCTAATGTGTGCTCTGGGCAGCAGCAGGTCATGGCTCAGGCAGTCGGGTCCCTGCCACCAGTGTGGGAGACCTGGATTGAATTCCAGGCTCCTGGCTTCAGCCTGGCCCAGGCCTGACCCTTGTGGGTATTTGGGGGAGTGAGCCACAGTGGGGAGTGCTCTCTCTCTCCTCTCTCAAAACAAAGAAATTATTATCATTTTTTTTAACAGCAGAGTGGACAGTGAGAGAGAGAGAGAGACAGAGAGAAAGGTCTTCCTTTGCCGTTGGTTCACCCTCCAATGGCTGCCACGGCTGGCGGGCTGCCGCCAGTGTACCACGCTGATCCGAAGGCAGGAGCCGGGTGCCTCTCTAGGTCTCCCATGGGGTGCAGGCCCAAGCACTTGGGCCATCCTCCACTGCACTCCTGGGCCACAGCAGAGAGCTGACCTGGAAGAGGGGCAACCAGGACAGAATCCGGCGCCCCGACTGGGACTAGAACCCGGTGTGCTGGTGCTGCAGGTGGAGGATTAGCCTATTGAGCCAAGGCGCCGGCCACAAAGTAATTCTTATCTTCCTATGGCCTCCCCACATACTTGACTTACTTTCCCACAAGTACCTTTCTTTGTTCAACCTCAGAGAAATGCATTTAGATCTTCTAAATCTCTGGGTCTTCATGAGGATTCCCATGTCACATAAAACAAATAAGCTGTGTGCTTTCCTCCTAATCTGTCTCCTGTCAATGTACCTCTGAGGCCCAGGACAAGGCCCTAGGAGGGGAGATGTATGGCTTTGCCTACCCTGCAGCTTTCTGCACAGAGTTGCCAAATAAAAGAGTGAGCAGACGAGAACAGAGGGCGGCAGTCGTCAGCCCTGGTTGCCACGTTGCCAGGATGGCTTTGCTTTGCTCTGCCTCTTTGACATTTACTGGGACCAGCTCCGACCAATGAAATGCAAGCAAATCGAAGTGTGTCTGTGCAGAGAGGGCCCCCCCAGCACTGGAATCGCCACCACCTCCCCTCTCTGGGGGGATCATGGCAGTCAGCTCCCGGCAAAGCCTCCACTGGTGACGAGGAGGGGCAGACCCCACTCCTGCCCTGGACAGGTGGCCCCGATGAAAAATGAAGTTAACGAGAATCGGGGGAGCTGTTTGTTACCGCAGCTAGCCACCCCGCCTGCTGCATGGGAAACAGAGCGCCCTGGGCTTACACTGGCTTCACCTAACAAGTTGACTTCATGATGGCGGGCAGGTGACAAGCATCGAGGAGACGCGATTTGACAGTTTCTCTTCCTAGGAGAGAGCGTGAGCTGCGACACTCTTGGGGTGCGGGGTGGGGGCAGCAGCCGCCGTTCACGGTTGGTCACTTGATCACCAAGGGAAGAAGGGAAGTGCTTACAGTGGCGCTGCTAAGCTGTGATGTTCAGTAGGGTAGGCGTTAAAGGCAGCTTCACAAAGTTTTAGTTTATTTGAAAGGCATAGTGACACACACACACACACACACACACACACACAGAGAGAGAGAGAGAGAGAGAGAGAGAGAATTTTTCATCTTCGATCTTCAGAGTCACTCCGCAAGTGGCCCCAACAGCCAGCGCTGGGTCAGGCTGATTCCAGGAGCCTGGAACTCCATCCAGGTCTCCCACGTGGGTGGAAGGGACCCAGGTCCTTGAGCCATCTCCTGCTTCTCCCAAGGCAATAGTGAGGAGCTGGGTTAGAAGTAGAGTAGCAGGTGCTTGAACCAGCACTCTGGCATGGGATGTGAGCATCCCAGGTGTGTATGGGGGGATTAGTTCATTGGGCCACACTGCCTACCTCCTAAAGGCACATTTGACTTTAGATATTTATGTTGGTCGTACTGGGATGCAGTTCCCTTGTAAGTCAAGGCACATATGTACAACCTAACGGAACTTTTTGAGCGCCATGAAAAAGCACAAACACTCCCAACTGTTTTCAGCTGAAGCATCCTGGACATGTTAACTTCTTCAAAGCCTTGTTGGAGACTCGGTATTACCCGAGCACCGTCATCACTGCTCAAGAACCTGCAGCACGTCCCTGGAGCTGGCGAATCTCCATCCCTTGGGGAAGAAGTTCCTGCTTGCAAGGAAGCCTTACTGGGAAGCCCTGGCGTCAGGTCTCGAAAGTAAGACTTAGCAGGCAGGGGTCAGCTTTGCTCAAAACCCAGAAGGGAATATAAAGAAATGAGATTTGATGATCTAGCCCGGAATGCATAGTCCCAATTGTCTGCCATTCAACATTTCTAACCTGCCAGACACGAAGTTGGACACACTCCCTACAACAGCCCAGGAAGTGGGTTTTAGGATCCTCATTTTGTACGTCAAGGAGGAGGTCCAGTTCTTCTCTTTATCTCACTCATCACACAGCAGTGAGTGGAGACCTGCGATTTACACACAGGTGTCTATGACCCTCGAGCACATACATTCAAGAAGAGGATTTGACTCCGACTGACTGGAGGAGGGGGTAATACAGGTTCTCCGTGGGGGTGTTGTTTAGCCTGTAACTCTTAGCCTAAGAAGGGAGGCAGTGTGGCGCAGTGGTCAGTGCTCAGCCTTTGACTCTTCCATCCAGTTACTCATCTGTAAAGTAGAGTTATGATCAACCAGTAACCAGGTTGTTCTGGGGACTGGATGAGTTGCTTTTCATTGTGCTTTGCAGTGATTAATTATTAATCTTCCTATGCTCTCACAACAGAAGTAGCTTCTGCTAATGGGAACAATTAATATGTAGAAAGTAACTGAGGGGCCGGTGCCATGGCTCACTTGGTTAATCCCCCGCCTGCAGTGCCGGCATCCCATATGGGCACTGGGTCTAATCCCAGTTGCTCCTCTTCCAGTCTAGCTCTCTGCTGTGGCCCGGGAGTGCAGTGGAGGATGGCCCAAGTGCTTGGGCCCTGCACCCGCATGGGAGACCAGGAGGAAGCACCTGGCTCCTGGCTTTGGATGAGTGCAGCGCTGGCCGTGGTGGCCACTTGGGGCATGAACCAATGGAAGGAAGACCTTTCTCTCTCTCTGTCTCTCCCTCTCACTGTCTATAACTCTACCTGTTGAATAAATTAAAAAAAAAAAAAAGTAAGTAACCGAGAACAGGGGCTCAGGAGCCAGAATGCATGCATTTCAATCCCATCTGCCCTGTGTGTGTGGTCTTGGACCAGCCCCTTGACTTCTTGAATTTTCTCATCTGCACATGGTGGGCCTGAATTGTCCTCACCTCACAGTGCTAGTGTGAGGACTGAATGAACATCAGCACAGCTTCTGGAACTGCACCCGACAGCAGCATCCGTACTCAAGACTGGTTATCCTGACCTTACATCAGTGCGAAAACAAGGCGAAACAGAGGGCAGTCCAGTTTACAGAACCGGGCATGGAGGTAAGACAGACCCGGGGTCTGAGCTGCAAACCAGCTCACTCTAACGGCCGCACACTTTCCACGACAGCAAACTGTAGAGACGTTCTTGTTTCCTATTTACAGATTCTTCCCGAGATGTTGAATATCCCCGCCTGTGCTGCCTAATCGTGTGTCTCCTTTGTACGGCTCAGAGCCTCTGCTTCCCTCTCCCTTTTTCTTGGTACTAGATGAGGAGATGGGTCCCCTTGCTCTGCAGTCGGGGCGCAAAGTATTTTCCTTGAGAACTGGGACTTGAATTTCAGCTCTGTCTTTGCTGCAAATTGATCTTCCCTTTCCTTGGATTTATCACTCTTGGAATTGCTTCTGTTGGATAAGATCTCTGTGTGAAAAAAAAAAACAAAGGCTGGCAATTCAATTAGCAGGGGCCCTGGGTCAAAGCTCCACCCATTGGGCACTTACAGGGGTGATTTGTGGGCCAGGAATACAGGAACTTCTCTGGGAAGCGCTTTGAGGGAACCGCAGTGGGTTGTTAGTGAGGGCTTGGTCTGATGAGTTACCTAAAGCGAGCTCTGGGGGGCTGGAGTGGTTGCGTTGAAATAGCCCATAGCGCTAAGCAGTTTCAAGCAGACCATTTTCAGTGCGGTTGAAAGCAAAGAAAAAGGCTTATGTTGCAAAAGTGGGAGGCAGAATTTAGCAATGCAAACACACAAAACCGCCCTGACTTTCAGAAGCGCTTTGGAGCCCGATCTCCACCGAGCAGGCGTTTCAATAAAATGTTTGTTTAAACAGAAGCGGGGCTGTGCCCTTGTGGGATTATTTACTGGTCATGAGCTGCTGGAAGGAGGGGGTTGGGGGCAATAAGCTGAGAAGCTTCAGTTAAAAGCCAGAAATTCCTGCCACTGAATGAGAAGTGTTGGATAGGAAGATGATCCCCAAGGTGAATTAAGGCGCCAGAATGCCCCCTGCCCCTTTGATCCCAAGTCTATTCACCAGCTGCAAGGCCTGGCAGAGCTAGGCCCCTCTGCTTGCACTCCCCCGCGCAGCCGCAGCTCTGCCTGCCGGATGCTCCCCCGTCTCTGCCTCTGGGTTTTTAGCCGCCTTCTCAGGAAGCGCTCCCTGGCCTCTTGTTGCAGGGTAATTACATCAGTTGCATGGCAGATGGAATCTGCAGTCTCCCAAGTGAAACGCAATAAGGTTTATTTCTCACTCTCACAAAGTGCCATGTAGGTTGAGCAGCCTGCGCTGCCTTCCTGCAGGGGCTCCTGGAACACATGGCCTCCCAGCTCTCTGAAGCGAGGGGGGCTGGGAGGGTGGGGAGGAGGCTGGACAGGTGCTACTGCTGCTCACAGCGCATTGGTCAGAGTTGTCCACATGGCTCCCTCCTAACTACAGAGGGAGCTGGGAAGGCCAAGGGAGCATACAGAAGCTTGGTGATTCACAGCCTTTGCTACTGCCCCTGCTCAAGATGAGGTCGAGTGTCTTCCCTGTTTGCTTTCAAATCACCCCACATCACACTTCTCATTTTTAATTTGTGCGTCATTGCCTGTTTGTTGGTCCACTTAAATTCCCAATCTATACATTCTGTGAGGATCAGAACTCATTCCCCATTGCATTTCTTGCACCCAACCCTATACAGTGCATTCAATAACACAAAAAATTACAGAACGCATGAAAAAAAGGGATAATTGACTGTTACAGGAAGGGAGCTACTAAGAGAATAGAGCGATAATTGTGTTTATGTAAGTCTCTCATCTAGGAGATTGAAAGTTATATCTGTAGATCAGATGGCTTTTAAGCTCCTAAATGTTGATCAAGTTCCTTGATCTAAGAATCTTCAGATGGGAGCATTTGAAATCTCCCCTCCTTTCAACTGGTGCAAGCGGTATACTGAATACCAGACCCTTTCCAACACTTCTTGGCTTTATTTTAGCTTGCTTACGAATCATGCCTTATTTTATGTTTTCCTACCAAACATACACAAATTATGATTCATGACTCCCTCCCCCAAACATGAGCCATTAAAAGAACTTAAGATTGTATTCTCCAGATGTGTGATAGTCCTGCAAAAGTGGGACCAACAGAATTAAGAGGATACTTATGATGAATTGGGTCACATGACTATGAAAACGAGATCCCCAAATCTGTTTTATGCAAACTGGAGACCCAAGAAGATCCCTGATGAGGAATCTATTTGAAATGTACAATGATTTTCCAATGGTTTTCCTAAAAAAATTATTTATGGGCTGGCGCTGTGGCTCACTAGGCTAATCCTCTCTGCCTGTGGTGCCAGTACCCCAGGTTCTAGTCCCGGTTGGGGCGCCAGATTCTGTCCTGGTTGCTCCTCTTCCAGTCCAGCTCTCTGCTGTGGCCCGGGAGTGCAGTGGAGGATGGCCCAAGTCCTTGGGCCCTGCACCTACATGGGAGACTAGGAGGAGGCACCTGGCTCCTGGCTTTGGGTCGGTGCAGCACTGGCCGTGGCAGCCATTTGGGGGGTGAACCAACGGAAGGAGGACCTCTCTCTCTCTCTCTCTAACTCTGCCTGTCAAAAAAAATTTATGTACTCAAGAGATCTCTGATACTACTGGTTTATTCCCTAAATACCCCCAGTGGCCACATCTGTCCCACATCAAAGCCCAGAGCTCAGAACTCAATCCAGGTTTCCCACATGGGTGGCAGGGACCCAACCACTGGAGCCATCACTTGCAGCCTCTCAGAGTCCATATTACTAATGCAGCATTGGGGGCTGAGCCAGACTTGAACGGGAAGACTCCAATGGGATGCTAGTACCTGCTCCACAGCATGTCTGCCCCTGAGATGATCTTTGATGTGTCAGCTCGGCTGTGCTCCAGGCTCCTGTGAGTCAATCGCTATTCCACAGTTCAACGTCAATGATTGCTGTGGAGTTATTTTGTAGCTGTGGCAAAAGTCTGCAGAAGGAAGCATAGTGTCAACACCCCACGTGGGTGACCCAACTGATTGAAAAGCTTTCAACGCAGAGCCGAAGCTCTTGTGACGAAGAAGAAACTGTGCCCGAGTTCCGTATCTTCACTGGTTCCCAAGAGTTCCAGGTTTCTGCTCCTGGCATCACACCGTACAGATGTGGGACTTGCCTAGCCAGCTCCTGCAACTGCCTAAGCCACATGCTTTCAACACGTCTCCATGTAGATCCACGCGCTCTGCTTCTCCGCCGACTCCTGGGTGACACAGTGGATCAGGTATACCTTTCAAAGGGGGAGGGGCATGAGGTCTTGCTGATACTCTGTATAAAATGTTGAGGGAAGGCAATGAAGGACTGTCGATGCCTTCTGTCTAGTTATACATCATGCACACTCTTTACCCTTGAAGGGACTAAGGTTTCGCCCATGTCAGGACTAGATGGTTTACCCTGCGGCTTTCCAAGTGGTTTCATCCCACGCCTTTGACATTGTCCTCCAGAATGTGGTTTGTTTCTTCAGAATCTATTTACCCGCACGCTTCCCAGGCCATTATTAGCAGCATTTAAAAAACGTTTTTTATTTTCATCTACACGAAAGGCAGAATGACACATGCATGTGCACACACACACACACAGAAAGAGAGAGAGAGAAAAAGAAAACTTCATTTGGTGGTTCACTCCCCAAATGTCCCCTACAGCCGTGGAGGCAGCAGGTGGAAGCCACGGGCCTGGAACTCAGTCTCTCACATGTGGCAGGAACCCAAGTCCTTGAGACATCATGTGCTACCTCGCACAGTGTGCATTAGCAGGGAGCTGGGTCAGACGTGGAGTGGCTGGGACTTCAGCCCATGGTGTTATATGGGTTACAGTCATCCCAAGTGGGAGGGCAACCTGACCACCGTGCCACGACACCCACCCCTTAAGGAGAAATTTGCTGGAACTATCGGCAGAGTTTCATGGAGTACAAATGAACAGTTCAGTGTCAATGATTCCAGCCCCCAACACATCGAAGTGACATTTTTAATGTCTCTTCCTGTTGTGCTTAAAGGGTTGGGGGCTGGGTTGTGAACTGTATTCTTGTAGAAGTTTGCAGAGTGAGGGGAGGAGGGGGAAACAAGATGGTTCTGCATCCTAATTTCTGTGTAGGGTGGGTGGATAGCAGGTGATGGCTGAAGCTTCTGAAAAGGGGCAGGGTGGCTGCACTGCCGATGAGAGGGGAGAGGACCATTCCATCTGGTGGACGATCGGTGGGGAGGTTGCTTAGCTGAACACAGAGCCTCCTGGAACTTTCTAGATGCTTTTGAAAATCCCTTTTCCGTGTTGGCAAAGAGGCATCCGGGGAGTGGGAAATTGGGGTAAATGTCCCCACTGGGGCCCAGGAGGGGGTCTCCAGTTTCAGATTCTTTTGTGCAGAGACAGCGAGTGTAGGCTGCAGGCACATGGAGTTTATAAAAAGAAGCCACGCTCATTTATAGTCGGTCGGCTCATGACCCTCTTCTATTTTCTCATCACAAGGGTAAGGAGGGGTAGCTTCACTGTGGCTCCTGCTCCCCTTCAAGGCTTTCCTTGAAAGTCAAAAAACCAGCCTGTAAAAATTATATGTGCTCATATAAACACACACTATACTGTCATACACTCACACAGATACATACATATATATGTACATATCTGTATGAAGAGGAAAGAGAAAAACCTTCCAAACTCCCACCACCTAGAGATAATCACGGTCAAAACTTCTGCTATGTATTCATCTGGACATTTCTAAGCATACATTCTTACACAATTGCAATTTCTCTTTCACACACCCACCATGTCACACTCACATATATGCACACTCATGTCTACACACGCTCACACATACGCATGCTCAAACGCCCATACCCCACACATGCTTCCAGGTGAATGAGATCACTTCTTGCCTTTTCTGTAGCCTGTTTTTAACTCGCCATTATGCTGTGGTCCTCTTTCTGGGTCAACACATTTAGAAATATCTCATCAATTTTAATGGCTGCTTAAAATTCCACTGTGTGTCTGAAATGTGTAATATTTAACTGGTTCCCCATTCGTACCATTTAAGTTGATTTTGATGTTTATTGTAGAGAATGTTGCTATGAAAATTCTTGTGGTTACATCTTGATCCACATG
The DNA here is from genome assembly GCA_949820135.1 of Sylvilagus floridanus. NCBI lineage: Eukaryota > Metazoa > Chordata > Mammalia > Lagomorpha > Leporidae > Sylvilagus > Sylvilagus floridanus. The sequence continues at coordinate 38,055,554 of OX463234.1, forward strand.
TATAATTTATTGCTCATTTAAACATGTCTTCGTTTAAACATTTCTTTAAAAAAGTACTCTATGTAGTAGACGTCTGAGAATCTGGGATGAGAAAATAATGTGGCATCCCTCAGACCTCCGAATTCCTTAGGAGAGCTCTCACTATGGAAATGAAGTCCAGAAACCAGGCTGAAGCCGGTACTTTGCAGTCTTACTGATGCTAAAGGTTACGAACTGCACCTGCCGAAGGTCCAAGTTGCTGGGCTCTTTGTGACCTGTTGCATCAGGCTCTGCAAGGGCTGAAATGGGCAACAGGCATAGGCGGGGGACTCAGGGACAGAGAGATTTGGGAGGAATCTGTTGGAACGTACAGACATGACTGGCTGATTGTCAATACTTAGGACTGAATTTGAACAGGTAGAGGAGTAGAGGGATCTAGAGAATGACAATATTGTGAGATAAATATTAAATTAGACTCTAATAGCACAGAATGTATTGGAAGCAACCGTTCTAGGATGGTGCCTGGAAGAAGTCAACTCCTACTGAATGCTGTGAGATGCCTTGGGAACATGCAGGTGATGCACACGTGGGAGGGGATTCAGGGAAGTCATCTGGGAGGAGAACAGAGCTGTTATCAAGGCCAGAAGGAGAGACAAGGTTCTTGCCCTCATTGAGCTCTAGTTCTAGACAAGCCAGCAGGTAGCTTCAGAACGCTGTGCTAACTGTGCTGACAGTGGGGACGGGGGCCCAGTCTGGGAGAGTGCTTGGGTTGCGAGAACATTTGCTGAAATCGGATATATCCTGATGGACATTTCTCCCTTGTGAAGCAGAAAATGATAAACTGGCATTCACCTTAGAATACTTTTTTTTAAACAAATTAAAACATTTAAGTGACAAATAAGAGTATATATTCACAGTGTCCATCACGACTAGATATATGTATACACTATGGGATGATGACTGCAGTCAAGTTAATTAACTCAGCTATTACCACTCAGAGTTACCACAAGGTCACTAAAGCTCTAGTAGTTGTTCCCAAAGAAATGGAGAGCTATCAGTTGCCTGAAAAAGAACTCAAGATAGATATCTTAGGCAATCTCAATGAGATACAAGAAAATACAGATGAACAAATAAATGAAATCAGGGAAACAATACATGAACAAAATGAGGTATTTAGTAAAGAAAGAGAAGCTGGGACTGGTGCTGTGGCATAGCAGGTTCAGCTGCCACCTGCGATGCAGGCAGCCCACATGTCCCAGCTGCTCTAGTTCTGATCCAGCTCCCTGCTCACAGCCTGGGAAAGTCAGTGGAGGCTGGTCCAAGTGCTTGGGCCCCTGCATCCATGTGAGAGACCTGGTGGAAAAGCCACAGCATTTGTGGCCATCTGGGGAGTGAACCAATGGATGGAAGATCTCTCTTTCTCCCTCTCTCAGTAACTTTTTCAAATAAATAAATCTTAATAAGTAGAAACTATAAAAAATACGCCAACAGAATGTGTGTGTGACATAAAGGCCTAAAGAGAAGACATCTATGTCCAGCATATGCACCTGCATCTCAGAGTCATCCTGACAACATTTCAGGGGCAGCCCGGCCTTCGCATCCTGCCCTGCCCCCTCTACCTGCCTGGTGGGGGTCCCCGCCCCTTCTCCCAGATGCAGCCCAGTATCTGCATTTCAAACACCCTGCTCCGATCCCCATTCTCCAGGGGGTCTTGCTCACCCTCCCTCCAAACTCAGGATGGCGCCAGCTAGGCTTCCTCCTGTCTGATACCTTCAGGGAAAAACTCAGATAAAAGTTTTTCTATTTACATCCCAAAAGCCCTTTGTTCCAAGAGGAGCAGAGGTGGGGGAAGCAAGACCCATCTCCTTAAAAACCCCAGTCCTCAACCAGACTGCGCGCTCAGCCCTCTGCCTCTCTGCTGGGCCGCCCGTGTAATCTCTCTACTCAACATGTAACCTCGCTCCCCCCTCTCCCCCCAGTCTCTCAGGCTCTGTATGGAGAGGTGTCTATCCTCCTTACAGATGTCCCTTCCCTAATAAACCTTACTATTTTACCTCCCACTAAAAAAAAAAATATATATATATATGCCAACAGAAATCTTGTAGATGAAGAATTCCATGACAGAAGTCAGAAGTTCAGTAGACACTTTCAGCAGAAGACTTGATCATGCAGAAGAAAGAATTAGCAAACTAGAATACAGGTCATTTGAAATTATCCAGTTAGACACAAAAGGGAAAAAGACTGACAAATAGCAAAGCAAGCATAAGGGACCGGTGGGAAATCACCACGTGTATAAATAAACCAGTGGTGACACTGAAGGTACTTCATTTTCCTGTGTTCAGTGAAGTAATTGAAGTAATTTATAAGATGCGAGGCAGAGTTGGGAATATACATGAAGCCCGCCTTGCTTTGTCATTATTCCTGGCTTTAAGTGAGCAGTGGGAAACAGCTTGGTAATCATTGATGGAGCTGAGATTATGAGAAGGGAGTTGAGAGAAGAAGTCAGTTTAAGAACCTGAAATGCCATTAAGAACTGGTCTGACATGAGCTGGAGTCCTTTAAAGCTCTGGTATTTCAAAACTCCCTCCTGGGCCTGTGGTGGCTTCTACAATATCTAAGTCCAGTCTTAATTGTGGAGAAGGTTCGAATGTGGATGATTGTGTACACACACAACATGGTGTGGACCATCATGTTCAGAATGTGGCTCCTGAACCATGTTCTTTAAAATCATCTGGAACATTCTAGAGAACATATCCTTGAGTCCTAACCCAGGCTCTTGGAAATCGACACCCCCTTGGCTGTTTATCTGATGTCCATCTCAGCTTCCACTCCTATCCTCTTCTCTTTCTTAGAAGAACCATGATTCTGTGATACAGGTGTATGTGCCCTCCACGATGTCATAAATGCCAGGAAAACGATGATCTTAGGTGTGATGTGACTCTTTGCAATGAATTGCTAGTGACTGCTTCAGGAATGGGCAGTTGACTCAGCCTGTTTGAGCTGGCATTCCCACGATTTGCAGCCTAGTACTCCAATCAGTACATTCCCATTGAATCAGAATCTCTGGTGACGACACTGCCTCAGGAGATCCTGCCATTCACGCAAGGGCAGAAGCCACCAATAGGCGATGGCTCTGGGGTACGGCTGGAAGTCCATGCTTGTTTTTACCTTTCAATTGCTGGGCCGTTTGGGGCAAGTCGTGTTCCCATTTAGAGACCCAGCTCCATCACAGACAAAGAATGGATACATCCCAGAGATCCTCTCCCTCTTTGTGTTTGTTCTGTTCTGCCATTGTATGTCTCTAGGTGAATATGGTGTGTATATGGTGTGGCAGGGGAGAACATGAAGGAAAATATCTCACTCAGCTCTTTGACATGAGTCCTGTAGAGCAGGAAGGAACACTATTGATATGTTAAACAAAAGCTGGCTACAGATTTCCTACTTTCTTAGAGGAATGGCATAGTTAAACTCAGAAATCCAAGTGTTCTATTGTTTAGAAACATGCCTTGATGGACGTTTTAATTTCAATATGGTGCACACCTCCCAGCAAGGCCCAGTTGAGTGATGGTGAAACAAGAGAGGGTTGAGTCCCTTTGTACTATATATTAAAGTGCAATAGAGTCTTGCATGTATAGAAGTCCAAAGAAAAAGACTGAGGAGTCTCGGAACAGAGAGAAGAAAAGAGATGTTAGGAACTTCTAGGCAAAGAAAGGCCTAAGGAGGAGGATGGCAGTGAGCCAGGGCCTTGGGAGGGTATGGACAGGGAGGGCGAGTGCTCCCCAAGTGCCAGGACAGTGACAGCCAATGTCCATCCCTGATGCGGCCAGGTGTTTCCTGTCCTGTAACTCCTCTCCAACACTCCTTTAGTGACAGTGCATTTAGGTGCTTTGGAAGAATATTGAGAATTGAAGACAACGTGGATGTGATATGAAGATATCTACAAGGACTGTCATCATCCCAGGAAGAGATTTTAAGAGAGAAAATGATAAATTCTGCAGGAGCCCAAAAGCCACACAATAAGTACCCAGGTAAGCTTAGTCCCTACTCTTGAGAATCCTCAGAGCCAATGGGATATTGTCATTCAGTTAAATACAAAACACGGGATGGCTTGGGCCATTCTCTATGAATGTTGTACAGAGTATTCATGCACGATTTAGAATACTTTGGAACCACTCAGGGGGCTGACAATACCAAGGGTACTGAGTTACGACGTCAAGTCTTTTCTGAATGTCTAATGGGCATATTTGTCCATGTCGTCCTTTCAATGATCAGGGAAGATGGTTAATTGTGAGAGCCATTTTCAGCTGCAAGATCTGAGTCTCAGAGAAGTTTCCTAACCTTGCTGATGTCTTCACACCAGTTTCCCAGTTAGGCTGCCTTCCTTCTGCACCAACGTCTTGCAACTTGGTTTTCCAATATTCCATTAGGGGAGGACCAGTGCTTGAAGTTGTCTCTAGGATTTGCTTTTTAGTATGTCTTACAATTTTTTCTTGCTAGTAGGACATGAAGTCCTGGATAAATGGAACTGTTATTTACACCTAGGGTCTTGGTGATTGCTGATAAGGTCTAGGGATGTAGAAGCATTCTGCAGTCTTATGGGGAGGTTTCAGTCTCTTAGTGAGCCTGTGCCTGTGGACAAGTGCTTCTGGGTTGCTCTTCCCTGTTTGGGTGCGTCACATTGCTGGAGCTGTCTGGAGTTGGCTATTTCCCTTCCCCCAGGTTTGCCAGGCTCTGATACAGCCCCAGGAGGTTAGGCGATGGTCAAGTATTTCTTCTAAGAGCAGGCTTTGCGAAGTAGAACACAACACTCCCGTCTATTTCACAATGGTTCCTTTCTACTCCTCCTGCTGGAAGCATGCAATGATTTTTCTCCAATATTTACTCTGAGAGCTGATCTATCTCCTGGAGGTACAGTTCACAAAAGCATGGGCACCCTTCTGTGACTTGGTCCCCTGAAAGGTTTCACTGTCACATTTGTCCATGCCAAGACTCGAGCAGTTTGTCAAGGACAGATCAGGTGTCTCTACCCTTGCACTAGATGCACTAGGTCCTGCAATGGTTTCGGCACGGAGTCTCTGCTCCTGTAAGCTGTGACTCCCTGCGTTTGCAGTCTGTGTCTCCAGTCTTTTTTTCCCCCCCCTCTGGCAGGTAGAGTTACAGACAGTGAGAGAGATGGACAGAGAGAAAGGTCTTCCTTCCGTTGGTTCAGTTCCCAAATGGCTGCAACGGTTGGAGCTGTGCCGATCTGAAGCCCAGAGCCAGGAGTCTACTCCTGGTCTCCCATGTGGGTACAGGGGCTCAAGCACTTGGGCCATCCTCCACTGCCTTCCCAGGCCACAGCAGAGAGCTGGACTGGAAGAGGAGCAACCGGGACTAGAATCCGGTGCCCATATGGGATGCTGGTGTCACAGGCGGAGGATTAACCAAGTGAGCCACGGCTCTGGCCCCTGTGTCCTCATTTCCTCAATGGGTAGATCCATCCTTTTACTTGTCAGTATGGAGCGACAGCTTCCAAGTTCTTAACCTGCAGAGCTCTGCTCTGAGCAGTTTGGACTAGGAGTATAAAGGAGTAAAGTATCTTCAGGTAGCATCGGGGCTGCTAATTTCATTGATCTTATTTTTTATTGATGCTTGATTGACTGATTGATGTCTTCATTGCTTTTTTTCTCCCCCCTCCAAAGAAACCTTTTATCTAAGGAATATAAACTTCATGCATTTCATAAATACAATTTCAGGAACACAGTGATCCTTCCCACTGTACCCACCCTCCTGCCCACATTCCCACCCCTCTTCCTCCTCCTTTTCCTATTCCCAGTCTTGTTTTTTACGAAGATCTGTTTTTGATGGCATCAGATTGGGCCATTGTCACCACCAAGTCTTTCCAATATCTGGTGTTTTCAAGTGGATGAGAGCCTAAAGGATGTACCCTACGGATCTAAAGCCCATATCCACTTTGGAGGACTTATGGGCCTGTTTCTTTTTTGTTTGTTTGTCTGTTTTTTTTTTCCTTCTTTCCCAGGGATGAGCATCGCCTCTAGAAGCTGGTCTCGGAATGAAATGAAACCCTCCAGTGGGACGGGAGGTAGCTCACCCGGCTCTCCCCAGCCCTGCCCAAGATCTGTTCTCTCATAGGGATTATTGTCGCAGCCATTCATGATCTCCTGGACTCCTCCTTCTAACTTCTCGGCATTCTTTAATTTGACCAACAGAACTCTTTGTCTCTTCTCAGAGCTTCTTTCTGTTCTGCCGTCATGAAGAGTATCTCTGGTTTTGACAAAATCTCAGTCTCTCGTCCTGTGCCCTTGTTCCTGTCACTCACTTTCCTCTTACAAACAACCTTGATGAGCTAAGAGCATTTTAAGACCACGCTTAGGTATAAGTAATAATGGGTAGTTAACAAACTGGGAAATTTTAATGATTTTTAAAATAGCTTAATACTAATATACATTAAGACAGGCCCAGATGCTGCTTTGCATTTGTGGCTTAGTTTTTGAGTGCCTGCTCTGTGTAGGACTCTAGAACAATTTCTGAAGAGAGAAACTGGTAGGCAGTTCTTGTTCAAAGGGATTTATAGGACTTGATAACTTTTTGTGGGGCTGAACACTTCTTCCGAGGTAGTAACAGCACATCGGAGGTTCTCCAGTGCTTGACAATATCTGACCAGGGTGCCTGGAACCACTGCATTTTTTTTGCAGTGTTGTGCTAGTAAAACTCAGATTCTTTCTCTGTGGCTGCTATAACTATCAGGCAACACAGTCAAGAAGTCATCTCTGATTACATGCGGAGTAATTAGAATCGTCAGTGTGACAGGTAGTCTGTTATTTACTCTGTTTGCTTGGGCTTTGTTTTAGGATAAAAAGATGCCATGTATTTCTAATCCTAATAAGGTAACGTTTCCTCATACTTTGTGAAGGTTTAGGTGGGTACAGTATAGGAGAGAGCAATGGGAAAGCAAAGGTTCAGGATTGTGGTTTTCTTCCCATGTTCTACGACCTTGGGCCATGTGTTTACTCTCAAAGGACTGTGTTTTCTCATCTATCAATTAGGAAGGTGGTCAGAGACGAGGTGCGAATTCCAGGCTGGGCATTCGGAGCCTGAGCTCTGACCAGGCAGCGATGTTTGTCAGAGCGGCAGGAGAGGAAGGAAGTAGCTCAGCGGTGAGGCAGTTTCCATCTTTTCTAGGTGAGCCTCCAGTGGCTCTCACAGCAAGTGAAAGTTCATGCTTCTGGTCTTCAAAATAACGACCCAGTCAGGTGAACTGTTGACTGTCTTCCCTGTGTTGTTTGAGAACTGAAACAAAAATAACTGTGGTGGAATGAGAAGGCCATGCCAAGATGGCCACTGGCAACGGAAACTGCCTGGCAACAGGCTGTGATTGGTTAGGGCATAGACCACCCCTTGACCAGATTGGCTGCCTCGGATATATCAGCTGCTGTACCAACTGAAATAAATGAGTCTGCAGGCTGCTCGCCTCTGGCCTGCTTTCACCCGGTTCCCAGGGTCTGTGTCACGCCTCTTGCCCTCACCACACTCCTCCTCTCAGAACAAATCCACCTCAACAACCAACTCCAATCTTAACTCTGCCATCCCAGTTAGGGGCAGTGACCCATAAATTATCCCCGACATTTGCGGTTCACCATCGGTTTTCTTATGTTATCTAGCTATCTTTGGACACGGCATCCAAGATACTGGCCTCCACTTTTCCCCTTGCTTTCTTTAGAAGTCATCATTCTTAATGGGACAATCACAGGAATGTTTTTCTCAAGTTTTCATGGGTTGTAGGTACCTGGAACTTGTGAATAACAAAGATGAAATGGGAGAAAGCTGAAGTGAAATGTGAAAGAGCAAACCGTGATGCTCCAAAAGGTGTGTAGATTAAGAGTGAAGCTTCCCTAGCAGGCAGAGGAGTGGATGCAGACACTGAGGGAGGGGCTGCAGATGCCATGGACCTCTTCAGGAAGACATGGAGGCCCTGGGAGATGAAGCAATTCCTCCAAGACTCCATCTGTAGTAAGTGACACACCTGGGGCTCCCAGCTGCAAGGAGAAAGGGTGTTTTCTCTTAAACCACAACACCTTCCAATTCACTCCAAGATTTCTAGAAACTGGATGAACTTTTTCTCAAATGTGGGTTGTAAATACGGCTATATTTTTTTTAAACTTAAAAGCAGGTGCTGTTTCTCATTTGATAAACTGGCAGGGAGTTCGATATCTATCCATAGGAGCTCCACTTCACGCACCATAAATTGGCTAAGAAAACTGGGGGCTTAAACTGTTGAAGGTAGAGTTGTTCATGCAGGGAATCCTGAAGTGACAGCACTCTGCTATGGCCATTTCCTCTCATGGCCACCCAGCACTGCTGTGGAACACTGTCTAGTTGACAAGCCTAGCCCATGGCTAATTCAGGGCTCCCTCTGGCTCACGTGGTTCATCTTCCCTAGGGGACTTGGGGTCATCTGACTTGACTGACATTGCAACTTAGCATTTGCACATCTGGCCTGAAACCCCACTGTGCTGGGATTGGGAGGCACAAGTGACCTGGGAATTTTGCTCTTACACACTTGTGACCACTGTCCCTCATCTTTATCTGGGAATCCATGCAGTATGGAGGAGACGGATTCTGATTTTAAGAGTCTTAAAAGCAGAAACTATCAACACCTTTCTCCAATAATACATTTTTTCCTCCAGTGTTAGGCCTCGGTTATTTGTAGATCAATAGTTCTCCATAGATCAGTTTTGCCTTCCAGCAGACATTTGGCCAAGCCTGGAGAAGTTTTGGGTTGTCATAATTTGGGTGGGGTGCTGTGCGTAGAGCCTAGCGATGCTACATAGCATTCTACAATGCATAGGACAGCTTCACGAAGAAGCATCCATTCCACGTGTTCACAGTGCTAAAGTCTAAAGCTTTAATATGACATCTGTGCTTCAGTTGTGATTTCTCTCCACAAGGACAACCAAGGTAGAGTTTCCAAACTTGAGCAGCGAGAGAGAAAGAGAGAGAGAGAGAGAGAGAGAGAGAGAGAGAGAGAGAGAGAAATCTAAGTTGAGCGTTCACCAGTTCTCGTTTACCAGTTCTCCTCCGTTACCCTTTCCAGGAAACCCTTTGTATTGGGAACACAGTTCTTTGTCTACCAAGGTGACAGCTGGGGAAGAACAAAAACGAACAGAAAATCCAGAGCGAGCCACCAGGAAGTTAGCAGCGAAACAGTCACAGACAACGTCTGCTTGCGGAAACTGGTAGACACACTTCCAGGCCCAGATGTGGCCGGCCCCACAGAGCAGGTCTGGGCCTGCAGGGAGGAGACAGCTCGGAGTGCTGGACTTGGCAGCACGCAGTCCGCCCTCCCTGGCGTCTGTGGCTGGGGTTTTCTCCATTTGCATCATCTTCTCCTCTTGCCTCAGGCTTGAGGTTCCTGATTTTTCTCTCATGTCCCCTTGACCTACCGGCTTTTCCTAGTTTCTCTAGGTTAAATGCCTACCCTTCTCTTGAGCTCTTTAATGTTTTGTGTCTGTATTCATATGTTTGATGGAAGAAAACGTTCCTTAAGTTGGTGTTTGTGCGGTGTGTTGGGGATGCGTTTCCCTTTATCTACATGAGGTGTTTCTGGATGAGCCAGGACTCATACATTCTATGGCTTTGGATTATTGTGATGGCTTCACATGTAGACCATGCAGGGATGCGCGTGCTGTCTTCCAACACATTACTACCCTTTACCAAGTGGTCCTATGGAGTAACTGCCAGGAAAAAAGGTCAAGTAATTCGCAGGGATTTTTTTTTTTTATTGAGTCACGTTTACTCCTTACTAAGGTGTAGTAACTTCCTGGATTGCTTGGTAATCCTCGAGGCTTTATCTAGAGAGAGTCCATGTTGAGTATCTCACTTCTGGTGAAATCCAAACTGCTGCTGGGCATGGAAGAAGCCGAATTTCTTTTCCTGAACATCAAAATCTGATTGACTGCAGTGCAGACCCTTGGAGAGGGTATATTATTAGTAGTAGTAATATTCCAAAAGTATTTATTTATTTATATGAGAATCAAAGACAGAGAGAGAATGCTTCCAATCTTCTGGTTCAATCCCCAAATGCCCACAACAGCTGGAGCTGGGCCAAGGCTGGAACCAGAGCTGGGAGCATTTGATCTAGGTCTCTCATGTGAGGGACACAACCTAATTACTTGAGTCATCACCACTGTTTCCCAGGGTTTGCACTGCCAAAAAAATAACTGAGGTTAGGAGCATAAGTCAAGAGCCGGAGATGGGAATTGAACCCAGGTACTCTGATGCGGATTGTGGGTATCTTAACCGCTGAGCTAAGACTGGCTGCACTGTTAGCTCCCAGCATGTGTGGAGCAGGAGCCTGGGCATGGCTTACCTGGGCCCTCTGCTTAGGGCCTCACAAGGGCACTGTCAGGGTACTGGCCAGGGCTGTGGTCTCACCTGAAGCTCAGCCGGGGAAGATCAGCCTCCAAGCTCATGTGTAGACTTCATTTCCCTACAGTTGTAGGGCTTCAGTGTTTAGTTTCTTTCTGACTGTTGCCCAGAGGATGCTGTCAGCCTCTAGAAATTTCCCAGCACCCCTAAGGGCTTTTGCACCAAAGTCAGCTTATCTTTCAATTTCATTTTCTGTGAACTGTCTGAGGCCTCCTCGTGCACATACCCACTTCCATCATTTGTGCTGTGTTTTGGATGGGTAGAAGCATCTGTGCTGTGGGGAATTTGAGGATCTGGGGTCAAAGAAAAGCCATGACCACAAGAAAGCGTGAGCACCCATGGGCCAAGCTGTAGTTGGGATGGCACCGAACAGGACCCCTCACAGCAGGAGACCCTTCCAGAGTGCTGCAGGCCACCAGCCCCTGGGAGCCCTGGGAAGAGCTGGATGCATAAACCTTCGAGTTGGGCACTGGTGGGCTTGGAGCTAATCATCTTAGCCAGCTGTGAAGAAGGGAACAGCGCTGGGATGAAGACACAGGGACTGTGTCAGGCCAGCTGACCTAACAGCAGGCGCTGCCCACACTCAAGGGAGAGGATCACATCTGACTGTGTTTCCACTTGGCCGAGAGATCCAGGTGGGGGCCTTTGGGGCTGACTAAGGAGCTCTGGGCAAGTGCAGAGGCTCTGAGAGGCAGGCCGAGCAGGTGACCTGGCAGTGTCACAAAAAGCATTTTTATCGTCCACATCACAGGGTGTTCTGGAAAACTCTTTTCCACCCAAATAAATATTTCTTTCACATTCTAAGACCATCACTTGGAATTTCTTATTTCATCTGGTGGAAAATGAATGTATTAAAAGACCTTTCTCCCTACAGTCTCCTCCTATAAAAGTGGTAGTGATGCAACTAATTATTAAAAAAACAATAAAACTCCACACATAAACACACTTGTAAAAAAACCCAATATTTCCATATTACATAAGATAAAGAAGAGAACAGCAGGAAACAAATTGGAAGAGGGATTTTTTTTCTCCTCAATCTAACCAGTATAGCAAAAAATGCCTCCTTCAAATCTAATCTGGAATACACTCGGTATATTAGAAATATTCCACATTAATATGAAATTAAAAAATCTAATATCACCTTCCTAAGAAGGTTTTAAAACTTACTCAATTTTGTTCCACATCAGGATGCAAAAATTTAAGAACTCCTTCAACATGATTATAATCTTAAATCTTGTTTCTAATGGTTTTATCGACTTAATACTTAGAATAGATTTATATAATGCAGGCTCACCTTGAATTATAATTGTACTTTGTATATTTGCCTCACTTTAGGACTCTTTTTAAAAAAGATTTACTTATTTGAAAGGAAGGGTAGCAAGAGAGAGACAGAGAGAAATCTTTCATCTGCTGGTTCATTCCCCAGACGCCTGCATCCAGAACTTCACCCTGGTCTCCCACATGGTGGGCAAGGCCCACGTACGTGGGCCACTTTCCCACTGCCGTCCCAGGTGCATTAGCAGGAAGCTGGATCAGAAGTGGAGCAGCCAGGACTCAAACCTGCATTCTGGTATATGATACAGGTGAGCCAGGCAGTGCTCAACCTGCTCACCACAATGCACGCCCCTCACTTTATAATTCTTAAAGAAATAGGCTAACATCTTTTAAAAAGAGCCTTTCCCACTGTTTAGGAGGCATTATCGCACTGTGGCTGGGCGCCGTTAGGTAGCAGTTCTGTGATGAACCATAGAAGTTACGGACTTTGTCTGCCTAGCGAGACTCCTCAGCCCTTTGACTTGGGCAGCATGTGCCTCCTAAACCCTTTTGACCCTTAGGGCACAGTCATGAGCATGTGACCCAAGCCTGCACCCTGCGTCTCTCCTGGTTTTAGGTGGGCAGTGTGCTGCAGCAGGGGCCATTGGCCATCTCCCATGGATGTCTGCATTCAGAGCTGGAATCATTGCCAACTTGCCTCTGCAGGCGGGGATGCGAGAGTCCTGAATCCACAGCAACTCAGAGAACGTCTTGCTAAGCAACAGCAGGAGTCTTGAGGGCAGCAAGGAGGGGGCCTGCTCTCCTCTCTCAGCTTCTCCCGACGCTGGGGCCCATAATTCCCATTGGTACTGCACTTCTTTTGCCCCATGCCTCCTCCACTTCCTATAGGACCGTATCAGGAGCATCAGTGCCTAGTGTGCAGTGTCCAATGTCAAGCTTCCATGCTGTGTGGAGGGGCCTGGGCAGGCAGAGATAATGCAATCAAGAAGACACACATGATGATGGAGAGGACAGGAAGAGAGAAGGGCACGGAGTCCAGCCCTGGTCCGGGATCCCTTTTTCCACAGCACTTCCTTCCATCCTGAAGATGACCCCAGGATGCTTCCTGGTTGCATGGGCCAAAGACTTCCCCTTTCTTTAATCAAGAGTCAGCTTTCTCTCACTTGTCCTTGAAAATTCCGTCCAGTGCACTCTCCTATGGTTCAGTGGGTGCATCTGTAAAGGAGATAAGAGAACCTACCTTACAGGGACTGTGCAATGAGCATCAAGATCTAGAACAAGTAACTGCTATTATCATCACCGTTTGCCAAGGCCTGGAAATTAACTGTCAATGAGAGAGGTTGTGTGTAAATAGAAAGTGTCTAGTGTTATGAAAAGTAGACCAGTGGGGCCTGATTAAAGGAAACCAGAGTTGAACTGTAGAGAAAGCTTGTCGTAGAGTGGGGAACTATTAGCACAAGTTACTGAGCAGGCCCTCGACACACACGTTCCCAGGGGACTTCAGTGACCAGGCTGTCCACTACCTGTTTAAGCTGGAATGTCTTTATGGAGGCAGGAGGACCCTTGGTGACTGCCTTGAAGGGGAGCTTGTTTGTGTAACCCAGCGTGTACCGTTGCAATGTCGCACCAGAGGGGGCCCGGCCCCCGCACACCAGGCATGAACACGTGTGGTGGTTGGGCAAAAATGGCCCCCTGCTCTCCCTTGGCTGTGTCTTGGGCACCCCCGAAGCCTTATTGTCAAATCCAGGGCAAACTCTTCTTAAGGGGCAGTTTCTTTGGAGGTACTTTGCCTCTCCATCGCTTCCTTCACCTGTCTCCATTCCCCATCGCTTCCTTCACCTGTCTCCATTCCCCATCGCTTCCTTCACCTGTCTCCATTCCCCATCGCTTCCTTCACCTGTCTCCATTCCCCCGAGCAGCTTCCCCTTGAGGAGGACTATTTGCGATACTCCAAGCCAGAGACCCCTTGTGTCTGCTAACATTTCTCCCTCTGGGTCTTCTCACCTTTCCTCTCCCAGAGAAAAGCTACTACATGGTGGAGTCTGTCTCAGCAGCCAGGGATTCACTCCAGGAGCTGTTTTACAGAAAACAAAGAATGTTTGTGTGACTTGTGTAGGATACTCTTAGTGCTTAAGTTTCCAGAAAAGACTGAGCCTATATTAATAATGCATTGCAATTCTACCAGGTAATTAGGGCAGAGTCTCTCTATTCAGCTGGTTTGGAGATTGCTTCTCCTGCGAGAGCAGAAACTGCGTGCTGGATATCTCACAGGTCTGGAGACAATTCTATTGTTCAGAGTTCTTTAGTTTGCTACATGATTTCATGCTTGGTCCCTGAACGTGCAAAGCTGTGACTCCCGCTCCCTTTCCAGATGAGAAGGGGAGGGGGGGACCAGCAGCTCACAGAGATGCAGGGGGATGCCCTGTTCTCCCTGGATTTTGTACAGAAAATAAGAAGGGAAGTTCAGGTCCACTGGTCCTTGTCAGTTCCTTTTAAAATTAATGAATTTGAGAGAGAGAAAGAGAAAGACAGAGTACTCTCTTCTGCTGGTTTATTCCCCAGCTGCCTGCAACAGACAGGACTGGACCAGGCTCAAGTCAGGAGCCAGGAACCCAATCCAGGTCTTCTACATGGGTGGCAGGGGTCCCCTCTACTTGACCCGCCACCTGCTGCCTCCCAGGATGGGTTTTGGGAGGATGCTGGATGCAGGAATGGCACTCGGGTGCTCCTGTGAAAAACAACTTCAGCCATCCACTCCAAGGATGGACTCGGAGTGTGGTGAAAGCGAGACTTGAGTGATACTGCACCTAAGATTGGGTGCCGGGGTGGGGGGCAGCACATCCGGGGTGGTTACAGCAGACTATTTATCTCCTAGCAGGCAGGCCCCCACCCCCTCAGTTCCTCATGGGCTGAGTACCATGGGGTTACAATCTTCTTGGCATTTGCTCCAGTTGTTCTGGCCACCCCTAACATCCTGTTTGCCCAAAGAACTTTCCAGACACATGTAACCTAGCTGTTATACGTAGCTAGCTAGTGTAACTCTCCATGCATCCACAAGCTGTTATGCTAGCTAGTTGTGTACTCACAGCTAAACACCGTACTTTGAAAGTGAACCCAATGTAGACTTTGTGCACTCTGACGGGGGACACACACTTTCTAACAACTGTCTGAACTACTATGCCAGCCATCTGCTCCCAATCTTTGTTCTGTTATGATTCTATTGTGACTGATAGGTCAATTGTCCTTTATTTTAAAAAATGTCCAGGGCTGGCGCCACGGCTCAATAGGCTAATCCTCCGCCTGCGGTGCCAGCACACCAGGTTCTAGTCCCAGTCGGGGCGCCGGATTCTGTCCCGGTTGCTCCTCTTCCAGTCCAGCTTTCTGCTGTGGCCCGGGAGTGCAGTGGAGGATGGCCCAGGTGCTTGGGCCCTGCATCCGCATGGGGAGACCAGGAGAAGCACCTGGCTCCTGGCTATGGATCAGCGTGGTGCGCCAGCCGCAGCGTGCTGGCGGTAGCAGCCATTGGGTAGTGAACCAATGGTAAAGGAAGACCTTTCTCTCTCTCTCTCTCTCTCTCACTGTCCACTCTTCCTGTCAAAAAATTTTAAAAAGTCCAGATACTTTAAAGCTCATTTATTTGTCTATGAATGATGTTTCTACAAGCAGGAACAGCTGACTACTTCTCACTGGCTTTGGATTTCCCCTAAAATGCCACCCCATAAACAGTATGCGGTATTTAGTTTGCAACCAATCCTGAGACTATGTACCTTAGAGAGGTGTGAAGTCTTTGAGGCCTGTATCTTATTTGTATCTCCAACTCTTAATCTCATGTGTAATAGATGATCAGCAGAATTCGTCAGCAGTTGTCTGACTCAAATTCTCTCAGTTGCTCATGGGTCAAAATTCACATCTTTCTTGGGATACCCGATGTTAGTCTCTATTATGGGTTAAGTAGTGTCATCCTTCTCCCCACTCCCCTCCCCCATTCATATCTACTCAATCTCAGAATAGGACTTTGTTTGGAAATAGGGTCTTTGCTGATGTAATTGAGTTCACACTTGGTTAGGGTAGACCTTAAAGCAATCATTGGTGTCTTTATAAGAGACACAGGGCCAGGCAGGGAGGGGACCCAGAGAGCTGGAGAGAGCCTGCCCCGTCCGTTCTTTGGCTGCTGTGTGGGGAGGTGAGGTCAGTAAGGCAGACTGTGAGACTTTGTTCAGGACAAGCCATGAAGCCGCATTTTCATTAGCAATGTCCCCGTTGTAGAATATTGACAACTAATGACAACTTTCTTAGATATCTTAGAGTAGGGGAAAAACAGCAAGAAAACACCCGAGGGGTTCCTAAGCCCTCAACCACTTGCTGCAACGTGGATGCAAGTTCTTCCAGCTCCTTTGGTTCTGGGGTGGCTGCTGTCTCATGTCTGTCCTTGGAAATCCATCTACCTTCCCCAGAGACAGTCAGCTGTTGGGGTAGAAGGGAGGTATGTGTTGCATAATGTCAGGGAAGAGATTTTCAAATTAACCATCTATTTGACTTAACAAACACTTATGAACTGTTAGGTAGGGGCCAACCCTGCTCTATGCACAAATATCAGTTCCTTTCACCTGCATGACAGCTCCATGGAAGGAGCCTACCATGAATCCCTGGTACAGATGGATCAACTGAGGCCAGAGAGCTTGCATAACTCGCCCAGGGCTGTGCTGTAAATAAGAGATGCAGACAGAATTCAGGCCCAGGAAATCTGACGCAGCGTCTGGTTCTAACCTTCTACACTAACTTCCTGGAAAACAGCACAGAAAAATCTTCCTTTACTTTTGGTTTAATGTGGAGTCATCCTTGAAAGGAAGGCATTCAGAAATGGGAATGCAAACGATCTGAATCCAGTGGTTAAAGCTTTGAGAAAGTCTTGGTAAGCACCCAGGCTTCTCCGTCTCCATTGTGGAAAGGGCCCTTGGGTCCTGCCAAGCTGCTGTCCTCCTGTGCTCAGCATTGGGCTAGTTCATGGCGGGAGGGGGGTGGTGGTGGAGATAGCCACCAACCCCGAGAAACACCGAGAAAGGGGGAAGCATTCATGTCCCTATAAAAGATAATTAGACCTAGAGAGATGATTTTAAAGGATGCTTTTAAAAAGAGGCAAGTACAGCTGATTGCATTTCTAGTCATCAAAAATATGCTTTGGAATATGAGCCCAAGGCCAAGGAAGGGCCAGGAGGATGAACGGGGCATACGTATTTATATGTTTCATCAAGAGCGTTCAAGGTCCAGGGAGCTCCACACCGTAGTGGAAGGAAGCAGGCTCTTTCATCTTTTTTGGGTGTAGGAGGCACAGATGGCATGGCCCCAAGTGCTGAAACCCTGCCAGTAGATTTTGGGTGCTGCTCTAGTCCCCGCCAGCCCCAGAGGTGTTACTGTCATAGACTCACAGGGTAATTGGTCCCGAGTTTTCCAAGTGCAAAGAAGGTTTCCAGGAGGGCCCTGGGAAATCAAGGAGGTCTCTGGAAGTGGGAGATCTCTATGGGGTTGAAGGCTGGTTGTGGGATCTGCCTTTCTGTGTTGGAGTTTTGTTGGTGGGAATGAGGAGGAAGCAACCAGCTAGTGGTTTTCACACACAGTAGGGCAAGGTGGGTTCAATTGAGAATCCTGAGAGGAAGAACCTGGCAGAAAGAAATGTGGAGGAGAGTCCCGTGATTGGGGTTGAGGGTTATTTCATTTGTAATTCAGTTGGCAGCGTTGGAACACAAGCTACAAACGTTGCTCCCCTGGAGTAGCTAAAGAATGTTCAGGAAAGTCGTACGGAGAAGGAACTCCCGTCCACACGTCTACTGACCAAATTTGGTCAGTCGAGAATATAGTCAGCCCATCTGTGCATTAGAGAAAACCACCTAGCACACGTGCTGTCCCTGCTCTGCCTGTACTCGTGGCAGACATGGCTAATCAATCACAGCCAGCTTTTCTACAAGCTCAGATGTGGCAGCAATGCCATTGAAGGGACTTGGAGAGATATGAGCCACGTTGGGTTTCCCTGTTGCCCTCCAAGGACCTCACCTGTCTCCTGTTCTTGACTTCTGCTGTGTCAGAGAGAAGCCGTGGATCGGCAGAGCTAGAGTTCCGGCATCAGACCCCAGCCTTGTGCACTCTGTGTGATCTTTGCCTGATTGACTATCCACAGGAAGCTTCAGTTTCCTTTCTTGTGACTTGGGGGCAACATCAGCTTTGACCTCATAGGACTCTGGTGATGATGGTGCACGATGCACACGTGTCTGTGTGTGTTTGTGTGCAAATACAACGTATCTACCATGAAGCCAGGCTAGATGTTCCACAAATGAGCACTATCAGGGCTCCTGGGGGTTGAAAGCTGGTTTAGTGTTGGCACAAAGGCAGAAACATGAAGGGTGGAAAAGAATTGCAAGGTGCTGGAGGGGCCAGGAGCTAGATGGTGCAGGACTTGCAGGTCAGCACTGGACTTTGGTGTTTTTCTTAAGAGAAATGCAGTAGGAGGTACTTGCACTTCTTTCCCCAGAGTTTGGTACGCAGGGCTTTTGTTCAAGTTTGCCCACTTGCAATTGGCATGGAGATTACAAACCGGCCCTCCCACTGCAGGGCCCCTTTTCTGTCTCGGGTCCCAAAGCCATCCTGCACCTCCTGGACTCCTGAAGATCTTGCTGCTCACTCAAACCATCACCTTCTCTGGGAAGCCACCCCTGGCCTCCTGTCCTTCTGTTACGGGCTCCTAGGAGTCTGCATTGTACAACCTCACAGCAGTCCCCACACTTGTAATTCGAACATGGTGGTGTTGACGGGTGATCAGCCCTGTCTCCTCTGCTACCCTGCAAACCCCAGAAGGCCAAGGGCTTTGTCTGCTTTTCACACCATGTACCCCGAGGAGCCTGGCAGGCTGCCTGGCACACAGTGGGGGCCCAACATGGCACTTGTTGAGTCCATGAAGCAGCAGACTGCAGAGTTGTGCTCTGGAAATGTTGCTCTGGTTACACACTCAAGGGGAAGCAGGGAGGCCGGGCAGGCCAACTCCAGAAACCAAGTGCAATGTCAAGCCGGCCTTGAACTCAGATGGCGGAGGGAAGTGGTGACGTCAGGAACCAGGAGGGAAGCTTTGTATGGCTAAGTTACTGGCAGGTGTTTTTCTTCATTCTCCCTTTCTTTCTTGCATTGTACAGCTGTCTCTTGCTTCATAGAACTTTCAAATGGGAGGAAGAAGGAGGAAAGTAAAACATCAACTATTTTGCAGGCCACGATGGGGGAGCTGGCTTACAATCCCCATGCCAGTGTCAAGTGGGCAGAGCCCATTGGCAGCCCCCTCTCCTCTGCGCCCCCAACAAAAGGCCGGGGCCAGCCTTTGAAATCGGCACCTAGCTCTGCCAACTTTCAGCTCAAAACGCCCAGTAGGAGTATCTTATGAGCTCAGTGAATTAACTGCCGAGTCGAGAGGAACAGGCTTATTGAAGTCGTCAAAGCTGAAAGCCGTGTTTGAACTGTGATGTGTCCTGCCGGGCGTTTTATGAATATGCAGAATCAAACAGGAACTAGGAGAAGCCAGGGGGAGCGGGCAGAAAGGTTCTTTTTCAAATCCCAGCCAATGGGGGCACACATTCTAGCTCATTAAAGCATGCAATAGCCTGTTAGAGTCCGAGGAACATCCTGGGGGACTCTGTTCTTTGCAGAAAGTTTTCCAGGCGCAACAGGAGAGGTGCTAAGGTGAGGGTTTGTCTCCAGGGGCCGGCCGGAAGTGGAGGGCCGCCATCCAGGCTCTCCAGGGGCGGTTGCTCGCTTCCGCCTTCGCTGTCTGATCTCCCAGAGCCGTTAACACTTTTCGGTCTGACGGTCTTCACTTGACAGCGTGGCCCATATGCTCGCTGCCTTTGATGGAAGTGGTTCTGCCTGAATTCCCTTATTTAGTTTTAATTTCCTAATTTTAGGTTTGGCTCTGAGTTTTTCAACCACTCACGAAAGCAAATGACGCTGTCTCTTTTCCTGTGCCTCAAGGGACCATGCCCTTTCCCTCCCCCAAACCTACAGTTCTTGCACGGGGTCACCTTGGAGAGTTCTTGGCCAACAGTGGGCGCTGAAGAGACCCCTCGTACCAGCTCCAAAGGAGGAAGCCCCTTCTCACAAGGCTACCGCCAGACCCTGCCGTTCTCCCCACTTCATGTCCAAACCTTTTCTTCTTCCACCATTTTCTTGTGTTTCTAGATCTTTCTTACTTGACCCCCAACTCCCCAGGAAACTTCTATTTCCATCTCCCTTCTGCATAGAGAAAACTTCAGTAAAAATAGACACATAACCATGTTAGAGAAACGAACCTTGATGCTTTGTCATGTTCAGAGCCGGCCAATCAGACCCAAGACTGCCTTCGCCACCTTCGTGTCTGTCCCTTGTGGTCATCTGCTGACACAGCACTAGTTCATCACTCTTCCCGATACCCTTACTCCGGACCTCGTACTTGTCCCCACACTGCCTCTATGTGGTCATGGGACTGGGATGTTGGCAGGCCCAACACACGTAGAAGCGTGGACTTGCCGGGGCTGGCCGTGGCCCCAGGGGGAGAATGAGAGGCATTTGGAGCAGAGCCAAGTCCCTTAGCCATCCCAGCTGTTTTGGTCCATTTTGTGTGTGTGTGTTTAAGATTTAATTTTTTATTTGAAAGTTAGAGTTACACAGAGAGAGGGGAGGGAGGGAGGGAGGGAGAGAGAGAGAGAGAGGGGTCTTCCATCCAATGGTTCACTCCCCAGTTGGCCGCAACAGCTGGAGCTGTGCTGATCCGAAGCCAGGAGTCAGGAGCTTCTTCTGGGTCTCCTCCATGGGTTCAGGGGCCCAAGCACTTGGGCCATCTTCTATTGCTTTCCCAGGCCATAGCAGAGAGCTGGATCGGAAATGGAGTAGCCGGATCTCGAACCAGCACCCATATGGGATGCTGGCACTTCAGGCCAGGGCGTTAACCCACTGCACCACAGCACTGGCCCCCATGTTGTGTTGCTATAACAAAATACCTGAGACTGGTTACTTACTCATGAGAAGAGGCTATTTTGGTTCATGGTTTGGAAAATCCAGGTTCTGGTGACTACATCTGGTGAGATCTTCATGTTGCATTTTTTTTAGAAACCTTTTATTTAAGGACTACCAATTTCATGTGTTTCATAAGTACAGCTTTAGGAATATAGTGATTCTTCCCACCATACCCACCCTTCCACCCCTCTTCGTCCTCCCTTCCCCATGCCCAGTCCCGTTATCCAGTAAGATCCATTTTCACTTAACTTTATACGTGGAAGACAAACTCTTCGCATGGCAAATGGCATGTGTGTAGAAGAGGCCAGACACAAGGGGTGGCCTCGTTGGATATCAAGCCACTCTCCCAGTAACCAGTCAGGTCCTAGGAGACCTCACCCACTCCAGAGAGACAGGCATTTATCCCTCCTGGGAGTGCTGGCTCCATGACCCAACTCTCGCTAGGTTCCACTCTTCGCAGTCCCACCACCTCTCAGTACTGTTACGCTGAGGGCCAAGCCTCCAGCACATCACTCTTTGGAGGACAAACCATGTTCAATCCACAGCAGCAGTGGAGGCCAGCTGAGATCTGGTTGAGCCAGAAGCAGCATCCAGCCAAGTCAATCCATGAACCAAGATAATCATCTCTTGTTCAAAGACATCGAGCTTTGCCAAAGTTGCTATGCAGCATTGTTTTGGCAATGGATACCTGCTATATTTCAATAATGTAAATATAAATTTTTAAAAATATTTGTTTGAAAGAATGACAAAGAGAGGAAGAGACAGAGTGATCTTCCACCTACCAGTTCACTCCCAGGTCTACAGTGTGGGTGCAGGGGCACAAATACTTGGGCTATCTTCCTCTATTTCCTAGGTGCATTAGCAGGGCACTGCATTGGAAGTGGAGCAGCCAGGACCTGAACCAGAGCCCATATGGGATGCTGGCATTGCAGGTGGAGGCTCAACCTACTGCATCGCAGTCCTGTCCCTTAAGTATGAGCTAATTATGCTTGTACATGCACAGTCCTTTCTACAGCAGGCTATAGACATCATAGCCAAGTGTGTCTGAAGGAATCCATGGCCAGGTAGACAAGGGTGTATCATCTGAGCTGGTTCCTTTGAGATGCAGGAGAGCCTTCAACCAGGAAAGAAAGCTCACACATTGAATCTTTGGGAGGTGAGCCAGAGCCCTTTCTCGGTTTCAGCCTTTTCTCTCATTCTTTTGGTGAGAGAAGGTCTGACTGAGAGGTGGTAAGTATCTCCAGGAGTGAGCACCCCGCCTGCCCCTGGCTCGTCTGGCAGCAGAAGCTGACAAGCTGCTCTCTACTTACAAAGCCCCGTGGCTCTTTCTGTCTTTGGCGGCTGTGATCAGTAATGAAACACTCACGTTTGAGGGCTGCTGCCTGGTGCGACCTCGCAAAGTCTGAGTCCCATTAGACATATCTTTTTAGCTCTGCATGTTATTTGCAGTAGCGATGTCGTCTATGTGCCTGTGAGAAACCCATTTCCTGATTCTTGATCCACACGGATTGGGCAACACAGCGTTATTGATCGCAGGACTTCTCAGGGCCTTTAATGCCCCAGAGTCTTTACCCCAGGGATTTCCTCATTTTTGCATGTGTCCTCCAGTGGGTGTGCCTAGTATCATTGTCCAGGCATTCTCCTGCTTCCTCAGACACCTGCTGGTAGCAGCAGTTGGGTAACAGAGTCGTCTGTCCTAATGGCATCAGAGAGTGGCTGCCTGAATCAAACTGGGACAATCACAATGCACTGTGTTCATCAACGAATGAGTCCCTGTTCCTGGAGTGCATGGATGGAGTCCATCTTTCCCCATAGTGCACACGATTCGGGAGCTCTCAGTGCTCCCCAGTGGGTTCCAAGGCAGGAATTGAGAATGCAGCGTCGCACAAGCTTTTCTCTGTTACCCTTTTATGCAGAAACATCTACTCCATTTGCTTTGCCTTCAACTGAGCATTCAGGGTGTCGTTCTCATGTGATGCAAACTGCAGATGTTGGCAACAGCTGGAATTGGTTCAATGCTTCTACACTGTCGTGGCTGATATTTCTGTAATCCCCTGGTCTTTTCCTCATCATCACAAAGCAGCTGCTGCCTTCCAGCCACCCTTTCTGCATTCAGAGCTGGATAATGGGTAAAAAGGGTTCTGTTCGCCGTCTCTGTAACCTTTAATTCAGAAAGTCAGTTTGCCCAGATCCTGGAAATCTGTGCTTCAGTGTGCCCTTCTGTGCCAGGTCACATCAGAAATACTGTCTTATGTGATTCTTAGCTGAGGAGGATGCTGGGAAATTTAGGAACAGGATTGCTATGCTTGGCTTAAAGCAATAGTGAACAATTGCTTTAGGCTCTTATCACGGAGAAGAGCAGTGGCTGAAGGGTAGTTAGCTAACAGTCTAACATACAAATAGGAAATGTCATACTTAGGTGGATATTTATGTCCTTCTGGAAAGTTCCCAGGAGCTCTGAGAAAAATCCAGCCATCAGTATAGCAGCCCTGGTCACTCCAGTTTCTCTACTCAAGCTAGTCTGTGATATGTAAGAATTAAGGCATCAGACAGAATGTAGAGACTTGAGGCAGGCTACCCTGTTGATTCCTGATTAATTCTCTAGCCCCCTCTCCCCCTGGCCAGCTCTCTCTGCTTGCACGTTGATTTCCGGTTGCCAGTCTTTCCGCCTTTTTCCTCTTCAGGTGGCGTTTCCATGCTTGGTGTCTACAGGTGTCCTTCCCCGGGTTCCTTGGCGTATTTCTGTAATGTGCTTTTGTTCCCCCCAGAGGGGGCGCTGCTCCTTGCTTTATGGGAGGAGTGTGGTTCTATGCATTTTACAAATATGGATGCTAATCTTCATAAGGATAGTAATGACACCGAATGAGGTAGCGCTATTGTTAGTTGGGGAACATGAAGCAGGGGGTGAGGGGATGAGAGAACCAAACCTGATTTGATCAGATGTGAACCAGAGCAGTCTCCTCTCAAGCCTGGTGCTTTGAAGTTACTGTAACGGCCCCTGTTGGAACCCCCACTGCCAGGAAGCCCCCCAGTCCCCTTGGTGTATATGCATGGGTGTGGCAGGTGTGTCCACAGGAGCTCCTGTGTGGTTTCTCACTCCAGTTAGGCCAATCAAGGCTTTGCGCTTTCTAGAACCAATGATTATCCTGCCCTGGAATCTACCTAGAACCCAAAGGAGTGGAGTCGTCGCTCCCTAGAGAAACCCAAGTGACTGCTGATTGGAGATGGGGTGGAGGAAGAAGGGAGTGTTCAATCCCTGCCCCTGCAGATCCTCCAGGAGTCTTAGGACAAAGCTATGCTTTCTTGTTGCTACTTTTCTCGGGCTCTATTAAGCACAACTTATAATTGTATGTATCCGTTAGCTGTTGTCACAGCAATGCTGCGTAACAAACGATCGCAAAGCCCACGGCTCACGATAATGGACTCACGATAATAGACTATTATCGCACAGGCCTGCAGGGCTCAGGGGCTGTCGGCGGAGGTAGGGGGTGGGGGCGGCACAGACAACAGCACCTCCATGCTGTTTGATGGGGGTTTCGAGGGGGCTGTTTTTGACCAGTCTTTGAGCAAAATGTGGCTTTTATACTTCATAAAAAATAAAAAGGAAGCAAATAAGATGAGTTTGTGAAGGAGACCATCTGTGGCCTGCAAAGCTGAAATGAATTTTCTCTCCAATCTTTTTGAGAAATTGTTCTCCAGCCCCTGATCTGGGACAGACAACAAAGCCAGCCTGCTTAGTTTCAAAGTCCAGCTCTGTCACTCACGCCTGGAAGTCCTTGGCCAAATTACTTGGCCATGCACATTCCTCATCCATCAAATGGGGCTGTCCATAGCGATGTGCCAGTCGCTTACAGAACTGCCGTGAGGCTTGTGGGCACCCTCTCATGTCAAGTCCAAGGCCAGTGCCTGGCATGGAGTAAGGACCGTGTAAAACCTGCACAGAACTGTCAGTCTACTCTCTTGGGTTGTTGTGTGCACTGGATGATGTGAGACAGAGCTTCTGAAATGCTGTATTGACTAAGCATGGGACTGGCTCACATGCTTCTGGCTTGGCATTTATGCAAGTTGTCTTTAAGTTCCTCTAAGTTCCAGGCATGCAATGTATTGTATTCTTAATCACACATACAGATATAGCCAGAGGTGTGCAAAAACCCGCTAGAGAAACGCATGTTGCTTTCATGCCAAAAGAACAGCAGGTGAATCGAAGCTTGCCCCAGCCATCTTTGCTCCAAGGTGCTCGTCAGCTGGCCCCCGGGTCTTCTCGAGCTTTCCTGTCCTGCTGCCACACTACCTTGTTCCTTAGCAAAGAAAGGAGGCGCAGCTGTGTACCAGCGAGCTGTTTTCAGCCAGCATCCGGGTACCGCTGCTACCGCTGTCAAATGATGAGCCCCGCCTCCGCTGCCCAGTGAGCAGACTAAGCCAAGATGTACAGAGCGAAAGGGACCAGCTCAGGAGCAGGAGTCACCATTTCACAGTGGCGGGGTAATGGGAACTTCTCAACAAGGATTCTGGAGAACCATTGTGGGACCCTGTTGGCCACAATGACTGGCTGGGACTTGGGCGTGTGTCATCTGAAATCCACTTCCCCTTCCCACATGTTAGTTTCCCTCATCTTGAAAATGGAAACAATGGTATTTTTCTTTTGTATGATTGCTGGGTGGGTTTGAAGACGTTACGGCACGGGTCAGCAAGGACCACCTGCAAGCTAAGGGTCATTTTCCTATTTTCCAATGGATGAGAAAAATCCAAAGTACTATTTTATGACACATGAACATTTTATGCAATTCAAACTTCTGCACCCATGAATACAAATCCCACAGGAACACAGCCATGCTCGCCCCTTGCATGCTGGCTGGGGTGGCTCTTGTACCACAACCTGCAAAACTGAAACCATCTGACCTCATACAGAAAGTGTCCTGAGCTTGATGCAAAGGTTCCCTCACAACACAAACCTGGAGATGTGAACACATGAACTTCATTTGGGCAATGGCCGCATGAAACATCGCTGGAGAGTGAGGGTGTCATTCCGGGGCGGGGAGGCATCTGGAAGCATGTGATATCCAGGGGGTGGGGGGACTTAATGCTACTGGCAACTCCACTACTCAGTGTAGAACATAGCCTTCAAGTTCTCCCACCCGAGGGGCGAGAGGACTGGGGTATTTGTTCCCATGTCCATCAAGGGGACTGGGGTATTTGCTCCCATGTCCATCAATCATTGCTTGGGGCTGCTGTAGAAAGACAGATGTTCTGACATTTTTTGAAACTATATTACTTTGTATGTAGGAAGGGCTCCATAAGTATTTGATATCAATAAAAGATATAAACTATCAAACTTTGGGATCTGGCAAAGCGCGTTGGTTGACTCAGTCTCTGTGTGACCTTGGGCAAATCCTTAAGGCCTCTGAATCTCATTAAGACCTTGTCAGGATTAAGTGAGCTAATGCTTGGCACCAAGTGAGTATTCCATAAATTTTAATTATTATTAATACTTATTGGGTTGAAATGCATTCACAGATTGAGTCAGATTCATAAAACTTTTATGAAAATTGTGTCTGTTTCTTTGAAAATCCCTGAGCATGTAATAAGATTCAGTAATTAAAATACTGAAGACATCTGAAAGCCGGAGAAGTCAAATATTAATGAGTTAAGAGAGGAGAACATGGGCGGACGGTGCCATTCTGTGGGAGCGTTACTCAAGTGCAAGGACGCCTATGTCTGAGCAGAAGAATGTCCTAATGCTTAATTAGTTCCCAAGGTCTCTCCTGCAGATCTCATTTTCATGGAAGTAAGGCTGCTCAGGAAGTCCGGGACACATTGCTAAAAATCCTGTAGCTGTCCTTGGGAACTTCCACTTCTATTTATTTCAATGAGCCAGTATCTTGGTGCATGTGTCATTGGGTTGGCTGGGGACACAGAACTAAGTGAGGTGGGGTCTCCAACCCTGAGGCATTGCTGGCCTCCCTGAGATGTTCTTAAGCCTTCTCATGAACACATCAGCCCAGCTGAGGCTCAAGAAGGAGGGTAGATCTGAACAGGGGGCCGGCACCGTGGTTCACTTGGCTAATTCTCCGCCTGCAGTGCCAGCATCCCATATGGGTGCCGGTTCTAGTCCTGGTTGCTCCTCTTTCAGTCTAGCTCTCTGCTGTGGCCCGGGAGGGAAGTGCTTGGGCCCCTGCACCCGCATGGGAGACCAGGAGGAAGCTCCTGGCTTCGGATTGGCAAAGCACGCGAACGTAGCAGCCATTTGGAGGTGAACCAACGGAAGGAAGATCTTTCAGTCAAAAAAAAAAAAAAAATCTGAGCAGGACAGTCAGTGAAGATGTCCCCAAGTTGGTGACAAGAGTGACCTGGAAGGATGACGAGGATGTCAACATTCAGGACAAGGGAAGAGTGGACAGTTATTGCAGACAATGGAGGATCACAAAGGGCAAACAGACCTGAAAGCATTTGGTCCTTTAAGAGTGGGGCTCGGGTCAGAAGGGTAGGGTTGGTGTCCTCTCGCCGTGCTGTCCTCCTACTTGAATTTGAACTTCATTGTAGGAGTGGTGAGGGGTCATTTTACATGCAAGAGCAGGGCATTAGTGTGACAAGCGTTCTGTTAACAATCCTTCCGACCTGCAGCTGAAGGATCTGAGGGGGGAAGATCAGGAAGCAGCAAGGAGGCAGTTCTAACCAAAGGTCCAGACCAGCCGCGGGGGTTAGGCAAGTGCTGGGGACAAACAGGAAGTGGGCAGGAACTAGTCTGAGTCCACCAACAGTGCTCTTTCTCCGAGAGGTTGGCGGGGGCCGCGGGAGCAGGGACAGGAAGAAGTGACGCATTCCTGATTTTTTAAGCTAAGGATGCTGCATTGTTCACGATTCTCACCCCCCCCCCCCCTTCTAACCTGCATTTCTTGTTGAGAATCGATTCTTCTCTGAGGAAGGCCTGGAATTAGTATTTTGGGTGAACTGGTACATAGGGAAGTTATTCACACTTGACCTTGGATCCGAAAAGGTAAGGGAAGGAGAAAGCCAAGACAAATCATAAGAAGGCAAAGAAAAGCAGGAGTCCACAGAGGGGCTGGGGGCCGGGTTGGGAGAGAAGGGTGTGAGGCAGTGCAGAGGTGGCTCCTTCCAAAGCTCAATGGAATTCATGTAGCCCCTCGGCACTCTGAGCACACGGTTCCGAGCCTTCCACTTTCTTCACCGTGTTCTGGATCCACGCCCCGTATCTAGGACCAAGGCCTCGGCAGCACTCCCAAGGGAAACCCCACCCTCCATGCCCTCGTTCCACCAGGATGCCTTTTGGTTCTACGGATTTACCTGTTCTAGGTGTTCCATGTAAATGGGATCATAGAAAATATGACTCATTGAGTCTGGCTTCTTTCTTTCAATTATGTTTTATTTGGGAGGCAGAAACATACACAAAGAGAGTGGGAGTGGGGAGAAAGCGAGCGAGTGAGCGAGCTCTCACCCACTTCACCGACTGGCTCACTTCCCAAATGCCCATAATGGCCAAGGGGCCAATCTAGGATCTGGAAACTTAATCCAGGCTTCCCATGTCAGTGGCAGGAAGCCAACCACTTGAACCATCAGAAGATATACTTTTGGCGCTAAGGAGCAGGAGAGTCCCGAAGGTCATTGTCAGTGTGAATGTGCTGGGTCTTGTGCCCCCACCTCAGTGCAGGTGGTTTTACCTGGTGGTTCCTCTTGCATGAAAGGAAACTCCAAGGTCTCATCCACTAGCTGCCTTTGGGAGATAGCTTGGGCTGTGTCGCAAGACGCGGGATTTATTACTGAGGTAGGGCAGGGCCAGCAGATCAGGAGACAAGGCCCCTCATTGTGTCCACAGATGCCCAGAGAAGGGCCATGCCGTGCCACGGCTGCTACGTGAGGCAGCAGGAGTGAGAGGAACGCACAGCAGGAGATTTCGCGATGGTTTCTCTGGGGAGACTGGGCCAGGCCTGGCAAGCTAGCAGGAGTCATTCCCACAGGGACAATTAGGGCCTGGGAGCAGCTCCTACACAAAGGTTCTGGGGAGTGGGCTCTGGGTTGGCTGATTTGCATGTGAAAGGCGAGTTGTGTGCTGAGTCTAGGAGCTGGCTAACCCTGGGAAGGGCTGTCCCTCTGGTCAGCCATGGCCTAAACGTCAAACCATAAGACAGAAGATAAAAATTCTGGCTTATAATATAGGCTGTTGTATACCGTATGTTCTCCCTGATCTCTGCTAACAGATAGAGCACCTAAAAGACAATCCATAAAAGTGAAACTGACACTTTAATATGCATTGACTTTGAACAGCCCTTATCTTGACTGTTGAACGTTTTTTTTCATATAATTTGTTGAATTCTTTAGTTAGTATAGAGTTAATCAAATGTATAAAGTTAATTGAAAATAGATCTTGGTAAAAAATAAGAATGGGAATAGAAGGAGGAGGTAGAGGGGTGGGAGGTGGGGTACAGTGGGAAGAGTCACCATGTTCCTAAAGTTGTGTTCATGAAATGCATGAAGTTTGTATTCCTTAAATAAAAGGTTTCTGGGCAAAAATAGGAATTTATTTTTTTTTTGTAAAAAATAATATAGGCTGTTTTCTTTTTAAAAAAAGATTTGTTTGACAGAATGAGAGAGAGAGGGAAAGAGAGGAAGAGACATACCTATATAGAGAGACACAGATGGTTCTTCCATCTGCTGGTTCATTCTCCAAATGTATAAAGCCCAGGACTGGGCCAGGAGCTTCCTCCAGGTCTCCCACACAGGTGCAGGGGCTCCAGCACTTGGGCCATCCTCTTCCGCTTTCCCAGGTGCATTAGCAGGGAGCTGGATTGGAAGTGGAACAGCCAGGACTGGAACCCACACTGACATGGGATGCCAGGGTCCCAGGGGACAGGTTAATCTGCTGTGCCACCACACTGGCTTCAGGCTGTCATCTCTCGTGGCAACCCGGTGCCTGGACTGCCTTTCCTGTCCCTTCTTTCCTGTCAAAGCCCACCTAAAGGAGCTTGGGTAGGGGTAGGAAAAGCTACACAGGTAATTAACTTCCGCTGTTGGTGGCTCTAGCCTCCAGCACAGCTCCAGCCTCCCCTGTGGTGTGCACCAGCAGCCCCTGCTGGGGATGCTTGGTTGGAAGATGCTCTTTGCATGTGAGGGCTTCTCGGGGCTCCTGGTACCCAGGGAGCTGTTTGTTTAGTGCTTCTTCATTTAGGGAGGCTGCAAATTGCTTCATGCTGGCGGCTGCTTCTCCCTCGTCTGATTAGTCCTGTTTCTTGGAGACATTCAGAAGCATTTTTTTCCTCTGCCATACCATATGTTTTTCCTTCGAGTCTGTAGTATTTTCTGCTCCAATTCTGGAACTGTGATGTGGCATTTCTCTCCCGACCGGTCCAAGCAGGTGGCTCATCTCAGCAGCTGGCAATGGCTGGGGATGGGGTAACGGGAGAAACGGGGTGACGTCAATCTCTGCCTGACTGAAGATTGCCCTCTGACATCCCCTTCCTTGCGCTTATTGTCCCTTTGGTTCATCTCTTACGTGACGCAGTGCCGGCTGTTGCTTTGACATCTATCCCAGGAATTCTGGGTGTGTGTGTCCACAGCAGAGACACTGGGGCTCTCCAGAGGCTGGAGGTCATATTTCAAAGAGGGTGATGGAGACATTCGTCGAGTCCTACTCCGTGCCAGGCACCGTGAGAAGCTCCTCACGTGCCCCAGCTGCTGTGCTAGGTTAACAGGTTAACCCGTTATCATCACTCCCATTAGCAGATGAAGGAACCCAGACCAAGAGACTCGCTTCAGGCTGCCAAGACAGGGAGGGAGGGTCAGATCCCGAGTCACGTCCGATTCCAGGATTGTATCCACCACTTAATGATGGTGTGGGTGGAAGGCACAGGTATTTGGGGCTGCATTGGTGATTTGCACTTTTTTTAAGATTTATTTGTTTTGAAAGGCAGCCTTGGAGAGCTCTTCCATCTGCTGGCTCACTCCCCGGATGGCCACAAAGGCCAGAGCTGCACTGATCTGAAGCCAGGAGCTTCTTCTGGGTCTCTCATGCAGGTGCAAGGGCCCAAGGACTTGGACCGTCTTCTACTGCTTTCCCAGACCACAGCAGAGAGCTGTGGATCGAAAGTGGAGAGCTGGGACTTGAACAGATGCCCATATGGGAAGCTGGCTCTGCAGGCAGCAGCTTTACCCGGTATGCCACAGCGCCGGCCCTGATTTGTATGTTTTTCATCCCCTAATGAAGTCTTGGGGATTCTAGACGCTGAAGAGTTACCATTGAGACATAGAAGTGCCCAGACAGAAGAAATGGATTTTGGTGATCAGCAATATATGCAACACAAAGTGTCTGGAAACCTATTCTTGCCATTTCCCCTCCAAGTGTCCCCGTCCTCATGATTTATTTTCTATCACAGAAGATAGAGACTGAGTATGACTTGCACCTTCATGTTTGTACTCGCTGGGAGGAGGTTGCAGAGATGTAGCAGAGGCGAAGTCTAGAATTTTGAACTTGACTTTGAGTCAAGCGGGCCGTCGTGCAAAGACGTCTTCTCAAGGCACCTAATGTTGTTGGCCAACAAAAAGGGTTCTGCGTGTATTCATTTCAGTGCTGAGTGTGTGTGTGTGTGTGTGTGTGTGTGTGTATGTGTGTGTGTGTGTGTGTGTAACGAGGGTTGCAAGCTCACTAGCTCTGAGGTCTGGACAGGTCCCACTGCTGAGTGACATGGGCTGGCTGAGAACTGAGGAGCAATGGATAGTCCCTGCCTCACTATTCCTGCAGCCATTTCTCAATCCTGCAGAGTTTGGCATTTTGGGGACATGGAACCCATATCAGGTTGTTTAATTTTCCAAGAGAAGTTGGAAGTATGAGAGGAGTTCAGAATGTTGGGAAATGTATTATTAAAAAAAATTCAAACCTATACATGGATTTCAAACATGTTTGTACTAAAATAAACTGATCTTTTGATTTCATTTCCCATGATCTTTTTCAAGTACCCTTGTATACATTTCTATGGAAAATATTTACTTTTAAATAATGGCAACTGATTCAAATAAAATACTGCAGGTGAAACAAGATACATCCTGGGAGCTAGGAGATGGTGACCTCTGACACACACACTGCCAATAAGGGGACTTCTGAGTTCTTGTCTGCAAGAGGCCTGGCTCAGGGCTGTTAGGATGAGTGCTGGCTGCTCCAGCCATGAAGGTGAGGGAAATCCATGTCTCCCCCTGCAGGTGGGGTTCACCAAGGGAACCCCAGGGCGACGTGGTAACCAAGGGCTCATCAGAGCTGGCCTCTGAACCCCTTAGGACAGATATGATTTGAGTTTCTCCTCTGTTGTACATTTCTTCTTGTTACTCAGGAAAATAATGAAACTGAAAGATGGAGGAGGTTTATGGAGCTGGGGGAGAGTCAACGCCCTTCCCCATGCCCGTAGGATCCACAAAGCAAGCAGGGGCTCGGTGCTTCTCATTTCGTGTGTGATCTGGTGATGGAGGGAGAGGAGACGAGCAATCAGTTCTCTTAGCTTTAATAGGGCAACACAGCATGGGTTTGCTTGTGATGTAATTTTCAAGTCTAATTCCATTTTGTTCTAGAGCTGCACATCTGGTGCTTGTAGGACATAATTCTATATATATTTTTCATGAGCCACTTAGCCTGGGGAGGGGGGTTGGTTTAAGAGAAATGGCGGAGAGGGAGAGTTGAAGGCCTGAAGCCAAGGGCCTCCTAGCTTTCTGTGCCCAGCTCAACAGGTATTTCATCAGCTCCAATGTTGTCTTGGGCACAGGAGCAGGTGCTGGGGATATGATGGTACCCTCGGAGCGTGCCTATCACCTCAGATACTGCTAAATGTTCCTAATAGAATGGAACATATACGTTCAGAGAGCAAGGGTGAGCCAGGGTGAGCCAGGTTCGGCTGCTCTGAGAGGTCACTCTGCAGAGCTGATACCAGAAGCTGGACCTCCACAGCCAGGAGGGGCCAGCCTCTTCCAGGCCAAGGGTCTGAGATGGGGAGAAACTTGTGCCCGGTGGGGATAAATACTGGTGTGGCCCAAGCCACATTGGGAGAGCACTGGTGATGAGGTCAGAAGGTAGTCTGCAGTTAGGTTGTGCCAAAAGGTGGATTTGAATTCTTTGGTAACTGGCCTGGGTTATAATCAGGGCTTTGAAAGCAACATGGAGGCTGGGTGGTTCATGCCGGCCGCTGTTGAACAGCAAGCCATTCACAGCCCACTGGCTTTGATGTTTTGTGCTCGGCGATTTAGGCCAGGCCCTGCTGGGCAGTTGGTTCTGCTCCTGGGTGGGAGACCACGGGGCAGCTCTGCTGACCGTGCTGGGCTGGGACCAGCGAGTTCATGTGGTCTCAGGCCATCTGACAGGCTGGCCCAGGCAGTCACAGGGTGTTTGACAGGATTCCAGGGAATCCTGGGAATGAGGTCTGGGCTTGGGATTGGTACAGTGTCCCTTCCAGCATATTCCTTTGTGCACTGCAACCCACAAGGTCACAGCAGGGGCAAGGATGGGTAAATAGACTTGGCTTCTTGTTAGAAGGGCCTTTTCCACTCTCCCTGCTGAAGCAGGATTGCTCGTGGGTTCATTGTGAGCGCAGAATACAGCCTCCTCTCCTCCTTCCTTAGGTCCCCGGAATAAACCAGGGAGACCCCAGAACACAGAGGTAAACCCCACTGTTTTTCACATCTGACAACAAATGAGATGTTTTCTGTTGTCGTGCTTAGGGTGAGTGAGCAACTGTATGGATGGGGTAGAGGCCAGAGAGCTGCTGAACATTCTAGAAGGCACAGGACAGCCTTCCAGTTATCCCCCAATGACAAACACGGCATTCTTGCCTGAACTCCACTCGGTTGGAGCTTCCCTGGCAGCTGTGAGGCGGGTCTGGTCTACGCTCAGAATCTGAGCTCGCAAGGGGCTGCCACCCCTGTCTACTTCCCCAGGAGGCCGTTGGAGCCGAACACCGCTCGGCGTCTCGTCTCTTAGCAGCAAATTCTACAGAGAGAGTTGGTGGCAGTAAAAAAAATCCATCAGCTCCCATTTTCTTGGGTATTTAGGAAAATAACTTGTCTCCTGCAGGAGAAATTACATGAATTATATTAAAATCGGTGCTAAGGTACTAAAATTACATGCTCAGGACTCCCATCAAAGACTCCCTTTGTCTGGCAGGGTAATTTGAATGGCGGAAGACAATCACCACGGCCACCATCCTTTCACAGCTGGAAAGGAACCAGAGACTGGCTCAGCTGTAGCCTGCTGCACGTCCCTACTGTGTGAGAGTCTCATTTCCTTTGACACATGCAGATTTCATCAGAAAGCAAACCATCTGATACAGAGCCATGGAGGCCATGATGAGAGCTTTTAAAGATGCCCAGGTATAGGCGGAGACTTCACATTGTCCAATGGAGGCTGCCGCCTGCGTGAAGGGGCAGACGCCCCTGTCTCGGGGGCCGTGGGGATTGTCTCTGTTTCTGGGGCCAGCGCTCTGCTGGTTGGAACGAGATTGTACAGATTCAGATGTAGGAGGAGAGCAACGTCTTTTGCTTCCAATGCAGTAACGATTTTTAGCGGACAAGAAAAAAAAAACAATCATCCCTGTATTTACATATGAGAAAACCAAAGGACCGGGCAAAGCAACATCTGTTCTTGAGACTTTCCCAGTAAAACATGATGTTTAGGGGCAAATTGATGGATGCGTCATGTTGGGCAAGGCATGAGGGATGGGACAAACAGGGGCCGAGCTGGGTAGAGAAAATGGAGACCCTGGAGATGGACAACCTGGTTGGCATCCTCGCTTGTGTCAACAGTGCACTCTGGTTGTTTTTAGAAGAGTGGCTGCCAACCAGATGTGATCATGTCTCCCCAGGGACACCCAGGACAGGTATGTCACTGCATTGGGCAGGAGGATGCTCCTGGTAGGACAGGGATGCTGCTGAGCATCCATCAGTGCCCAGCCCCACATAGCAAAGAATGATCTGGACCATGAGTTCGAGGAGGCGGAGCCTGAGAAACCCCGTCCCCCAGCTTGCACTTCCTCATCTGTGAAATTGGCGTGGTCGCCGTCCATGCTGCCCCCCCCCCCCATGTTCCAGGGGTCAAAGGTGGTAATGAGTGGGAGGACGCATCCAGTAAACGGTGGTTTTCTTCATCGATTATTGACATCTTCAGGGCATCCTCAGACTGTTTCCTGACCGTTTTCTGCATCATAGCCACAGAATGTTCCCAAATGGCAAAATCTGAGCCTGCAACTTCTTGCCCTAAAAACCTCTTCCTAGCGATTTCCCTAACCCGATCTTTGCCATTGCATACTTCGGTCCCACCCTGCTCCCTTGCTACTCCCCACCTTGAAATGCAATGAGCCCTATCTACCTCTGTGCCTTTGCACACGCTGTTCTCCTTTGCTGAACCCACTCACCCCACGTCCTCACCTAGCCAACGTCTACTGGTTCCAATGGCCTCAGCTTCCAGCACTTCCTCCAGGAAGGCTTCCCTGACTGCTGTGTGGAAGAGCAGGTCCCCATCACCTGTGCTCCCATAGTGCCTTGGCTTCCCCTTATCCTAGAGCTTGTACTATTGCGTCATTGTTTCCTTTAAACATTTCAATTTCCTCCTCCACGCTGTGAGCATTTGCTCACTGTGGCAGTCTCCCTGCCTAGGATAGTATCTGCCCATTTAATATAGTTCAGCGAGGTCTTTAACCATAACTGCTTCCATTAGAAACTAATTGGCTTTGATTTGCTTTCCTCCTTCCTTGGGTCACTGTGCCCCAGTCGTGGTGATGAGCTATAACCTGAAAGAAGTCTTCAGAAAGAGTACAGCCAAGGGTCAAGATACTTTAACATCAGCCCATGGCCTTGACGTAAGCCAGAGGACTGGCTTCTTGCACAAACATAGCCACTGTTTGCTTTTAAAGGGACCCCACTTCTATTTTCTGGAAGTGTGTGGTCAGGATGGAATGAGGACTTTGAGAGTTGGGAGCAGCTCTGAGGTTTATGCCGTGGGTGTCCCTATGAATTTCATGTTCTCTGCAGGATGGGAGTCACCTCTGCTTGTCTTGAAGGGCCCTGGGCATCTGACACACACTTGTTTAAGGGCCTGGTGAGCGAGCCTTCCAGGTAAAACCTCTCTGTGCAGATGTGCAGGGTCCCCAGTGCACAGATGGGTAAACTGGACATTCTCCAAGGGGGTGAGGAACTGTGTCCACACAGTGAGTTAGCAACAAAGCCAGAACCAAAAAAAAAAAGGTGTAGCTTCATGGGAGACAAATTGTAGAAGCTGCAATGTCTTTAAATTTAGAAAACAAAGTTAGCTCCTGCCGGCGCTGTGAGACAATTTTGACGTCTTCTGAAAGTCACCGCTGCCATCCCGTTTTATTCTCCAAGTAGGAAGGCGAAGCTTGCAGGGAGGCTATGGGGCATCTCCTCTCCATTTATCAGTATTTCTGCCTCTCATTATACCCATGGCCTAGTTTTCTGTGGCTCCTTTGGATGTCAATGAGCGGACCGCATTAGGCATTGTCCTTGTAACTTTTTGAAGTTCTTCAGGCATTGTGAGCAAGGTCTCACACCCCAGCTGGGTGCTGCAGCCTACTTTGGCTCTGTTCTATTTCCTTAAGAAATCTAAAGGATGCTGGTGTCATCTTCCAAAGCAGAAACTGATCAAGAAAAGCTGCCCCCAGACCGAGAGCCACCCCCACCCTCTTCTCAGAGGCGGCGCCAAGATTGCTAAAATTGAACTTCATCGTGCAGGGGGCTACTGGGGCTACTGTCTTCTCAGCCATGGAAAGCAAGCCATGGCCCTGGGAGAATGGAGCATGATTTGGGGGAGGCAAGACCTTTGGTGCTCCATCTGCTGGAAAAAGAGCTAGCGCTGTCCATTCTAGCTCTAATCTGTGCTTGCTGGGGAAGCCGAGACCAGCCCATGTGGGCTGCATGAGCCCCAGGACACAGCATTCTGTCTTGGGACCAGATCTAGTCACTGGGGGACCTTCCAAAGGGGGCTTGGGCCTCCGTTTTCTTTATCCAACTGAGTGTACCAATGACTGGCGATTCTCAGCAGAAAGTGAGCTTGGCATGTGCTGGGCGGCAGGGGAACATGGACGGGATTGAGCTTTGAGGTTTGGAACAGAGTGTGTTATGCTGAGGGTTTGCTCCTCAGTGGGTGGAGGGAGCTCATGCAATCTAGGACTCCAGGAAGACCCACTCAAGCCCCAAAATCCCCCTTTGGATTTTAGAAATGTCAGTCTTAGCATCCATACTCCCAAGTCCGTGTGTCTTTCCACAGCCTCCTGTGAGGTGGAAGCACACGCGTCTGTCACACTTGCATCTGGGTGGATTACCCGGCCAGTTTCTCTTGACTGCCCATACTGCATGGGGTGAGGTGGAGAACCAAACTAAAAGAATCTCAGAGATGGTAGTCACTGCTCCTGGCTGTTGCAAACTCTGTCAATTGGTTCTTGGTTCCTTTCACCTGCCGATGCACACAAAACCAGTATCTGTGTTTTAGTAGGTTGAAGACTAGATGGGTTGAATTCCTTTCAATATGCCAAGTTGTTCAAAGTTGGGGGATTTGGTGCCAGACAGCCTGGATTCATATCCCAGCTCTACCACTGACGAGCTCTGTGACCTTGGCCAATCTATAGAACACACCTGCATCTCAGCTTCCTTAGCTGTCTGTGTGCACACTTGTACCATAGGCTTCTTGGAACGATTAAGTTAGACACATGGGTGACAATGTACCCTCTCCATTTCAAACACATGCAAAAACATCATTATTCCCTCTACTTGATAGGGATGTGTCAAAGGGATGGGGCGGGAGGGGGGTGGGCAGAGAGAATCTGAAAGAGCTCAGAATGGTCCAATCTGGAACACTGGGAACAAAAAGATAAAGCAAGGTTGTTTGTAACCTACGTGGAGGATAAATATCCTTGAGTCCATATCCACATGAATTCATAGGTAAATGGGGGAGAAAAAACAGCTGTCCCAGAAGAATCCTGAGTTGTTTATGTAGACACTCGACCCGCCAGGAGGAGGAAGAAGACTGCCCACTGCTGAAGTGGGAGCTACACCCAGGGACTTCCTTCCAAGGAGTATGGGAGGAGAGAGGGGAGGAAACCAGGGTGACTGTGCACTGGGGAAATGTGGCAGCCAGGTGATCAAGGTTAAACTCAACAGCACTCCACAGTGGGAAGCTTGGTGGCTTTGACGAGAATGGCATTTGTCGCCGAGGTCTTCCTCCCAAAGACCCATAACCCGTCTCATTATGAGAAAATCATCAGGCAAACCCAAGTAGAGAGGAATCCTACACTCTGTAACTAGTGCTCCTCACACCCATCACGGTTATCAAAAACAAAGGCTGAGAAGCTGTCACAGCCAAAAGGAGCCCAAGGGGACATCAACTAAATGTGACGTGGTGCCCTGGGTAGCATCCGGGCAGAAAAAAGGCACTAGGTGAAAATTTAAAACTAGGAAGGAACTATAGACTTCAGTTCATCAGCATGTATCAGTACTGGTTCATTAACTGCACAAATGCACCGAACTTACATAAATGTTAATAGGAGAAAGTGAAATGGCAGTCTATGGGAATTCTTTGCTCTTAGATTTTCTATAAATTGAGAAATGTTCTGAAAACTGAAATATATTAAAATTTATTATTATATTATTTATCATCTCTGGAGTTCTCTCCAGAGAGAAAAATTCAAGACTCCCTGGAGGGCCTATTGAGGCCAAACATCCGCTCCCATCGCTACCCCTCCGTTTGTTAGAGAAGTGGCTCCATACTGCGTGGTTGTGGTTGATGTGGCTTGCACAGAGCACAGCACAGGCAATCTGGCCTTCCACATGCTCCTCGCAAGGAATGCACAGTACCTCTGCAAATGGTAACCTAGCAGCGTGACAGAAGCCGTGTCTACCAAAGCAAAGTGTTCACAGATACCAGGAAATAGCCTCCGCCCCAGAGAAAACGGATGGCTTCTTGCTCTGCCAATATTGCTTGTACCTACTTTGGCTGAATCACTCTGCGCATCGGATTTCCATTCTTTATCTTCCCTTCCCATCTGTGAGCCCCAAGGTGGGAGATCATTTTCTCATTTATCTGTGTACTTCCAGGGCTTAATGCTATGCCCAGTATCGAGGACTCAAAAAAGTACTGTCTGATCGGAGGAGCTATCAACAGTATCTAAATTTGCAGGGCTGCAACTCAGCTTGATTGCCCGGGTCACGTGGGAAGAGATGGGGTAGCAGACTGTTTTCCAAAGATGGGCACCACATTGTATCTTATGCCATGTGCTTGCTTTCTTCCCTAAAATTAACTCACTAATACTTGAAAGACAGAGAGAGAGAAAGGGGGGCTGGGTACAGTGATCCGTCTTCCATCTGCTGGCTCACTCCCCCAAATGCCTGTAACAGCTGTGGCAGGACCACACTTAATTTGGGAGCACAGAACTCCACCGAGGTCTCCTGCATGGGTGGCAGGAATCCTTGTCCTGAGGCACCAACTGTTGCCTCCTAGGGTGTGCGTTGGCTGGAAGGTGGATCAGAAGTGGAGCAGGGACTTGAACCCAGACACTGCCTGGTGGGATGCAGGTGTCACAGGCGGCATTCTCACCACTGTGCCAAATGCCCCTCCACCCATGCGCTCTCCTTTCCACGTGACTTGCCACTTCCGTGACGGGGTGAAGTTGTATCCCTTTCTTTTGAAGTGGGCAACCTTTGCGACTGTCCTGACCAGTAACGAATGGCAGAAGTTCTGAGGCTGTGTGAGCAGTCAAATGGGTAATAGGCAGTCCGGGTGGTCCCCAGGTAGAAATTTGGAATAGCCAAGTGCCTGCTCCCCCTAAAAGCTTATCTTGAGCAGATCAAGCTTCCTTAGCAATCCCCAAATTTACAAATTTACCATGAGAATAACAAGGGGGCAGTGGTTGCATCTGAGCTCACAGTTCACTGTGAAAACAAGTTACCTATCCCACCCCTGGATTTTGTTTGTTTGTTTTAGCAGGAGCAAACCAGTGAGGGTAAAGGATTGTAAATCAGGTCTTTCGATGATTTTGTCCCCACCTGGTAACTCAATGCCAATCTGACAAGTATTTTTTCCCTTCGAAATTGTACTTAAAAACCTGAATGCCATGGGGCTTTTGGGGGTTCTTTCCTCTCTTGGAAAACCCCCCCCCCCCATGCTGCTCCAGCTGGAGGTCCTTGATTCTAATCAATACTTTTAAATCTCTTTGTCTCACACGGAAGAAGAATTTCCAAGCAGACAGCAAAGAACTGAGGTAACAATCTCTCGGCTGCTGTTTTCCCGTAACAGTTGGGTGACACAAACCCTGGTACTTCTCTGTCTTGCTCCCTGGGCAGCCCAGTCCCTCTGCTATGAGCGTGCCTGAGGCATCTGTGGGGAGGAAGTGAGCTCCTGGTCCACACGCTCAGCAGACACTTCCCAGCCATCCTGGAAGTGGGTTCTCTAGTCCCCAGCCAAGCTGCTCCAGCTAATGCCACGTGGGGCAGAAAGGAACCAACCCACCGTTTCCTGTTCAATTCGTTGTCTTAGACTCCTGATCCAACTCCATCATTGTTTTAAGTCACCGTGTTCTAGAGTGTATGCTGGAGGGGCTGGTGTTGTGGTGTAGCAGGTAAAGCCTCTACCTGAGATGCCAGCATCCCATATGGGCACCGGTTTGAGTCCTGTCTGCTCTACTTCCCATCCAGCTCCATGCCAATGTGTGGGAAAGCAGCAGAAGATGGCCCAAGTGTTTGGGCCTCTGCACCCACGTGGGAGGCCTAGAAGACTCTTGGATTCAGCCTGGCCCAGCCCTGGCTGCTGTGGCCATTTAGGGAATGAACCAGTGGATGTCTCTTCCTCTCTGTAACTCTGCCTTTCAAATAAAACAAATCTTAAAAAAAAATAAAAATAGAATGTACACTGGAATAGACAAGCAGAACAGATGGGCAAATAAAACCTCAGGTGACTGAAAATAAGACTTGAGAGTTATTTTATCATCCTTCCTACTTCATGCAAATAAAATAGGACATGGACACTGAAGTATATCATCATAGTGAGAATTGGCTAAGAGAGAGTCACATTTGGAAGGGAGTAACCCTCTAAATTATTAATAAATTAATCAATCATCAATGAACAGATTCATCAGTGGCAGGAATATCAGATGTGGTCCAAGAGCATGCTGGTCTAAGTGCTAGGATAGGTTGGTGAATGGGACATAGTCCCTTGTTATCACAAAGCTCACTTTTCTAGTCCAAAAACTTAGCAATCACACAAGTGCTGTGAATCACTCTAACCTCAGTGTTTGAAAGAACTAGGACGTTGCCCTGGCGATCAGCTCTTTGCAAGGGTGGGGAGCCCTTTCTCTACTGAGGGCCGTTTGGAGATGGATCACCTCATTCACAGGCCATACAAAACCAGCAGCTTCACATTTGCCTGCTGTAGACCTGCTGAATTTCAGGTCCAGGACCAGACCGAATGATTGCACGGCTGCAGGACAGACTCCCCCCACCCTCGGAGGGCCTGTGCCGTGGTTTGCTCCCATGTCCTCATAGCAGGCCTGGAAGGGTTGCTGTCCCGGGGGAGGGGTGCTTTCTACTCTCCAGTGTCTCTGCCCCCCCAGCCAGGGTTGACTGATGCAGGGGAAGACACCGACCCGGGCCGAGGCAGCCAGATTCTTGGAGCTGTAGGTATAGCTTGTGCACATTAGTGCTAGAAACAAGTTTCTCGACTCCTTCTGACGAGGCGAGTCCTGAGCTTGCCTTGTTCTCATAACCCTTAAGGCTGATGGCTCCTCCTCTAACTCCTCCCCCTTCTCTGCCATCTCTACTTCTTCTCGACTGAACCAGATGCCCCAGCATCTTTCTACTTCATTTTCTTGAATGCTAAAGCTTGCACTAGTTTGTTTGCACTGCTGTTAATAAAAGCAAACCTTTGCTAATACCAAGCACAAGAGAGATGATCCCCATCCCCGCAGGATGCCAGGGGCTAGAACCAGGACCAAGCAGCAGAGGCCGGCAGGAAACATTTCAGTGGAGCGTGGGAGAGGTCCACAGACGCAGGCAGTGTGTGCTCCATCCTGGGAGGCCACAGCCAGCCAATGCCCTCACCGTGCTGGTTGGAGCAGTAACCACTACCGGCTTTACTCACTTCCTGCTTCCTGGACATTACGGGCAGTGTCTCACAGGCACTATCTCACTCACTCCCCGCAGTCATCCCATGAGGGCGTGCTGTTGTTATTACCACGTGGCACACGAAGGCGCCAAGGCTGTGGATGCTAGGCGGCTCCCTCCAGGTCGTGTATCTGACATGCTAGATGGCCACTCGGGCTGTCTGAACTCAGGTGCAATGTCTCAGGTGAACCTTAGCCCTCTGCTGCCCTCGAAGCATGCGGGAGTTCACCTCCTTTGCCCAATTCCTTGTCCCATCCAGGACCCCAGAATGAAACAGGTGAAGCAAACCTGTCTTAGGTAGTTTGATCTGAAACGAGAGTGTTTCGTATGAAGAAAACTCTCTCAAGTAGCAGACACACCAGATTTGGAAGCCGCTGAGAAGCAAGGGGCTCTCTCTGTGCGGGGAGCAGCTCTCGCTAACTACAGCTGTGTTGCTGGCTCCTTCCAGTGTGGGCATTTGTCGGAATCGTTTTTCCTCTCTTTGAGAACTCAATTCGGTTTATTATTATTGTTGTTTTGTTTATCTTTGCAATGCAGAGCAACCCTCCAAATCGCCGGTGACTCACTCTGCGGTGGGGCTTGCTGCTCAGAGGGTGGGCTTGTGTGGGGGAGACGACCTCAGTGGCCAAGAGCTCGCTCGCTGTTTTCCAGAAAGAGGCATAATTACATTCCCAAGTTTCTGTTAGGAATGTGCGATTTTTTTTTGTTTAAAGAAACAATCGTACCTGATCATTTATCATTATTTTAAATCATCGAGAAAATGAAAGGTTCCTAGCATTCCCTTAATTGAATCAGGAGACAGACGTGGAAAGATCCCATTGAATGTTGAACAGACTCCAAGCGCCTAATCAGAGCGCTTACCCGCAGCGCACCTGTTCTGGCTGCGTCTCCCCGTGCCTAGCAGGTTGGCATGGAGGCCACCCCAGTGAATGCTTCTTTACTAAGATACTGAGGCACATTCCTGTTGCTGGGTGAACCGCCGAGCTTCTAGCTCTTGCCGGCTTTTGTGAGCTTCTTGTGATGTTTCCAAGGAGATGCCATTCAGCAGAAGGCGAAGGTGTTGGCTGCGTGTTGGTGGGAAACAGGGAGTCTTGTTTACTGAGCTGGCTCTGGAATTTGATTTCTCATCTTGTCTTCAAACCAGGGGATGCTTGAGTTTTGGACAGGACCGTGCACCTTCGGTAGTGTGTGTCTGAAACCCCCAGCTGGATGGGCCTGAAATCAACCATTTCAGGTACACAAGGACAAGAACCTAAGGCCTGCAGATGTGTGCGTTCTGCAGGCTTGGCAAGTGTTGGCCTCCAAACTGGGTGCAGTTCAAGTCCCATGCAGGGGCTAGTGAATCCACTTGGAGACCCCTGGGTGACACGGATAAGAACAGCTTCAAGTTAACAACTGCCTAGCTCGTGCCGGACATTGTTTGGGCAGAGGTTGGGTCATGGGTTACTGATAGGTCCACTGTTGACTGGGAAACCAAGCTTCGGGGTCTCTCAAACTCTGGAGCATTAAGAAAGTGCTTTAACCACAGAGAACTCAGCTGTGAACACCAGCCAGCTTACACTTCCTGCAGCCCAGAGCAGCCATTTTTAGGAAGATGGGAACTCACAACGAGCAGGCAAAAACTGCAGACTCCATGACCCTGGGGATTTTTTTTTTTTTGCCTGCTTTTCATTGCTATTACCTAAGAGCCTCTCATGTGACACAGGAGCAAGCCAACATTCTCTGGAGAGGGTCAGATAGAAGTCTCAGCTCCTGTGGGCCATTTGGTCTTTGCTGCACTACTCAGCTCTGCTCTGAGTCAACACAGCCATCGACGATAGCAAACCAAGGGATGTGCCTGTGTTCCAAGTAAAGTTCATTCATAAAAACAGGGCATGGCCCTTGGTCTGTAGTGAGTTAACTTGAACGCAGTGCACAGGAGGTGCCTCATAAACATTTGTTGAATAAACACATCTGATGTAGGAAGTTCAAATAAATGAAATTTAAAATAAAATCAATCTTTATAAAGCATTTGTAATAGTAAATGTGTGCTTACTATATTAATTCTGGAAAAAATAATATAAAGAAGAAA
The DNA here is from genome assembly GCA_949820135.1 of Sylvilagus floridanus. Classification (NCBI taxonomy): domain Eukaryota; kingdom Metazoa; phylum Chordata; class Mammalia; order Lagomorpha; family Leporidae; genus Sylvilagus; species Sylvilagus floridanus. The sequence goes on from OX463234.1 coordinate 38,099,478, forward strand.
GTTAAAAATCATGACAAAGATAATTGTGGTTAATAATTTGGTGTATTTATTTCCTTTTAGTCATTTTTCCTATATATGCTTTTTAAATAACAGAAGAAAGAGCTAGAATTCTTAAAATACCATGTTTTTGTTGTTTTTAAGGAAAATGACTGGAAACCAGCTTCCTTTGCGACTCTATCAAGAAGAGCAACTCTCCAGAGCAGTTAAAGAATCTACTCTAAGTTACCCAAACACCCCTACCCCTGGGCATCCAAAACTGGATTTTTATCTCTGATCCCAGTTCCCAAAAACCTTGAGAAGCCTACTGGATTCCAAAGGAAGATTTAATTAAAGTGCTCGGTAGAATTTCAGCAGTGAGCTCTGTGCTGCTTGTGTGTGTGGCATCGTGTAACCAAAGCATGGCCTTGCCCCCCTCGGTCTGGGTGCTGGGGTGTTCCTGCAGTGTTGGTCACACGGGCCAGGACATCTGGGGAATGGTTCTCCTGAACCAAGAAGAGCTGTGATAGTGAGTGACTTGGTCTGTGGGAGAGAGGGATGAGCAATGTTGTATTTCTGTAGTATCTGAAGAGCATAGCCCCACTCCCCACTACACACAGACACCCCAACATCCTGTGTGCTTTGAGGGTGTCTGACTCCCCAAGTGAACATTTCCAGCTGTGTAGCCCCTGTCACCATACACCACCACGTGCCCATCACACCCTGTCTTTTTCCATCACTAGACCCTCAACTGCCATAAGTTTAGCTCTGTATTCCTCATTCTTTTTAACATTTAAAAAAGATTTATTTATTTAAAAGGCAGTTACAGGGGGAGAAAGGGAAGGAGAGGGGGATGGAGAGGAAGAGGGAGAAGGAGGGGGGAGAGGGGAAGGGGGAGGGAGAATCATCATTCTTCCATCTGATAGCTCACTCTCCAATGTCAGGGGCTGGGCCAGGTTTGGGCTGAGCAGCTTCATCCGGGTCTCCCACGTGGATGGCAGGGGCTCCAGCACTTGGGCCGTCATCCACTGCTTTCCCAGGTGCATTAGCAGGGGGCTGGAAGGAAAGTGGAGCAGCAGGGACTCACAATGGGAAACTGGCATCAGAGGTGGTGGCTTAACCTGCTGTGCCACAGTGCCAGCCCTTGCAGCTCTCACTCACAGAAGCCAGAGAGCGCATGGTCTTCTAGATGAATCCCAAGGATGTGGAGAAGCCCACAAAGGCTCACGTGGGCTCTAAGGCTGCCAGGGAAGCAAGGGATGGCGACTCCCTCCCCAGATGGGGACCAGAAGGCCAGCAGGACACATTTCTTATTTTTATTTTATTTATTTGACAGGCAGAGTTCGATAGTGAGAGAGATGGACAGAGAGAAAGGTCTTCCTTCTGTTGGTTCAACCCCTAGATGGCCGTTACGGCCAACATGCTGCGCCAGTCTGAAGCCAGGAGCCAGGTGCTTCCTCCTGGTCTCCCATGCAGGTGCAGGGCCCAAGGACCTGGGCCATCCTCCACTGCCTTCCCGGGCCACAGCAGAGAGCTGGACTAGAAGAGGAACGACCAGGACTAGAACCCAGCACCCATATGGGATGGCAGAGGATTAACCAAGTGAGCCACGGTGCTGGCCCCAGGACACATTTCTATTTTTAGGTGGGTGATTGGCTAGGTGGGAAGGGGGGTGAGTGATTCACGTGCCTGAGGCACATCTGAGTGCCCAGTCTGGGCTCCTGCCGGTCTCTGTGATGCCTGTATGGAATCCCGCCTCCCCCAAGCACCCCCTCTTCTCAGATACAGCTCCATCTTCCCCTCGAGCCACTGAGCGCTTCATCTGGAGGCTTCCTTTTAGAGCAGAAGAGAGGAGCCTGGGCAGAGAAAGGGGCGGGGGTAAAGTGTGTGTGCACATCCTGCACCGGCTACTCCCCATTGAGCTCTCATCTGCCCTAGCCAGAAACACTGTTGGTGCTGCCTAGATTTTGGTGGCAATCACCACACTTTTCCCCCTGCATCTGCCTCACTTGAAGCAGTAGCTGGTCCCAAGTCAGCACTGTATACGTTTTAGCTTTTATTATTCCTGTTACTGTTGTCCTTTTGCTCATCTGGGCTATGGAAGCCAGAGTACTGAAAAGCATAAGCATTGGCCTTGCACGGACCCGCACATGAATCCCAGGCTCTGCCTCTTACAAACTAAACTTCATCGGGCATTTAAGCTATTTTATGATTCAGTCTCCTTATGTGAGAAATGGGGGTGATCATGGAGATCCTATGAGAGTTCTCACCATAGAGGAACTGAAACACCTGGTTGTCCATCTCACAAGATGCTGGCCTTTGATGAAGACCTTCCACTAGAAGATGTTTGCTCAGTAGTTCTACTATGGAAAACAACTGGTTGACCATGTTTTCCTTAGATTTCTATGAAGTATCTACAGTACACCTGCTGGTGTTTTTGGCAATGGGAAGTAGTTGAGAACTCACGCCCCATTAAGAAGAGATGGACAATGAACAAGAAAACCATCAAGCAAATAGATAATTTTAGATAGAGGTGAGCTTTGCCAATAAAGTAGAGTGACATGACGGTGAGAGGTGGCAGGCTGGGAAGGGCAACGTTAATAGGACAGCCAGCAAAGCCATCTATGAGGGACATTATTTGAGCCAAGAATTACAAGAAGGAGCTAGTTTCTCATCAAGAGAAAGAAAGATTTTTGACTTGTCTTAAATAGCAATAGGCAGGTTGAGGCTGTGACAATCCATCTTGGCTCCATGGAAGGGTAGCAGGAAGAAGAAGGGGAACAAACTGTACTCTCACCCACCATTTATAGAAGAGTTTCTTCAGGTAGCATCTGAACTCAAACTTCTGGAAGAAAACATTATGTCATACTGTTTGGGCCGGGACCACAGACTGGAAGTGAGACTCACAAAATTTGTGCAGTGTGAAGGTATTTCATTCTATTAAATCCTTCATGAATATATAAATGCATTGGACAAATAATCCTAAATATGAACTGCACAGAAGTCTTTACACAAGATGCATGTGCAGGCATGGTGACACAGCATTATTTCTATTGGGAAAATATTACATACAACCCATCTGTCAGTCTATGGAAGACTGATGAAAAATGATGGTTCCTCCAAAGAAAGGAGTAGTAACACATATAACAGTAATGTAGCTATCGAAAGGGTGAAGCAGATCGACACACACTGAAATGAAACATTAGGGTGATGATCAAAACTCTGTACTCAGTGTGCTTCTGTTAGTAAAAAATGTGCCTTTAGCTATTTTTCTGTATTTGAATCTGTAGCTATATTTGATTTTTATCTATATGTATACCTCAATCTACAACTATATTTTTATAAAAACAATGTTTATATCCCTCATGTCTACTTTTAATAAATACAACATTCTGGCAAGATTCCTTTGTTGTCTTTTTGGAGAACTGGAAGTGGGATTGAGTCAGGAATGAGAGGACAATTATTCTTTTTTATTTTTAATTTGTTGACAGGCAGAGTTAGAGAGAGACACAGAAAGGTCTTCCTTTTCCGTGAGTTCACTCCCCAAATGGCCGCTACGGCTGGTGTGCTGCACCGATCTGAAGCCAGGAGCCAGGTGCTTCCTCCTGGTCTCCCATGGCACTTGGGCCATCTTCCACTGCCCTCCTGGGCTACAGCAGAGAGCTGGACTGGAAGAGGAGCAACTGGGACAGAACCCAGCACCCCAACCAGGACTAGAACCCTGGATGCCGGTGCCACAGGTGGAGGATTAGCCAAGTGAGCCATAGCGCTGGCCGGACAATTACTCTTTATTTAAAACTATTTCACTGATTAGAAAAACCTATTTGTATGTATCACCCTCAAAAAATTTTGAACTAGTATCCACCAGGTTAAAATATATATTTTCAAAATTAAGAAAAAAGCAGCCAGCTACAAAGACACACAGAGCCTGGGGTTGGAGGTAAAAGTTAATTAACCAGACAGACTCTGGGTTTGACTCAACAGTAGCTATAGGATTCAAAGTTTTAATCTTCTAAGATGCTCCATACAAAGAGGCACCCAGACTGGGTCCTCCCAAGCTCAGTTATTTTGAGCTGAATCAGAATGGAGAGGAGGGAGGGTACAGGCGGAGGCCAGCACAGGCTCTGATCCTTTGGCGCAATAATTGGGCCGTGAGGCATCTTCTGAAGCCATGCACCAGTGCCTGCCGAGAGCGCCCAAAATAACCCGGAGGGCGTGAAAGAAGAGGGAAGAAAGCAGCATTTCTTAAACACTTTCCTGGTATCGGGACTTTACAAAGATACTGTGCTTCCTTCTTATGAGATCCCATTGAGCATGGGCGGAAACCGAGGCCTGAAGGCTGAGGGACTTTGTTCAAGGTCATCCAGCTAACGAGCAGGAAGCCTAGGACTTGAGCCTGGGGTTGGCTCTGAACCATTAGCATCGTTTCCCTTCACTGTAACTTGCAGGTTGAGGTTTGCCTCGAACAGGAGGGATGAGGCCAGTTCCTAGGTAGCATGTCAAATCCCAAGACGAGGGAGCTCATCTTCCAGGAGCATCATTAATTCCTAATGAAAAGTAATTGAGGTAAATACAGATGTAACAGGAAGTCAAATGCGAAAGTCCCAAGAGTTCCTAAGAAAAAAGATCAGCTGTCAGAGAAATGTGTTCTTTGTTTCCAAGTCCATTCCCCATTGTCTCTAAGCATTTATTCTATGTGGTCACCAAAGGCACTGTGTGATACCACCTTCTGAATCCCCATGTCCCAAATGTTGCCTTAGATTATAAATCCCCCTTGAGACCAGGCTAGGAGGGCCAGAGATATAGGTATGCAAGTCAATGGAATGGAATGCCTTCCATATACAAGCACGCAATGAACCCTGGATGGAGATAATGGAAATATACATATTTTGTCCAACAGGGAGGAGGAAGTTTAGAGAGCTAAGACAAAGGTACAGACTACATGTTGGACCCGTGCTACCACTCCTGGGTCCTGTGTCCCTAGCAGTCATTGCTAATCAATTGCTAAATGACTAGTCCAAACTGCTGACCCACAGAATGGTGGAAGAAATAAAATGATTATTGTTTTGAACAAGGCGCTACGTTTTGGGGTGGTTTGTCATGCAGCAACATAGAACTGGTGCCCAATCTAAGCAGAGATGGGTATCAGAGTCCCACCAGCCTCACTGGCCAGAGGCTTACCTTTAAAAAGTCCAATTGGGCAGCTTTGATATGCAGGTTAAGATATTTCTGAATATGGGTCATCCTCATTTGAGGCTCGTATTGTCTTAGATTATGAGTCTTCAAACCTAGGGCCTCTTTTAAGATTTCTTTAATTTATTTGAAAGGCAGAATTAGAGAGGAGGAGAGACAGAGAAAGATGTTCCATCTACTGGTTCACTTCTCAAATGGTCACAACGGCCAGGGCTGGGCCACACAGAAGCCAGGAGCTTCTTGTGGGTCTCCCATGTAGGTGACAGGGGCCATCTTCCACTGCTTTCCCAGGCGCATTAGCATCTGGATTGGAAGTGGAACAGCTGAGACTCTAACTGGTGCCTATAGGGCATGTCAATGCTGCAGGTATCAGCTTAGCCCACTGTGCTATGGAGCTCACTCCCCTGGCTCTTCTTAAGCCCAAGGAAGCCTCAGACCCAAGCCTCTCCCAGCATGACAAGGAGTGGAACGTGGAGGATGGCTTGCTCCGTGTTTTTCCATGTATGACAAGCTGCTTCCCAGAGGAGGCCCAGTTACATCAAGGAGCCGAGGTTCAGAATCCATGACTTGGGGCAGCTTTCATCAGGGCCACAGCACTTTTACATATTTGCATGTCCACATCCCTTGTCAAACATATATCATTGCCTGCACGCTCAGTTCCACTCCAACACTGTTTTGGAAATGGATTGGCCGATCTTGAGTTGAGGAGTGTGTTTGTTCCTTGGCGGAAAGAATCAACTGCGTTTACAGAGTTTGAGATCCTCCGCTGTGTATGCTGTTTTTCAGTGTCCTTTGCAGAAGGTGGAGTCGTTTTCCTAGAAGGCAGTTTTGGCGATCCTTAGCCAGGGCCGACTGCACGCCTGCCAGGAGGTGGCCCATCTGGCTGGAGACGGGGCAAGGGCTGGCTTTGAGGCTTGCCAGTCTGGGTGAGTAGCCAGCACAGAGCGACACCTTTGAAGGGCTTCACTGGCTCCCAAGGTCACACCAGGGCCCTCCTCAAGTCCAGCCTCCTGGGGAAGGGGCGCTGTGCACCCTGGCTCCTGGCCCACCCCTCGCTGCTTCTTGGCATGGCCCTTCCCTTTGCTTCTGCAAACCCAGAGCGCTCCTGGTGGCGATGGCTGGGGCCAGAACAGCGCAGGCTCCCCTCACCGCAGGGCGTCTGACTGCTTCATTCCACCTTCTGCTCCAGCACATTCTTCTGTCTCCTCTCCAAGACCTGGTGCTCAGCAATCTGGCCCGAGCGGGAAACTCTCTGCTCGCTCCCTCCCTTCTCTCATGCCTTCAGTCATGAGCGACCCGTTTTCTCTTCTGTCATCTCTTCGGTTCCCTCACACACGGGAGGCAGACACTGGGCTGGGATTCAGGAGGCAAAGTTCTGTGACCTTGAGGAGACAAAGTTCTGTGACCTTGAGAACCTTGCCTCTGGTCTTGGGGCCTCTGCTTCCTCAACAGAGACCAGGGATTTGGCTCCAGTGCCCCTCAAACCAGTGCCACCTGCATGGTGGGCCCAGACTCCACGCAGATGGAGCCTGCCCAAGGCTCTGGCCTGAGACTGCTCCTCTCTTTGCTAAGACTAGCCAGTGTCACGGCTGAATACCACCAAACTTAGGCTTTGTTTTACATAACAAGGAGGCTTGCTGACGACTGAGAGCGTGGTTGAACTGTCTTGTTTGTGTCCCATCTCACACAATTAGCAGCACAGGGACCAAAGAGGAAACCCTGGATTTGAGACCCTCCCCCCAGACCCACTTAGTTTCCACACTTCTATAATTACTCCACCCCTTTGTGCTCTACCTCTGCTGAGTTGTTTATGTTCCTCCCATTTGGCTTGCCATTGGGTCCATTCCAGGCCAATGCCACCACGATGGCCAAATGAACTTGGGAGGTGGATGTCGGACAGCGCTAACACTTCCACACTGGATTCCCCTTCTCTCTCCCGACCACCTCTGTGGGCCTGGCTTCCACCTGATCCTAAGGACGTGTGTACTGAGACACAGGCACATGCATTCGAGAGCATTGCTCTCAGGCTGGAAGATGAATGGATATGCAGAAGGTGTTCAACTGCGTCCAGCGAATGTTTACTGCGTGCATTGAGACCACCTCTGTTCTATGTGTAGGGGAAACAGCAATGGGGAAGACAACGGGAAACCAATCCGTGGTGGGGGAATGGGGATAGAATATGACTCCCTCCCCACAGAGATGTTCATATCCTAACCGCGTGGAACCTGCGGTCACGTGATGTTACCTGGCAAAGCGGAGTGAAGGCATGAGATGGAAGGCAGGTGGCAATAGGTGTCCTTAAGATAGGGACATCACCCTGGCTTATCCAAGCGGATCCCATGTAATCCCAAGGGTCCTCAAATGGGGGAAGAGACACACACACAGAAACAACTCTGCGGGAAACATCCGACCTCCATGACCGACTTGGAAATTGGTAGGGAGCCCAGGGGGGTAGGCAGCCTCTCAAAGCTGGAGGAGGCAAAGAGGTGGCTCCTGCCCGAGAGCCTCCAGGAAGGGCACAGCTGTGCCGGCACCTTGACCTCTTGCGCCTCTGACCCCCAGGATGGTGAGATAATAACTTGTGTGGTTCTCACCTACGACTTTGTGTTGATTTGTCATAGCAGCAACAGGAAACTAACACACTAGTCCTCCCTTACCATAGTGGGTGTCTTTCAAGAACCTCAGAGGAGAGTACTGAACCCGGTATCTCTACCTATAAATCTATATATTCGTATGTGTTTTTCTAACATGTTTTTCCATACATACATACATACCTATGATAAAATTGAATCCAAGTTAGGTATGGTAAGGGATTAGCTGCTAACTAACAGGACACTCATAACAATATACCATAATAAGAATATGTGAATGTGATCTCTTCAAAGGATCTGATTAGACTTTCACTTTTTCCTTTAAAAGAGGCACTTATGACTTCTCTTTGGCATATCTAGCGTTGCTCCTCTTGTGATTGTGGGCCACCATTACGTTTGTCAAGAGTTACTTGAACACAGTCTCTGACCTGCCAAGGCAGCCCATCTGATACCCGAGCTGGCTACTCAGTGGTGAGTAGCATGTAGAGCATGGACACACTGGACCAAGGGATGAGTCACGTCCTGGGTGGGATGGAGCAGGATGTCGTAACGCTGCTCAGTTTACAACAGGAACTGTTTCTGGAATTTTCTATCTCCTAAGAATATCTTCAGGCTGCCGCTGATTGCAGGTAACTAAACTGTGGGACGTGAGAACTCAGGTCCAGCGGGAGGGACTGCTGGACGATGGGATCTCAGAGGAGCGCAACCTGCCTGTGATGCCCCATTGGCTTCCTGCCAAAGGCGAGGGCATGGATCTGAAGCACTTGGGGTGTGCATGCGTGTGCAAGCGTGGGTGTGTGTATGTGTGTGTACGTGCATGTGTGTGTGCCTCACCTCTTCAAATAATTTAGTCACCAAGTTTCTCAAAAGTTCGTTTCAAGTGTGGGCACTTTTTTTTTTTTTTTTTTTTTACTGGAATAAGATCTCTGGTTCTTTTCCTCCCCTCTCCCTCCTCCCTCTCTCCCTTCCATTCCCCCTCCTCCTCCTTCCCTCCCCCTTCTCCCCCTCCTCCCCCTCCTCTCCCTTCACTCCCTCTCCCCTTCTCCTCTGCCTTATCTCTCTCCTTCCTCAGGATCAAAGCAGTCAGGCTTCAGACTGAATTATTTCGACTCCCCATAGGCAGAGCGTTTCCAAGAGGAGTGATGGGGCAGGGCTGAGCGGCCCCAGAGAAAGTGCAATCACAGACGAGCCCCCATACGGTGTCCCATGGGCTCCATGTTGGGAGGACATCAGCGGGCGGGGTGGTCCGGCTGGGTGGGGACAGAAGCCCAGCCACAGCCATGGAGCCCCACCTTCTGGTCTCAGCTCCACCTCCCCAAGTTTGGCACCTTCCATGGCTTCCTCCCCTTTGCTGTCTCTGCTTTCTGATCTGCAGGGGTGACCTGAATGTTCCTTGAGATAAGGCAGGTAATGAATAATACCTAAATCTGAGGAATATTTAGGCAGAGGTCTCTAGGTGCTTAGCATCTATTAATTCATGAATCTGACAACACTACGAGGTTGGAATGTTATCCTATTTCACAGTTGATGAAATGGGGCGGGTGTTTGGAGCCATCAGCCTGCTCCAGAATCCGCTCTCGTGACCCCACGGTGCCCTGCCTCTCTTACATAGTACTAAAGTATTCAGTAGGCATGCAATAAATGCTAGGGCATTTGCAGGGCAGGCTTGGCCGCATGTAACAGCACCAAATGCAACCTGAGGGTGCAGTTACTTCTGAGGCAGAAAACGTGTTCTGAAAAGGATCAGATAGGTAGGAAGCATTGCAGCTTTGTGGACCAGCAAGGCCTAAGCAAACTGGTATGGCTATGTTCCAGTCACACTTTATTGGCTAACACAGTGTTAGTGTGATTCACAGACCCTTGACCAGCTCAGCCCTTTAATTTTACAGATGTGGGGAGGCCGGCTCTGTGGCACAGTGGATTAAAGCCCTGGACTGAAGCGCCAGCATCTCATATGGGCGCCGGTTTTAGTCCCGGCTGCTCCTCTTCTGATCCAGCTCTCTGCTGTGGCCTGGGAAAGCAGTAGAAGATGGCCCATGTCCTTGGACCCATGCACCCACGTGGGAGACCCCGAGGAAGCTCCTGGCCCATGGCTTCGGATCAGCGCAGCTTCGGCCGTTGCGGCCATCTGGGGAGTGAACCAGAGGATGGAAGACTCTCTGTCTCTACTTCTCTCTGTAACTCTGTCTTTCAAAGAAATAAATCTTTAAAATATATATATATATATATATATTTTTTTACAGACGTGGGAACAGATTCCAAGAGGCAGTGACTTTCCCCAGACCTATGGAAGTTATCTGCAGAGCTGGTCCGAATCGTTGGTAGGATAGACGGATGGTCCAAACGTCCCCATTCGGCACCTCCTTCCTGCATCCGCTTATCTTGCAGTTCAGCTTTGCAGTGGCTTCCACCAAGAAGTGGAATCTGCACGTGTTTTCCCAGCCCTTGAATCTGGGCTGAGCTGCTGACTTATTTTGGCCAATACGATTTGGCAGAAGTGGCTGTGAGAAGGTTCTCAGGACTACAGGATGCCTTGATTGCTTCCTTTCTCTCTGGGAACCTGCCTAAGAGTTCTGAGAACGAGGCTCGGCCCAGCTGCTGGATGATGGGAGGTACATCTCAGTCATCCTCTGACATCAGCCGACCCCAGCCCACTACCAGACCACATGAGTGAGGTCACACAGGTGAGGCCCCTCCCAAGCAGGTGATGACAGCCACGTGAACAAGCCCTGCCAAGATCCGCCTGGCCTCTCCCAGACCAAGATCCACCTCGCTGACCTACTAGCAGCAATCAGTGTTCATGGTTTCAAGTCACTGAATTTGGGGTGGTTTGTTACACGGCGCTAGCTGACTGATGACCTGGATCCCTGGATTCCACACTGCAATTCTTCTCTCCATATTTGTTATCCCTTTCTCGTGCTTCTAAGAGCAGTGACTTGATCTCTCAAAGTCCCCCCCATTCCCAAGGAGAGACTGATGGATTTGCGTCACTATGGAACCAGAAAGCCATCTTACGACAGCTTCTAAAAAAAAATAGATAGGATCTTCAGTGACACTTGGAATCTCATTTTTCTCTCTAGTGCCCCAGGCTCCCCCACTTAAGAGCTTTGCCATATGGCAGTGTTTTTCTGGGCTCCTCTGATGCACAGAGCCATTTGACACTGGAGACTTGGGTGTGCTCGGAGATATGATCTCAAAGTCCTCAGACTTAGCACCTGTAGCTACACCAGGTGCCCGTGGCCCATAGAGGAGAGCAAAGCCTGCTGTGTGTCTGTGGTTCTGGAGACGGCTTGAAAACTAAGACAGAAATTCCTTTTAAATACCTTAGGTGCCTGCCTCCCCTTTGGAATATCCCCGAAGTAAGAATTTTTAAGAATTACTTTTTAAAAATTTATTTGAGCGGGAGAGAAAGGGAGATGGACAGAGACAGGGAGAGGGAAAGGAAGAGTATTCTCACCTACCAGTCTGCTCCTCATATACCTTGACATGGCCAGGGCTGGGCTGAAGCTAGGAATCAAAAACTCAATCTAGGTCTCTCATGTGGGAGGCAGGAACCCAAGTACTTGAGCCATCTCTGCTGCCTTCCAAGGGGTGTGTTAGCAGGAAGCCGGGGTCGGGGCGGTTGTGGGAGTGGAACCTGGTACTCCGCAGGAATCTTGTGAACTTTGAGGAACAGCCCATTCTCGCATATAAGTTGAAAACGATGGGTACCTGTTTTCTCATGAAGACCGTCAAGGGACTCAGCAAATGTTCCTGCCCTTGACCTTGAATGAGAAACGGATACAGAGTCTATTGCGGCAACTTCCTCATGCTAGTTGTGGTCTTGATCCTAGCCACAACCTTGGTGCCCAGTGTTGATAGTGTTGGGCCTGCAAACTGTGGTGTCTTCTACTGGATATGCTCCAGGGATGAATTTTCCATGTTGCGCCTGGCTGCATAGCTTTTAAATCTGTAACCTTCCAGTTGCAGGAGGGTCTGTTGAGTTAGTCAAACTTGCTTTAAATAAAACTTCCTGTTTAAAATAACCACAAGGTTTCTGTTGCTTGCAATGTAAGTTTTAGACTTAAATAATTTTGGGAGGCATAAACTCTTTGGTTTTGGGAATCCTCAGATTTAAGACTGAGTTTTCTTCTTTAAGGATTTTATTTATTTGAAAGAGTGACAGAGAGGGGGATACATACACACACACACAGGGTGGGGGCTAGGGCAGTATTTTCTATTCACTGGTTCACTCCTCAAATGGCTGCAATGGCTAGGGCTGTGCCAGGCTGAAGCCATGATCCTACAGCTCCAGCCTGGTTTTCCACATAGATGGTAAAAGGGTCCAAGCGCTTGGATCATCTTTTGCTGCTTTTCCAGGTGCGTTAGCCAGAAGCTGGATGGAAGTGCAGCGGCCAGGACTTGAACCAGTGTTCTGATGTGAGATGCCAGCATCGCGGGTGGCAACTTAACCTACTGTTCCACAATGCTGGCCCCATTTTTCTTCTTATAAAATATGCTAAAAGTGTGTGTGTTTCCATAGCACGTGAGTAACGGAGGAGGACAATGAGCCCACAGCACTGGAGCCTCCAAGTGGCATCCAGTGATCCCACCCATTAATGGGCAGTTCCCTCTTACATGGCACCAAGATTAGTCCATGTAGCCAAAAGCAGAACACACAAGTGATGTGCTGCCATTTCTTATATGAAGTTATGAAAGCTGTGGCTTCTGTCCCGAGTGTCCCCTTACCCTTCTTGCTTTGGGATCCATCAACTCTAGGGGAAAAGCAAGTTGACAAATCGCGAATAAACCCATGGGGCAGTCCATGCAATTTGCAATTGTGCTCTCTGGTTAAATGCCAGTGAAAAACCAAGGTTTTCCAAAACCCATGTGGATTTTCCACCTCCATTGAGTCGTGAGATGATGGCAGTTCTGGCCGACAGCTGGGCTGCAACCTCACAATATAATCTGAGCCGCAGCCTCTGTTCCTAAACTCTCCACCCTTGGAATCCCAGTGAGATAATAAGCATTTGTGCTTCTATCTCGCTAATTTGTGGGTGTGGAGGTAATCTGTAACAGCCATAGATAACCAATCCTCAAGGTTCCATAAAATGTTTTTGTTAATATATATAATTGATGAATGAAAAGCATGATACAAGGACAGTAGGGGGATTTAAAAATTTAAGACTTTATTTGAAAGGTGGGGGCTAGCGGGGTGGGGGGGCAGAGATTTTCTGTCTGGTGGTTCACTCCCCAAATGGTGGCAACAGTGGGATCTGGGCTAGGCTGAAGCCAGAAGCCGGGAACTCCATGAGTGACAGGAGTTCAAGTACTTGGGCCATCAGTGTTTCCTAGGTGCATTATCAAAAAGCTAGGTTAAGAAGTGGAATAGCCAGGGGCTCAGCTAGCATTCTGATGTAGCTGTCTGAAGCATCAACTTAACCCTTGGTACCACAATGCCGGCCCGAAATGTGGTCTTCCCCTACTTATACAGTAAGTAATCAGGTAACACTCAAATGGATGATAGCAGTTATACATAAACAATTCCTACACATCTGTATGGTAAAGATCAGTTACCCGATAGAAAAAAGGGTGCGTGATGGTGGGTAAGTCACTTGACCAGGTCCCCCATTTATAAAATTGCTGTAACAGCAGTGTCGCTTTTACAGGGTTATTAAAGTGGTGCCGTTAGTTCTGTGTATCCATTACTTAAGGCTTATAGACAATTTCCAGAAAAACAGTAATAAGAATAGATGTCCTACATCAGTAATGATTGGAGGTAATGGATCTATCAGGGCCTAAGATAATGTCTGGCACATCATCAGAGCTCAGTAAATGCTTGCTGAATGGGAAAGACTTCAACAGATGTGACCGAGAGCTTAGAGGGTGCACACGTGCAATGGGCGAGCTTCCAGCAGAAAGAACAAGGGACATGGCATGAGGAAGCGCTCCTGGCTGCCTCAGAGCGAGCGTGGATGCTGTGCGATTGGAACCCAGTGGGCAAGGAACAGAGGTGGAAGTGTGCGCACAGAGGTCCTGCATGGTGTGGCCAATGTGCTGCCCATCGTCAGGACTGGTTCTCGCTCAGGGAGGTGTGAAGAGCCAGTGGCAGGCTTTGGACACGAGAGGGATGTCATGGGACACACGCTGGTGGCTACGCTGTCACAGGGTCCCTTGTCAAAAGGCGTTGTGCTGGGTTTGTTGCCCTGTTGGTGAGATCTTGAAATCCTGAGTCATCTCTGGCTAGGAGCTTTGCATCTGCACTGCTCACTGGGTCCCGCAGATTGTCTGGCCAGTCCCGGATGGAAGCCCCGGGACTTGTCTGCAGACTGCATGCGGGGCTCGAGAGAAAGGGAGGTGTCATCTGTCGCCAAGAGTTTTGGCCTCAGCAATGGAAGCCGAGGTTACAGCAGAGTAAAATGAGAAGAACCGAGACACAACCAAGGCTGGGAGAGAGAGGGGCTCACAGAGAGGGCCTTTTCTAGAATAGGGGTCCCTTGGGAGCCACGCCGAGGTCCCCTTTGGGGAAGATGTTCTCGCCCCGGGTTTCCACCAGGGAGCTGCTTCCCTCCTAGCCTCACTCGAGCCACATTGGCCCATCAGCAGCAACAGCAGCTGTGTCCTCCTAGGGGACAATGGTCTGACCTCAGAGGGAAAAGTGATGCACATGCCGCCCACTTATTTTTAGAAATGCTCATCCCTCCCCAGTGGCAACTGGGAGATCTGGATGAAAATTCCCAGGCTGAATGCATAGGGCTGAATGCAAACCTTTAATTAAGAGTTGAAGACTTTAACTGCCTATAAGTTGGTTTCATTCCTAAATCCTACAATTTTAAAAGAAAAAAAAAAAAACTTAAGTGGACACAAAATACCATGCAAGACAAAGCCATGGACGTGTTGAGCCAGAACAATTGTGGCATCTTTGGCAGTCAGCACTCACTGCTCTTCAAATTGTTGCAAGAAAAGTGCTCTCCCCATCTGAACTGTAGGTTTTTCTCCACGCCAGCCAGTTTCACTGACTCAGCAGGGAATATTTGCTTTCTCTCTCCCCCTCTCCCCCTCCCTCCCTCCCTCCCTCCCTCCCTGGGTGTAAAGGTGAGCACCCTCCCTCCCTCCCTCTCTCCAACACCCCTGCATGCTGCTGTCATGGCCACCTCTGTCTTCCTCCGAGCTCTGCCTCCTGGGTGTCCCAGATGAACCTTATGATGAAGTGAGGCTTCCCTTCTTTGACTTGGCCCATGAAACGTGTTTCAAAGACACAAATTTGCCATGATTTGTCGGCTGGAAGCACAGGCTTCGGACAGCAGTGAGGAGTGCTGTGCTTAGGATGCCAACTGCTGACATGACTGAAGGGGAAAGAGCCCTGGCGTCCCCCCGATGTTAATAATGTAAGGTTTGGAAGTGCTCACCTTTCCACCCAGGGAGGCTGTTGGGAACTTGTGCAGCGGGGGAGGCAAAATTGCTGAGACAAGTGGTGGCGGAAGCAAGCTCACTGGCCTGGACCCGATTCCGCCAGGGGAGCAGCTGTTGAGTGTGCTGGGGATGCAGCCAACTCAGGAAGAACTGGGGAGCGACGGGGCATCCCGCCCACCCCTGAGGACGCACGGGGACCTGGGAGCTGAACATTCTCCTTGCCATAAAAAGGATTATTGAGACAAATGGCTCCTTCTCTATGAAAAAGGTAAAATAAATATGCAGTATTAATATTTTTTTTGTAAAAGAGGATTTATTTGAAAGGCAGAGTTATAGAGAGAGGGGGAGAGTTATATCTGGAGAAAGAGAGAGAGAGATCTTTCATCTGCTGGTTCACTCTCCTAATAGCCACAAAGCCAGGCAGCAGCCAGGAACCTGGAGTTCCTTCCTGGTCTCCCATGTGGGTAACAGGGGCCAAATACTTGGGTCATCTTCTGCTGCTTTCCCAGGCACATTAGCAGGAAGCTGGATAAGAAATGGAGAAGCTTGGATTTGAACTGATGCTCACATGGGATGCCAGAGTTGCAGGTGACATCTTTACCCACCATGCCACAACACTGGTCCCTAATATGTCCTTAATAAGCACTTAATATCCATAAGCAATTGTTTTAGATTAGTTTATTCATTTGAAAGGCAGAGTTATATACAGAGAGAGGGTTAGTGGGAGAGAAGGAGATATCTTCCACCTGTTGGGTCACTCTCCAAATGGCTACAATGGCCAGGCTGGGCCATTCCAAATCTAAGGGCCACGAGCTTCTTCCAGGTCCTCCACATGGGTATAGGGGCCCATGGACTTGGGCCATCTTCTGCTTTCCCAGGCTCATTAGCAGGGAGCTGGATCAGAAATGGAGCAGCTGGGACTCGAACAGGCACCATTTGGGATTCTGGTGGCATGGGCGGCAGCTTTAACTATGACACAATGCTGGCCTCTGTAAGCAATATTAATAATGTTCTTGCTATATACTAGATTATTTCAAGGACAGTGGTCAGCAAACCTTTTTATAAATGATCAGGCAATAGATATTTTAGGCTTTTGGACTTGTGTGGTACCCATCGGAGTTCGATATTCAACTCTGCCACTGTAGTGCAAAATTGACTTATTTAAAGATTTGTCTTACATATACTCTCAAGAAGGATTTGAATAAACTTGACATAGATACTTGGGGGTTGGCATTGTGTTTCTTCTCTGGTTCTTCAACTAATTCCTGTGTGTTCTACAAAAATAAATGATTAGCATAACTGGGAAAAAAAAACAACCATAGATAGTATGCACATAAATAAGTTGTGAATGAGTTCTAGCAAAGCTGTTTGTGGACCTGAAATTTAAATCATTTTTTAGGTGTTGAGAAGTATTCTTTTGATTTTTCAGTCCTTTAAAAATATAGAAGCCATTTGGAACTTGTTGGCTCTATTAAGAACAGGTGGAGGCTTTATCTGGCCCTTGGGTGATGGTTTTGCTGATCCCTCTTTTAGGTGCTTTGTACATGTTAATTATTTGACTTCTTAGGACCCTGTAGGAGCCCCACTGGTCAGATGAGTAAGTTGAGGCACAGAAAAGGCAATCAATTGCCAACTCCATGGGTTTCATTGGGTCCCTTTTCCCCAAAATTCCTATGTTGAGGTCCTAAACCCCAGTACCTCAGAACATGGCTTTTACTTATTTTATTTGACAGGTAGAGTTATAGACAGTGAGAGGGAGAGACAAAAAGGTCTTCCTTCCATTGGTTCACTCCCCAAATGGCCGCCATGGCTGGCGCTGTGCTGATCCAACGCCAGGAATCAGGTGTTTCTCCTGGTCTCCCATGGGGTGCAGGGCCCAAGCACTTGGCCCATCCTCCATTGCCCTCCCAGGCCACAGCAGAGAGCTGGCCTGGAAGAGGAGCAACTGGGACTAGAATCGGCACCCATATGGGATGCTGGTGCCACAGGTGGAGGATTAACCAAGTGAGCCATGGCGCCGGCCCCAAATGGCTTTTATTTTTAAAATAGGATTATTGTAGATATAATTTAGATAAGGTCAATAGGATGGACCTCAGGCCAATATGACTGGTATTCCTATAAAGGGAAATTTTGACCCAAAAATGCACAGAAGGAGGACCCCCGTGTGACAGTGAAGGAAGAACCTGGGGCTTCCGTGAGCTGAAGACTGCAGACTGTAAAGCAGCAGATGCCAGGGGAGATGCAGGGAGCAGGTTCCCACTCACGGCCCCCAGAAGGAACCAGCCCGCCCACCATGCCAGGCATCTGTGTCTCTGGATTCCAGAGCTATGAAACAAATTTCTATTGGTTAAGCCTCCCAGCTTGTCTTTTTTTTTTTTTAAACATTTATTTATTTACTTGAAAGAGTTACAGAGAAAGAGAGAGAGAGAGAGAGAGAGAGAGAGAGAGAGAGAGACGTCTTCCATCTGATGGTTCACTCCCTAGTTGTCCGCAAAACCCGGAACTGCGCTGATCCGAATCAGGAGCCAAGAGCTTTCTCCGGGTCTCCCATGTGGGTGCAGGGGCCCAAGAACTTAGGTCATCTTCCACTGCTTTCCCAGGCTATCGTAGAGAGCTGGATGGGAAGTGGAGCAGCCGGGTCTTAAACTGGCACCTATATGGGATGCCGGCGCTTCAGGCTAGGGCGTTAACCCGCTGTGCCACAGTGCCGGCCCCTCCAGCTTGTCTTACTTTGCTGTGGCAGCCCTAGCAAGCTTATCAAGCTTATTGAGTGGCAGATCCAGTAAGTAGCATGGCTGGAGTGTGAGGAGTGTTGGATGTCAGAAGCCGAGTACTTCACTATTGTGCTTTGTTCAGGGAGATCATAACTTCACAATGAAGAGCGCAGCTCTAGAGTCTGACAAACCAGACCCAACTCCTGGATACACCTTCTCCGTACTGTGTGACCCTGGGCAAGTTACTGAATCTGAGCCCTGCTTTCCTCATCTGTAGTGTGGGAATCAAAAGATAGCAATTTGGTAAGATTCCGTGAGGACTAAGATGACCTAAGATGATATAGAACACCAACATGAAGCCGGTGCCCTGGCTCTCTAGGCTAATCCTCCACCTGTGGTGCCGGCACCCCGGGTTCTAGCCCTAGTCAGGGTGCCATTCTGTCTCGGTTGCCCCTCTTCCAGTCCAGCTCTCTGCTGTGGCCCGGGAGTGCAGTGGAGGATGGCCCAAGTGCTTGGGCCCTGCACCTCATGGGAGACCAGGAAAAGCACCTGGCTCCTGGCTTCCAATCAGTGCAGCATGCCAACCGTAGCAGCCACTTGGGGGGTGAACCAATGGAAAAAGGAAGACCTTTCTCTCTGTCTCTTTCACTGTCTAACTCTGCCTGTCAAAAAAAAATTAAAATCAAAAAAATCAAAAAGAAAAAAAACCACCAACACGAGTAATAACAAGCACACAGCATATGTGCATGGGTTGCTAGCTGTTTGTTACCTGCTAAGATGTCCTCACTCTTCTCCCTCAGGTTTTCCAACCTTACACCATGCCATTCTGACCTCACTGCCCTTCTGACCACTCTCTGGTGGGAGTTATGGACATCTGTGGTTCTCTTCTCCCCCTGGCCGTACCTGTCCCCAGAAGAGTATGGCAGACTTGCTGAACACACCTTGCATTTACAGTGTAAACCTGAGACATTCATATTGTTTTATACTTATATTAATATTTTGCTAGATGTAACCTGCTTATATTTTTGTGCACATCCCATCTATGTTTATTAGAGACAGTGGTTAATAGCTACACTATCCAATATGATAACCATATGATGAACATTTAATGGATTAAGCCATGTTACAAAATTTAAAAATTATTTTCTCAGACACACTAACACATTGTAAGGACTCAGTAGCCATTGAAGCTAGTGGCTACCATCTAGGAGAGTGAGCTATTGCTACCATATTGGAAAGTATAGGTAGCTTTCCCTGTGACCAACTTCTGGATGTTACGCAGTTATAATTTTGAATTTTTTCTGCCTTTTTCTCACTAGAGAGAGAATAAAGTTCCTTGTAGTAGGTAAAAGTAGAACTCTATATGATTGATAATTTAATTTCAGTCTTTTCTGAATGGGTCTTGGAGAGTCCCAATGCAGAAGATGTCACCTCAGCATTATTTAACAAAGAAAATTACTTTAATTAAAAACAGAAAGCGTTTTGGTTTGGTGAATGCTAGGAGAACTGATTAGTCCTCTTAAAGAATGCATAATATAAAAACATTGCTTTGCAAGCCAGGGTTTATCCCAGAACAAATTTTCTAGAGCTAAACCTAATAAGCCACAGGAAAGCAAGTTTATTCCGGAAGTGCTGATGTATCTTTCCCCGGCACGGTAAGTTTATTTAACTGCAAATTTTCCATAATCACATGGTTCTAGCAAAAGGCATTGTTCTGCCAAGTGGGATTTGTCTTTTGCATTGGCAAATCCTCAGGTATAGCTTTTAAGGCAGTGCACTCTTCTTCAATAATTACAGCTCATGTTCATCGTGTTGTAATTGCTAAGGGCATCAAGATCAAAGGGGGAGAGAATTTTACACCCAAGCAAGGCACAGGGAGAGCGAGGGCATAACAGTTACAGGGAAGAGGGAGTGTACGGCTTCACAGGGAGAAATGGGAGCCTCTGCTTGGCCGAGAATTGCTAGCCAACTCACCAACTCAGGAGACACGGGAGGAAGGCAAAGCTTCCGTTTCCGAGATGTTGTGTCCACCAAGGTCGCAGTGATTGCACTGTGGCTGTTGATTTATTTTTAAGATGTCTGATATTGGAAAGCTGAGTGTGCAACCTGGGAGGAGATGTTGGCCATCTCCAGGGGACACAAATCTTATCAAACTCTGTGAGTTGTGTCCTTGAGATAGTTCTGGGTGTAGACATCCCTAGATTCCAGTGCCCATATTCCCTCTGAGTGACCTTGGTCAAGCCGCTTAACCTCTGTCAATTTATTTACAGCAAAACAGGGTTACTAGTCCTTATCTTAGTGTTATTTGATGAATGCAGGGATAAGATCTATAGAACACCTGGCACAGCACCTGACACCTAGTAAGTGCTCTGTCAAGGTGAGTTCACCTCTTTCCCCCTACTTTAGAGCTTTCAATGAAGGGGATGCAAAATTGACATTCTACAAACCCCATCTTCCAGGATCCTGGCTACATCAAGCTACAGCATTGCATTTTCAATTTTGGGAGACTGGAGGTATTTTTGTTGAGTAGTTGAAGCTTGTTTTTGTGCCTTAAGGTGATTTAGTTGCATGATGTACACTTTTATGAGCTTTAAAAAATTGTTTTAGTTTTGTAACTTGGAGTTTAGAGACAACTCTCCCTTTGGCTTATGGGTGGGACTGAATCTGTCAAGGGTCAGGGATTAGAAAGGGCTTGGGCTTTTTTGCATCACAGTTGATTGAATTAGCCAAGGCTGTCTAGGTCAGACTGACCTACGTTTGAGTCTTAGCTTTGCCACTTCTTAGCCGTAGAGCCCAAAGAAAATTCTTCTTCCTCTCTGTTTCCTTATCATTCAAATGGATGAGAGAAGTAATGTTTTTCCTAGTGCTATAACGTTACATGAGATCATGCATGTCACACACTTAAAATGTTTATATAACAACTTACTGAAACCATCTTATTTACTGGTATCTTATACAGATTATGTGGTTTGATGCCGATTACCACTCTGTAAGGTTGGTGCTATCATTATCTTTCCCATTTTACAAGGAAACGAGAATGGGCTGTAGAGAAGCAAGCAACTCCAACATAGCCAGGATGTGATGATGGTAACAGAACGTGAATCTAGGTTTGTCCAATTTCCAGGCCCATGTTCTGAACCCATTACTATCATCGGTATTTTTTTCATTTGCAAACCACTATATGACTTAGAAGCAAGTTTTACTATTTGGTGACATGATAGTAGACTGCATGCCCTTTATGGCATTTGAGAACATGTTTTGAAATTTTTCCAGCTATTCCCAGGGTGGTAAAAGCAGAAGATACAGGGTGGTGGGACCATCTCTTATGATACTCTCTAGAATCTTGGGTATTTGAACCCTTAAGTTTGAAGTTCTACTCATGCTTGGACAAGGACTACAAGTCCACAGCAGACTGAACAGAGTGTAGTGCCTCATTTCCTATAGGCTGAATTATTTGAGTGGGACCAAGTGATCAGCATGAACTCTGAGATTTTACTCTTTCAAACACTTGCCTGAAGTTCATTTTTTAGGTCATGATTTATAAATGAGCGTTGTGCTCTAAATGGGAAACTAACCCAGTGGGCTGAGCAGGCTCTTCTTAGAAGCTTTTGCATTGGGCAGAGTCTGCCAAGAAGAGATGACTTGTTGTCCTCATTTTCCTTGCCATTTCCCATCTGGTTGTAATTAACACACAGTTGGGAAGATGAAGTGCAATGGACAATTCCTCCTTCAACCTCCAAAAGACTGTCTGCTAGAGCAGGTATCTCAGGAGGGGTTTATTTGCATGGGCATGATTCCAAGAGTTATAATCTACAAGTATATTTTTACAGCCTCTCTATTTCTCCAAAACTACATTAGTGAACAGAAATCTGATTTAACTACTTAACATTCAACATGCTGGGCAATGACTAAGATGATAGAACTGGATCCACGTGAGAAAGATTTTTCCCCCAGATGGCATGATTTATAATCTTCTTTGAGTCCCATTTTGACCTATGTCACCCATGTTACACAGCAAGATCAACATGGATAGGGGTAAGATCAGAATTTCTCCAAAACGAAATTATCTTTTTAAAGAAATTAAGCTGACGAATAAAGCCCTAGCACCTGAATTAATTGAGCTACCTTACAAAAATCTGTCATTAAACCCTTCCAGAGAAATGGGATTCCCAAGATAAAACACCAAATCCACAAGCTTGTCCTTAATAGGCACTTCTGAGTCTCAAACTTACTGATGATAGAGAAACATAAGTACTGTTTTACACGTTCTCCAAACTCACAGCCATAAACATAATGATCACTGTCTATTATGCATCTATTTTAATACTGCTGTCTACAAATATACCCTGGAACATTCAGAAC
This sequence comes from Sylvilagus floridanus, assembly GCA_949820135.1. Classification (NCBI taxonomy): domain Eukaryota; kingdom Metazoa; phylum Chordata; class Mammalia; order Lagomorpha; family Leporidae; genus Sylvilagus; species Sylvilagus floridanus. The sequence goes on from OX463234.1 coordinate 38,121,706, forward strand.
TCTTACAAGTATTATTTGATTGATCTTCCCAATTATCAAAAGAAGTCTCAGAAGAGTTAGGTAAATTGCTTAGTATCATTCAACTAGCATGCTGTGGAAATAGGATTTAGACTTGGTCTAAATTACTGCAAAGCATTTGTTCATTTCACTATTCTATAGCTGCTACAGGCTGTAATGAAGGATGAGATTCAGTACCATTATTTAAATATGTTACATATAGTTAAGAGCCCAAAACATAACCATTAATATAAAAAGCTAAGTTTATTGGGAACTTACTTTGTGTCAGTGACTGTGCTAGACTCTTTATATAGATACTGTCAATTATCTCAACAAGTCCATGAAGTCTGTAATACTATCCCCAGTTGACAGATAGCACTAAATAGATTTTTTTATGTCATGGATCTGGGCTTCAAATCCAGATAGTCTGACCCCACAGTCCAAACTTTTATTCACCATTGCTTCCCAAGATGCTGATCTGGGAAACAGAGAGTTTAGAAGACAATTCAGTTGAAGTCTTGCTACGTAAGGGGTAAGACCACACGAATGGAATCAATGAAGCTGAAGTTGGGGAGTTAAGGGTCAAGACAAAGATAAGTGGTAAAGTTGCTCACAGCAGCAGAACTTTCAGGTCCATGGACAGCTACCCAGAGAATTATTTTTATGGTTTGTCTAAGTCAGGTAAAGCTATTACACTGAAACGAGGTTAATACCTTCTATTCACTGTCTTTGTTTTCAAAAGACAGTCATCCCTTTGCTGCCTGGCTTCACTCCTCAGAGTTCATGGAATAATTTTCAATACCCTCAAGAGCTTAATGTTGGTAGTTGATGTAAGCCATTATTTGGGACTTCCATAGACGCCCCTAACACCCATTAGGTGTGGTCAAGGGTAAGCAGTGGTTGAGGGGAGTGGTAAGTGAAGAAGAGAGAACTCTCAGCCCTCTTAATGGTTTAGCTTGTTCTCTGAAAGTCCATTTTCCTCTAGGTCAGGGTAAGGTTAAAACTAACCTTTAGAGTCAGGACACTGACAAATCAGCTTGAATAGTTAAAGCAGTTCAGTTGCAGAGCCCAGAGTGTCACAAGAAGCTCAAGATTAATTGCCAAATGGAAGGTACAGTCAAATGCCACTGGAGGGTGAAATCATTGTAAGCTGAAGTGGTCTCAGAAGACAATTGAAGGATGTGTTTGGATAAGTGGAGATAAGGGGAGGGATAGTTCAGAAAAAAGTAAAGAACACATAAAAATAACAGAGGTATAGAGCTATAAAATGTCTCATGAAGAATAAGCAGGCCGACTCCCACCACCCCCCGTGGCCTGTGATCATCTCATATTCGTGTGCGATTACGTTTAATTCTATTTTTATATACGTGCACAAAATATCACCAAAAAGAAACATCCAGCATAATTTTGAGCCACTGGGGTAATGATATGAATACACAAGGACTCCTGCACCTCTCTAGCCTCAGAGCTCTATTAACGTTGGGTTTCTGCCACAATTATAATACCTCACTGGAGACAAGCTGTGCAGTAACGTTTCTCCCCAAGCAACCAGGGGCCAAGACAAGCTGGATTGTCATCTGCAGTAGACAAATGACAAGGATCCCCTGAGATGTAATGTGCAGAACAAATACAATCCTATTAAGACACTGCCATTGTCAAGGCTTCTTTCTGTACCCGGCTCTGACAGAGGAGGGAGACAAGGTACCATTTTAACAACAGGCCTGAGCTTTCACTCACAGTGGAGAAAGCCCAGCAGATCCCTCACATTTCTGGAAAACAAAACAAAACAAAAAAGGAATCCTTTGGTGGCTGAATCAAATTAAATGCTTTAGGAAAAGAAGTCGTGATATTAAAGAGAAGGAATATGGCTTAGTAACACAAGTTCCACTTCTGATGGACCTGAGCAACCTTGGTAATAATGAAATTTAATTTCCATACTATTTGAAGAGAGCACTAACTCCACTGTGTCGTGGAGAAGGTACCCAGATGGCCTTCCGGGGTTCTAACCACATTTGGAGAGTCATTAGCTGGTAAGGGATGTGGCTTTTCACTTTAGAGAAAAGGTGGAATGACTTTTACTTTGGCTTGATGTGCAAGGTGATGGGAGATGGAGGGTTGTGTGCATTCAGCTCATGCCACTGCGAAGTGTCTGTGAGTTTATCTCTGTATGTGAAGATGCAGAATGTGCAGACTGGTAGCTAGTGTGGTAAACATGAAGGCATTTACCCTCCAACAAGCAGTTTCCAGATTACGTACCTGATGCCATCTACTGAAGAAAGCTCTGGCATGGTATACAGGAAAGAGTACGAGTTTTGGCATTAGAGAAATGTGGGTTCAAATTCCAGCCTTACCACTTTCTAACAGTGTGGCCTTGGATAAGTTAGTTAAGGTTTCAGAGCCTCATTTTCCTCATTCCTCATTCTTGCAATGTGGGTAATAATACTCTAAAAATTACCAAGAATACTGTCATCTATTAATTGCCTATAGTAATTGTGCTTCACTCATTCCCACATTATGACCAAAAGCTAGTGTATTGCTTCTTAGGTACATAATGTTTTTGTCTTTCAAAATCTCTTCCTTCCTCTTCTGTTATTACCACCTTGAATTTTCTTTTTAAGAACACTAACCTCCCCTCTCAGTCTGTGTTAGGATAGAGAGCATTCTTCATGGCAGAGGTGGCCATGACTTCCCCAGTCATCAGAGTATCCTATATCCCTGCCTGCAATGATTGGTTCGGGGATGGACCTGTGACCGAAGATGGGCCAATGAGATTCCATAGAATCCCTCTGGATCTTTCTGAGGAGAGAAACTCCATTGCTCTTGTGGTTGTTAAAACTGTCTTAGTTGGAGGCTGGTGTTGTGGAGTACTGAGTAAAGCCACCGTCTCTAGTGCTGGCATCCCATGTGGTTTGAGTCTTGGCTTCTGCACTGTTCCCTGTTCATGTGCCTGGGAAAACAGCAGAGGATGGCCCGAGTGCTTGGGCTCCTGCACCCACGTGGAGACTCAAGAAGCTCCTGGCCTCGGACTCGTCCCAGCTCTTGCTGTTGTGGCCATTTGGGGAGTGAACCGGGGGATGGAAGATCTCTGTCTCTCCCTCCCACCTCATAGCTCTGCCTTTCAAATAAATAAATAAACCTGGCTTAGTTGCTCAAAAAGTTAAATGTCAAATCAGATAATCTAGTATGCTCACTCCTAGGTATATATCCAAAAGAATTGAAATCAGCTTTTCAAACAAAAACTTGTTCAGAAATGTTCATAGCAAAACTATTCACAAAACCCAATGTTTATCCAATGATATATAGTGAACTAAAGGGAGTATATTCATATAAGGGAGTAATATCAACCATTTAAGGAATGAACTGCTGATGGCATACAGCAGCAACATGGATGAAACTTGCAAACATTATGCTAAGTGAACGGAATTAGAGAAAAACAGTTATCCTACGACTCCATTTGTATTAAAAACACACGCGTGGCCATGTGATGCAGGGGTTAAGATGCAGCTTTTGATGCCCACATCCCATGTCAGAATGCCTGAGCTTGGGTTCTGGCTCTGCTTGGATTCCAGCTTCCTGCTAAGCTGAACCCTGGAAGGCAGCAGATCGTGACTTAGGTGGTTGGATCCCTGACGCTCACATGGGAGACCTGGATTGAATCCTGGGCTCCTGCCTTTGGACTCGTCCAGCCCCAGCTATTGTAGGCATTTGGGGAGTAAACCAGCTAATGGAAGCTCTAGGTCTGTCTGTCTCTGCCTCTTTCTGGGTCTTTCAAATAAAAATGAAGCCAATAAATACTTAAACTTAGGAAGAGTAGGAAAATCAACAGGGACAAAAAGCAGGGGTTGGAGGAAGGCAAAGAAGGGCGTCTCCTTTTAAGGTGATAAAATGTTCTGCAATCAGGTGGAGGTGATGGTTTCACGTTGTGGACACGCTAGGTGCCCTTGTTCAGGGGCTGTGACGGATTCCTGCTATTTGTTTAGTCTGGCAGGGCCAGGGTGAAGCAACTAATGCTGAGCTTTGCACGTGCAGGGTTGGATCCCATCTTTATGCAGAGTTTTGGTATTTTCTTCATCATGGCAACTTTTTCTGCATCTATCTAGAATTCTCAAGGTATTATACTAAAATAGGATCACTTAATTGTCTTGTTAACATCTCAGTCCATCGTTCCCCATGCAGCTAATTCCCCTACATGAAAATGCTGCTGTTTGAACTGCTCCAGTGGTGTTGTCTGCATGGCCAGAGCTGCCCGACAGAGCTTTGCAGAGATGTCTATTTACACTCTGCTATAGAATAGCAGTGGATTCATTTTACACACAGAGACACGGAGAAGCCTTCTGTAGACTGCCCAGTGTCGCCGAGATCAATCTTGAATTTGGGTCTTTGAGACTGCAGAGTCCTCATTTTTAAGCATGAAGCCCTAATTTTTTTTTTTTTTGTTACAATAGATATATTTTAAAGGGACTCATCAGAGAACAAAAGTCTCTTTTCATAAGCAGGCAACATTTTGATTGTGGAGAAGTCTCTTAAAAAGGGTGCCTATCTGGGCTCTTTCAAACCTGAAATTTATATGCAGAGAGGCAAGTGGTGAGGATGGGTGCTATTGGGCTGCAGCAGGGCAGGGTCGTATCTGTTCTGAGCTGATTTGTCTCAGTAAATCCCCAGAAAATATCACTTGTCTCATTTTCTCTCAATCCTTTTGTCTGAGTTTGAGCTGAGAACATTTTCCCCCCTTTCTTTGTAAATTCTCTTGATTTTGGTTATATAACAGGACCACGCAATTGCCGTTACTGAACAAAAGTCTCAAATGAATAGATATCAATGGTAATACCAGTAATTAGCAGTTTTTCTCTGTAGTGCGCGGCTGAAACTGCTTTTATTGATTTATTTTGACTCTGTTCCATATAGGACAATTTTTCAGCTTGCACAAACATATGCTTATCTCCTTTTGGTTCCAACCATTCTGGGCTGTTCTGAAGGGTTGTTAACTCCTCAGGATAGCTCAGGCAGGGGAACACATGCAAGAGAACTGAGGTGTCTCCAATTAACCATAACCTTGGAGGGTTACCAGTGAGTGTGGAGGATGGAGAATCTCTTCATTTGAAGTTTGACTTTGTGCATTTCCTTCCCGATTTGTCTTAATTGGAACTTGAAGTTGCAAGGAAAGGGTGATAGAGTCATCCAGGCAAAGGTAGAGACCAAAGAGGAAACTAACATAGGGAAAGAAGAACCTGCCACCAATTTGCTCTTGACTTGTACAGCTCTGCTTCCCTGTGATCAATCCCTCATAAGCAATTTTCTTTCCCTCAATTGAGGGAAAAATGCAGAATAGTGAAGGGCAATTTGTTTAGATAGCTAGATGTGTCTAGTTTATTGTTTTCCCTTAGGGCTAAACTCTTTTTATTAAATTTTAGGTAGAAAATGTGGATGACACAGAAGCAAAGGAAGAAGGGGGGAAATTCATTTTTCAATATTTTCATGGAATAGGTAGTTAGCTTAGAAGTTAGGATGCCCACGTCTTACTTGGACTCATTGTACAAGTCCAATTCCTGGCTCTGCCTCCAGCTGCTTGGTAATGCTGACCTTGGGAGGAAGCAGTGTTGGTTCCAGTAATGGGGTCCCTGCCCACCCCCGCCCCTTCCCCCCCATATCAGAGACCAGGATTGAGTTCCTGGCTCCTGGCTTGGACCCTGGCTTAGCCATTGCTGTTGTAGCCATTTGGAGGAGTGAACCAGCAGATGGGAAACTGTCTTTCTCTTCCTGCCTCTCAAAAATGTTCTAAATATTTTGTGGTCTTATATGCCAACACATATCCACCCAGCACAGTACACTGGAGTTTCCACTGAACACACTTACAGAACCTAACATACCAAATATGCTATTCTGTGATCAGTTTTTCAAGCTAGTGATGTATCATGAATACTTTCTCATGTCAATAGTTATACATATGTATCATCATTTTTTCATGGCTGAATTGTTTTTCATTGGGTACATATCTATCTACATAACACATTTAACCAGTCACTTGGTACTGGGTATTTAGTTTGCCTCATTTATTGCCTGGTCCCCTTGATTTCCCTCCCCCCCCCCCCCCCATAAAATCAATCTTGATCTTTTCACAAAATTTGAAGCATTTGCTTAGAACAAATTCTATGTGATCCTTGTTTTGGCTTTGATGCCTTTGCTAACTCCTTAGTATTTTCTCTGAGAAGACTGTACTGATGCCTACAGGGAGTATGCTCATTCCAACTCCTGGATTACAATAAGGCGAGAACAGGGGCGATGGTAGGGCTCTGGTGATGATGGCAAGCGTCCCATGCAGAGGAACTCACATGCAAGAACCCTTGTTGGGAGGGAGGAAGGCAGTTCCGAAGGTGTGGGGATGCTCACTGAAGATTGAGCACCGGATGGGCAGGCATGAGAGGAAGCCGAAAGAGGGGGTGGAATGTTGGCTTCAACCCTAAGTCATTAAATAGCTCCAGCAAGGTGAGAGTGGGCGACGTAATTGGATTCACAATTATCGTATGAAGAAAGAAGGAATGTATCGCTTTGTCACGTGTCAGGTGAGAAGACTGGCCTGGAAGCTTCGATTGCTTTCCCGGGTGCTCTTTCTGAAGCACAGTTTCATGTCCATTCTAAACTGCTACTGAGTCTAAACTACTGAGTCAAAAGATAACACAGAGATTCATCAAAGGGCCCCTGAATACACTCACGAGGCGGGGTAGGCACTCAGCACTCGACCTGTGCTCCCTTCCCTCCCAAGGGACTTCCTTTACCTATTTGCTTACTCCAAATAGTGGCTTCCTTCTTCTCTGGCCGCAGGGACAAGCCAAGTTGTTAATGCCCTCAGCAATCACCCAACGGAAGATGGAGCTAGTGGATCAATACCATGGCCTTGTGGTGCCAGGGTTGTAGAATCATTCCAAGGCGCGTGTTCCACTGTCACGAGTGGGACCCAGCCTAAGACAGGGATGTCCCTTCCATCAGAGTCCTGGTCCTGTGCTGCTCTATTCTGACCATGCGGCGGTCGACTGGCACATAGGCTCTGCAGCTGGAGGCTTCTGCCAACACTCCCCATAGTCAGTCTTCTCTGCCACTCATGCCCACAGAGCTGGTGTCAGAGGAAGCTGTCCATGGACACCATGCATAAATCTTGCATTAGGATGCATTTGCTTAAAGTAGGATTTCATGGTGGGCACTGGCCAGCATGCCAGCCGTAGTGTTGACACCATGCAAGGGTCAGAATGTGCCCTAGACCTCATGCCCAAGGGCCACCAGTTATGGAGCATGGGTCATGCACTAGGCACCCTTCTTCCAGGCCCTCCACAAGGCCTGATCCTTCTAACCCACCCCACCCAGCTCTCATCCTGGCACTTCCACTACCTACTGGATCTCTGAGGCTGCATCAATAATTCGCATTGGGACCAACAGAACCCAAGGTCTCTGGCACACTTTCCAACAACCAACCAGAGCTGGCCTTTCTCTTCCCTCTTCTGGGTCAGCCCTAGTGTTCTGTTTTCCAGAACCGTAGGTGGCGTCAAGACAAGAGTTATCTTCAGGGTGGACACTTGCTGTTATTTCCCAAGGACATGAGTCTTGGAAATGTGAATCAAATGCTCCTAATTAGAAGGTCTCTTTCTGCCAACTCCTTTAGGGGAAGTTTCCTCCTCACTCTATCTGATATCCCCACGGAGATGACGAGGGAGAAATTCATATCCGGAAGCAGGCAGTCGTATCAGAAATAATGGCTTGAGGCACCAGGAAAATGTAATCAATATTTACCTGCTGAGAGGTCTCATGATGGGAAGGAAATTGAGTCTCTTTTCCACTGCATAGATCCCATTTTGGTGGCCTGCTTTCTTTGTGTATCTGATAAAGGGGAAAACACATGATCTTTGTTCTTCAGAGGGAAAAAAACCTCCTTGGAAATGTTACCTTATCAGGCTGCCTGGGATAATTGGTTACTAGGGACAAGGAGCTTAAACTATGCAAATGAATCTCCTGGTTACCTGCCTGGTTTCTGTTTATTTGTGTCTAGACTATTGCAACCTGGGACACGCCTTTCCTTTGTCCCTTCCGTCCCTTGCCCAGGAAAAATAATCCATAATACTTGTTTTATGATCTGTGTCATCTCCCAGGGGCAGTGTCCTGGTGCGGTGGGAATACTCAGAAGGGTTGATCGTATCTCTCCTTTTAATAAAGCTGGACTTGTGGGTGCAGAGAATTCTCTGCAATGACCAAATGGATCATCTAATGGACTTCTTCACCCCCCACCCCATGTCTAGTGGTCCAAGTTTCTGCTTAAAAACCAAACAGAAGGCTAAGAGTGAAACTAAGCCTAGGAGCTATCTACAGTGTAGCAACCAAGTGGGAAGCAGAGGAGTCAGGGCTGGCCTGAACTTGGTCATAGGGCCAGCCTTGCGGTCATAGGGTCAGCCCCACAGGTCTGACTGTCCTAGATTCTTGTCATTCTGAAGCCATAGCACTAAATCGGCCCAAAATTATGTGAGTGTCTCTGAAAGTGGCTTGTTTGCTACCTTCTGTTCAGACTGTGAGTCCTGGACACAGGTGCCTACTGGCTGAGCCTCCACTGTGGCCAGCTACGTAGCCCGTGAGTGTCAGAGACAACTACTCCCCCTCCTCCCTCTTTAGGGAAGGTCTTTGAAAGGACCACCTTTCTATGACCCACCCATTCTCCTGCATCCCTTTATTCTTGCCTCACAGACTTTGTACTTTCTAATACTTACCTCTAGTGGCTACTGTCTATATTGCCCCACTAGAATATCCAAGTTCCACAGGAGCAGGGATTTCAGTTTTCTTTATTTCTTGCAAAATCCAAAGTTCCTGGAACAGTGTTTAATGTATGTTAGGTAGTTAATACATGTATGTGGGTGGGTTGACTAAAGTAATAGGGGACTTGTACTGGGGCACAGCAGGTTAGGCTGCTACTGTGACACCATTACCCCATGCAAGAGCACCGATTTGAATCCTGGCTGAACCGCTTCTGAGCCAGCTTCCTGCTAATGCACCTGGGAAGACAGCAGAAGATGGCCCAATGCTGGAGCCCCTGCCATCCATGTGGGAGATGTGGATAGAGTTCCAGGCTTCTGGCTTTGGCCTGGCCCAGTTCTCAATTTCTCTTTTTCTTTCTCCTTCCCTCCTCTCCCTCCTTCTCCCCTCTCTTTCCCCTTTTCCCTCCTCTTCCCCTCCCCCTCCCTTTTCCCTCCCCTTTCCCTCCCCCTTCCCTTTCTTCACCTGTTAACTCTGCTTTTTTGGGGGGGAAGGTTTTTATTTAATGAGTACACATTTTATATGTACAGCTTTTAGAGATATGGTATTTCTTCCCCCATTCCTGCCCTCCCACCCCCACTCTGATCCCACCTCCCACTCCCTTTCCTATCCCATTAAGATTCATTTCTAATTGACTTTATATCCAGAAGACCAACTCTATAGTAAGTAGCAATTTCAACTATTTCCACCCACACAGACACACAAAGTACAGTTTGAAGACAAGTTTTACTGTTAATTCTCATAGCACAACTCGTTAAGGACAGAGGTACAACATGGGGAGCAAGTGCACAGTGAGTCCTGTTGTTGATTTAACAACTGACGCTCTTATTTATGATGTCAGTGATCACCTGAGGCTCTTGACGTGAGCTACCTAGGTTATGGAAGCCTTTTGAGTACACAAACTCTGTTGGTTTTTAGACAGGGCCATAAGCAAAGTGGAAGTTCACTCCTCCCTTCAGAGAAAAGTACATCCTTCTTTGATGGCCCCCTCTTTCCACTGTGGCCTCACTCAGAGATCTTTTATGCAGAACTGTTTTTGTCACTATGTCTTGGCTTTCCATGACTGAAATGCTCTCATGCATAGTATTTTCTGTCAGATCCGAATGCCTTAGGGACTGATTCTGAGGTCAGAGTGCTGTTTAGGGCATTTGTCATTCTGTGAGTTTGCTGTGTGGACTGCATCCCATGTTGGAACTTTTTCTTTGTAATTCTATCTATTGTTATTACCAGGCACTTGGCCTTATGGTCCTATCTATATGATCAATTCCATACTTAATATGATCACTTTATCACATAAGATGGGATTAGTGCCACCCAGCTAAATGGGATATGGAATCCCGTGGCTAGTTTTTAGCTTTATCCTTAGGGGTAAGTCTGCGGGAATGTGTGCAGATCTCTACAGCTCCCCCCTCTCTCATTCCCACTCTTATTTTTAACTGGGAACTATTTTCAATTGACTTAACACATCTATGATTAATTCTATGTTAAGTAATGATTAACTCTGCCTTTCAAATCGATCAATCAATCAATCTTAAGAAACGGGAGGGACATTTTAGATGCTGGCCTTCTTCTAAGGATATGCATTCTGAGAAATAACTCCCCTTCTTGAGAAAAACAACAATCACTTCCAGAGCCCAGCTGGTTGCTTTTAGCGAGAGGAGACACTGAGCAAGCCACACACACAAGAGTTGCACACGGCACTGGGGCAGCCCTCATTTACGACTTCTTGCAGAGAAAGTTGACATTTACGGCCAGTGTCTACTGGCCTCTGTTTGCTGCTGCAGTGAACAGAGGCCTCAACAAGGGGTATGGGAGCTGTCAGAGTTGTGGAGAGGTTCACTTCCTCTGTCCTCGGGCAGAGAATCAAGGGCAAGCTAGGTTTCTCCACCAACTTCAGAGAAATGAAGCCTTTGACTCAGGGTGCTTGGGGGTGGCAACTTTGTGGGAGATGAAGTGCAGATTTAGTTATTTCACCCTCAACTCCAGAGCCCATGCCTGAGGGCCACCATTTATGGAGCACAGGCCAGGCTCTAGGTACCCTTCTTCCAGGCACTCCAGAGGCCTGACCCTTCTAACCCACCAAGCAACCCCTAGAAGTAGGTGTTACTATGATCCCCGTATTCCAACTGGGAAATAGACACGCTCACTTGGGTGTATTGGAGCTTTGCCAAGGTGCTCGAGAACCTTCCCCTTTCAGAAGCTCAGACAGGGACCCTTCTGTAGCACCAGGACAGGCCACCTGCTCCTGAGGACAAGGGAAGGAAGCACCTGTCTGAGCGCGCCCGTCTCACTCAGCATCCATCTGCCTTGAGGACATTGCATTGTGCTATAGCCTGACCGTTTGTGTTCCCTCACACACATGTTAAATCCTCATGTGCAGTGTGATGTTGTTAGGAAGTAGGGTCTTTCAGAGGTGGCCAGGCCAGGAGGATGGAGCCCTTGTGGATGGAATTAGTGTGTTGGGAAAATGGGTCTCAGAACCCTCCCCTGTCCCCTCCTGCCGCAGTGAGAAGGCAGCACCTTCTGCAGGACCCATGGAAAGGGCCCTCGCCTGTCGTTGATTCTGCCGGAGCCTTGACTTTGGACTTCCCAGCTCACAGAAGAGAGATAAAGAAACTTCTGTTGTCAATAAGCCACTTAGTTTATGGTGTAAGACCTATTGGGAGAGCTTAGACCCAGTGGGCTACCTGTGCCATATGTCATGGGGGGCATGAGGCTCTAAGATTTACAGCAAAGATCAAGTTTGTGGGGAGCAAGTGTTAGAAGCTTCTAGAACTTTCTATGACTTCCCTACAGAGATTCATTCCCCACATCCACACATGTGAAGGCCATTGAGGTTCACACTGCCCCCTACTGGCTGCCACTAAGAAAGCATCTCAGATGTAGCCTGTGGTTGTCTTCACACACAGGCTGATGGGGAATACAGCGTTTCCTGTAAGGACACAGCACTGATGGGACTGCATTTGACTTCCTCCCAGTGGTGCTGTGACTACAATCAAATGAAAACGGGCTTAAAGCGAGTCTTCATTCTGAGATCAAGGAATCAGAGGTCGATTGGAAAAGGACAAGGCTTTCCAGTTAACATAGAAAATGCCCAGTTAGATTTGAATTTTGAATAACGAAAAATTTTCAACATAAGAACGTCTCATGAAATATTGGGAGTGGGTTTATATGAAAAATCTGTTATCTGAAATTCAAATTTAACTGAGTATCCCCTAGTTTTATTTGCTAAATCTTACAACTCTGAGAGGATGTGAGTATGTTTGTCTATTTTCATCCTTATACGAGCCCCATTCTCCTCTCATCCTGCTCAGATCTGAAATTAGAAGTCATGAAGTCTTGACAAAATGACCAGAATGTTAATGACCTAAGGCATTAATTCATCTCTGACAGGAGACAGAGCCAATCTATTCAGGTTCAGTGATTTGAAGCAGCACCATTTCCCTGTCTCCCCGCTACCCACCCGACCCGGGCTATCTCCCACCAGGAACTGGGATGCACCGAGAAGCAATTGCCTGCACTGTCAGGTCTGGGGGATCTTCTTATAGAGCCGTAGGGATTCAAGGCCCTCAAGGGAGACGTTGGAGGCCCCTTGGGCAGGTGTTATTTTCACCTTCCTTGTGCTCCTGTGCCACTTTCTGTGATAGCCATGAGCAGACAGGTGCACCTAGCCATCTCAGAGAGAGACACATCTCCAACCTGGGTGATTAAGACAGTCTCACTTCCACACTATTACCTGTGATGTTCTTGATTTTCATTTCTGCTCATCAATTAGCAGTGGCACCAACCATTTTCATGTTTAAAACCTCTGCCCTCCACCTCTCAAACTCCCTCTCAAGCAATTAATGGTCTCCAGACAGACCCCTGACCATGCCAAAGGAAGGCTGTGTTCAAAGACAGAGCATCCTCCCACCCAAGGGAAATTGCTTTTGTAATACAAATCACATCTCTTTCCCACTTGATCGCTTTTGTAAATTTTGACGATTTTGGTACATTGACCCCCGACCCCTGGAGAGGCAGGATGGACATCTTGGTCTGTGTTTCTCCTTCCTCTCTTCCTCCCTATCATCCGCCTCACTTTGGTTAAGCCCACTGTTGAACATTGCAGATCAGGACAAGGGTCCTTGACTGGGCTACAGTTTGGAATCACAGGGGTAATTAGGAAAAGGATGCCCAGAGCACCAGTCCTGAGAATCTGCCGCCAATGATCTAAAGCTGGATAACAGGCATGGATGTGGGTCGCAGGTTCCCCAGGCAGTGTTACCTGTAGCCCGGCTGAGGACCATCAGCCTAGAGGTACAAAAAAATAAAGGAAAACACAGAACCCGAACACAGAGTGCCCACTCTTGCCCGGGCTCTGCCACTTACAATGCATCTTCTGATGAATTACGGCCTCTCTGAGAGTCAGTTTCCTTATCTGTAAAATGGGAATAATACACTATGCAGACTGACAGGATTTAGAGGCAATACAAGTCAAGTCCTAAAATCTACAGCAATTGCTTATGGATGTCGATTGCTGCCGTGGAAGCCAGAGATCAGAGAACTGGCATCTGCCGATGAAGTTTGATTGGGACGCGGCCACACACATTCCCCCACTCATCACCTGTGACCGCCTTTGTGCTACCACAGCAGAGCGGGCTGCTTACCACAGAGACCTTGAGGTCTGCAAAGTCAGACGCTCACTGCAAGCCCTCACAGAGAAGGTTTGCCGACTCCTGAGGTCTGCCCCTGTGGAGCTCGCCATCTGGGGGCAGGTGCAGGGTGACCTCCAATACCTCCAGAGTTTCAGTCGAGGGGTCTTTGGGGTTCCACTCAGGGAAAGTTCCAGGGTTGGTTTCTTTCCCTCAAATCCTCGCTAAACCACGCATGTGACCTTAGGTAACCTGCAGTTCTCCTCCAGGCCCCATTTCTAAGGCGAGAGCACACTCTGTAAGCACACTTTCATCTCCAGAGTTTTCTCATCTCTCGCCTGGTGTCCTGTGCAAAGCTGCCTGCTTCACGGGGATTGGTCCGAGAGGCTTCTCAATGCAGGCGGATGAAGTACGGGGCCACCTCTCTCCTCCACATCATGGCTGCTTTACAGCGAATCAAGCAGTGCTGCAGCCCGGCCATCGACCTTCTCCAGAGGCTCAAAGATTTATAACTCCCGCTGCAGTGGGCCGTATCGTGGGCACCGCACACTATCCCGAGCCCAATCCCCGGAACCCCTGAGTGTTGCCTTCTATAGACAAGGGCTTCGCAGGTGTGATGAGCTTAAGGATCTTGAGCTGAAGTGGTGACCCTGGAGTATCTGCCAGTTCCTAAATGCAGTCCCAAGTGTCCTTGTGGGAGGGAGGCGGAGAGCACAGCGGGGGGTGGGGGTGGGGGGAAGTTAGCCCTGGGAAGAGACAAGGTGGCGGGAGGACTGCAGCTGAGAGAGAGTGGAAGACGCTCACGTGTTGGCTTTAAAGGTGGCAGAAGGGACCAGGAGCCAAGAACACAAGGAACGTAGCTCTGGAAGTCAGAAGACAACGGAGAGGTTTCTGCGCACCGTGGAGACAGTGGGGGGACCACGGTCCTGCTGGTACCCTGAAGCCATCTAAGTGAAACAGCCCAGACTCCCAATTTCCAGAAATGTCAGAAAACTAATGGGTGTGATATCTAAGCCACCCACCGTGTGTGTGTGTGTTCAGCAGCTGTAGGAAACTAATCCACCCTCTTCACAGTGCAAAGTCACCCAGGCTCTCCGGGAGAATTAGCAGAGGACTGGTGAAGTGAGTCTCGGAGAAGTGGACAAACTAATGAAACGTGTCGTGTTAGTCACGTGGAAAGACCGGACCTGAGCAGAGGGAGATATGGATGGAAAAGCAGAGGGAGTGCGGGGTGGAAGGAGGAGGAGGAGGAGGACGTGGTGCTAACTTGTTGCACAGTCACGTGACACAGATGCACTCACTGCTGAGAAAACACTTTCTAGAAGTGTGGGGAGTAGACAGTGACCGAAGCAGCAGGGCAGTGTCTCACGTCCCCAAAGATTTCCTCTTCCTCCTCCATTAGCTCCACCTCGCTCCCCTTAGCCACTCTGCACTTGGACGTGTTGGTCTATTTATAACAAAAACATTTTCCAGGAGGTGCAGAACACAGAACGGTTATTAGTTCTAAACCCAAGTGAACATAGCTGACAAATCCAATAGTTACTGATATAGAGGACGGTGCTCGGGATAGATATTGATTGAGCCAGAAGGCAGTACCTGGAGAAAGCCAGGACGAGAATAGCATTTAGTATTTATATTCACCGTGCAGTGTGTCGGCTGTCCTACTGCATGCTTTACATACTTTTTACCGTATCATCAAGCCTGTGGGGCAGAGACTAGCCCCCATTCCCACACAGAGAGACTGTGCCACGGGAGAGCGCCTATGGAACTGGCTCCAAGCTGGGCTGGCAGTAAGTGCACACGCCCAGGAGGGAGCAGGCAGGGGTCCAAGCTGAAGGCCAGCAAGAAACAGAAAGAGGTCCCCAGGAAGGAGGGAGGTTTTCCGAAGAGAAAGGGGACCCCAGGCAGCTCCCCCAAAGGCCAGGCGAGAGAGAGGCTGCTTGTGAAAGGCGTACGTGTAGAACTGGGTCGAGATGGACTCTGAAACCGGGTTCAGGCTCCGTGGGCCAGAGCTCTTCGAGGTGTGGGCTGCCCTCTTCCGGCTCGGGAGGGAGGAGTGCAGCTCGCGTGCTGCACATCTGTCAGGTTTGACTCTGGGGGAAGGAGGCATTCTAGATCATTCTTAATGATAATCGAAAAATATTCCTCCAGGAGCCACACATCACAGGATCTATTCAGAGGCGTCTCATGCTGACAGATATTTCAATGAAAAGTAACAAAACAGCTGACGCGCCAAGTGTTTTCAGTATTTGGATTTGGGGGTCTTTTGTAAACGTGGCTTACAGTGTCCCAAATTTACAGCGATCTCCACCAACGTGAATATTTGGTACATTTATTATCACCGAAGCTACCACCTTATTTCCAGCACTGATACAGGCAATATGTTAAGTGCTCACTCAAGTGCGTGCAGAATAGAACATTCAAGATTAAATGAATATAGAAAATCCTCCCAGAATGACACAAACACGGGGAGCACTCCGTGTTTCCAGGTAAACACATTTCTGCTTCATTCATAGAACTTTGCACAAATGGAATTTTTAAGATGTCATGTATTCCAATATATTTTAGCCCCCTTTAGGAGGTAGAATAGACAAAATTGAAGTATCTTTGCTTTGTGGCAGTGTTTGGGCCACCACCTGCCTTGAACTAGACTGGACTTCTGATCTCTGTGGGGGGACAGTGCTCCAAATGGGGCCAGTCCTCTCCTCGCCTGGCCCCAGTGGCTTTCCTGTGGGAGAGCATGCAAGGAGATCCAGTTGCCAAGTGCCCCTTCCTTAGGCATTTTCTAGTGGGAGCTGGGACAAAGTGGCTGTCTTCTTGGTAACCGAGTTCTTAGGGTTTTGGAATACCTCAGAGGATAGAGGTTAGAGGATAAAGGTTAGAGGTTAGAGGATATTCCAGAGCTGCCAGGCCGGGTCCCACTAGACTGCATGCAGCCACTGGAGAGGAGGGGAAGAGCATCGTGATGGTTCAGAGCCTCCGTTTCTCCACATCTCTCATCTTCCTCTGCTCTCTGATTCGAGGCATGTGGGCTCTGTGATCCAGTATCGCCTCCCCCGTTTTGTCAGCTGTAATGAGGTTTTAATGGACATACATAACTTGTACATATTTGCAGTGTGCTATTGAAGGTACACATATCCATCAAACTGCAACTCATCGAATCACCATCGAGATGCTGAACACAGCCGTCCCACATAAAGTTCTCAAAGCCTCCCTGTAATCTTTGTCTTGCAACCCCAGGCAGCCACTGCTTTACTTTCTATCACTCTAGTTCTTATTTTCTAGAACTAAAAAAAAAAAAAAAACATTTCTTTGAAGGCAGAGATCGATCGATCGATCGATGATCTTCCATGCTGTAGATCACTCCCCAATTGGCTGCAATGAGTCAGGTCTGCAGAAGCCAGGAGCCAGAAATTCCACCCAGGTCTCCTATGTGGGTGCAGGGGTCCAAGCACCTGGGCCAACCCCCTCTGCTTTCCCAGGTGTATTAGCAGAGAGTGGGATGGGAAGTGGAGCAGCTGGGACTCGAACCAACACCCATATAGGATGCTGGCATTGCAGGCAGCAGCTTAACCTGTTATGCTACAACATGGGTCCCTTTTGAAAAGTGGAATCATACAGTATCATCCTTTTTTATTTGGGCATCACCATTCAGAATAATAATTTTGAGATTCCTTCATGTTGCCCCTGCATAAAAGTTTTTTCTTTTTTTTTTTTTTTTTTGACAGGCAGAGTTAGAGAGAGACAGAGAGAGAGAAAGAGAAGTCTTCCTTTTTCCATTGGTTCACCCTCCAAGTGGCCACTACGGCCACAGCCAGGAGCCAGGTGCTTCTCCTGGTCTCCCATGGGGTGCAGGGCCCAAGCACTTGGGCCATCCTCCACTGCACTCCCAGGCCACAGCAGAGAGCTGGACTGGAAGAGGAGCAACCAGGACAGAATCCAGCGCCCCAACCGGGACTAGAACTCGGGGTGCCAGCGCTGCAGGCAGAGGATTAGCCTAGGGAGCCAGCCAGCCAGTTTTTTCTTTTTATCTTTGCCAGGTAACCATTGTGTTGCTCACCCATTCATATGCTGATTTTTTGTTTCACTGCATGGACAATCTCAGCCTTCATTTCTTTCAAATAAACACCCAGAGGTGGGAAGGTGGGGCTGTCTGTTAAATGTACACTTCACTTTTAAGGAAATTGCCAGGCCACCCCACTAGTTTTTTTTTAAGAAAGCTTTTATTTAATAAATATAAATTTCATAGGTACAGCTTTTGGATCATAACAGTTCTCCCCCCCATACCCACCCTCCCACCCCCACTCCCATCCCATTCTTTATTAAGATTCATTTGCAATTATCTTTAATACAGAAGATCAACTCTACAGTAAGTAAAGATTTCAATAGTTTGCACCCACACAGACACACAAAGTATAGAGTACTGTTTGAAGACTAGTTTTACCATTAATTCTCATAGTACAACACATAAGGACAGAGATCCTACATGGGGAGCAAGTGCACAGTGACTCCTGTTGTTGATTTCACAATTGACACTCTTATTTATGACATCAGTAATCACCGGAGGCTCTTGTCATGAGCTGCCAAGGCTATGGAAGCCTTTTTAGTCCACAAACTCTGATATTATTTAGACAAGGCCATGAGCAAAGTGGAAGTTCTCTCCTCCCTTCAGAGAAAGATACCTCCTTCTTTGATGGCCCGTTCTTTCCGCTAGGATCTCACTCAGAGATCTTTCAAGTAGGCCATTTTTTGCCACAGTGTCTTGGCTCTCCGTGCCTGGAATGCTCTCAGAGCCACTCCACTCCTCCTAACAGGAGCTGTGCCCTCTGCGAGGTGCTGGTCCCTGGCCATCCCTGCCTAAGTGACATCATCAACCTTTCCCTCCCATCCTCTTGCAGAGGTTAGTTTAGACGGCTGCCACTTGCAACCCAAGAATCAACATGAATAGGGCGGGAGGTAATCTGTGTTTCAAATACAGGACCTGTGAACCTGATTATTGAAAAATACTTTCTCAGAACAACCAGCACACAGTGTATCTATCCAAAAGCTTAAAACAGGCCCGGCGTGACTTCATTGCCTTGACACAGTGATATTGACCCCTTCAACTGGGCAAAATTATAAGCACAAAGTGCCATGATTTATGGCACTGGCTGCACCATGTCTTACTTCAACCAGCAAACAGAACAGAGACAGAGAGGCAGTCATGACTGATGTGGTTCATTTTAGCAGCACAGTTTTGAAAAATTCCCATCCTGAGTTAATACAAACTTAGCAATGAGCTTGCCATGGTGGTGTGTGAGAGGGAGAAAAGCTCTGATGGTAGCAGAATTTTGGATCAAATAACGCCGGAAAGACCCAAGCGCCAGCTTGCCGGCATTTGTCTGGGGCTCTGCTGGGACCAGGGCCAGGTGGGGTTGGACAGCAGGTGAAGCAGCAGGAACAGAGAGGGACGATGAGTGATGGCTCTTGTGAGACAGCTCTTTGAATGCTGATGCAGCTGCAGTGTGCAAACTTGGTGTCAACAGGGTGTAAACATCGCTAGATTTGCTTGGGGCCTCACTGTCCTCACCTATAAAGTATAGACACCCAAAGTATTTACTTTATGGGTTCTTACGGAGAAAAAACGAGTTAATGCATGTGAAGTGCTTACAACGCTGATGCTTAATGCACACACTGCAGAAGTGGTGATCAGAACTGTTACTGTGATAATAGACTACATTTCCTCCCTTGCCTTCCTACCTCTTTTTTTGCTAGACTTATTTGAAGGTAGAGTTATATATAGAGAGATAGAGCTATCTTCTATCTGGTATTTCATTCCCTAAATGGTTGCAATGGTTAGGGCTTGGCCAGGCCAAACCCAGTATCCAGGAGCTTCGTCCAGGTCTTCCATGTGGGTGCAGGGGCCCAGGCACTTGGGCCATCTTCCACTGCTTTCCCAGGTACATTAGCAGGGAGCTAGATGGGAAGTGGAGCAGCTGGGACTCGAACCAGTGCCCATATCGGATGCCAGTGTCACAGGCAGTGGCTTAACCTGCTGCTCTACAATGCAGGCCCCAAAGAAAATCGTTTTTCAAGGCGTCTTTCCTGCGTGTTCCAGCCCCTCTGCTCTACACTCATTTCTGTGCAGGAGCAGAGCTCTGCCCTAAGGTGTGTGGGGTATGGGGCAGTGCTCCTTGCTAAGCTCCGGCTACTTCCTTAGGGCTCCGGGTCTATTTCTTCACGCCTTTGACTAGCCAGAGGCTTCCTCCACTAGCTCTCAAGGACTCTCCCCAGGTAGAGGGAGTGGAGATGGTCTGAAGGCTTTAGGCAAAGGAGTTCCCGGGGGCTTTTCCTTTCCATCTTGGAAACACATTTCTCCCTGAGCAAGGGCTGCGGTGAGCTCGCTGTGGGCGACAAGCCTGTTTCCCAGGACACTTGCTGCCTCCTGTCCTCGTCCCCCACACCCCACCCCAAGACACCTGCTCCCAAGGTTTCACAGGCGTGGTTAGTCTTGCTAATGGAGCCCTAGGCGATGCAGAGAGACCCACAGCAGTGCAGAGAGTGGAGCTGGCATTCCCAATACACAGGAAATGAGAACTTTGGGAAAACGGGGAGAGGGAGGACAATAAGAAATTAAAGAAGAGAAACAGTGTCTTGTTAAAAAGATGCAGAGTCAATGGCAAGCGTTAGGAACAAGGGAGCCGTGACAGAGAGACGGGGGTTGGAAGGTAGCGGACGAGGGGGAAGACAAATGGCGGCGAAAGCAGCCAAATGGGCAATATGATGATAAACTCTGAAGCACAAAAGAGACAGAGTCAAGGATTGAGGGCCTTGGATAAGACAAATACCGGAAATAAAAGCAACTTTGGAGCGAGACGGATGGGCTGAACCGAGCCGACAGCCGAAGAGCACGCGGTGCGAATGTGGAGCATGAAGGAGACAAATCCAAAGAGAAAGAAAACGTTCCAGCCGCCACGGCTGCCAAATGGCTTTGACAAGGGACAGGAAGATGGACAATGGGGGGCAGCCAGACCCCCCAGCCCTGAGTCACACATCAGAGGGATTTGCTTTGCGGTCCGTGACGGGCGCCGCTCCAGAGGCGCTAAGGGCGCATTCAGCACCCATGGCGCTGGCTGCTTTTCTTTCTGGGATTAGCTCCCAGGAGGAAGACTCAAGAAAGCGGCTGTGAGCTCCGAGTCACAGCGTCTCTCCAAACGGACGGAACCCAGGGCAGAATCGTGACCAGATCTCTGATGCTTTCCTAAGGGTCCTCCCTTTGGTTTCCAAGTGGTAGTCTTTCTGTTCTGTCCCAAACCCTCCCTGTCTGTGCAGCTAACCCAAGACAGGAACTTGGTGGATGAGTATACACGTCTTGTTATTAACAGATGGCTGAGAATCTTTACTCCATGGCTGAGCGTTTGGCCTAAACGCTACGATGCTAGTCTGTGTGTCCCATCAGAGCGTCTGGGTTGGATCCCCAGCCCCTCACTGCGGCTGCCTTCTAACCAGGCCATTCAAGGCAGTGGGGCAGGACCCACGTAGGGGAACCTGGATTGAGCTCCTGGCTCTTGACTTCAGCTTAGTCAAGCCCTCGCCTTTGGGGGCATTTGGGCAGTCAACCAGCTGTGAGAGATCTCTGTATTGTTGCCTGTTCTTTCTTTCAGCCACTCAAATAAAAAGTTTTTTTCAATAAGTTTTTGTCCCCCACTGACTGACTTCAGGAGATGATCCGAGGGTAGCTTTGGGGACCCGATTAGTTGAGTCAGATTCTCAGCACTGTGACAAAACTGTGCTACACGTAGGGACAGGTGACAGACGCACAGCTCTGAGTGGCTTTGGTAGGCTAGGAAGGGAGGAAGACATTAATCTTTGCTTTAATGAAGTAGAGGGATACAAGCGTGGATTCATACCTAAGGATAGAAGGTGGGCTGGGTTTGACTCTATCTGGCTGCGGTTAGGACCATGGAAAAATTCTGACTTGTGACCAGGAGTCAGCTTTAGCAGGAGGGCTTTTAAACAAAATTAATTTAGGGTGAGCAAATGTCGTGTATTTTATACATACAGATTTACGAGCATAATGATACTTCTTAACCTACTCTCTCCCACCCACGTTCCCACCCTCCCTCCTCCTTCCTTATTTTTCATTTAATTTTTACAGTGGAACACTTCCAATTTATTTTATAATCACAAGCTTAACCCTCCACTAAGTAAGGGATTCAGTAAGTACAATGTGGAAAACCCACGGTTCCACCAGCGTATGGACAAGGGCTGTAAACACTAATCCAATCTCAAAATGCCAGTTTTGCTCTTATGCATCACATTCCTTTGTACTCTGTATAAGGACCTTTGAGGCCCAGGGAACAGGACTGAGAAATGCACGGAAGGGTGAAACAGAATGGTAAGTTTGGTAACCCAGGTGCTTTTCACAGGAAGTCAATAAGCAGAAATTAAAGAGAGCTGCTTTTTAAAATCAATTTTAGGTTAAAGAAACTGGCTTCTTAATTGAAGCATCTGTAAGAATCTTAAATCTTAAATATTTACAGTGTATCGCCAAGAAATACAGTCTATTTTCCAAATTTCTGTGTGTACCCAGAATCTTTCAAGAGGATCCTGAAAGTCTAGCTCCCCACTCTCCTGTAGTTCCCTAAATAAGGAAATACGATGTAAAAAGTTGCTAATATTCTGACCTCAAGAGTGGGAAATGACCTCAAGAGTGGAAATGACTGACTTACTTGAAAAGCAACATCACAAGAACAGAAATCCAATACAAAAGGTGTCACCCCTTTGGCTAACAATGACGTGACACGTTGCCTCTCTCCAATTACGTGCTCAACTCCCTCGCAGGATTGATGTAGCCCAGCCCGATACAGAAGTCATCTATACATCTTCCTGGCTTTTGCTTTCAGAATGTCTAACCCTGAACAGAATTTAGAGGGGTTGCAGAGGAGGTATAAGTTAAGGAGAAGGAGAGAATTGTAGGTATAAAGCATCTCAGCCACACAACAAGAGGACGGAAATCTTTCGGATGTCCGCAGGGAGAGCAGCCGGCTCCAGCTCATTGCAGTGCAGCTAGGAGACACCAATACCCCGGACAGAATGCTTAACTGGTATCTCAGTAGATACCAGTTAAATTGCAAAACAAATTATCCCAAGCATCATGGCTGAACACTGCAGACACTGAGCACAACCCACAAGTGTCACAGGAGGATCCGAGGACATACACACAGAGAAGCAACAGCCACGGTGCCTTGTCCCCAGTGAGTGCAGCAGGCACTGGTTGGAACGCGTGAAAATACAAATGACCAGAAGTTCAGTGCATTGGCACAAAGCAGAATACAAATAAATGGCTGGGAAAAAGATTAAGATACCAGTAATGACCAGAAGTTCAGTGCATTGGCACAAAGCAGAATACAAATAAATGGCTGGGAAAAAAGATTAAGATACCAGAACATTCATTATAAAGGTTCCGAGGGGTCAGAAATCTGGGAATGGGTTAGCAGTGTCCTCTGTCTCTGGGATTCTCAAAGGCTGAGAATCCAAGGTGTTGGCCAGGGCTTGGGGCAGGTCAGGGCTCAGGTGAGGAAGATTCTGCTTCCAAGCTCAGTCCGCTGGGTGTTGGCTGGGTTCGGCTCCCGTAGGCTGTTGGACACAGGACCTTGGTTATCCAGATTGTTGGCAGGAAGCTGTCCTCAGTTCCTTGCTAGATGCTCATCTCCATAGGGAAGATTTTTAACATGGCAGTTGGTTTTATCAGAGCACAAGGATGAGACAGAGAGCGCATTAGCAAGACAGACACCACAGCCTTTTGTAACAGAACCTTGGAAGTGACTTTCTCCCACTTTTGACATTTTCTATTCACGATGAGCAAGTTGTGAAGTCTAGTCCACACTCGGGGGGGCGGGGGGATTACACAAGTGTGTAAACCCCAGGAGGTGGGGAGCGCGAGGAGCCGTGTCAGAAGCTGCCTGGCACGGAGAACCACAACCATTCCTAGGAAACAGCTCTGTGTGAGCCTTACTCGGAAGCGGCAGAGAACGGACGTTGACCCAAGGCCAAGGACATTGGGGACGTCCTGGGTAGTCTGTGTGGATGGTGGGCTCATTGCAGCAGCCATATAGGCTGTCTTCACACCACACAAAAATGAC
This sequence comes from Sylvilagus floridanus, assembly GCA_949820135.1. Classification (NCBI taxonomy): domain Eukaryota; kingdom Metazoa; phylum Chordata; class Mammalia; order Lagomorpha; family Leporidae; genus Sylvilagus; species Sylvilagus floridanus. The sequence continues at coordinate 38,145,245 of OX463234.1, forward strand.
AGAATCACGCTATGGTCCCTAGGGATGCAAAGTCCCCAGACCGCGATGGAAAGGAGGTACATTTATTTTTAAATTGTATTTTATTATTTTCCATTGTAAGTGAAAGGGAGAGAAAGAAAAACATGGAGATAAGTTTTCTATCTGTTCACTCACAACTCAAACGGCTGCAACAGCAGGGCTAGGCAGACTGAAGCCAGAAGCCTGGAGCTCCATCCGGGCCTCAGGGAGGCACACCCCCACCATTCACAGATACTGGCAAATTGCCATCCAGAAAGGATGTGCCAATTTTCATATGCAGAATTCACAGTCCTCCTTTCTTTTTACAGGAAAATTATGCAGCTACTGCTGAGTACAAAGGAGTGGAGGTGATAAGAGTGCAAATGTACATGTTCTGTCCAAGTCAATGAGAGATGAATCACAGACATTCCCCAAAGCCAAGGAACAGCTCTGAAATTAGATTTAGTGGAGCTCAACGAGGGAGAGTGAATTGTCAAACAGTAAATGGAAGTCAGGTTGGGGAATGTTGAAAAAGAGAAAGGACTGAAATTGACTACAGGGAGGATATCAAATACAATATGGAGAAAAATTCCAACTCTGAAGTCCAAGTCATTTAGATACTTCAGTCTAAACTTTCTATAGGGCCAGCCACTCATTCATGCAATATTTGGCAGGCTTGCTGCATGATGGCTGTCATTGCCCCTTGTTAGTTGATACCAAGGGTATACAACATGCTGGACCAGGGGTCAGAAAACTATGGGCAATATGCTCACATATCTCGTAAGATTTATTTGAACATAATCACATTCTTTAGATTATAAATTGTCTGACTGTTTCTGTCCCACGATGGTACAATGGAATACTTTTGACAGGGAATACATAGCTTGAAAGACCTCAAATACTTATTATCTGAATCTTTACAAAAAAATTTCTGACCTCTAGGCTAGGCAATCATGGTTCTTAATCTCCTGGAGTTTCCTGCCCAGCAGGGATGTTGGATATGAGTTCCCTACATGTGCGAGCAGCAGTTGTCATGAGCATTCTGGGAGAGGCACCATGCTGCCCTGGAGAACGGCTCAGGGCCACTTTTGGGAGGGTGGATACAGGAGGCTTCCTGCCAGGACTCCATGTATGAGAAAGAGCTAGCTTGCAAAGAGCTCAGCAAGAGAAGGTGTCAGGCTTCTTACTGGGAAAGAGCTTGTCCCTCCCAGGAACAAAGAGGGGCTGACCTTCAGGTCCTGTGCCAATGACCTAAGAGTTGCAGAAGACTCATCTCCACAACAAACCCTCCCCTCCCTCAGGCTCCTCCACACCATTTCCATGGCACAGATTATCACTGGTGCTGACAATCTCCCTGTTGACCTTGCTGTTGTTGTTCAAAGTGTTCACACTTGAAAAGAAATGGCTAAACCCATTCCATGGACTCCTTCTTGAGAGGGAGCAAGGAATTCATTCACCTTTTCCAGAGTAGAATAAAAAAACACCATGATAAAGAACAAACAATTTAATCCTGAGTTGGAACGTGCTCCCCAACACCTTCCCTTAACTAGATAGCTGTGTATTAGACTCAGATTGCAAGATATCTCCTACTTTTACTAAAGAGCCAGTATTAAAACCACTTTTCTTATCATCCCATTGAACAGTGAGAAAGCTAGATGAGCTGCTTAGCACAAAGTGTTATTGGTGAATTATGTGGTCATTGCTGAAGTCCTGACAGTGTTCAATTGAGAAGAAACAGCTTTTCATGTCTGAATGTAAACTTTGTCCCCCAGGGGTTATCATGTTTCGTGAGAAATAGATAATGTCAGGTAAACAAACGTAGGGAAATGCTAGTTATTTTACTACCAGGAATAATATAAATTAATGTAAGTCATAGCTCATATCATTATTAGAGAGAGCAAAGATAAATAAGACAACCAAACCATGAGATGTCTTCTTATTCATCTACAGGTTAGAGACCTGGCTTTACCCTCCAGATGGTGAAAAGCCAAGGGCAGAGTTAAGGGGACCTCACAGGACAGTGGGCCTGGTGTTGGGAGTGTTCAGAGGTGCTAGAGATCGGAGCCAAATGCCTCCGTGCTGTGGCTGGAACACATTGATAGGAGCAGAAAAACCGACAGCAGCTCCTTTATCCCTTCCTCTCGTACCTCTATCAGTAGAGCCTAACAGGCAGCTGGCAGAGGAGCCTATGGAATTTGGTGTGCAGAGACTAACCAGCATGGCCTGGAGAGAGTGTAGCAGGGGGTGTTCAGAGATGGGAGGCAACAGAGCCACGACAGGCAGATTTATCGCCTGTGTCTGTAAAGCATCTTTGATCCTTGGGGCAGATTCCGGCTGGGTCCTCTGGACTTGACACTGAAATTTTTGTTTTGCTCTTTGGTGTCAAACATTCCAGGTTCATCTTGCACATTTTCTGCTCCAGATGTCCAATCAGCCATTTCTGCAAAAAAAGCCAAGGCTCTTTCTAGCAAGGGATTTAGAGATAAAAAACTGGGCATTGGGGCCGGCGCTGTAGCGCAGTGGGTTAAAACCCTGGTCTGAAATGCCGGCATCCCATATGGGCGCCAGTTCGAGCCCAGGCTGCTCCTCTTCTGATCCAGCTCTCTGCTGTGGCCTGGGAAAGCAGTAAAGGATGGCCCAAGTCCTTGAGCCCCTGCACCCACATGGGAGACTCGGAGGAAGCTCCTGGCTCCTGGCTTCAGATCAGTGCAGCTCTGGCCGCTGCAGCCCTCTGAGAAGTGAACCAGCAGATAGAAGACCTCTCTGTCTCTACCTCTCTAACTCTTTCAAATAAATAAAATAAATCTTTTAAAAAACACACACACACAAAACAACCTGGGCATTGTGAGTGCTCCTCTAACACTCATTTTAGAGGACGGGCTTTGGGTGTAGTGGGCAAGACGCTGCTTCGGACATGTGTATCCTCCATCAGTGCCTGGGTTCAGCTCTCAGCTCTGCTCGATTCCAGATTCCTGGTACTGCAAAGCCTGGAGGCAGCAGGAGGTGCTGCAAGGGCTCGGGCCGTGCACCTGGAAGACTCGGCCGAGTTATGGCTCCTGGCTTTGGCCTGGCCCCTCCCCAGCTCTGGTGCGCATGTGAGGACTGAACCAGTTCATGGGAGATCTCCCTCTGCTTTTGCCTTGCAAACAAATAAAAGCAGAAATTAACCTAAGTGACTACTACTCTCAATGTGAGCAGTCATTGGGTTGCAATCCCAGTACGAGTTTAAATTTAGGGGTGCGCTCCTGCTGTCTTTCTCTGTGGAAAGAGATGATTTCAGGCTATTAGGAATTTCTCTCTTTTGTGCCTCTTTTCACCGGTTTTATGCTTAGTCTTCAAGTTTATTTCTGGTTGTTAAACTCTAAGGAATCGTCCAAAATGACAAAATAATTTGTGTTCCTATTCTGTTAAAAAGGTACATAAAGATTGGCACCAACATCAATCCAGTAGATAAAAGGTAAGTTGTGGTGTATCTGTCTTATTAAGGCCTCGTTGTTGTGGGGAATGGATGTGCAACAGGACATTAAGCACCATTATAGCAGGAATCTGAGTCGGCAAAGGGCTGTGAATTTTCTGGATAACTGACAGGGGCAAGACTCTACTTGCAGGAAAAACCTTGCTTAGAAAGCTAGGTGTGCAGGGGTCCTCCGGACCCCAGTCCCTCCTTGGGCTCCTCAGCTGCTGGTTTCAGTGAGCCGTCACCAGATACTTGGAAACGCATTGACGTTTTTATAATTTTCTCTCCCTGTAGACCTATTCATCTTAATGCATCGTCAGATAATAGCCTAAGAACTCAAAGCTACTAATTATTCAATTGCTTCTGTGCACATAAAGTTCTATGCTTCATGATTTCACACATGAAAAACCCCATGTGTTAGATCAACCTCAAAAAAAAAAAAAAATAGCTTGCTAATTGTGCTTGTGTCTGCAGACAAGCTAAAAAAAAAATGACACATGCCTCTAAATCTTTGAGTGAAAGGAATGCACTGGGAAGATACACTGCGTTTATTTTGACTGTAACAATACCCCAGGGGCTGCCATTGTGGCTCAGCCAGTTAAGCCACCACCTGTGACACTGACATCATCTCAAGGTGTTGGTTCTAGTCCTGGCTGCTCCACTTCTGACCCAGCTCCCTGCTCGTGTGCCTGGGAAGGCAGCAGATCATGGTCCAAGTGCTTGGGCTCCTGCCACCCTCAGGGGAGACCTGGATGGAGTTCCTGGTTCCCGGCTTCACTCTGGTCCAGCCCCGGCCATTATGACCATTTGGAGAGTGAACCAGTGGATGAGGGGCTCGGTCTTTCCTCTGTCACTCTGCCTTTCAAGTAAATAAAGTCAGTCTTTAAAAAACAAAATACCCAAAGCCTCACTAACGGCTCTGGTCTGAAACACACTGGAGGGTAAGGCTTCTGAGTACCATCCCTCTTATTCTCCTGGTTCTACTGTGAATGGAACACATGTGTTCCTGTTTGCTATTAAGACACACAAGTTCCAGATGACAGGGTCCCCTGGTAAAGCCAGATTGGAGAACCAGAATTGGATTTGATGTTTCCCGTTAACCCCTCCTTATCTAGGTCTTGAACTACCACCCACTGATGAATCAACGTGGGAGTATTCTCACCCCACCAGCTCAGTGGAGAGGGCTGGACCCTCGGGCCTGACCTACGGGAGCAAAGAGGAAACCTGGCTTTTGTATTATCTCAGAGACCCGTGGGGGTCATTGAAGGACAGGAGGTTGAGCCCCTTCCCTTGCTCTTGCAAGAGAGGGTCCCTGGAGGGCGGACCCTTAGGAGTCTCACCACCCAGATCAGTCACCGTCTTTTTGTGGGGGAACAGCTAGGAAATGGTGGGGTTGGAGGACCCCCTGGCTTCCCCCCAGAGTATGCACTTCTTGGAAAACTCCTCCTTTTTGAAAATCTGAGTACTATCTCCCTTTGTGAGGCTTGGATCACAAAACCAAGTGCCTCAGGGGCCAGGTAGCTGTTACACGTAAGTGAAGGGCGACACAGGCCTTGTCCAAATCCCACAGTGCCTACTCAGGTACAGCAGGGTTAGCACGTGGGAATACACGCTTGGTGTTGCCAGACCTCATGTACAGGAGAAGACAGGGATTACTTGTTATATAAAGGTTGCTATTTGAAAAAGTTTGACAAGTGATTCAACTTGAAAAAAAGGGCCAGAGAGAAGCTATCTGTATGCTGGGCTCGGCCCAGGAGATAGCCACGCGCAGCATCGACAGCCGAGACAATGAAGCATCATTTTGTTGCTTTACCCCTGGCCAGGCTGGTGACATGGGCCATTGCTACCAAGGATTAGCTAAGAAAGAAGACAACCTTGAACCTACGGTATTTGGGTTCCTTGGCCTCTCCCCCCTCCACCCGCCCCTGACGTGGGAGACAGTCTCAATTTTTCTCTCCTGTTCTCCTTCCATTTCTGGAACAGCTTCTTCCTTGTCCAGTCCTGTGGTCCTGGCACCGCAGCATCCAGCACGCTGACGCTGGCTCAAATTCCCTGTCAGTCTGATTAGCAGAGAGAGGAGCCAGAAACCACTCACCTTGACAGATGAGACAGGGGGCCCCGTGTTCAGACAAGAAAGACCAATCTTTCATCTTCCATCAGTACAAACGCCACTCTGCATCGTGCAAGGGCTGCAGCCTAGGGCGTAGGACAGCTTTGGACAGAGCCCATGTTGAGGGTGTCAGCGTCTCTGGGCAGCTGGAGATGGCCTTCGAATGCTAAGTGCAAGTGAAGGGCTCCTCCTTAGGTCCACCTGACAGTTCGCATCTGGCTCAGAACACTGTCCAGGCAGAGCAACTGCCAACTCCGTTCCTCATTCAACAAAAAGATAAAGTGCCTACAATTAGCTGGAGACTGGTAGGCATTGGGCACCAAAGATGATCAACTTTGTTCCTGGCTTCATGGCGCCTTCATCCTAGCCAGGGGAGACAGAGAGGTAAGGGCACAAACAGCAGACGGAACAGCTGGTCGCGATGCCACAGAAACCCACCACCAGGTCACGTCTAGTGGTGGAGTGGAGGGTCTCCTTTCACTGCTGTGGCTGCAGTATCCTCTCTAGGAAGATGAGGTCTAATTTACATATTCTTTTCAATTATCTGTGTATTTTTCTTATGGGATCCTAGGTCCTAGAGTTAATAAGAAACCAAGGATATTAAAATTAAACATAGTTAAGATCTAGAAATGGCACATATTAAAGTGCTAATAAGTATTCCTAATGGTGGCATTCATGTCTTCATTTTACTTAAGCAGCACTTACTAAGCATCTAATATGGCCTCAGAACTGTGCTCCATTCTGTAAACACAATCATGAAGAAAACAGATATTATATGGTCGCAAATGTGAGGAATATTCTAAGAGAAATGTTGTGTGCTGTAGTAAAGAATTCAAAAGGGGGGCACTCATCATGATGGGATCAAGCTAATTGAAACCGAGTCTGATAAATGTGGATTCGGTTGTGTGAAGACTATTGGGTGCCGGAATACACAGGAGTATTGCAGGTAACGAGTATAGCATGTGCAAAGGCCCTGGGGTGGGAAAGAATATTATATTTGGGGAAATAAAAGAAGACTTGTTAGAACAGAGCAAAAGTTTAAGAGCTAAGATTGGAGCGATACAGAGGACTCAGATCAGCTATGCCTTGGGGCAGTAGAGAAGAGTATGGATTTTATATGAAGAGCAAATAGGAAATTGCTGAGGGGTTTTAAGTCAAAGTGACAGATTTTGAGTTACTTTGTAAAAAAAAAATATCACTTTCGATTGCTGGGTGAAAAATGGTAGTAGCAAGGGGACTTGTTTAGAAGCTATTACACTGACCCTCGCGAGAGATCACAGCAGGGTGGAGGAGGGAGTATGGCCTGATGCTTATGGCCCCACAAAGTGATCACTGCACACCTCCAGGGGGTGTCATTTAAACAGCCAGGTAAAGGATGCTTCCTGGAGTTCAGCAGTGAACTGGCCCATGGCCGGCATAGGAGTGGCAGAGAGACGGCTAGAGTTGCATGCTTGGTATTGGGATGTGCTGGTATACTGGGTCGAGGGGAAGGAGTGAGAAGGGACACTCAGGAGGATTCCCAGGCTACTGACTTGGGCAACTTCAGGGATGTTGGTGACATTTTCTTAAATGAGGGAGGATTGGAAATGAGACAACTGGAGGGATAAAAACCAAGAGACTTTTCTTAGACTTACTAAGTGTGAGTTGTTGGGAGGGGTCCAAGGCAAGTTGTAAAGTCAATAGCTGTGTAGACAAGTCTGGGTGCAAGTCTAGGCTGGATTCTGAATTTGGCGTCCACAAGATAAAGATGGTGTTTATGGCCCTGGTGGGGAGGGAGACACACACCCACACAGAGAGAAAACGAATGAATGAGAATGGGATGTTGATGTTGCAGCATAAAGATTTGACAGGGAGGAGTAATAAGGGGGGGGTTGACTTGGGAGACCTCGAGCTGCCACGACCTGGGAGCGAGTCCGATGGGCACTGCATCCGAGAAGGAACATGAGTGGGTTTTGCCCAGAGGCACCGTCTGAAAACAGCACATAGGAACTGTTGCACTCCCATCATATGTCTGAGTGTGGCAAACAGGAGCGGATCTCTACAAAGTGACGGCCCGGCTGCCCCTGGGAGCAGTGGCGGCCGTCAGTGAGACGTGACCCAGGAGTGCGGGGGATCCAGAGCTCTATGGTTCCTCCAGCGAGACTGGTGGCGCTGAGGTCTAAGGTGACGGTTCTCCCTGAGGTACTTTGTCTTCTTGGAGGACATGTGACCACGTCTGGAGACGTTTGCAGTTGTTCCGGCTGACAGCGTGGGCTGGGGAAGGTTGCTACTGGCATCTGGCGAGTCGAAGCCCCGGACGACGCTGCACAGACACCTTCCAAAGCACAGGGTAGTCCCCACAACCGTGTTACCCAGCCCCTGCTGCTAACCGAGCCGAGAGAGAGAAAGCCCACGGCACTGAGCGTGCTGTTGAGGTGCTTCAGATTTCATCATTCTTCCTGAAAGACCTCCTTGGGGGAGAAGAGAAACCCGAGAAAGGGAAGCTTCCGTCGTCCTGGCTGCCTCGGAGCATCTATGCCCAGACAGAGTTGACGGAAACGATGCTCTAGACTGAAATCTCACACGTAGGCATCTCTGAGACGTAATGTGGACGGGCTTCTGTGGCTCAGATGTGCGGTTTTTAATTTTTTTTTTTTTTGAAAAAGTGGTAGATACAATCTTTGCCTTGGAAGAGAATTTTATAGACAAAACTTCCATTGTTGCATCTAATTTCAATTTTTCAGGATTCACAAAGCCCTCATCTTCTGCTCTCAAAAATGGCATTCATCTTTTATTGTCTCAGGAAATGAAGGAATTTTTCACTTGTATGGAAAAGGGCAAACCCATTGGGCTTTCACCTCTGGATTCAAAGGTAATGTGGCATGTCCATACTGCACCCATTTTTTTCTTAATGAGGGGTGTATGTGCGAGAGAGACTGACTGTGGAGGGCAATAACAGAAGCAATAAAATTATGTAGAACTCAGAATATTACATCCTTCAGGGACTATAGAAATTGTCTCATCTGATCTCTTTGTAAAGAAACAATTTCTGGCCAGCACCATGGCTCAGTTGACTAATCCTCCACCTGCGGCACTGGCACCCCGGGGTTCTGATCCTGGTTGGGGCACTGGGTACTAGCCCTGGTTGCTCCTCTTCCAGTCCAGCTCTCTGCTGTGGCCGGGGGAGGGCAGCGGAGGATGGCCCAAGTGCTTGGGTCCCTGCACCCACATGGGAGACCAAGAGGAAGCACCTGGCTCCTGCCTTCGGATCAGTGTAGCACTGGCCATAGCGGCCATTAGGGGAGCGAACCAAAGGAAGGAAGACCTTTCTCTCCATCTCTCTCTGTCTATAACTCTGTCAAATAAAAAAAATTCAATTTTTAAGGAATTCCGACTTTGCCTTATTGTGGCCTCCTTCAACTGTGGAAGAGTATAAGAGATTGCATGAACATCTTCAACAGTGACAGAGAACTGAGCTGAACTCTCCAGATGTGGAGACGACCAGCTAACAGGTGCCTATCAAGGAGGGAGGCGGGGAGAGCAGAAGAAGGTGCTGTACCCACAGAAATAAAGAAGCTCCAGGATCAATTATTAAAGATCATGCTAGATAATTGCTTTCCAGCCAGAGAAGTTAGAAGTTACAGCAAATGTATTTAGACAAGAGACAAAGAAGAGAGGATGCTGGGGCACTTGCTCATCTCTTTCTCTCCCTGCCGTGGTGAAGACTCCCTGAGGAAGCAGCATCCAGAGGCCAGGAGGGGTGCGCTCACCAGAAACTGACCGCAAGGACACCCCAATCTTGAACTTTCAGCCTTCAGAACTCCAAGAAAACACATTTCAGTCATGTGAGCACCCCCTACCCTCCCCAAATAATCTATCATCAACCAGATCCGTGTACGAATTAATTAAGGGTCAGTTGGGGAACCTGGTTCACTGTAGACTTAATCCTTCATGTGCTGTGCCTCGTTTCTCTCAGAAAAGATCTGTGATTCAAAGAATTTAGGGCAAAGGCAAACTTGACTGATTTGTGAAGGTGGAGAAGTGTAGGGTGCTCAATGAGGAATGTGACATTGCCTTTCTTATTCTTTTTCCAGCAAAAATTAAGAGAAAGAGATGGCTAGATGGGGCAGTAACAGCAAGTACCAGACAGGAACGATTTTCAGCTCATGAAGCAGACTACCTAATGAACAGTGGCTCAAATAAGAGTTTCATTTTCCTCTTGCAATGAAAAGGTTGAGATATTTAGGAAGTTCAGCACTGGCGAGATGACCCAGAAATACCACTGGAGATGTGGATTCCTTTGGTCATGTCCTCTACCAATCATCCTTTGCATGTATTTTCTTTTGCCAAAATGGACACTAGATGATTGCCCTGTATCCAAGCATTCTATCTACCTTCTGGGCTTGAAGAAAAGGGAAGGACGGAGTTATTTCATTTTTTTTTTTTCAGGAAGACAATGGGTTTTCCAGAAGCCCCGCCCACCCAGGCCACCTTTAAGTCCCATTGGTTGGAACTGGGTCACGTGCTCCATCCTGACTGCATGAGTGACTGGGAGGGATGTTTGTCAGCCACCCTGGAGAACATCAGGGTTCTGTTGGTAAGGAAGAGGGTGATGTCAGGAAGGCACCTGGCAGAGACCACTGTGTACCCCCAACTCCACCAGTTCAGGGCTGCCAGACTCACATTACAGAATGGCTTCCCTGGTTACTTCCAGTGAATTCGAACCATTGAAGATGGCTCTTCCCCACCTGCCCGACTCCCTGGAAATCAGGGTGTGGAGCAGCATGGAACATTGCTAAACATCTGCTTTTCACCACCTGGGAACTGGCATCCTATCTCTGCTGCAGTTCACGTGGTAGGAGCCAGCACGTACTCTGGGGTCTGGGAGATATTGGAGCCAAGTCGACGAAACTCATACAGCTGTGTCTGTGTCTGTTTTTTGTCACTATGAGGCTAATACTTAGCACAGACATCACATTTGGCTAAGGAAAAATAAACCTGAGTGTCATGCTGAGCCCAAATGGAGCAATTCCAGACACAGCTGAGTTTTTCTAAGCACTAGAAAGCTGCTGAGATCAGCGGCACACAGTAAGTACTCAATAAATGGTGACTGTGATTATTATAATTTAATGGGTAATATTGATTGGAAAGGAGGGAGAGGCATTGCAGGATAGAATTATGTTAGGGCAACTAAGGATAGCAAATAAACCTAGGGGGTTGGTTAAAGTATAATTATAATTTAGTATGCAAGTGGGAGTGAGTAGAAGCAAAGAACTGTGGCTGGAGAATATTTAGAATTTATTTTGTAACTGTGAAGGGAAGCGACTGGGGCTAGGAGAAGACTGTGTTGAGCACGGGAGTAACAGGATAGGATTTTCATTTTGCAAAGTTCTATGGAGTATTGGCATTCAAGTAATGGTGAAAGCAGGCAGATGGAGGAGGCTGTTAGTAATAGGTGAGAAGCAGCGGTGGATTGGACCACAGTGCTTGTGGTGGAAGTCATGAGGACTGCTATGGTTTAAGTTAGGAATACATTCTGCTGTTGGAACAGACAGAATGGTTGATATGTGTCAGACTTGAGAGGAAGACAAGAGGCAAGGATGCCTCTCAAGCAACAGGAATGGTAAATTGGCAAATGGCAAGATGGTAGACTGCCATTTAGAGAGAGGAGACATGCGGAAGGAACACGTTGTGGATCAGTGGTTAAATCCGTCCTTTCAGAGGGAACTATAAAGCTTGCGATGCCTGTTAGACCCTCAAGCAGAGACTTAACTGGAAATCCTAGTCTGAAGTTCAGGGCTGGAGAATCGCATTAGAAATGAAGTCATTCTATCAGATATACATGCATGCCCACATTTATTCACAATAGGCACGATACGGAATCATCCAAGATGCCCACTGGTGAGAGATGAATGAAAAGTGCTCTATAGTCACAGCGGTTTATTATTCAGCCATAAAATTGATGAAACCCTGTCATTTGCAGCAACAAGGGTAGAGCTGGTGGACATGTTAAAGAAAATAAGCCAGGTGCAAAAAGACAAATACCACATTTTCTATTATTTTTGGAAGCTAAAAAAACTAATGACATATGTCAGCTCCTTCGGCCACAAAAGGAACGATGCTGCTCGTAGTTAATCGGTCTTCAGTAGACTTTTACTTAGAAGGAGTAGGAAAAAGAGTGGGGGACCGGGAGAAGGGGGAGAGATGGCGCGCACGTTCCTTAAGGGGGAAAGCTGGCATGCCCCGCTCCTTCTCCTGCGGTCTGCTTATATATCGAATTCAACCAATCACAGTCAATCAATCACAGTCCATGCACAGAGTTCTCCACTCCGGCACTTGATCAGGATCAGCTGTGGAGTCACGCAGCAGGCAGGGCATCAGCGCCATCTTGTTGTTTTCCACGATCTTCAGCTAGTTGGAAAGTTCAATCAGCTGCTACAACCGTATTACTGCTATAAGCCACGCCCAGCATGGGGGGTCCCATGGCAGGCCTATCCATGGCATAGAGGTAGAGAGTCGTCTAGAGGTCACTAGTGGTCGGGGTAGTGAGAGGGTGGAGAATGGAGCACAAAGGGCAACCACAGCCAACAACTAATTATACAAAAGCTATTTAGTGAGTGCATGAAAAGTGTTTATTAGGAAACAGTGCATGGATTTCAGTTTTTTTTGTACCAAAAATAAGTTATTTTTCAGTTCCATCTTTCCACTAATTTTTGAAGTGCTCTCATGCATTCCAAAGTAACTTAGGAGAAGAGTTTGAAGGTTCCCAACACATAGGCAGGATAACATTTGAAGAGAAGGAAAGGCTAATACTTTTAATTTTATCATTACACATTTTATACATACATTTTTATACATATATACACCAAATTATAATGCTGTAACTCAAATGCACAATTAAGCATTTTTGGAGTCCCTACTGTGTACATGGTATTTCACTGAGATCATTGAGAGAAAGTGTAAGTAGAGAAGAGAGGTTCTAGGAGAGGATCGTGGTATCACGGGAAAGGGGAAGCCAGGAGCTGTGCTGTTCAGGAATCAGAGTGGAGAAAAAGCCAAGGAGGGCATCACCCACTGAACCAAATGATCCCAAACATTTGCCTGCAGCTAAGAACTCAGTTGATCCTCAGGAAAGTGCCATCAGTTGGCAGTGTGGACAGTGTAGACACCTTTGTTGGTGTACAGGGGTTATGGCCTTCTCCAGAATTCTTTGGTACAGACCATGCTGCGATTCTTTGGCTAGGAAAGGCGTCCCAATTTCATCCTGAAGGCAGTAGTATTTGGCAAGAGGAGGGACACATCCAGACTCGCGTTAGGGAGAGATCACCTGGACGGAATATGGTAGAAGGGGAGTCAAGTTTGAAAACTGTTGGTTGGATGATGGTGGCCAGAGCCAGACTACTGGCAATGGAGATGAGGAAAGTAACCCTATTTCAAATAAATTAAAAAGACTCCACAGAACTTGAGGATGGGTTGGAGCTGGGAAGTGGGCGAGAAGGGAGTGGGTCTAAATCCCGCCTCTCCTACTTAGAGCTCTGTACTCTGAGCCTGCCTCCCCTTATCTGCAAAGTATAGCCAATACCAGTATCTACCTCATAAGATTCAACAAAATAATGGGATTAAATACTTCATCGTGCTAAACAAAATACTTGGATCAAACAAAATGATGCCTAATGAACACTTAGCACAGGATCTGGCTTGTAGCCCCTGAGACCCAGCAACAGAGCCTTAGAATGCTTTTAGACATGCTTCACCCTTTCCTAAGCCCTCTCTTCTTCGAGACTGACACCTCCTTTTTCAGCCCTAAGAGATGACTTCGCTCCTCCAACACAGGCAACGTAAACCCTTTGTATGAATCCACAGCTCAGGTGTGTTCTTTCCCAGGAAGACGACATGATTCATATTTAATACAAAGTGCCATCTAGTCTCCATACACTTATTTCATATCAGTGAAACACAAGTATCAAAAATTACTTTGGTTAAAAGGGTTCACTTAGAAAGTGGTGGATATGACTGGCTGTTCTTGTGATTGACGTTCAGTGACAGTAAGGTTTAATGGGACACATTTTACATGTAGGATGATTTGCATATATTGCACCTTTAATTTGCCCACACAAATTGGGCACTTAGGTACGCAATTACTCAATTAGTGGCTGTCATTTCCTAATTGTGGGGGCAAATATGAAAATTGAGCCCTCAGATGGCACAAGCAGTCACACCGTTTGCTGCTGCTGTAGCAAAGGCATTTTTGAGTTACAGGTTAGGATGTAAAGCCATCTGACAGCCAACAATCCCCTTCCTGCAGGGTGATGGAGCATTTCAGCACAGGCTGAAGATGGTGGTTAAGCTACTGATGGAGCAGCTATACTCACATCTGCAGTTTCCACCCCAAGGATGAGTTATTTCCCCAGATATTATGTTGTGATTCCTCATTCTTGGATGCACCACTAGACCATCAAGGAATTCTGTGGTAAACTCTGAAGTCTCTCATTACTTCTGGAACCAATGGTGCCAACAGCCAAGAGTGAGGGGTAAGAACACACCTCCCCTGACTTGCTCTCCTCCATTAAATGGGATGTTAGTGCCTCAAGGGTGGTGGTGTTCTTTTTGTCTATCCAGCACACCCTTGCATGTCACCTCCCTGTTTCTGGCATTCCCAAGACCTAGGCGGGTTTCTATTTCCATCCAGCTGAAAGAAGGAGCTCCATGGTGGGACCAGCATGTAATATTGGTCCTGGAAATTTGGATTTACCCCAGATCACAGTTTGATGGGAAGCTACTGAAGATTCTTATAGAGTTACCTTACCATGCTCCCTCTCTGCCTCGTTTCTGTCATTCTGTTTAGTAAGATAAATCCACTAAAATTGAGAGTAAGACTTGAACAAATCCTACACAAAAGATACTCAAATGGGGCCAATAAGTGTAAGAACAAATGCTTTGTATCATTAGTCATCAGTAGATGCAAACCAAAATCCTAACAAGATGCCACTCGACTCTCCTAATCAGCCACCCAAATGTTAGAGACAACGCGAGGCAACTAGAATTCCCTTACATCCCAGCTGGGAGGGCAATGAGGTACATCCACTTTGAGAAAATGATTTGGCAGTTTCTTAGGGCTTTATTTAGGGGAGAGAGAGAAGTCCAGGAGCTCAGATGGGTCCGTACCAAGCAGAGAGCAGGCTGGGCGCCACGTGGAACGAGCGTGTAGGCAGGAAAGCAGGGAGCTGCAGCCCGAACGCCACGTGCCTGAGGGTGGGGCCAACAAGGATAGTAAAATCCACAAGATGGGGGGCCCACCGTGTTACAGGCCTTTCATCCACTTCCCAAAGGGGTGGTTATGTAGCATCCAGGTGGGGTCAGGTCGGGGCATGAGATCACACAGGGGCGTGGTGAAGGCGTGGGCTATCCAGCTCACAAACCTAATCAATTTGAACCTATCTGCCTGCCTACATCATTCTCCCTTCAGAGAGGTTCCAGCCTTTAAACCTAAGGGCTGTTGAAGGGCGTAGAATCATAGTTTCTACAGCTGCTTCCTGCTTATGAGGGGCATAGTGCAGGCCCTGCCTGTCCTGTGTCTGGAAGTCTCCCTCTATCTCATTGAACAAATATGCTTTATGAGCATGAGTATTCTCAGTCACTGCCCATGGCTGTGTCCTCTGCATGGTCAGTTATTCCCAGAAGTTGTTGAGTTCTGAACCATTTAAGTTTGTTAATTAGCAAAAGCAAAACTGGAACAAAACCAATTGTGAGTGGTGTGCCCCTTAATATGTAAAGAACATATCTCACCATCTCCCAGGTAGTGGGTGGAGGTAGATTATAAACCCATTTATCTTGAGCATAGAGAATTATAACAGAACCCATTAGGGGTTTTTGTCAATAACATTTCCTGGAGAGAATCAAAAGAGGAGGCAGGCACAGCATGGCTGCCTTGAGGTGCACCAGTCTTGATGTGACGAAAGCAAAAGCTTTACTTATATTTTTTGCTTTTTGAAGAGACACGAAAGGTCTTGATTGGCTTACAGGAATAATCAGGCATGTCTGAGTTCACCTGTGAAGACCTACGAGGGAGAAGTTTGGTCCTAATTTCACCTAGGTAGCCATGCTGGGTAGCACCTGGTAAGTCCCTTTCATTTAAGCTGACGCTTCTCTGAAGAGGATCTTCCTACGAATGGCTTGTTCAGGAATCCCTAATGTTGAGCCTTTGTTGAAAGCTCCTTCCCTGGAACGCGTTCTGAAGCTCCCCTGTCCAGCACAGTGTCTGCACCAGGGCCTTTTAACCTTTATACAAAGTCTTGGAATCCAAACCCTGGATCCAAATTCCACAGAATCCTGCCATTCCCAGAAATCGACTTAGCTGCTTTTTTATAGAGAATGGCTTCCTTCTTGGAGTTAGAACATATCCCAGGTAACCTACCTCTCATTTAGAAACCTGAGCTTTGAGAACTTCTATATCTTCACTCCCCCAGATGCTGGGTTTAGTGGATGCAAAAGAAATTATCCCTTAGGCAAAGGTTTAACATACAAAAAGATGCATTGAAGTGACTTTCTCATTAATAGTTCTGAGGCCTTGGACCATTCTGTACTTTTTGACCTTATGTTAAAATGTACGAGCTAGGAATATCACAGAGACATGGATCCGGGAGTTCATGTTTGAGACACTTGGTTAACTTTAAAGAAACATCCAAAAACACAGGCAATGGTTTGACACTTAGATGTAACTAGAACTTATGATGCCCAAGAAGCACACTAGAATAAGGTAAGACCTCGGGAATAAGTTTTAGCAGGGCTGCAGGGGCCCACACTGGCAAAAGACCAGAAAATGGAAGGAAGAACCTGGCGATTTCTTAAGAGGTTAAACACACACCTAGCTTATTACCCAGCAATTCTACTTCTAGGTTGTGCCCAAGAAAAATGAAAATATGAGTCCATCAAAAGCTATGCACAAGAATGTTCAGGGGCTGGTGCTGTGGCGTAGTAGGCTAAACCTCTGTCTGCGGTGCCAGCATCCCACATGGGTACCAGTTCGTGTCCTGGCTGCTCCTGTTGTGATCTGAGAAAGCAGTGGAAGATGGCCAAAGTGCTTGGGCCCCTGCACCCATGTGGGGAACCCAGAGGAAGCTTCTGGCTCCTGGCTTCAGATTGGCCTACCTCTGGCCATTGTGACCATTTGGGGAGTGAACCAGTAGATCTGTCTCTCCCTCTCTTTGCCTGCAACTCTTTCTCTCAAATGAATAAAACCTTTAAAAAATTCATAGGAGCTTTATTCCTAAGAGCACAAAACTGGGAACAAGTTAAATGCCCATCAATATGTGAATAAACAAATATGGCATATCCATCCAGTGAATACTACTCATTAAATACTAACAAACCATATAAAACAAGCAAATTGAATTGTTTTATTTCTATTAGTTCTGTACTAGGCAAAGCTAGTTTCCCAGCAGAAATGATACCAAGTTGTGACGTAGGAGATAATTCAGATAATAATGTGCATTCAGGATCATGTGGTCTGGCAGGTTTTTGAATACCTTAATGCTAATGGCAGAAGATGAGGTAAAGGACACATGGATACATCTATGTAGATCAGAGATGGCAAAGAAGCATCATGGAAATAGAAAGGCAAAGGACATGCCGTCTGAAAACTGAAAAGCGTATGTTTGCCTAAACCACCATGGGCAAACTGGAATCACTATCTCGCCTTCCAGTTCTGTCTTTTCTACAAAAGAGCTTTACTTTGCGTGCTGATCAAGGGGATACGAGCCGCTGTAACTGATATTCCCCGAGAATGTCTTCCTTGCTCATCCAAAGACCTTTGTAAAGGAGCAGCCTTCCCCAGCATCCCTCGGGGACTCAGGCGTCTACTGATTTGCAGCTGTTTTCTTGGGCTTCAGAATCGTCTCGGTTCTACAGGTCATTAGGGAAAAACGAGATGGAGGAGAAACACCTGCTCCTGACCCAGCCTGCACTGGAGCAAGTCACTTCTACCCACACTCCCCAGATGAGGACAAGCCACCTGGCCCCTCTCAGCTGTAAAGCATGTTCTACGTAGCCCTAGAATGGGTGCCTATTTCACAGTAGTAATTCCTTAGTCTGCAAGGGAAGAATTTTTGGTGGCCAACTAGCCAGCTCTAGAACGATTTATGTCTTGCGGCAAGTTTCCCCGTTTCTCCCCCATCTCCCGTCCAACTGCAGCTCACCCCATTGTGCTTATGGAGAATCTTATGTGCCCAGAAGAAACTCTGCCAACCGAAACAGAAATGCCGAGTTCTCCAGCCAGACCGGCTCACCGTGGGAGCTCCGAGGTTCATAAATCACAATGTGGAGGCAGTTCGTCATCTGAGAAATGAGGAGGGAGGGCTGCCAGAGCTCAGCTCATAAAACAGATGTTCTTTTGGTGCATAAGAGCAAAGGAGAAGCAAGACTACAGAAATTGGAAAGCTGGAAAAGTAGCCATCCTACCTTAAATAAAAAGTCCTCTCTCTAGACTAACACACATTCTTCCTCTTCCTACATTCTGCTTTCTGAGGGGAGGGGGAATATATCACTTTTTCCTATGTAGTGATGTTCCATTTTAAGCTAGGATAATAGCAGTTTTTCTTGCGTTTTCAAAATGGGAAAGTGTGGGTAGTATTAGTTTTTCCCCATGTGTGATGAATATCCAATGACACCGAACTGATGATAGAAGCCAAGATATGTTTCACGAAACACACTGCTCCCCACCCTTCTCATTCAATCCCACTCAGGATAAATAAACCTCATTTCAGCTGTAGCCATTCAGGCTTGTTAGGAAGCCATGAAATATTGAATGACAAGGGTTAATTCTGTTCTCAGCAAAGAGCTCCTGTCTAATTTCCTTTAAGGTAGCACAACAGGTCAATGGGTCAGGCTTGATCAAGTAGCCAGGGTTGGCCTTCACCAAGAAGGTTTTGTACCATTGCTGTGAGATGAATCTAGATTTTGCAACAGGGGAACAGAACTGATGCTAGCCACCCCCGGGGAGTGTGGGGGCCCGAGTACCTCCCGTCTGTGAAGCAATATTCTTGACAATTTGCCCCTAGTAACTTATGCTTTGTCATTTTCTGATGGTTCTCCAGTGACTCATAGGGGTTTATGGGAGATCCATATTTTGGACAGTTGTATCTCACTCTTAACTTTCCCTATTTCTTAGCCAGTGATTGTTAGTGCAAAGTGAAAGAGATGGTACTTTAAATTACATTGATGCTTTATTAATAAGTTAAAACAACCATACTCCGGCTACAGTCACTTATTATAGTGCATTATTCAATGCATTAGTCATGAATGGAGGCACTTTACTTAAAGATCTCCCCATAAATCAGTCGAACATGGGGAAAAAGTATCATTGTTTATTTATGAGGTCTGGGAAAGAAATTATACAGAGCAGACCTTACATATCCTCCTACTCTAAAAACATTATGAAACATTGATTACATGTTTGCCGTTAAGTTTATGCTCCTATTGCTTTTCTATTTAAGATATATTATTCCTCTTTCTTAAGAAGCAAACCTCTGAAATCTGATGTGGATGTAAGAACAAAACACAGTGGAGGAAGGCAGTCAAACTTGCTTGGGCAGTCTTTCTCTCCCTGTGCTGAAGGCCCTTAGGAAGAATCTGCAGATGGGCTGTCCTCAAGAGAGTGTTTTACCACTGCCCAAGGGTTGCTTTCTGAGAAATGCAAATTAACATCCACTGGGTATCTAGTCTTAGAAACAATAATAGGAACAAGATACTCTTCAGAGACTTAAAACCAAAAGTACGTGGCCAGGGAATTCTGGAAAAGCCTCTCCTATACCATTAGAGTCCATTTCCACAAGATCAATGGAGTGAAATCATCATATAAAATTAAAACAAATAGGAAACAGGACACCATTTCATTATTTTGGTAAGATTCTGCTAAGAGCTATGATTTTTTAATTTGCTGGTTAAAGGAGCTGAAGTCTTCAATGGAAATCTATTGGGACTTCAATCAGTCTGCAACTCTCGGTCTTACTGTCTGCCACCAGAGGAAGTGTTGAGCATGTCCTAGGATGTAAGAGAAACAAAGACAAGGCATGAGGATGACCTGATACGGCTTTCTAGGGTTTTGCTTTTTGGATGGACCAGGTCGAGGAAGAGTGACTGCATTTGCTGGCATAGCTCCATCATCCTGGAGCCTGGATTGCTCTAAGGTTAGTAGTCCCTGCTCTTGAGCGGAAGGAAGAGAAATTGAATAAAGATTTGTTCTGAATATTCTGTGCTTCTTTACCTACTCTGTGTTGAGTTTCATGTAAGATAACAGACATACCAACGTGAAAGAATCAGGCTCCTTCTAAGACAGCTTCCAGTATAGCAGTGGCGGTAGACTTGAAAACAAGTGACGACACACTACAAAAAACTATAACTTATTAAGAGCTTTGGATGGGCAGTATGCTAATTGCTTTAAAAGTTTTTACAAGTTACAAAAGTAGTATAGAGAAAGGATTCAATCAGCTCTGATAGGGCAGGCTCCCTGGAGAAGGTGACATTTATGTTACAGCTTAAATAAAGACTTGGGCATCTCTGGGTAGAAAGGAGGTAAAGAAAATTAATGCGCTGATATCACACAGCACCAAATCAAACACACATCAGTAGAATTTATTTATATTAATGTCAAACTAACCGAAAAGAGTATTTAAAAATCCACTTTACTCTTTCAAAGACAATAAAATGCTTCAGAATATAGCAAAGGAGGCAAAAGGCTTGTACACTGAAAACTAGAAAACACTGATCAAAGAAATTAAAGTCAACACAAACAACAGAAAGATATTTCTCGCTTATGGATGGAGATGATTTTGTTAAAATGTCCAGGCTACGCAAAAGGATCTACAAATCCCATGTAACCCCTTTTAATAGCCCAGTGATACAATTTTTGCAGAAATAGTAACAGCAATCCTCATACTTTTATGGAAGCACAAAATACCTATGATAGCCAAAGCTAATTTGAAGAAGAACCAGGTTGAAGGCATCCCAAGCTACAGTAATCTAAACAGAATGGTACTAACATAAAAATAGACAAAATAGACCAAAGGAGAGAAGAGAGATAGAAATACATGTACGCATATGTGGTCAGCTGATCTTCAACAAGACTGTCAACAGTAGTTAACAGGAACAGGATAGGCTTTTCAACAGTGCTGGGAAATTGGATAGCCACTCAAGAAATAATCAAGTTAGACTCTTGTATTATCCCACAATCAACTGGAAATAGATTAAAGACTCAATTTTAAGACCTGAAACCATGAAACTGTCTGAAGAAAGCACGAGGAGAAAGATTCTTGATATTGGACTTGGCAGTGATTATGACAATGAATAAGACACCAAAAATAAAGCAACAAAAGCAGAAATAGACATGTGAGATGGCAGCAGACTTAAAAAGTTTCCACACAGTAAAGGGGAAAAACAAAATGAAAAGACAACCTATAAAACGGGAGAAAATATTTGCAAAGTATCTTTGTGATAATGATTAACATCTAAAATATTTAAGAACTCCTGTAACTCAATGGCAAAAACCAAAGCAAACAGAGCCAAACCAGAAACCCTCCAATAACTTCATTAAAAATGGGCAAAGGAATTGAGTATTTTTCCAAAAGAGACACACAGATGGCCAAAAGTATATGAAAATGTGCTCAACATCATGAATCATTGCAGAAATACAAATCAAAACTGCAATGAAATATCACTTCATTCTTACATGATGGCCACTAAGAGGAACAAAGATAACATGCTGATGAGGATGTGGGAAAAAAGAATCATTGTACACTGTTGGTGGAAACTGGTGTGGCAATTATGTAAAACAGGGTGGAGATGAGAGGTGGGTGCAGTGGCTCAGTGGATTAAGCCACAGCGTGGGAGGCTGGCATTCCATGCCAGAGTGCTGGGGATTGGGTCCCACCTCCACTTCTCACCCAGCTTCCTGCTAAGTCACCCGGGAGGCAGAAGATTGCCAAAGTGCTTATATTCCCATCACTCCTCTGGGATGCCCAAATGGAGTTCTTGTTTCCTGGCTTTGGCCTGACTAAGCCCTCACTGTTGCAGGCATTTGGTGAGGGAACCAGCAGATGGACGATCCCTCCCACCTCCCTCCCTCTTTTTGTTTCTCTCCCACTCTTATAAATGAATAAATAAGTCTTAAGATTGAGGTTAAGTATGTTCCAGACAAATAAAACAGGCATTTGGAGTGACATAGGCCTAAAACAGCCTGACGTATCCGAGAGAACTGATCTTGACATCTCTATTGCGCACAGTGGGATGACAGAGTTCTTGTGAAATGAGTTTGAGAACTGAAGTAGAGTGAAATTATAATGTACTTTTAAGGCAAGGACAAGAAGTTTGAATTTTATCCCATAGAGAGTAGTTGTTGCTCCTTCGGCCGCAAAAGGAACGACGCTGCTTGCAGTTAATCGGTCTTCAGTGGACTTTTACTTAGAAGGAGTGGGAAAAAGAGTGGGGGACCAGGAGAAGGGGGAGAGATGGCGCGCACGTTCCTTAAGGGGGAAAGCTGGCGTGCCTGCTCCTTCTCCCGTGGTCTGCTTATATACCGAATTCAACCAATCACAGTCAATCAATCACAGTCCATGCACAGAGCTCTCCAATCCGGCACTTGATCAGGATCAGCTGTGGAGTCACGCAGCAGGCAGGGCATCAGCGCCATCTTGTTGTTTTCCACGATCCTCAGCTAGATGGAAAGTTCAATCAGCTGCTACAACCGCATTACTGCTATAAGCCAAGTCCAGCATGGGGGGTCCCATGGCAAGCCTATCCATGGGTCCCCACAAGTAGTCAACCAGTTGAGAAATATGTAAATATAGCAAAAGGACTGAGCTGGCTCTTTGTAAAGATGGATTGGAAGAAATGCAACTGAAGTTAGAGAGGAATTAATGAGATTAATGAAATAGAAGGGATAAGTTAGAGTGGAAAACAATGTGAATATGTGAGAAGTAGAGGTACGGCATGGCAGCTGATTGGACGTGGAGCGTGAGGGAGGGGAAATAGTCATGGGTGGCCTTTTATGTTCTACTCATTAGATGGCGGCTATGAGGCAAAGGTTGGAGTTCAACTAGACCCCACTCCTGGTACCAGTTTCTGCTAGTTGGAGTTCTTCAGTTGGAATCCAGGCCAGTTTACAAGCCTTCATTTCACCCTGTACTATAAGGAAACTATCCATTAATGATGTCTGGGAAGTTGTGTGCTGGTATTGTCTGTATTTCCACTATCAAGCCTCCCATTACCATACTGCACATTGTTTGCTTTTTCTTTAAAATGGTTGGACTTTTACTTATTTGCATTAAGGTGAACAATGCTGATAACACTTTAACAGTACACATCCCATTGAGAACTGCATATCCACAGGGACCAAGTCTGGAATTCAAGTCATGGGTCAGCTTTTACAAGCCATGTAACCTTGAGTGAACCATTCTTAGCTTCATCATAAGTAAAATGGGGAATGAAAACACTCATTGGTGAATTGCTTTAGGAATTAAAGGGACATATACTACATAGTAAAAGCTTGATTATTATTCATCTTTATTCTCATTTAAACAGATAGTATTCTTACAGGGACTTCAGGTACCAGAAAAAGGAGTAAAGAGTGTCGTGGTTTCAATATCTGGTCACTGACACAGAGATTGCTGTTCTGTAGTGGTCACTACTCTAGTTGTATGATATCATCTGTGTCTTCGGATTCATTTTTTCTCTGATTGCACCTTCCAAGAACAAGTGCAAACTCAGATGTTGTATGCAATGGACACATATGACATATGATTTTATTTCACCTTTTGGACAGGGGCATTCACACAAGATAGGTCCCAGTTGATTGCAAGACAGAGATTAGGTGGAAGTCAAGGAGGTCGTGGTGAAGGCAGAATCATGACCGGAAGCACTTGGAAACAGAAATATTAGTATTGTCTTAACTTGAGGTACTCCAAGGGATTTCCTTTCAAGACACTTGCAGGGTATCTAATGTGATGAGTGTTGGAGATACTGTTGAATTCCTCAGGAATAGGAGAGAGAATTTTTTCTAGAACAGAGATTTTCATGTAAAGGGAGGAGATAAGGGTTTCCTTTGTGAATGTTTTCCCCTGATCTCATATAGGGCAGAGGTCAGAATACGAGTAAGGACATCTGGACAATTCCTATACTTTTTGTGTAATTTCAGGGGAAGATGCCACAGTGATCTGCCATACATGCTCTGAAAATTCAATGTTGTATTGTGAAGATGTTATGAGCATTGTCTTCCTTGGGTTGTTCACTGGATTCTGAGAAGATGAACACTTGGAACTGGCCTGATAAGTCCATGATAAGCCTCTCCCAAATTATGTTCTTTAACGATATGCTCACAATAATAACTATCTTACCCCAAGGATTAAGGTTATCTGTTTTGTTTAGTGGTGGTGGGAAAAGTCATGGTTTGGTCTCTAATCGGCTTTCCATCTATCATTTTATGCCAGAAAATTCCTGTTGTCTTTTGCAGTAACCTGAAGGATATAAAATGGGAAGAGATTATTTCAATCTTTCCTAACTGACTTGGGCTCCGAAGTCAGGCAAACTCTTAGCTCTGTTACCTTCCAGCAAGTAGCCTGTGTCAAATGTGCTTGACCCTCTGTTCCTGCCTGTCAAATGCAGGTATCTGTTGATAAGGATAGTGCAAAGGTTACCTTGGGTAACTTGACTCTGCTGGAACAGTACCTGGCACGTACTACACTCTTAGTAACTGTTAGCTTTATTAATTTGATTAAAAAGGATAACAGATATGTTTGTGTCTAAAGCAGCATCTGGGGACACTTATTTTCCATTCCCACCCCAAGCTTCACCCTTGGTGGCAGCCAAGTGCTGCAATGATCTGTTCTTTGAGATGGATGAGGACTGTCCTGGACTGTGGATTTGACTGCTACTGGGCTCTTGGGATCTTCTCCAGAGGTATCAGCTTAGATCTCAATGGTTATCTGAACAACTTCAGTGAGAAGCCCTGTGTTCCTAGCCAAGATCTGGCTCAATAAAACTCGTCCTTCCTAGCCTCCTGTCATCTCAGTCTGTTCTTTCTTGTTCCCATGTCCTGCAACGTTATGATAGAAGAACTGGGGGTCACTCTGTGCAAGCTGAGTCAGTCCTAATACTGCTCTTTCAGAGTTCGAGGCCCAATTTTTTAATGGCTCAACCTTTTTTTCTTGCTAAGGGACAAAGTTCTTTATCAGCTGGAACTAAAACATTCTGGTAGGATGATTGACAGTAACTGAATTGCCATTGTTTCTTATCCTTTTCCTTTATTATCATAGAGCTATAATTAATAATTAAATCTTTAATTCTTCTGTATTTTCCAGGCTGCAATAAATATAATCAGAGATAAGAACGTCCCCCTTTAGGAGCTGTTTACACAAAGCTAGAAGGCTTTTTGATGAAGCTCAACTTATTCTTTTACCTGTTCCTCTTTCCTCTCAACCATAATCCCCAAGAGCTGACTTGGAAGACAGACTGGAGGGATTAGAACTTCCAAAGAATGAGAATAAAGGTGAATTTATATATAAAATCTCTATTAAATTACCTTGTCAAAACTCTTAAACAGCATTTGTAATCATGAAAAACCAATCGAGCAAGTTTTTAAACAAGTATTACATGTATCAGTTGAAGGAACACATGACTGAGGATTTAAAGATGGATGGGACAGAGCCCCTTACCTCCAATGTATTAACATCGATTCAAAGAAGTGTAACTGAGATCTGGACTTAAAGAGTGAAAAGCCAAGCATAGCTAGACACGCTTTGACTCTAGCCTGCAGTGGAGTTTCTAAAAAAAAAAACTTGCAACTTGCTTAGAGTTCTAATTAGAGGCATTTTTGAATATATGTAGAGCTATATAGATGCCCTTCTACCTTGAGGAATAAATTTTTTAATTTTTATGTATCTATATACAACACTATATGATTCTATCTTCATATCAAGATAGACTATTTCCTTCATCCCCACAAGGTCCTTTGTGTCCCAGTTCTATCAACTCTCCTCCTCAGAGATAATTCCTATGCCGACTTCCATCTGTAGACATTGATTTTGGCTGTTCTTGACCTTCATATTAATGGAGTGAAGCAGTACATACTCTTTTATTCACTGAGTATGTTTTTGGAATTCATCCATTTTATTGCTTATATCCACAGTTGATTCCTTTACTGTTAGTCATCAGCAATCTTTGTATCCCATTTGTGTAACCCTTTGATGGACATTTAAGCAGCTTACAATTTTTCTGTTAGGAATTTGTACTTTTGTGTACAAATCTTGGACCCACTTCTCTTTCTAGGTCCTAGGGTTTGCCTATGTGTGGCTTTAACAAGTAGCCAAACTGTTTTCTAAAGCAATGCTCTGTTTCACACCATCACTAGCCATCTGAGAATGCCTGTGACTTTTTCTCCACTTCTCCATGTTCTCTCAAGCCAGAGACCCTGGTTTAGATTCAGGATCAGCCTCTTAGTAGCTTTGTAGTTGAGGACAATCACTTGGTTACTATGAATCTGTTTCATTATCTGTAAAATGGAGATGATGGCCACCTTTTAGAGTGCTTGTGAAGATGGAGGATGATGTGCGCATCTCCCTCTGGTTAGCCCACAAATGATAGCTGTTCCTACAGCTGGCATCTACGCATTCTCATCTTGTTCACCAAGTGGATAATTCGAGGCTGTGTTTTCCAAGATGTGTAATGTAGTGGAACTTGACCTTTTTAAGAGTGTCATATAGACACAGTATTAGAAAATCCCAAATCACAAGGTGAAAATTTATTTCTGGTCCAATTTTTTTAATCATACTTGTATCAAATGAAGAGTCTCTGTTTGGAGTCACTCTGTATTTAACACGTCTCTAACACTTGCAAATCTGATTTTTTAATAAGTAAGACACGGGTTCTCAGCCTTTGGAAGGCAGCATTACCCAGAAAGTAAGTACTTGTTTTCCCTTGTTTTCAAATTTTTACTGTTAGAATTGATGGCAAGTGATATTGGTGGTATTTATGATAGTGATTTCATACTTTAATGAATTATGTAAATCCAAGAGTTGTCTGAAAGACAAATATGTTAAGAAAATAACAGGGGAGGAGGAACCCAGATGTGCCAAGATTAATGTAAGTAGTTTTTAGATGACTGAAGTTTGGAAAGCTGCCTCGTGGGAGAGGGTTGGCAGAGATTGTAAACCTTGCTTTGAGGAGGATGCAGCCAAGCCCTTTGTGATTGAACACTTACATATTGAAATCTGACACTAACATCTGTATAAGTTAACAAAGCGAACTGGAGTCCTACCTAAGTGACAGGATCAGTGCTTCACCACAGCCTCCAGACTTCTATCCTTCCTAGGATGCAATTAATCTTGGAGATAACTAACTGGATCTCTTTTCTCCCCCTAAATGCACAACTAATTCATGCTCATGGATGGGAAAAAAATGAAACATGGAGATGAACACAAAGAGAAGAGTTTACCCTAATCCTGCCTCCCAGAGACAGCCCTTGGTAGAATTTTGACCTATTTATTCAATCATCAACTTATCTGTTCATGCAGTCATACAATCGCTCATTCAATCACTAATTTACTAATTCATTCATCACTGAAGTCACTCACTTAGGGGTGGTGCAGTGGTTAGGGTCACGCTTGGGATACCTGCATCCCATATGGGAGTGGCCTGGCCGTGCCACTTCCAACTCCAGCTTCTTGCTAATGTGTGTCATGGGAAGCAGCAGATGATGGCTCAACACTTGGGTCTGTGCCGCCATGTCTGAGACCTGGATTGAGTTCAGGGCTCCTGGATTTAGCCTTGGCCCAGCTGGGCAGCAGGCTTTTGGGGCGTGAACCAGTTGATGGAAGAGCTCTCTCTGTGCCTTTCAAATAAAGAGAAAATAAATGAAAAAATCATTTACTTGGCAAGTGCTGCTCAGCCATCTAATGTGCGTTAGACATTGTTACAGGTGCTGAGAATGTACATTTGGGCAAAACAAGGAAAAAAAAAATTCCTTGCTCTTAATATGCTTTTCATCCTGTTCATGGTCTAGACATATATGGGTCTTAAAAAGTTCATGGAAAATACACATTATCAAACACCTATGTATGAATTTTTCAGTTTTTATACTAAAAGGAATTTACTGTTTAATTTCATTTTCACAGAAGTCTTTCAAGTACCTTGTATGCGTATTTGTATACAGAAAGGATTTTTAAGAAAAAATTTTTTAAATTTGAGAGGCAAGAGGAGAGAGGATGTAAGTGAGGGGGCGGGGACTAGAGGACTCTCATCTTCTGGGTACTCCCCAAGGCCCACAATGGCAAGGACAAAAGGAGGGAGCTAGAAACGTAATCCAGGTCTCCCATGTGGGTTTCAGGAACCATGTCTCACTAGAGCCACCACTGCTGCTTCCCAGAGTTCACTTTAGTGGAGAGCTGGAGCTGGGAGTTAAACCCAAACACTCAAATATGGGATGTGAACATCTTAGCCAGTATGTTAACTGCTAGGCCAAAGGTCCACCCTAAGAAATTTTTACCTAAATTTTGTTATAATACAACACCATTTGTGTGTTGCCTATTTTTAAAACTAGTGTATAATATCAGAGTCGGTGAACTCAAAACGCCTCCATAGGCTTGGCAACTCATGACAAGAGACTAGGGTGATTACTAACACCATAAACAAGAGTGTCAATTTGTTAAGTCAACGACAGGAGTCACTGTGCACTTACTCTTCATGTAGGATCTCTGTCCTTAATATGCTGAACATCGTGATTTAATGCTATAACTAGTACTCAAACAGTATTTTTCACTTTGTGTTTCTGTGTGGGTGCAAACTGTTGAAAGCTTTACTTAATATATGCTAAATTGATCTGTATATAAAGATGATTGAAAACGAATCTTGATGTGAATGGAAGGGGAGAGGGAATGGGAAAGGAGAGGGTTGCGGGTGGGAGGGAAGTTATGGAGGGGAAAAAGCCATTGTAATCCATAAGCTGTACTTTGGAAATTTATATTCATTAAATAAAAGTTAAAAAAAAACTAGTGTATCCTAAACTTCTTTCTGGATCAATATGTACTTTCACATCATCCAATTTGAAGTCTGTAGGGTGCTTTACTGAAGCATAACTGTGTTGAAGTGGAGGTATTTACTCTTTTGCCATTATTGAACTTGGGATTATTTCTTTTCCAGTGTGATGACAGTTGTCACGTGCAAGATAAACATCACCTCTACTTCTCATGTGAGCCTGACGCCCAATCCAGTTCCACTGCTGACCACTTGTGTGGCTCTGGTGAGACCACATTAACCACGTTGAACCTCCGAGTTCTTTCCTGCTACGTGAGACCAGCGCAATAATCTGTATCACACGGTTTCTGCAAGGAGTAAGCACCTTGCTCTATGGCAACAATATATGAAATGCTCAGTATTACCTGATCACATTAGCTGGTGTACTGCTGCCAGTAATAATTCCCACTTGTCTGTCTATCATCTATATATCAACAGATATGCTTAATGGCTTGGGTCTTATTCCTGTTTCTATTGCTACCTATGTTGGTCAGGTTTTTTTTCAGTGTAACAATACCTAAGACGAGCTGGTTAGAGAAGGAAGGAGGTTTATTTTGATTATGGTTTTGGAGGTTCCCAGTCCAACATCGGGAAGACTCCCCTGGTTCAGCTGTCTGGTGAGCTGGGAGACGGCAATGTTACATCAGCTGAGGAGGGATCACACGGTGAGCCAAGCGGCCGCGAGTAGATGCCGGGTGTAACTTGGTTTTTATGACCAGCTCTCTCATGAGAATTTTCTTCTGAGGCAATGTCATTAGGCCATCTTCTAAATACCCTCATTGGATCAGCCCCACACCGTCTAGGACCAATAACTCATGACTCCAGTAATTAAACATGTGCTTGAATCTGGGAGCCAAATCCTGTTGAAATCCTAGTACTACCCTTTCTCCTCCTTCTTCATGAGGCTCTGATACCAAGGACTCTCCTACACCCTATCTTTCCAGTATCGCCCTCCAAAATGTATCATCAAAACTCCCATCCTCTCAGAACCCTACCTCCTTCTAGGGAGAGTTATGAGTTAATCCTTGTGAATAGAATAACGTATCTGAGCCCAGAATCTGATCTCTGTGTTCCTGGTTGGGCTCTGCCTGATGCTTTGTATCTGCATCAATCATAGATCCTGTAGAGTATGGATGAAGGTCATCTAAACTGGATTGTAAGCTCCTTGATGATAGGGGCTGTGTTTGGTTCACCTTGGAAACTGGCAGACCAGACCCACCACAATATAGGTGCTCAATAAGCACTAGTTGAGCGGTGCCCCCATTTTCTTAGTTGAAGGCAGGACCACTTCTGCTTGCTCAAGGTTTTCTCCCCAGTGCTTGGAGGACTCTTAGTAACAGGTGGAATTGATCCCCAAGACAAGAGAAGAGATGGTTTTGCTTTTCAGTGCTTTGGAAGGGTAGAGAACCACATCCACACAAGGGAGGCACTAGCCGCTGGCCAGATCTGTTGAGAGCTCACCTGCTCTCCTCTCCTGCTTGGCACACATTCTGCAACAAGCCCTACTTTGGTGCTCCTGCCCTGATTGATCGTTTTCTTTGTGATAACCTGGAAGGAAAATCATTACGGCACAAGAGCCCTGTCATCCCACACGCCTCTGCCTGTGATGGATGCTCTCCATTTATGGAGTTGTCAGTACAAACCTAGAGGAAATGATTGTATCCACACTTAACCTGGAGCAAGTTCACCCTTAAACAAGCCCAGTGATTTCCACAGTTTAGCACTTTCTTTTTGCAAGACTACGAAGAAACACAGTTTTATTCTTGGAACAGTGAACATTGCAACCTAATTGCTCCTTTTTGAACCATTTGCAGATTATTGTGAGGAATTGGACACGAGGGAGCACCATCAAACAGACAGACTTGTGAGAACTCTTGGTGGGAGCACCTGGCGCCATTTACTGGAATTGAGTTATAGATATCCAATAACCCAGCACTTGGAATCCTAAGTATTTACCCCGGAGAGCCGCATGAATTTATGCATCAAGATGCACGTCTAGAAAGTTCTACACAGTCTTATTGGTGATAGTTCACACTGTGAGCCAAATGAAATAGCCATCAGCATAATAACATGGACTACCTACCCATGAGGATATGACACAGAAATTAAATCAATGAACCCGTAGTGTGGGTCACTCCTAGATACGGAATGCTGAGTAAAGAAACCATGCACAAGAGAGCATGCCGTGTGAATCTGTTCATATAAAATTCAATAGATTGAACTGTTTTGGTATTGGCGTTCAGTTTGAGAGTGGTTCCTTTTTGCAGGGAAAGGGAAGGGCCATGATTGGGGAATGTTGCTCTGTATTTCTTGACCTGGCTGATGGTCACATACACGTTCACCTTCTAAATACTTGCTAGATTGTGCCACTTTCTGCATACCTGTTATATTTTACAATACATTTAAGAAATTCGGTTTCCTAAAGATGGCTATAGATATCGGGCTGTCGTTTGTCCTAGTGTTCAGGCCAGTCCTTCCCAAACTTGTAAGATCATTAAAAACAATGTTAAGCTTTCGTCAAATATGCAGTTTTATGTCCCAGCTTTTTTTTTTTTTTTTCCTATAGGTATGGAACTAAGAAGATAGAAGATGGGGTAGAAGAATATTTGAAAATATTTAATTTTTGCATAATAACCTGGACAGCCTTAAAAATGATCCATGTGCAGGTCCCACCCCCGAGCACCTGGTTTAATTGGTCTGGGATACACTTTGGGCTCCTAGAGTCCTTAGAGCTCTCCACGTGCTTCCAACCTTCAGTCCAGTTGAG
This sequence comes from Sylvilagus floridanus, assembly GCA_949820135.1. Classification (NCBI taxonomy): domain Eukaryota; kingdom Metazoa; phylum Chordata; class Mammalia; order Lagomorpha; family Leporidae; genus Sylvilagus; species Sylvilagus floridanus. The sequence continues at coordinate 38,176,610 of OX463234.1, forward strand.
AATCACTAGTTTACGTTAGTCCTTTTTTAATTTAAGGTTCATTTTGTTTATCTGAAACACACAGCATCAGGGAGACAGAGAGAGGAAAAGTTCTATCCACCGATTCGTTTCCCGAGGCCGCTACATCCCTGGCTGAAGCCAGGAGCCTGGAACTCCAGCTGGATCTCTCATGGAGATGGCAGGGACCCTCATAAAGTCATCATCTGCTACCTTCCCAAGCACACCCTCAGGGAGCTGGATCAGAAATGGAGCAGCTGGTAACTGCACTGGCATTCTGGTATGGGACGCTGCAGGGTCTGAGTCCACCCGTACAAGGTGGACTGGGTCCGAGGAAAGGTGAGTGCGCCGCTCGCCTGTTCCCCAGCCTCCCGATCCCGGAGACAATCAGATGCAGCAGGGAGCCAAGTCTAGCGAGGACTCATTTACTCCATGCCTAACCGAACCTTTTATAGCACAAAACTGCAGAGTCATTGGGGCAGGGCTAAGGACCAACCAATCACTTAAAAGGTCACTTTACGGGGGGATTTCTATAGGACTAGCCATATGTCTATACTAGTCTTGTTACCGCCCCTGATGTTGCATAGCCAATTAGCTTTTGAGTTCCGCCCATCTTACTTCCTCTGGGCGCCATCTTCTTTGCCCCTCTTTGGCGCCGCCCGGTCAGGGGGCCACGTGCGTGCACGCCAGGCCCCTCCCTGCGCTGCCATCTCCGGGACACCTGCCGGCTGGCTCCGCGGGCCCTAGCTTGGGTTAGTTCACGGGCTCGGCTCCACGCGGCTCCGTTCCGCACAGCTTGGGCGGGGGCACCTGCGCATGCAGAGCCCCCGGGCCTGGCCTGGCCGCGCTCATGCCCCATAGGACGCCAGTGTCACAGTGGCAGCTCAGCCTACCAAGCCACAGTGCTGGCCCTGGTTAGTGCTACTTAACTTGTAATTTGTGCAATTGGATTAGATGAGGGTCTCGGGAAAACACAGACTTGTTCTGTGGGTCTGGGTCAGGCCTGAGGTTCTGCATTTCTCACAGGCTCCCGGGTGATGAGGATGCTACTGGTGTCAGGTCCACACTTGGAGGAGCAAGGTTTAGAGCCTTTGGCGTCAGCCCAGAGTTCTGAGTCCCTGACCTGACTTGAAGTCGCTGCTACCTTGGGACAGGAACTAAATGAGCTGAGCCCTCAGCCTACTCCTCTATACACTGGGGTGCCAACAGTCATCATCCCACCTTCTGGGCGATTGTGAACATGGAGGCAACTGAGGGGGCTAACACGGAGCAGACTGAGGCAGACAGCAAGCGTCCCAAGAGGCGGCTTCTTGCTTGTGGTCACTGCAGTACCAAGCCGCTCAGAGAAGCCCATTTTTCTGGAGACTGTTGAAGATGCACACAATCCTGCATCATTTCCTGTGTGTGTGCAGAGACACACACTCATGCTGCTTGGCGCACAATGGAGTTACGTCTCAATACACCCCTCTTGATTGCATGGCCAAGGAAGGGGGCCGGGGTGGCTGGGGGAGAGTGACGGGGAGGGCACAAAGTGAAGTCAGAATGGCTGTGGGAGGTTGGCTCTTCCTCTGAAGGACAGGAAGCCACCTGACAGCTATGAGCAGGGGTGTGGCCGCATGTGACCTGCAGCTTTAAAAGGACAAGTCTGTTGTACTGAGAAAAGCCCTTGGAAGGGTCGGGCAGAAGCAGGGAGACTGGTTGGGAGCAGAGAGCTGTTGTTTCGCTCGCCTAGGACAGGAGCCATGGAGACGAGTCAGGCCTCCTATACACAGTTGAGCAGGTGCCAAGTGACTTGTCTCGGGGACCCATTCGCACGCACGTGACGGCCATGGCACCCGTAGGTCGCAGTGCTTTGTACACACAGCAGAGCTCAGTGACCTTCAGAAGCAGGTGGAGTCTATGGGGGCAGGGGTTTCTCTCTGCTCCGTGCTCTATCCCTAATGCTTAGACCGTGTCTGGCAGGGAGCAGGCAGCCCATAAAAACATGCTGTGAGAATGATGTGCTTGCTTCCACCCATGGAAGCACAGTGGCTGCAGGTGAATCAGTGAGGGCTCGAGTGTGTTCCGGCCGATTTGCAAACGTCTCCATTTTTCTTGGATGGCCACTTTGAATGCCTTGGTATGAATGCCCCCTTTGCACCTCAAAACACGATCACTTTATGTTGTCAGGTGCAAACCAGCTTTTAACGGCATTCTTTGCAGAGCAAAAGGTAAAAAAAAAATACACTGTAAAATACTTTGTCATCGCCCTCCTCCCAAGTATCACATCTGAGTCACCTCTCACTCGCTGATCTGTTCTGGCTGTAATTAAAGTTAAATCGCCTTTGGGACCAGAATGGTCTCATCTTTATTTACAGCACCTGCAGACCAAGCAGCCACTCCTAATTTTAACAGCTTCTTCAGTGGCAACAATCTCTTTTCCAATGGAACAGGTGGGGAAGCCATGAAGGAGGTTATGAAACATTTTCTTGTGGGCAGAGAATGGAGATGTCAGGAGAGGAGAGACCACTGAGTAGGCAGTGATGTCCACCTGCCGAGTTCATGTCTAGGTGCTGCTTTTTATCAGCTGGGTAACCTTGAACAGGTCTCAGATAATTGCTAAGCCTCAGTTGCCTTATCAATAAGATGAGGGGCAAACATGCCTGGTCAATGATTCAAAAGGACTGCATGAACCAAGGATATCCTGTACGACAAAGCTGATGGATTTTTGGTAACACAGAGAGGTTGGCTAGTGTGAACATGTCAATCAATCTATTCTTTTGATCATCAAGCTTATTGCACGTTGTGTTTGGATTCCTTCTCATTGAGTATCATTGTCCCAAAATGCCTTTACCTCCATATCGGTCACTCCTTGCCTTTCTCTTATTCCCAGAGTCCAGCAAATGCATGTCTTAAACACCTGCCATGTGCCGAGTACTGAATCTTGTAGGGAGCAGGACAGCTCTGGCTGCTGCCCTAACGGAGCAAATAGAGATGCCCGGCAAGTGACCCTGCCTATGATTATGCAACTACTGCTGGGCTACCTTCTGGAAAGGGAACACATTGGGAGCTATGAGAACATATATTCAGAGCGACTAATTAGGCGGAAGGGTCAGGGAGGCCTCGCTTGGAGATGTGGCCTTTTCCAGAGACAGGAAGGATGGCTGGGAGCCAAATGAAGGCGGGGACACACTTGTAGGCAGGTGGACGAGCATGTGCAAAGCTCTGGAGGGGCATGCGAAGGCAGGCTCATGTGGCTGGAATACAGGGGGTGGAAGGAGAGCTACGTGATGAGCGGGCTTCAAAGACAAGCATGGGAGGGGTCGCACAGGCAAGTTTATCTGAGAGCAGAGTGAACTCACATAGCTCCTGGTGAGGGAAGCTGATCTCCTGTCCTAGTCATTCCCACACAGAATCAACCAAACTAAAGAAAATGAGTAAGGACAACACCCAGAGAGGACCATGGTTCTGCTTCACCTGGATCCCCAATCCCTTTTCTCTCAAAGGTGTGGGCTGATGGGTGTGTTCGGTAAAACTCACCAACTCCAAACTCAGTGAAGGGTACAGAATGAGCCTACCGCTTGCTCGTGGGCATCTAGAGTGAAGGTTGGGGGAACAGGAGAAACCAAATACAATTTCTGGTTCAGCTCTATGCTCAGCCACCTAGTGGGTCAGTGGAGCCCCCAGCCACCGAGAGCTGGTGCTGGAGTTCACTCTTTTAACTCCAATCTTTGAATGACAGTCCTCTTTGGAAATCCCTATCCATCACTCTGTGACATTGTTCTAATAACCAGACCCCCCACTAGCTGGACAGAAGGCTTCGCCCTCCAGGAGGCTGTGGCCTCCCCATGTTATTGTGAAAAGCTCATTACAGAGCCCAGGCAATCACATTTACATCACTAATTGAAGAAGAAAGCCACCGTCAGCACCAGAGGGAGAATTACTGGGCAATATCCAGGCAAAACTTCGGAGTTTCCCAACAGGCTGCTGTGCCCGATGCCCATAAAAGAGAAGCTTAAAATGGGCATTGAGGGTGATCGGGAGACTCCAGAGATTCTCCACGATTGCTTCTGATGGGGACCTTTCGGCGGCTTCAACGCAATAGCAATTAGCTGAAGTGGGGCAGCGTGGCCGACAGGACTCATTATCGGACCAGCTCTCCGAGGACCAGGGGAGATAGGGAACGACAACTGCTTCCATTGCCTTCCAAGTGCCTGGTGTGGCTCTCTTTCTGCAGAGCAGAGCCTGCACCTTCACGGTGGCCATGATTGGATCTGGGGCCCCATGGAGAAGTCACACTATTCACTTGTATGTTATGGCGGTCAAGAAAGCAGGAATAAAAGCTTCTTTTATTCTTTTCCCCAGGGAACACACAGCCAAAGGGAAAACTGGGAGGCTTCCCCCCACCCCCATATTGTTTGTTGAATTCTTAGTGTAGGGTTGGTCATATGTGTATAAAGTTTATTGAAAATAGATCTTAGTAAAAAATAAGAATGGGAATAGGAGAGGGAGGTGCGAGAGCAGGTGGGAGGGAGGGTATGGTAGGAAGAATCATTATGTTCCTAAATTTGTAGTTTTGAAATGAAGTTTGTGTACCTTAAACAAAAAGGTTTCTAGGTTAAAAGAAAACCTGCCTCTCATGTTAATTACAGGGTATGGAATGAGTGAGGGCGCTGCAAAAAGTTTGTAAGAAATGGAATTAAAAGCTGTTTAGAGTGTGCAAAATTCTTTGAAATCCATGCATAGTACTTTCATAATCCACATATTCCATAAGTCTTTTGAAGATCCCTTCTATGCAAATATTTCAATTTTTTGCACCAAAACAGCTTTTTAATAATTTGCATTTCTTATTCAAATTTATTAATTTGGGAGTAGGGGAAGAGGCTAGGCAAATGCCCAGAAGCCAGAACTGCATCCATTGCGGCAGGACACAACCACCTGCATTATCTCCTGCTGCCTCCCAGGGTGCATCTTAGCAGGAAGCTGGAATTGTGGGTGAGGCCAGGACTTGAACCCAGACACTCTGATATAGGACACAGCCAATGCTAAGTGTACCTTTTAATCGTATTGTCCACATATTTTCACAACTGCTCTTTGTACCCAATGAAGGGCCAAATGCAGTCTTCAGTGCTGGGGTGCTGGAAAACATTCATTGGCTGTCAGTGAGGGGGCAACGGGTTCCACTTGCTATAACAGAGTATCTGAAACTTGGTGTCACAAGAAGAGGTTCATTCAGCTGTTCTGGGGGCAGGATGTCTGAGATGGAGTGGTTCCATCCGTCTGACCCCAATGGAGGCCTGGTGCGGATGGCGTCATAGCAGGAGTGTGGGTGAAAGGCAGAGAACTCAGGGGGACACAGGAAGCCAGGGCTGGGGAGGGGGGTCTTGCTCTGACAGCCTGCTCCTGTGGGAATACCAGGGTCTCACAAGAACTGTGTGAATCCCGCCCAAGGGCAGCATCCTGATGATTTAACTGCCTCACACTCAGTCCTACCTCTTAAAGGTCTACCACCTCCCAACAGCACCACACTGAGAACCAAGCTGTCAACAGTGACCCTTTGGGGAACACATCCAGACTGCATTCCAGCCATAGCAGGGAGTGTGGGACAACAGAGCCAGCCTCCCTGGCAGAGTTGGGATGCTGTGTTTTGAGCAAGGCAGGTTCTGAGGACTTTTTCCCTAAGTGTTTATTTAAATGAAGCTATATTTATGGAGAGCTGAAGGTTAAGTGGGGTTGGCTCACGGGGACTAACGGAGAGAGATGAGTCAATGAGTACACATGTGGTCTTCAACTTCAGTGTAACATGAATGGCCTCTTCCCACTTCTTTAGCTTTTTAAACTTTTATTTACTTGAAAGGCAGACTTACAAAGAGGGAAAGACATCGAGAGAGGCAGGAGGAAGTTGAGGAGAGATCTTTCTTCTACTGGTTGACCACCCAAGTGGCCACAATAGCTGGGGCTGTGCCAGGCTGAAACCAGGAACCTGCAACTCTATCCAGGTCTCCCGCATGGGTGACAGAGGCCCAGGTACTTGGGCCCTCTTCCACTGCTTTCCCTGGTGCATTAGTAGGGAGCTGGATAGGAAGTAGAGCAACTGTCACTCAAACTGGTGTTCATACGGAGGCAGCGGCTTAAAACGAGGAACTGCATTGCTGGCCCTTCTGTAGTTTTGATTATAGAAGATTTCAAACAAACAAAAATTTCAGGAAGTTCTAACAATCCTCACATTCATCATCCACCTTCAACAAGTATCAGTGCATGGACAATCTCGTTTTCATCCACGTGCCTACTCGCATTGCCCCCTTCCTTGAGAATATGCAACAGCTAATCCGAGATATGCTGTTTCATTAGTAAAGCTATTTCAATAGGGATCTCTGCAAGATAAGAACTATTTTTGAAAGTGTAACTGTGCTGCCATTATCATAACCACAAATTAGCAATCATTTCTTAACCTCATCAAATATTCTCGGCATTGTTCAAATGTTTCTTGTTGTCTCTTGAGCGTTTTTACACTGAATTTAAATGATGACTAAATGACTCATTTTTTCTTATTTTTTAAAAAATTTATATGCAGCAATATTGGCTTTTTGCTGGTGTGTAGTCCTACCACTTGCAGCACACGCACAGGGAGATTGGCGTAGGCACTCCCAGTGTCAGGAACAATCCACCGTCAGAGAAAACCCATTCGTGCTGCCCCATGGATCACGTCCTCCTCCTCCTAACCCTCGACAACCACTCACCTACTGTGTGTGGCTATGGTTTGCCACTTCCAGAATGTGACCCAAATGGACTCACACAAAATTGCCTTCTTATACTGATCATAATCCAAGGATCAACAGTCCACCCCTTCCAATTGTCGAGTAGCATTCCATCTTATGGGTGTACCACAGATTTCTTATCCATCCATCTTGATATTGTGGATGTCTCATGAGTTATGTCTACATAACTAAAACACCAGATAAAATATCATTCTGGTTTCAGCTGTCAAATGTCAAACATTTTAAAGAATTCAAGAAGAGAAAAAAATTGTATTATATTTGTCCAAATGTTTATCATTTTAGTTATCTCCAGTTTATTTGGTAGCCAGCATTTTAGTTTCTTAAAAATTCTAATGATTTTTAGTGTTTTGCCATATTTACTTCATATGTAGACATTGTATACACATATATGCTGTTTTTCTTGAAAATAGGGCTATTATAGGTGACCACATGGCCCAACCACTGGGGTCAGCTCCACCCCCATCCTAATGGGATTTGCTGCTCCTACTTCCCTGCCCATCCCCCAGCAAACTGTTAAGAGGACCTGTTCCTGAACACGTGGCTCTTTCTTTCCATCTCTCTCTCTCTCTCTGTCTCTATCAATCTCTCTCTCTCTCATGCTCTCTCCTTCTCCCTCTTCATTTCTTCCCACCTTCCCTCTGGTCTGTCAGGTTTCCCACAATAAACCATTTCCCTTAAAAAAAAAATATATAGGGCTGTTAATATCAAATGTGGGATTCATGACAATGACCACAAAGTGGAAGCAAAAGTGTACATGTGTATGATAAAAATTCAGTGAAGTAATATGTATAACCATATACCAAATACCATGATATCCATACAGTTTTTCAACTGTGTGTATATTAGCTTTCACAAGAGAAAACAAGTGATATGTGTATTTTGGGGGCCTGGTTATTTCATTTATCATAATGATGTTCAGATGCAACTGTTTTGTTGAAAACATCAAATTCCTTTATGGTCAAGTAATATTCCATAATGTGTATATATATATACACATATATACATAATATATATATTACATTTTCTTGATCCAGTTATTAGCTGATGGACATCTAGGTAGATTCCTTATATTTGCTATTGTGAGTCCAGCTACTACGAATGTGTGAGAGCGGGTGTTCTCTTATGTACCACTTTCACTTCCTTTGGATGTATTCCCAGAGGTGGGACACCTGGGCGGTAGGGGAGATTCCCTTTGAGTTTCTTGAGGAATCTCCATGCTGTTTACCGTAATTGTTGCACTAATTTTCATTCCCACCAACAGTGTATTAGGGACCTGTTCTCCACAACCTCACCAGTATTCGCTGCTTTCATTGGGGGATAGTAGCCGTTCTAACTGGAATGCGCTGATACCTTGTAGTGACATATTTGCACTGAACTTGATGACTGTGCTGCTTCTTCCTGTCCTCCGTGGTTCCCAATGAGAAAGGTGCAGGCATGCAAATTGCAGTGCCTCTGGGTATCATGATGTTTTGGCTGCTTTCGCGGTGTTTCGTCTTTAGTTTTCAGCAGTTTGATTATGATGTATAGGAGTCTGCTTTCGTTTAGCTTTAGAAACACATGTTTGGAGGAGCTTCATTTCTCTCATCTGAAATTGACAAATTGTGAAGTCTCGAGTCACTAATTCTCCTATTGTTTTTCTGTTCTAAACTCTGTCCCCTTCTCAGAATTCTGTGAAAAGAACGTTATATCTTTAGTGTTGTCTGATGGCCCATGCATTTTTTTTTTTTGACAGGCAGAGTGGACAGTGAGAGACAGCTGTGGTTGGCGCGCTGTGCTGATCCAAAGCCAGGAGCCAGGTGCTTTTCCTGGTCTCCCATGCTGGTGCAGGGCCCAAGCACTTGGGCCATCCTCCACTGCATTCCCGGGCTGCAGCAGAGAGCTGGACAGGAAGAGGAGCTACTGGGACAGAATCCAACGCCCCGACCGGGACTAGAACCCAGGGTGCTGGTGCCACAGGTGGAGGTTAGCCTATTGAGCTGCGCCACCGGCCTTTTCTTTCTTTCTTTTTTTTTTTTTTTTTGGTAAATAACTGTTGCTCAGTTTGGAAAATATGAATTTTTCTTCAAGTATCTTTTCCTTGTTATTGGTATTTTACTATTGATCTTTCTAGGTGAATTTTTAAAAAAGATTTCTTTGAAATATAGTGCTCCAAAGAGAGAGAGAGAGAGAGAGAGAGAGAGAGAGAGATCTTCCATCTGCTGGTTCACTCCTCAAATGGCTACAATGGCCAGAGCTGGGTTGATTGAAAGCCTGGAGCCAGGAGCTTCTCCCAGGTCTCCCACATGGGTGCAGGGGCCCAGGGAGTTGGACCATCTTCTGCTGCTTTCCCAGGTGCATTATCAGGGAGCTGGATTGAAAACAAGGAAGTTGGGACTTAAACCAGTGCCAATAAGGGATGCAGGCATTGCAGGCGATGGCTTTACTCACTTCGCCACAGCACCGGCCTGCAGGGTGAATTGTTTTCAGTGTGGCATTTTTTCAGTTCTTAAATTCCCACTGGTTTCTTTTGTTTACATATAGGATCTGTTTTCTTCCTGTGATGTTCTGTCTTGTCATTTGTTTCAAGTGCGTCTCTGCTTACTTCTCTGAGCATAGTGAACTATTTGCCTTCATGTCTTTGTTAGATCTATCATTCAATAGAGAGCTGGTATCTGTTGATTTTGTCTTTCAAGGTATGGAGATCTTCCTAGTTACTCCCATGACAGATAACTCTGAGTTTTCAATACTGTTTTATCAGAGTCTGGGTCTCGTGTAATTTCAGAAAACATTGATTTAAAACAATGCAACCATGTAACTCAGTTGGATTAAGACTTCAAGTCCTTAGCAATTTTGTGTGTGCTGCGATTCTAATGTCAATTTTCAATGGATTCTCAGCACTACGTATGCCATGCCCAATGGCCTGCCTGGGACCTGGGTGATCATCAGGCCTTCTATTCATTGGTTCAGGGTCAGATCTACCCCACAGCTTGGGGATGATACATAACTCTAAGGATCCTTTCCTCTGAACTTTGTCCTGTCTGGAATTTTCCCAGCACTTTCTGGGTCTCATAGCCCCTGTCCCCTTCCTGCTATTCTAATTAGGAAATCTGGAGCTTTATTTCTCCCCTCTTCTGTGTTCCTTGTCTTTCTTTAGGGCCAAGAGGTGGGAGGAGAGAGAGTGTGTAGATGCAGTGGAGGGGACCCCATTGCTCCTCTGGAGGTCACAGCTCCTCCGACTGGAGGCCAGAGTTTCCTTAAAGGGTTAGGCCTTTCCCCAGCTGCTGGGCCACCCCTGCTGCCAGAGAACTACTTCGCCTCTGGTGCAGGAGAACATGGGGAAAGCCTAAGTAGGGAAAATCACCTCCCATCTGACGTTTAGGGAATACCCTCTCACCTCCTCAAGTGTGAAGCCAGGGTTAGCTTGGAGCTCTGTCTGTGCCCAGCACCCACTTTGTCATGCCTTTGGGCGCAGGCTGGGGGTACTATAGCATCCCAGAATACCCATTGCTGATCGGTCTTGCTTTAAGTTCTATTTTTTTTTCTCCTCCCGCCTCCCCTACCCCCAATCACCCTGTTGGAATCTCCTTTTCAGTGTCCTCAGATGTGGTCCTGTGTGTTCTTTCCAAAGTTTTTAGTTGACTTCCATGGACTAGACAAAGTTGATTACCTAGTACTGGACCCAGAGGATTCATTTTTAGAAGACGGTTTAACTTCCTGGGTTTTAGAAGGCAGTTTTGCTGAGATATAATTGACCTATGAATCAGAAGTACACATATCTAGTGTACACCCAGGGATCCTGACAAATGCACAAACCCTATAAATATCACCTGCACTAGGACACAGACCAAGTCCATCAACACCGGAAGTGCTTTCACAGTCTTCCTGCTTAACTAAAAGGTCGAAAACCTCTGGAACAAAACAGGATTTACTCTTGATGAAGCGTCAGGTCCTAAATCCTTGACCCCACGTGAAGGACAAAGGGCCCAGGGACTCCCAGACCAGGCAGCACCACAGAGGACTCTGGACAGAGGGCGGAGGAAGAGAGGAGGGGAGCACAAGACACGGCAGCCTGCTGCGTCCCCCTTGGCCTGGGCAGAACCCACGGCCAGCCGGGCAGACCACAGGAGCCTTGGCATTCCCAGAGCCTGCCAGCAAGACAAACGTGGTCAGAAGCAGCAAGCAGCGTTTCTAAGAAGTCAACTTGATCTACCTCCTGGAGAGATGGCTGCTTGGCCACGTGCCCCTTTCCTCCCAGCTGCCCCTGGGAAAAGCAGCCCAGGGCCCCCTGCCTGCCAATGTCACCAGAGGCAGCTGGGCTCTCCTGCCTGAAGTACACACGTGCAACCTGACTCCTTCTCCCAAACAGTCCCTCTCTTGCTAGCCCAGGACAAACGTGAACTTGGAGGAATGAGACTCATTTAGTTCCTTTTTCCATGGACGGATCTTCTCCAGGTTGAGAACTCATGTTGTGGGCTGTTGGGTCTTTGGTGCCCACACTGAGTACAATGTCTCTCGGTCAGTTCAGAAACAGATGGTTGCCCCGGGAAACAGCTGTAGGCAAAGATGTGAATATTCTATATCCTTCTTCGTATCTGAGCCCAGGGACATCGCTACGCTGTCCCTTGGCATCTTTAGTGACCTGGCTTTCTGAACGCTCCATGGATACCAAAGTCCACAGACACTCAGTTCCTTATATAAAATGTCATATTCGCATATAATCTACACACATTCTCCAACATGTTAAATGATCTCTACATCACTTACAATATCCAAGACAGCATAAATGCTACGTAAATAGTTGCTGTGCCATGTAATTGAAGGAACAGTGACAAGAAAGACAAACATGCATGTTCAATACACACCTTTTGAAAAATAGCTTTGCTCCATGGTCAGTTGAATCTGTGGGTACAGAACCTGTGGGTATGAGGGCTGCCTGTGCTTACTTTTAATGATGGCAGGTAATGTATGGTTGCTGGGACTCTAGGGTGTTGAGAAAACTCCACAATTGAACTACTTTTTATAAATAGGTGTTTAATATATTTGAAAGGCAGAATGAGAGACAGGAAGGCACAGATCAATCTTCCACATGACAGTTCAGTTCCTAGATGCCTGCAACAGCGAGAGCTGAGCTAGGCCGAAGCCAGGAGCCTGCAACTCCATCTTGGTCTCTGATGTGAGTGGCAGGGACCCAAGTACTTGGGGCTTCCTCTGCCGCCTTCCTAGGCTGACTGCAGGGCTGGATTGCGAGTGGACGTCGGGACTTGAACCCGTGTTCTGATATGGGGATGCCAGCAACCTAAGCAGTGGCTTGCTCAGTGCACCACAGTGCCTGGCCCCTAAACCAAACTCAGCAGTGGAAGGGGTGCTTGCTGCTTCACTCTTATTGAGTGGTCTCAACAGTTTCTTTTTCCTTTATTAAGAAAGAATCCCATGCTTTCTTCCGGGCAAGTCTTATACCCCAAACTATACAAAAGTCACAGACATCGGCACGGGGGAAGTGGTTCCTGCTCTGGGCTTCTGCCAGCGTCTCCTTTGGGGTGGTCCTCAGTACTGGTGCAAGGCCCTTTCTTCATGGGTCCTGTGGAACTAACCTCTTCACACTCGCCTCCATCGTTCTTCTCCCGAATCTTTTGTCCCTTCTCCACGTGCCCCAGTGACCCTGCCTCTCCTGTCCAGCATTCCCAAGTGGGATATTAGTTGCTCAGTTGCATCCAGTTCTGCTGAGGACAAAGCCAGGACTGAAGGCAGAGAGATGTTGGCTTTGGTCCCCATGGGAAGAGCATCCATATACTGTACATCTAAACCATGCACACGGGCTTGGCATTACGGTAAAACAATTCCTATCTTTTACCTTGCTTTGGATTGCATTACCAAATGGACTTTGCTACCCATTTGTTAAATTATCTTTGGAAATGTCCAGGACCCAAGGGAGAAGTTAAGGGGGGGACAAAATTACTCATGCAAGTTATATGAACATTAGCCAGAAGCTGGGAATACACTTTTTGGCAGGAGCACCCCTTTGACAATTACAAAAGCACAAGGATTGTTTAAAAAGTGATGTGTTTTTATTTTAAGGAGTCTGAAAGCACTGGATTTTTAATCACAACAATTCTGCACAAACCTAAGAATCTTAAAATACAGATTTGGGGCCCTTCCTGGTTCTCCATTAGAATTTCTGGGGAAGCAGCACCCAGTATCTATATTATAAAGTCAAATTCACCAAGTGATTCTGATTAGATTCAGGGACCAGAGCTTTAAGAGAGGTCATTTGCTTTCTGAATGGGACAGAAGAAAACTCCTCTATCCACAGAAGGTATGTGGAGCAATGCATCCAACAGTACCACCATCCCCAAACAAATTGGTGGGGAGAGAGGTAAGAAACATTACATCAGCAATGCAATGTAACTATTTAAGGAAGTTGGATTGTTTAATGCTAATTAGGACTTTTTGGAGGCTAAGAGAGTCGCATGGTTATGCAAAAACAATAAGGAAGGGCTGCAATTTTCAGTGAGCTGAAGGTTTCTCAAAGATGTGAAAGTAACAGGAAAACATTTGCTAGTGAGCCAATGTGAGACACTACCAGTTGTTTCCAGGAGCGTTTCTAGTAAGGATAGACACATTTCTATCCATTTGGAGCCTTCACTCTTTCAGAGTTCAGTCTCCATGCATTCAGAATTCCAGGCAATTAGTGCAAAATAAACGTACACTGCTATTGCCCTGTGGAGTAGCAGAGAAAGGAAATTCTTCCATTGTTCAATTACTTATTCCACAAATACTTGTTGAATGCCTGTCATGCCTATCAAAATGTTAGGTCATAGTAACAGACTAGTGGCTAATCTATTCCATGGTGTCTGTGTTTGAAGTCTGACCCTATGTATTGGTACATTTTTTTTTCTAAGATTTATTTTACTTGAAAGAGTTACAGAGAAGCAGAGGCAGAGAGAGGAGGTCTTCCATCTGCTGGTTCACTTCCCAAATGGCTGCGACTGCCAGAGTTGGGCCAATCCAAAGCCAGGAGCTTCCTTCGGGTGCAGGGGCTCAAGGGCTTGGGCCATCTTCTACTGCTTTCCCAGGCCAGGCAGAGAGCTGGATTGGAAGTGGAGCAGCCAGAACTCGAACTGGGGCCCATATGGGATGCCAGCAATGCAGGCGGCAGCCTCACCCATTGGGCTACATCGCTGGCTCTGGTATCTATTTCAATGTACAAATTATCCCAAAATTTAGCTTAACACACTGAATATACCATTTCAGTTTTCATGGGTCAAGAATTCAGGAGTGTCCTAGCTGGGACATTCTGACTCTGGGTCTTCCATGAGATTTAAAGTCAAGATGTTGGCCAAGGATGTGGGCATCAGAAGCTCGACTGGTGTTTAGCCCGAGTCACTAATGTGGCCCTTGGCAGGGGGCACCAGTGTCTTGCTGGCTACTCCATAGGGCAGTTTCAATCTCTTTATAACATGGCAACAGACTTTCCCCAGAGTAAGTTTTCTAAGAGCACACAATGAAGAAGCTGCAATGCCTTTAATAATTGAAGCTTGGGCGTAGAATGACTCCTGGTACACTGTCCCCTAGAAATTGATCACTAGGGCCAGCCCATACTCCAAAGGAAGGGATTTCTTGGAAAAAGGAATAGTACCAAAAAGAAAAAAAACACAAACTTGTGGACATCTTTCTATACCACTATGTCCATCCCATTTTATCCAGTGATTTTGTTATCTGAGTTATGTTAGATCAGAATTCAGACTTAAGCATCAGACCTAACCATCTAACTACTCTCCGGTGTTTATTCTATGGTGGTTATTATACAGTGAGTATCTACCCAGGTTTACAGTAAATGAACTGGAGACAGAATAGCTTTTCAGAAGTACTGAATAGATGATACCTCTAGCAATTCAAATGCACTAAGAGATGGGTAGATTCTAAAAGCTCTCAGGTAATGAACCACTGTCTCTTGAAGCAGACAAACGATTGATTCACAAACCTTGAAGCAACTGATTATTGGATACCACTTGTGTCTTTCTTTCACTGCCTAATTTGGTGAGCTCCCAAAGTATTTATGGTGGGACTTAGTCATCAATTTGATTCACTTTATACACGTTCCAGTTGAGTTTTCTTATTTATTTTGGACCCAGATTCTCAACTATATTAGAGTTTGACAAATTGGTATTTCCATAGAACTTCATCATGCATTCACACGTCTAAAGGAATAATCTTAACTCCAACAAAATTGGCTTGAAGCATGTGTGTGCTGTGTGCAAATGTCAGGAATACTATAATTATACTTAATCAGGTGAAGTTTAACATTTTAATCGGCAGTCTCGAGGACTGATCTGACAGGGTGTTTTTTTGGATGGTGAAATGAATGCTCAAAATAAGAAAACACCACTCAGAAATGAAATGAATCACTTCTGCCAGACAAGTAGGATTAGAATGTTTTCTGAAGGATCTCTAAATTTTTTTGAAGTGCTGTCCCCTTTTAATGTCTGATCATTAAATCTGATTGGGAAGGTTGGAAAAATAAGTCCTCTGTGACTCGTTAATCATTAAAGAAGACTGAGTGTTTGGCCCAGTTCCAGGAGAAGGCCTGCTCTGGGCATTTATTTGATCTCACCATGGGTATGATTTTCCAAAGTACCAAGAGTTGAAGCAACTTCAGCGCTCCATCCGGCCCTTTGTGTGTTGAGACACCGTAGCAACCAAATCGGATGAATGAGTTCATTACATGCAGCCTATTTATTTTCATATTCTCTCCTGGGAGGGAGTTTCGTTTACTTGGGGTGGGTCTGATGATGTGCATTGTCTTTGTTTATAAACAGGATGGTCGTGAGTTCCCTGCCTTGAGTTAGTTATTTGGCTAGAAGCACAATTCTGCACGTTAGCTGATCAGTAGCTGAGATAGGTGCTTCACCTGAGTGTAGCTCTGCCAGCACTTTCATGAGACACCGAGATTTTTAGTCTCTAGGAATGATTTCTCTTTTCCCTGGGATGCTAAAGGGATCTCCCTCTGGACAGGCAGGTGATCAGTCTGTGCCATCCACCATCCCAGGCCTGTGGGTTTGACTGACAGCCAGGTGACTGATGAGTGCCCTTCCTTCTTTACAGGGTTCAAGTGTGTGGGGTTGGAAGTCAGGCCTGGAATTGAGTCCCATCTTGACATCAGACAACTACTTCTCTATCTTCCATAGAAATCTGAGAACTCAATCAGTGGATAGATTAACGCCTGTTTGTTCACCTTGTGTATTTCTACCCTATTCCTTCTACTGGGTGTGGGTCCTGTTTCCTTTGGGAAATCTTCATTCTATACTGCCTGATAGTCCACAGGCATGCACACTGGTCCAAGAAAGGTAAACTAGTATTTAATTGATCAACATTGGCTTTTCACGTCAAAGGTATTCCACTGTTACTCTTGAGAATTTGTTAATTCTTGTCTCATTTTTTGCTGACAACATTGGATTTCAGGATTTTACTATAATGTAGCTATGGTGGGTTTTTTTTTTTTTTTTTTTTTTTTTTTTTTTGGTATTATCCCTCTGTGGGATTTGTATAGTTTCTTGACTCTGGTTTGATGAATTAAGTTAGTTTTGCAAAGTTTCTTTTCAAAAATCACTTCTCTCATCTCTCACCAGTCTTTCTCCTTCCCTAATGGGAACCTAATTACGTGCATGTTAGAGTTTTTGAAAATTTTAATATATCTCATCTTGTGCATTTTCATGCATTCTTCATTTTATCTATGCTTGCATTCTTATTGTGTCCTGCTAAAATGTTTGCGTGAACTAATTCTGTTTTGCTGTATCTAATTTGACATTTAAATTATTTTGAATTCTTAGTTTTAGATTGGCATTTTTCAGTTCCAGAATTTCCATTTGATTCTTTGATGTGGATTGCAGTTCTCCGATTAAATTCTTCTGTTTTCTTGTGCATGTTAAAGTTACTTTAAAACCTTTATTTGATAAGATAGTATCCTACCTCTCCTCCCGCTTGTTCCACCTCATGGTGTGTCTAGTCAATGTTCTTTAAATGTCAGACAGATGTACGAAACGTTACAGAAGTTCTGGATGACGTCACCTTCCCCTGGAAAGGATTGTTGACGTCATTGGTTGGGAGGCCAGACAACTTCAGCAGCTGGGGCTCCCCAACAAGCAGGCTGAGAACAACTCTGTGTTCAAAGGGAAGCCAATCTTGAGCCTAAGCAATTAATTTCCAACTCATGCTTGACCAAGGACCTTCCACTGGAGTGATCTAAAAAACGTTATTGCTCCACTTAAACCAATCAAATGTTTCCTTTGCCTGGGTTCCAGGCTGGCTCTCTTCCCTCCACAACTCTTTAGTGGGGTCGCAGACTCCTGTGGTCTGATACTATGGGATTCCCGAATCACCCTCTGCTCAAGTAACTCCAGCTCTTTACATTTTATTGTGTCAGAGTTGCTATTGTCACAGGACACACTTTTGAGATTCTGGCGGCAGTTAAAGTAGGGGCTGACTACCGTTATCGAGTATGAAGCTATTCTAATGGAATCTGGGTTTGTTAAGGGACCGTCTCTTATCAGGTTTCCCTGTGTGACCACCGTAACCCTTCTTAGCTTCTCAGGACTTTAGCTTCTGCTCTGTGCCTGGCTTCCGGCTCTCAGTCACTGGGTACAAACGTGCAAATGCAGAAGTCACGTGTAAATCTTATTTGCAGCCAAACTCCTTTTTACTAACCTAGTAGTGGTTGGTTTTTGCAGAGCATCAACAAGTAACAGTTGGACGCTCAGAATGACAGGATCAATTTGTATTCATGCAACAATATAGCTGTACAATGTTTTTCGGGGGTGAAGTAGCCTAGTGTTTACTTGATTTTAAAAATAATCCTCTTACTAGGCTGCTTGATGACTGCAGCAAAACCATCTTGTGTCTCAGTTTTGCCCTTTGTGATGTTTTTTGTTTATGAAAGATTACCCCTGTAATTCTTTAAGCTGCAATTCTTGGTGATTCTAGTTTGCAGGTAGTTGATCTACACAGGATTTGAACCCTGCAAACTTGCCCATTTAAACCCACAGTCTTACCAGTTGGTCTGACCAGTATGCCACACAGCATATTTCTTGTTTTTTACAAAAAAGGCTAGCCGTAAACCTTTCTGCCCATATAAAGAGGTACACCTGAACAGGAATATTCCTGGATGGTGTTGTCACAGGTTTATTTAGCTGGGAAGGTCACTTTGATAGTTCATGCCAATGGTTCTATGTGCTTGGGTGTCTAACCATATCCAAGAATGTTCTTTTTACTTGAGCATGTTACAAAGATACCAAAAACAATTGGGAATATCTGTGCCACATTTTGGGACTAATATGTTTAAGCTAATTAGAAGTAGCTATACATAAATGACCCTATATTTATAGGTATGCCAGTATAAGTGATTTTAGGGTGGGAATTTTGACTTTTATTGGAGGATACTGATTTCTGTCTGTACCTCCAGCCTTACACATATCCCCACTGGTTCTGTGGAGTCGTTATTCCAGTTCCTGGTCCATGGTTTCTGCTGGGGCTCTAGGCTTCCTCAACTGCTCCATCATGAGACACATTTGTGTAATATTATTAACCCAGTTTCCACATTCTGTACCATAGGCTGGAGAACATTTTTCTGCCAAGGGCCATTGCACATTTACATCATCATTCACAGACCATACAAAATTTTCATTATAAGAAGTATCCCACTATAGACTAATGGAGCTTTGAGTCCTGCCTGTTGGTACCGTGTCAAGGTTCAGCCAAATGATGCTGTGGGCCTTCTACAGCCCGTGGGCCAGATGTTCTCCACCCTAGTCTTCAGTGAAACCAGTTTCTCAGAGAACTACACACCTGGCACATGCACACACTTATTTGCCCTTTGGTGTGAATTGCTTTGGCCCTGTGATATTCAACCGCATCAAATAAACCCCCTTCCTTCAACGTTCCTATTGTCACTTAGGCAAAACTGCTGCTATCTCCCATCCACATTATTCCAACATCTATCCTCAACTCTGTCCACTGCTCTCTCCATTTCCCTATGTGTCCCATACAATCTGTTCTCCCTTAGAGACCAAGTTGTCTCTTCAAGATGGAAACCTAGTTGTGGCAACCACTTGAAAAGAACTCTTCCGTTCCTTTGCACTGGTCTTAGGACTTGCTTCTTACAGGGTCCGATTCTTGCCTCCAGCAACCCTTCCTTCCATCAGACCCTCTCCTTCCATTTCAGCCACAGCAACCCATACTAAGGCAACTTTTGTCTGGGGCAGTTTCCCATGTCATACTTTCTGCTTCGAGTACCCTTTCCTTGTGTCATTGCTAGAAAAGCCTTCAGATCAAGTCATTCAGTCCTTTTTTTGGTGGGGGGTAAATACTCCCTACCCCCCCTGGCCCTGGGTGAGTCATCTAAGAGTCTCTCATACTTGCATGTATCTCTGCTTTACTCCTTATATCCATCCCTACGTTTTGTTGGCTTTATATGCTTCTGTGTTTAGAGGACAAAAATCTACAAAACAGGAATTTTCTGTATTAAATAATTCATCTTTTTTTCTCCTTTCCCCCAGACCACAGTACCTGGAACATAGTAGGTGTATCTAATAAATCTTTTCTGAGCAAATAATGGCAACAGGTCAGATCAATTAATTTTGTTGTGGAGATGGTTGAGAATGTTTCCATTATAACCTCCTTGCTATGAGCCATAGTATAAGACATTTTCTCCCATTTCAGCACAAGAAACAATCTGTTTCATGAATAATTAACTGATTTTTTTCAGTGGATGCTAAGAATTAAGTAACTGGTTGTTTTCCCCTTTTTGTTTGGTATTTAAGCTGGCCACAGTGAAATTCAGCATTGAATTCCAGCTGGTTATGTTCATTTTCTGAAGTATTTATTCAGCAAATATTTATTGAGCATTGGTAGTATACAATACTGTCCTAGGAACTAAAGATTCAAGAGTGAGCAAATCCAGACAACATCATCTTCCGCAGAGGTGTTTAGTTTACAGGTGGCCGTTAGGCATAGAGCCATGAACATGTCACGCATTGGTCATTTTGAGATGTGTTAACAGCTTGGAACAAGAGTAGTTCTGGGTAGAGTGATGTTTGAGGGGAAGAACTGAAGTTAACCACGCACTGTATACATCAATTGCATTATCAACAGATTGGCGATTTGTGCCCCACAAAGATGTACAAAAACAATTAAGAATGGAGGGAAAGGAAATCCAAGGGAAAGCGTGAGTAAGTGTCCTCCAAGCAGAGGGAGCATGGTGTGCAGAAGAGGCCAAAATTAGACCATTGTGGATAGAGAAAAATATGGCAAAGTGTGTAGGAAATGAGCTTGAGGGATTAGGCGATTGTGCAGGACCTGTTGTCAACCTTGTTACAGAATGGCGTCTTTATCCAGGGAGCAATGAAACCATGAAAGGTTTTCCAGGAAGGTGGAAGTTTACTTTCAAAGAAAAAAATCACTGTGGACTCTATTGTGGAACCAGTATATATCTGTGTCCTAATACCTTCAGTATTTTTTACATTGTTTGAAAAATATTAATTTCAAAGGCAAAGTTGTATAAAGGGGGAAGAGAGCGAGGAAGAGATATCTTGCAATTTACCATGTGTTGTTTTACTCCCTGAATGGCCACAATGGCTGGAGCTGGGTCAAGCTGTAGCCACGAACCTGGAACTGCATCCCAGTCTCCCACATGGGTGGCAGAAACCCAAGCACTTTAACCATCTTCTGCTGCTGTCCCAGGCACATTAGCAGGGAGCAGGATCGGACGTGGAGCAGCTGGGACTAGAACCAACACCCACGTGGGATGCCAGTGTCACAGGTGGCAGCCTAACCTGCTGTACCATATCACCAGGACCAGTTTTGTTGTACATTCTGGTCTGTACTTCTCTCTACTGTCTTTAGTCCCGATTCCCTAGAAACAGAGCCTAAGATGGGGATTCTTGTGCAAGTGATTAAAAACGTGCCCTCAGGAGAAGGGGTAGAAAGCTCAATGAGGAGGTAGCCAAGTTGGGGATCAGCTTCTCCCTGATCCCCAGGGGAACTCCAGGGCATGCATTGCATTGCACAGCTAATCCCACTGTGACGTAGGAGAACCAGCAGGGGTCAAGTGCGATCCACCAGCAGCCAACTTTCAAGCCAGCTATGGGCACTCTGGCCAGTGAAAGGTAATCTCAGCAGGGAACCAAACAGAATCCACCCACAAGTGCCTTATTTAGTTTTTTGTGAATGGGAAGAAATTTTTAAATATTTCTTTTATTAATAAATGCCTAGGGTTAGAAAAGAATAAAAAGATGAGCAATGTGTGGCTAGTTTTCTTCCCCAGAGACAACCACTGTTAAGACTTCTGGAATATCCTTTCAAAGGTAGCCTACACATTTCTCTCTCCCTTTGCTGCTCTGTGCTGTGTTCTCTTAAGAACGTCACTTAGAGATCATCCGGTATCAAAAACACAGAAGGCTGCATCATCATCTTCAATGGTGTTGACTATTGCATTGGATGCCTGTATCAGTAAATTCTCCATGACTTTTTTCACTTAATCTCCCTTATACGGTCATGCAATGCATATGTACATAAGCTCCCTCAAATACTTGAAATAGAATACATGGTAAATATCCGGAACTCACACATGGGATTTCAGGTCCTGAGAGTTCACCTAGAAGACTGATCATGGTACCTATAGCACACTCAGAAAGGAGACTATAGTTTTTTCCTGTGTGAGTCCGTGGAGCCTCATTCGTGACAAGTATTCAATCAGTTCATCATAGCTAGAGAACCTTGGCTGAAACCGTTGTCATTTCAACAGAAAATGGCAGAAGTCCCAAGTCAATTTCAGAGCAATTTAAGAGCATTTCATAGGTAGGTTACTGAGGAATCCATTATGACTGAATCAAAAACTCTCCAAACTAGCTTTCTTTGATTTAATGTAAAGCCCAATCAAACTTCCATGGCTTTGAAATAAACTAGACTAGATTTGGGCTCGAAGGCAACAGTGGTGGTACTTTGGCGATCTTCAGCTTTAGCTTTGGAGATTTCTGATCTTGTCCAAGTCACGCACTGACAGAGCCCAGGCTCGGAAACCACTCCTGCTTGGTTGTGTTGCGAAGCCAGCCGCTGACATTCTTGCGCAATGAAGGCTTGCTTCAAGTGCTAACGACAGAATCTCGGCTTCCCCTCAGGAGGGCTGTGCAGCCATGATTCACACGCTGCAGGCACCAACATGGAGCAGGAGGAGAGTCGATGGTAGTGTTTCCCCAGGCACTGCCTCCCTGGGTGCTCCCTCCTGCTTTTTTCCATCCTTTCCAAAAGGGCAGATACTCCATCACCAGATTCCATGAGTAAAACATTTGGTCCCAAATGAAATGCTGCTCTGTAATTACTGTTTGATTCTGTATAAAGCCATGTGGACAGAGCTTAGATGTCTGCCTTTTCTCAGATAAGCTGTTTTACCAGGAGAAAACTGACACCCCTAGATTTAAAATGCCCGTTGATGGGCAGCGATCAGACACAGTATTTTACACTGTCTGGGGTCCAGGGTAGAAGGAAGGTCCTATTCAAAGTTGTGGAATTAGGCTTTTATCGCCTGAGGATTAGTAGGCTGAGGTCAAGTGTTTGAGACCTTGTATCAGTTAGCAATGACTCAGGTTTGTTTCCTTTTACTCTCTCTGGAAAAGGTGGATGACAAGTGACAGGCCAATGTCAGCTGCTTTATCCAGCACTGCTCAGTGAGGGTACTGAGAGAGATTCGTTAGTAGCAAAACCGAATTTCCAGTTGGCATAATGTCACCGTGATGGATTGCATATGTAGATGGGCCATTTCCTCTTCTCAGCTCACATCATTGACAGCCTGCTGGGCGCTGGAACCCATCCAAGGCACACTGCTTCAAAATATTCCATCAAGTACCAGGACCAGATTCCTCGTATTTAAAGCAATTTTGAGATTGTCATGAGGATTCTGAGATAATTCACACAACCCTGGCACCATGCTTGAAACATAGCAACCACTCATTCGACATGTCTTCTTTAAGATTTTATTTTATCTGAAAGTCAGAGTTGCACAGAGAGGGGAGAAAGAGAGAGAGAGAGAGAAAGAGAGAGAGAGAGAGAGAGAGAGAGAGAGAGATCTTCCATCTGATGGTTCACTTCCCAGATGGCACAACGGCTGGATCTGTGCTGATTCGAAGCCAGGAACCAACCAGGAGCTTCCGGGTCTCCCATATGGGAGCAGGGGCCCAAGGACCCGGGCCATCTTCCACTGCCCTCCCAGGCCATAGCAGAGAGCTGGATTGGAAGTGGAGCAGCCGGGTCTCGAACCAGCACCCATATGGATACAGGCGCTTTAGGCCAGGATGTTAACCCCCTGTGCCACAGCGCCGGCCCTGACATGTCTTATTTCTTAATGACATAAAATTTCAAACATTTATTTTGTATAGTATATACATGCTTATATACATATCATGAAGTAGTTAAATCTAGGTAATGATACTCCATTACCTCACATAGTTATTTTTTTGGATAAGAACATTCAACGTTGCCACTAAGAATTTTTCAACAATAGATAATCACTAATTATAGTCACCATGCCGCACCATAGATTCCTTGGACTTTTTCCTATGTAACTATGATCACGTATCATCTAACCAGTTTCTGCTAAACTCGCCTAACCCCTTCCCTCCACCCCTGCTGTTCTACTCTGCTTCCAAGAGGTCAGCTCTTTTAGATTTCACAACTTAGTATATACATGCATATGTAGTATATAACATGCAGTATCCGTTTCCGCTTCTGGCTTTGTTGGTTTAACCCAGTGACATCCAGATTCACCCATGTTGCTGCCAAGGACAAGTTCTCCTTTCAATGACTGAATGCCATGTGTCTGTGTCACATTTTCTTTCTCCATCGATCTCGGATAGACACCCCGTGCGATTCCCTGTCATGACTACTTGGAAACCTGCTGCACTCAACGTGGGGGTGCAGGTGTGTCCAGCAGGCTGAATGCACCTCCTTTGGATAGGGTTGTTCTATTTTTAACTTTCTGGGGCCACTCCTCACTGCTCTCCATAAAGGCTACACTGCTATGCACTTCCACCAGCTGTGTCAGGAGCCCCTTTCCTCCCTATGCAGGTTGACACCTGCTACCTTCTTGACAACATCCCTCCTAACTAGAGGGACCGATGTATTTCATTGTGGTTTCCATTTTCATCTCATGATGAATAAGTGATACTGAGCATTTTTTTCCATGGAGTTCTTGGCCACTTGTATGTCTCCTGAAAAATATTCACAATTTTGGATTTTAAATTGGGTTTCTTGTCATTGAGTTGTTTGTGTTCCAAGTAGCTTTTGAATGATAATTGCTTATCACATGCACAGTTTGAAAATGTGTTTCGCACTCTGTATATTGTCTCTTCACTCTGTATATTATTTGCTTTGGTGGGCTGAAGATCTGCTACTTTTTATTTATTTTTTCCTTTGGCTGCCTGGAAGTCATAAACATATCGCTGGGCAGATCAGTGTTGTAGCAACCCCTCCATGATTTATTCTAGTTGTTGAGTGGTATTTTATCTGACTTGTACGTTTTTAACTGATTTGGAATTTATTCTTATGTATGGGGAGAGAATAAGCATTTAATGCAGTTTTTCTGCTTGGGGCTATCCCGTTTTCCCTACAGCATTTATTAAAGAGACTATGCGTTCCCTGCGTGTGCACTTGGTGCCGTTAGCTGGCTGCAAATGTAGATTTATTTCTGGGCGCTCTATTCAGTGTCATAGGTCCGTGTGTCTGGTTTTAGTTGTTTCTTAGATCGAACACAGAGGATTACCACTATTATATTTTTCTCCCCCCATTCTTTTCTACCCTCTTCCCCTTTATTTCCTGTGTGTCTTTGTATGCCAGCATTATGCTGTTTTGATTACTGTAGCTTTGTAGTGTATTTTGAAATCAGGCAACGCAGTGTCTTTAACTTTCCCCCTCAAGATTGCTTTGGTATCTGGGGTCCTTGATGTTTCCACACAAATTTTAGATTTTTTTCCCCTACTTCAGTGAAGAATTTCATCAGTATTTCAACAGGGATAGTGCCAGGATAGTAGAACGATTTTAATGTTAGTTCTTATCCATGAATATCTATCATCCCTTTTATTTGTGTCTTCAATTTCGTTCAGCAATGTTTTACAGTTTTCAGTGTAGGGATCTTCTAAGTTCTTTGTTAAATGTGTTCGTATTTTTTGTAGCTATTCTAGATGAGATTATTTTCTTGATTTTTTTTTCAGTTAGTATAAATGCAGCTGATTGTGTTGGTTTTGTATCCCACAGCTTTACTGAATTAGTTTAATAGCTCTTACAGATTTTTTATAGAGTCGTTTTGGGTTTTCTGTTTAAGAGATCATGTGACCCACAAACAATATAACTTGTTTTCATTTTATTTGCCTTTTGCTTCTCTTTCTGGAGCTTCCAGTTCAGAGTGGGCATTTTTGTCTTGTTCTAGATGTTGGGGGAAAATCCTTCAACTTTCCCCTATTTGACGTGTGATGTGAACTGTGGGTCTGTCATGCACAGCCTTTACCATTTTGAGGTACAGGTCACCTCTGTTTGATTTGTTCAGTTTTATCATGAAGAGATGTTGAATCTGTGAAATGAAATGATTGTAAGTGTTTTGAAACATTTTTTTTGTTTTTGTCCTCGGTTTTCTTAATGTGATGCATCATGTTTATTGAGTTACATGTTGAACCATCCTTTCATACCTGAATCACTTCTGATCGTGACGAATGGTGTTTCTGAAGTGGTTTTGAATTTGGTTTGCTAAGGTGTTATTGGGAATTTTTGCATCTGTATTCATCACAAGTGTGTCCTATAGTTTTTTTTTTTTTTTTTTTTTTTTTTGGTTGTGTCTTTGTCTGGTTTTGTTATACTGGCCTCGTAGAATGAGTATTCCCCCCTCTAAGTTTTTGGAAGGGTTTAAGAATAACTGTTAGTTCTCTAAATGTTTCGTAGAATACAGCAGCAAAGCCATCAGGATCCAGACTTTCTCCACTGATGAGCGACTCATTATTGATCCAATTTCGTTACTCGTTGTCAGTCTGTTCAGACTTCATTTGTTCCCAATTTGATCTTGGAAGGTTGTGTGTGTGTGTGTGTGTGTGAGCACTCAGGAGCTAATCCATTTCTTCTAGGTTTTCTAAGTTAGTGGTGCACAGTTGCTCACAGCCGCCTCTTACGGGCCCTTGTATTTCTGTGGCACCTGTTGGGATGTTGCCTCTCCACTTCTTGTTTTAGGTGAGCAGTCTTTCACAGTCTAGCTAGTGGTTTGCCAATTTTGCTTATCTATTAAGAGAACAACTCTTGGTTTATGCTGTTCTTTTATTTTTCTAGTTTCTATTTCATTTATTTCTGCTCTGACCTTTAGTATTCATTTTAGCCTTAGTTTGCTCTTATTTTTCTTAGTTTAGCCTTCTTTCTATTAATTTTAGCTTTAGTTTGCTCTTATTTTTCTTCTTCCTTGAGGCACAGTGTTAGGTTAATTGAAATCTTTTTTTCTTTTTTGATATAGACATTTACTGCCAGAAACTTCCCTCTTAGAATAGCTTTTGCTATATTTCGTATTTTATAAGTTATATTTCTATCCCCATTTGCCAAGGAATTTTAAAATTTCCATTTCTTTTTTTATTGACCTATTGATCATCCAGGAACACATTGATTTCCATGTATTTGTACATTTTCTGAATGCTACTGTCACTGATTTCTAGTTGTATACCATTATTGTCAGATGATTCAATAGGATTTCATTTCCCACTTCTTAAATCTGCTAACACTTGTTTGTCACCTATTATTTGATCTAATCTAGAAAATTTTCCATATGCAATTGAGAAAAATAAATTTTAGTGTTATAACTGACATCTTTTATTTGATGTTTGTTTATATTCATCTAGCTGAGGGGCAGGATGAGAAAGGGGGTGTGGAGAGAGAGATCTTCCATTCACTGATTTATTCCCTTATAACTATAGCATCTAGGGCTAGGGCAGGGTGAAATAACATTGTTTATCTTAACACATTATAACTATTAATATTTAATAATTTCACCTTTTAGCCTTCATACCAAAAATATAAGTGACTTACACATCACCAAAACAACATGAGAGAATTCTGACTTTACCAGCTTATCAGTGAGTTTTATACTTTCAGAAGCTTGTGTGTTACTCCTTAGTATCCTGTGTAACTATTCTTTAGCATTTAAGACAGGTCTGATGGTGATGATTTTATTTGGCCTGGAAAATCAAGCTTCATTTCTGAGGAAAATCTGTATGGGGCACAGTATTGTCAATTGGCAGTTTTATTTCCTCAGTATGTTAACGTACGAACCCAATTTCCTTGGAGCTTCTTATTTGGATTCAATCATATTGGAGATTTTTTTTTTTTACATTCTACGTCTGGATATTTACATCTCTCTCCTTAGTTGCAAAGTTTTCTCATATTACTTCTGTCAATAAGCTTTCTACTTGTCTTTTCTACTCTTAAAAACAATCCAAGAATCCAAGCCTCTAGCTGCTGAGGCCTACCTGCTGCTGTGGGTGGAAGGAGAGGGAACCTTTTTTTATGCCAAGGGCTCTTGGGAAATTTATTACATCATTCACTGTCCTTACAAATTATCAGCTTCAAAATTAGCCTGCTACAGATTTACTGATTTTTGAAACTTGCCTAGAGTTTCCTCGGCAGGGCCAGAACAAAAGATTTTGTCAACTGTAAGACGTGCAGGCCAGACGCTCCCAACCCTGCTGCGGGTCGTTTGGACTCCAAGTTTGATCTATTTGGCTGCCAATGATGTAGGCTGGAAATGATTGGTCTTGAAGGGGTTAGCAGTTACTATGTTCTTCTGGGATGGATTTACAGCCTCGGTCTCAGAGTACTGATCAAGAGGTAGGCCTGTGGAGGTCTCCCTAACACTCCAGTTTCACGTGGTGGGCCTGGTGTTAGAACCTACACCTTCTTCTCCTCAAATGAATGCCACCTGCTCTGCTGTCTGGGGCTGGAGGAGGGGTGACATGGGTCACGTTAAGCCAACCTTCCTACCTTCTTTACTGCATCTTTTCTTGTTATCATGCGATCGCTCATCTTGTTTCCTTAGTGTTTGTGGAAGTATTTCGGGCATAGGTAGTTGTTGAAGCTGATGTTTCAATGGATAGATCATTGCTGTGCTTTCTCCATTGTCAGTAAACATTGAGGGCTCCCCATGAGTCAGGGACTGTTCGAGATACTGAAGATATACATAGACGCAAAACACAATGCTTACAATTCTGGTGGGGAAAATGAACAAGCAATCAAGATGAGTTTACATAATCACTGCTATGAAAATAGCTAAACAAAACAATGCATTCAGATTGAATGAGAGCAAGGAGACAGTAATGTAAAATGAGTGATGTATTGGTCCTGGGCTTTTAGTCCTCGGATCCATCTTTTCCATTTCTCTCTTGCTAACTATAAGATCAACAGTTCGTAGGATGCGTTGGCCAAACTCCTATGTTGGTTACTTTATAGGTGGGCTCAGCCGATGGAGGCACTGCTGAGAGATTAAAGGATGGGGAGGAGGGAGAATATGAGTGGAGGCACTGGTGAGAGGAGGGAGAATGTGAGGTGTTTTTCTCCTTCTCTCTGTAATCCTGGCCCTTTTCATAGTGGTTATGTCCTATCCTTTGGCTCTAACTTCTAATGATAAGGTCTGAAGTGTTTTCCAGTTTTTACCTAGTAACCCAGACTCGTGGGATCCAGTGATACCACCTTTTTCATTTGGCCTTCCAGAAGATCGAAGAAGCAGCAATTTGAGATGAGCTTGAATGATACAAGGTTATTTATAGGATCCACAGAAAGAACATTCCAGAAAGAGTAATGCCAAGGACAAAAGCACCAAAGTGAAGGTGAACTTAGAGTAGTTGAGAGCCAGAACTCTGGTGTAGTTGGAGCATGGTGAATGGGAATGAGGAACCATGCATCTGATAGAGAAGAGAGGGGATGAGTTGGTCGAAGACCTCGTGGGTCAGAATAAGGACCTTAGATTGAATTTTAATTGTGACTGGAAACCACTGGCATGTTTAATGTGGAGGCGGGGAAGGAATATGCAAACGTGTTTGAGAAAAGTTATAGGTTCTCTGTCTAGAATTTTATAGTGTTGTCAAAGTAGGATAAAGATCTGTTCAGTGCCTATTACTAATGATTCAAGAAAGAAATGGTGTTGATTTGGGATAGATCAGGACAAAGAAAATAAGTGGGAAGATTCCAAATAAATTTTGGAGCCAGAGTCCACAGAGCTTATTCCTGAAAGGAGTGGGTGGGGGGGGAGGAATCCAGAGTGACTTCCAGACTTTTTGACCCTGAAATTTTTGGTGGTGGAGAGAACTAAGGGTGACAAAGATTTTTAGGAGATAGAGGATTGGGGGCAAGTTAAACTAGAGAAGTTCCTTTGATGCTTTTAGTTACCTTGCAGGTATGGTGGACATCTGGAGCTCAAGTTAGAAGTCGTGGGTAGAAGGATATATGTGGAAGTCAGTAGCCCATCTCAATGAAATGGATAAACTACCAGGAAGCGCCCTGGTAATTCAGCAGCCCTTATTATTGTGTCCTTCTAGCAGGCTATATTCCTTCCTTTTGTAAGCTTTGACCAAATCTTGAGACTAAGTTGGTAGAAGGAAGTTATTTACTGAGTAGTTCAATGACTACTTCGCCTAGGCATTGGCTATAACATTCTTATTCTTTTCTCTGTACAGCAGTTATCTACCTAGGTCAATAGGAAGAATGATGGATGAGCTGGGACTGTGAACATCACCTCCCTGTGCAGGTTTCCGGGAGGGAGGCCCAGGCCAGTTCATTAAAGAGCAGTGAATAAATCTGCTTCCTGTTCCCCTCTCCAATAAATGGACCCTCCACACAAGGATTCCCATATACGTGTTTTGTCAAGAATAAGATATGTTATGATGGGTGCATTTGGTTATGAAAAGAATTTAGCTTATCTGGCTTTAAAAATAATATTGAAATAATTGTTTCCATGGCCAAATTCTACAAAAATGCTTCAGAAAAAAATACTGAGGAAATATTAAGTTTATTCTAAAGCCAAAGAGTTAAGCAAGACACAGTGAGCTCATATATGACCTCCTTATTCATAGGTCATTGCCAAGTGAATCTGCAGGACTCTAATTTATCTGCTGCTTTTGTTATGCCATTCCTCTAATGCATGTGTGGGAAAATTTTTTAGAGAAAATATTTTGAATATTCATAGAAGACTGACCTTGGTGTCACCAGGTAGAAGCCAAATATACTGAAGAATAACACCAACAATTTCACTCTTCACCTGTGTATTATTTGCATGCCATGTGGAGGTGTCTATTGTAAAAAATAAGCTTTGTCCATTTTTAAAACAGATAAACTGTCCTTGCTATTAAGTGGGAGTGGGGACATGCAGTGTTGCTTAATAGTGACAAAATGATCGAGCAATTTTTACCTTCTTCAGTGCCAAATTCAGAGTGTGCTAGCCTTGAGGGTGGTTTGACAGTCTAGAACATTGGTGATAAACTAATTTTTCCACACGCCTAAATTAGGCTGATCAAAAGTACCCGAATTCTGAACACTGAGCCAGGCTAGACACGCCTTCCCTCTTGCCTGGGGTGGTGGTAGATAGAAGCCCTAATGTCACTTAACCTAAAGTAACTCAATGTCACTTAATGCTGTCGGTCTCTTTACCCGTCATGTTCTTTCCATTTTCACCCTCGTGGACCTGGTACCTCACGAATCTAAGAACATGCAATAGTTGTACGTTCACGTTGCAGGAGGAAGACAGTTGAGTCAGGAATGTATGCCAGTGTTGTTTGTTTTTCGTTTGTTCCGAAGTTAATTCTCTAGCCAGTTCTCAGAATGGCCTTTTGTTTCAAACTTCAGAGCTGCTGTCACACCCCAGTTCTTGTTATAAATCTACAGTAATTAAATTGGTGTGGGACTGGCGTGAGTACAGAGACCAAAGGAGCAACAAAGAACCTCTATGAAAGAAGTTATGGTGCAGATCAGTGGAGAAAAAGGTCGATGTTTCAATTCATGGGGCCGAGACATTTGTTATCTACATAGAAAAACCTGGTATTGGACCTTTATCTTACACCGTACACAAAAATGCTTCTGAGCGTATGAAACACTTAAATATAGAAAGGAAAAAACTAACCTTTTTTTAAAAGAAAAAAAGTAGGTGGTTATTTTCATGAGCTTAAGATATAAAAAGGGTTTTTAAAACCAAGACACAAAAAGTGCAGTCCATGAACAGCGTAATTGATGAACTGAATCACATGAAAACTGAGCGTATGCCTTCCTCAAGAGATATCGGAAGGTTAAAAAAAAAAAAATCAGTGGTGACTTCCTTTGGTTCTCCTTGGGAATACTGGTGTAGCGAGTCATCCTAGGCTATCAGAACGTAGAAAGATGGCAGGGATGTGAAGGAAGCTTGGATATGACAACCTGCACCGGTCTTATCTGTCATCTGCGCCCCTCTCCATCCTTGCCAAGTGATTGTCAGAGTAGGTTTAGGATATCGCTGCTCCTTGCTTGTTTTGCGCTGTCAAGTACTTCTGAATCACCCTAAGTAGGATCACGCTTTGTGGTATTCCTCATTGTTGCCAAAACATGCAATTTCTTCCAATTACTGAGATTTGTAACTCAAAGCTGTGCATGCGTGTTTCTGTTTGGGAAACTCAAGGAACACTGAAACCCAGTGGCTACCCAAGGATTTAAATGTCATCTGTGCTCCTTACAGAAGACTTCAGCACTGCAGAAACATAAGGAAATCACTCATGATCCTGCCACCATCCATAGTCAACTATTATTGACATTCTGGCATATTTTTTCTATGTGGATTGCATTGTATGAGAGTACTCCAACAATTATGGAAAAGTGGAATTAAGATATTTTGGGGCAGCCAGCGCCACGGCTCACTAGACTAATCCTCCACCTTGCAGCGCTGGCACATCAGGTTCTAGTCCCGGTCGGGGCACCAGATTCTGTCTCTTCCAGGCCAGCTCTCTGCTGTGGCCAGGGAGTGCAGTGGAGGATGGCCCAAGTCCTTGGGCCCTGCACCCCATGGGAGACCAGGAGAAACACCTGGCTCCTGGCTTTGGATCAGCACAGCGCACTGGCCATAGCGGCCATTTTGGGGTGAACCAACGGCAAAGGAAGAACTTTCTCTCCGTCTCTCTCTCTCACTGTCCACTCTGCCTGTCAAAAAAAAAAAGATATTTTGGGCCAAAACATTTGAATTCCAAGCATACTGTTTTCCGTAATACCCATTTCCATGAACTTTTTCTTGAGGACTTCTCCTAAGTACAGTGCTGAATTCTGATCAAATCAGCTTTGCTAACAACACAGTCTTCTTCCACACGTGGCTAAAATGTAGGGAAAGCATAATTTGTCATAGCTCATGGCATGCAGCATACCGGAGCTCTTAGAACCCCAGGTTCCAGGGCCACCCTGCCTCGACTGCCATCTGCACCCACTACTGATTAGCTGTGTGGTTGTGAGCAATCCACCCAACATCTCCTGCCTCAGTTTTCTCACCTATAAAATGAACCAATCACAGCACGTGTCTCATAGGAAGAGCTGTTGTGAAGGTGGAATTTGATACTTTTGAGATGCTTAGAAAGGTGCTTGGAAAGTTGTAAATAAGTAATGGGTGTATGTATAGGTTTTACACCCTGCAGTCCAACTCAGATGCCAGTGCTGGGCTTTTCCTTGGGATCACCTCCTTGGCTTCTGCACATGAAGGACACTAGTGTCTGGGTTGAGGGGCTCGCGAGTGTCCCACATGACCACGTGCCCCCCCCCCCAACTCATCCTCCCTCCCCTAGTCTTCAGAAGCCTCTGTCCTCCAAGGTTGTACTCTCCCCCTCCCAACCATGGACGAGGTGGCAAGCACAATGGCTGACGATTTTCTCTGTAGTCTATTGTTTCAGACTCCATCGGTCAACTTTCCCTGAAAACCATCCCTTGTGATGACCAAGGCTTATTTCAGAAGTTAAAAAGACTGGATATTGACTCTTTCTTTCTTTCCAGAACAATCCCAGTTTCATCTGAATGCCTCTGATTAACTAGAAGAAGGGTCATGTATAATGGAGTACAGAAAAAGAAAATCACAAGGATTAATATTTCAAGATATTATCTCATCACAAATGAATGTATCATAATTTACTTAATCACTGGACATTTATATTGTTTCCAGTTTCCAGCTCTTAAAATGAGACTGATTAACAATGCTAAAAATCCTTTCATAGTTTGGATAACTGAGGGCGAATTACCAGAAGTGAAATTCTGGGTCAAATAATACAAAAAATAATAAACGCCCTAACAATTTCCTTTCTTGTGTCAGGGCTAGATGAATTGCTTTACCAGATGGTAGAAAGTTAGGCAAAAGAACAGGGTCAGATTTTAAAATATTATCATGTATTTAGCTGGATGCATTTAATATCCATTTGTGTTGACTAAAATGACACTTAGCAGTTTGTTGATGTCTGAATTTCCTTGGCTAATTGTTGGATTCTCCTGTTAAGCTATTAGTATCCTTAGGACTACTAAAATCTTAATATATACTGTAAAAAGACTTAGTTCTGGAATGATTCCATAGAACTAATTAGGAGTAGTGGCAGGGCCAGTGCGACAATGAGGACTTGAGTGGTTATCAGGAGGTGGACTTGGATGTTGCGTGTGACCTCTGGGTTCACTGATGGGCAGTTTTAAATGTGTCCAATTTCTGAAGGTAAGTGATTAGGGGAAGGAACTATTATACCATTCGAGTACTTCTAAGCATGCGATAGCAGATAAACACAAGCACCAAGGATCTCTGTGATGTCCCTTTGTAGAAGGAAAGCCTTGTCCATTCTGACAGTGATTCAAGGAGACAGAATTCTCCAAGGGGCCACGTCAGTCTGAGTCTGCCACAGATGGTAGATTCAAGCGAGTTGAGGTTCTCATCATTGATAACCCACGAATGTACAAAGGCAAAAAAAATTCATTGAGAGTAAATGATGCTGTTCAATACTATATATAACTATTACACACTGAAAATATGCACACCTACCAACAAGCAACTACAAATGCCATAAGATTCATAACTCATCCTTAACTAGGTAGATTGCTGAAAATGTTAGCCAGAGATTGTTTATTTTATCTGATTTTCTCTTTAATTCATGGATCTTGGGTTTTATTATTTTCTGAGTATCTCCTATCTTCTTGCCTTATGTGGACCTCTGCTGGAATGCTTGTTTGAGTTAGAGAGCTCAATACAAAAATTACAAAAAATCCTGTCTCTGGAAATATAAGAGCTTAACATTTAGTTTAAATATGGAGCCATCATCAAGTGTGTTGCTATGGAGATCCTTCCTCCCATGTGCTCAGCAACATGTCTGATGCCAATTATCCAGAAATAACTTCTCTATTTCTATGGCATCTTCTGTAGCTCTCCTACTGCTGCTTCTATATTCTGGTGAAAAGAGGAGGGCTTTTTCTGTCTATTCCTTGTACGCAACAAAGATCATTTCCAGCATGTCCGAGCTGAAAAGGAGCCCCTACCGTGTCACTTCCTGTGTACCCCTGGTAAACATCCCCCTCTGCTTCAGCAAATGAGGGGTACTTTTTAAAACTTTTTTCATGCTCTTAACAGACTTGAACCTTGATGGCTGCCGTGGGAAAGGTGATCACGGGTCTTACGGGTCAATTTTAACTGTGGATTCTAGGGTGCTCTTCCACCTCCCAGCCCTTCCCCCACCCCCACTCCCACTCCACAGAAGTGTGATGCATCATTGTTTTTCCATAGGAGCTGCTACTCAGAGTCACCCCCCGCCACCCTTTAACCAGTTAGGCGACGGGGATGGTGTTCACCACCTTCTCCATTTTCATTTGGATCATCCAGGCTTGGGAACTGAA
Organism: Sylvilagus floridanus; assembly: GCA_949820135.1. Lineage (NCBI taxonomy): Eukaryota > Metazoa > Chordata > Mammalia > Lagomorpha > Leporidae > Sylvilagus > Sylvilagus floridanus. Next base: position 38,211,259 of record OX463234.1, read on the forward strand.
GAATCCTTCGTGAACTGATTTGACATCACGTGGGCAGACCTGAAAGCACTCCATCTGCGACCCCTGAGCTCTGTCCCGTTGTGGCTTCTTCACGAAGCAGCAGGATTCCAACTGTGCAAACGCTCATCGCTCATCCTGGCTCTCTCCGCATGCCGTCAGCTGCTGAAGCCACAGGAGCCCACTTCTGTCTGCTTTCCCATGCTGACAGCTGCTGACCCTTCTCTGCTTGGTCATTCCTTCTCGGGGGCTTACCCACGTGGAATTCCAAGGGCAGCTCAGGCTCACAGACCTCCATCAGCTCACTTTCAGAGTGCAGTATGATGAGTACAGGTCTGTGATATGCTAACTTTCCTGCATGTGCAGCAGGCAAGGAGAAACCAGGGAAGGTCTTTGAACTCTGGGTCCAACTTAGAGGGCAGTGCATAAAGAAAATGAAAGGTTTACCCTACTTTTCACTGCCTACTGGGAGGCTGTAATCCAAGAGGCTGGGAAAACACCATGGAACGGATCACTGGCTGGGTCTCATAAAGAGGATGGCTAGCATAAGAGGGCGATGAGAGACTGCCTAGCTTCATACTATTTAAAGGTTAATTTCCAACTTTCAAGAAAGCAGGCTGCAAATCCTTCTGATTGTTAAAGCTTTCCTGAACCAGAATCCTTAGGGGACTGAAAATAATGTGCAGATAAATACGATGTTTGAGTTTCTCTTCCTTATCTTCGGTAGACACTATGACTACCTGTCTGTTTCATGATTTGACAGAATAGAGATCACCATGCCTCTTGAGTATTACAAAAAGATTTCCAACGTCCTTCTCAAATCTTCGTATCTAAAGCTATTATGAAAGAACTTGGGGTTCTAGGAAGGCACCACTACACAGTGTTCTAACAGCTGGTCTGCTCACCAGGGCCATTGGATGCTCTAAGGGAAAGGGCACTTCAAATTGCAGTGTTTTAAAAAATACTGTCCTCCAAACATGGGCGCACAGAACTGTGCCCATAGGGGTGTTCATTGCACCATTGTTTCTCTTAATAAACAGTGGCATTTAAGCATCTAATAAAAATATTAAAAATGGAAATAACTCAAATATCCAATGAAAGGATGGGCTAAATAAGTTACAGTGTATGCATATGATGGAATAGTTTGTCTTACATAGAAGAGGGTGGAGCTTTAAAGTATGACTCCATCTTAGGATATAAAAATGTATCTATTGGCACTGAAATAAATCCAGAAGGCTATGAGCCATCTATTAACTGAATGGTCAGTTTCAAGGGAGGACCCTTTTACTCTGTCCTTTATATATAGATAACGTATAGGGTAAAATATTCTTTAAATGTCTCAAAAGAGTTCTCCTTATTTTCTTATTTTTTGTTTACAATTCCAGTCATGGATAAGGATCCTATCAATGACAAACTCTCAGGGATATCTTTAGGTCATGTATAATTATTTCTTTCCAAGTGGTAATTCTACCTCTTCATCTCCCATTCAAGAGTACTCAAAATGACTTGAGTACAAGTGGTATGATTATATGAGTGATATTAAAACTATCTTCTATTTAACTTTTAATGGAAACATGTGAAATGTATATATTTACAGAGTACCACGTGATATTCTAATACATGCATACATTGTATAATGTTCAAATAAGAACAAAAATCTCTCTTCAAGTGTCTATCATCTTTTTATGGTGAAAAAATTCAAGTCAGTTTCTTCTAGCTTTTAAAATACAAATATAGTGTCATTATTATTTGTGGTTACCCTACCATGCAATAGAATACAAGAACTTTTTAAAAAATAAAGGCATCTGGGGGCTGGTGCCATGGCGCAGTAGGTTACTCCTCCGTCTGCGGCACTGGCATCCCATGTGGGTGCTCGTTCTAGTCCTGGCTGCTCCTCTTCCAGTCCAGCTCTGTGCTGTGGCCTGGGAAGGCAGTGGAGGATGGCCCAAGTGCTTGGGCCCCTGCACTGGCATGGGAGACCTGGAGGAAGCTCCTGGCTTTGAATCAGCGCAGCTCCGGCTGTTGAGACCATTTGCGGAGTGAACCAACAGAGCAAAGACCTTTCTCTGTCTCTCCCTCTCACTGTAACTCTAGCTCTCAAAAATATTTTTTAAAAAGAGGCATCTATAAACTTTGTGTTTATTAAAATAAGATTATATGAAATACTATGTGTTGAAACAACCCGACGGAAGCCCCTAATATTGGTAGGCATTCAGGTTCAGGTGTATACAGACTGTATAGGTGATATTAAGAAGATCCAAGCACCATTTTTACCTTCAAGCTGTTGAAAGTGGGGGAGGAGGGAATATAAAACAAGATAGTGGTTTATGAGTTCCTGCCCCTGTGTAAGTACCTGTATCCATTCCCCGGAGAGACAGCAAAGTCTTAATGAAGGAGCTGTTGCAATACATGCTAGACGAAAAGACTTGGAAGTGTGCGTGGGGAGTGGGGGAGAGTTTTAGAAAGGGCAGGATAGGCAGAGACTGTCTTTTGAGGACGTTGCACCCTCCACGAAGGCAAGGTTTGTTTCGTGTGCCACTGTGTACCTGATTTCCATAGCCCGACATAGATGAGGTCTCAGTAATACCTGTGGCGTAGTCAAAGTCCTCACCTGCAAGAAACCTTGCAGTGTGTCTAACAGTCGGTGCATCCCAGCATCCCAGTACCCTTCTGGTATAGCTGTTCTGCATTTTCCTGATGCACCAGAGCTCCCTGGAGGTGCTGATGGAACAAGCCCTTCAACAATGGCCTTGGAACATTGATCATTGCTTGCGTCCAGAGCCCTCGACTGACTGTTGAGACAGTAGACAAAGAGTCCTTGCCAATAAGCACTTTGCTGACTCTGCTGTGCGCCCTATGTTTATGGAGCTGCATGTTTGCATAGCTTCAGACACTCGATTTTGTGTTCATGTGACCCTCCCTGTGACTCCAGAGCGATGGACAGTCTGAGTTCTTGTTCCTCTTTTACAGGGATCCAGAAGCAAAGAAGCTTGGCTTGGCTCTCTCCTCACAGCCCAGGAGCTGCAGAGAAAAATCAATCTCTCTTAACCTCACTGAAGTTCTCTCCATACTCACAGACTGGGCCCCTTGGTGGCCTCCATGAACAGCTTGATAAATTTTAGGAGGTAATGCTTGCTGCTGTAATTAAGGTGTGCATAATAGGTTTATGCTCTTCTGGGAAAGAGAAGAAAACAACACAAACAAGAAAACCTCTGAGGCTCTTTTGCCTTGTGCATTGAATTGAGAGTTTCAAAGTGTTCTGAGGCTGAAGTGAGTTAAGGCCTTTGTTTTAGTTTCTGGAAACAGGAATAAAGTGTGCATTTTCTTCCCTGGATGGAATTCTTGTTACTTTTCTTCTGTTTTGTTTTTCTGGGTCTAACTTCTTGATTTAAGGTGAGGAAAACTTACCCTTCCATTCTACCTCCTCAATACTTCCTTCTCCAAATAACCCCAGACATTTGGGCAAACAAAGCATCAATTATTTGGATCATCCTTGGCAAACTCTTAGGAAGCTGGGTCCATACTTGGTTTCATTCTTTCCTGTTCGCATCCTCCCAATTCCAGGGCTCACTTGCTTCCCGTCACCATTTCCATACTCTGCCTCGCAAATGTGTGTGAAATGACCAGGGGATATTTATTTACTCAATATTTGCTGTGGGCTTGAGTTGATGTGCCCTACACCCCTAGATGTTTCTAGCAGATACCTAATACTGCGTCCCCAGTGACCATAATTACAGTGAATAGCATGTTTGTCATCTCACACTTTCTGAGGGTCTCAATTCCAGGTGTGCTTTGCAGGGGTCTCCAACTCATGTCTGCTGGACTGCAGTCTCATTGGCCATTCGCGTGGCTCTTGCAAGCTCAAAGGTAGTTGGAAAAATGCCTCTCTTTGTGGTTCTAGGGCCGAGATCCTTGCTGGTTGCTAGCTGTTAGTTGGGGAGCATTCCTGACTCCCAGAGGCCACCATCCCTTAGGCCTTTACCAGATCACAACCTCTCACAACCCAGCAAGACACGGGGCAAGCTTCTGCTGCTGCCTCTTGTCTCTCTCTGGATGATGTCCCTTTAGCTGAACTCAGCATTATTGATTAGGGACCTTAATTAAGTCTACAAAGTATCTTCCTCATTCCATTGTGACGTAGCCTTATCCTGGGAGTGGAATGCCATCGTACTCACAAGCCTTGCCTACATTCAAGGGGAAGTCATGCAGGGTTTAAACCACGGGGAGCAGGGACCTTGCAAGCTATCTTAGACTTCTGCCTACTACAGCAGAATAGTTGAACTTTAACTGAGTGAAGTAAGCATGCTCCTTGCTCTGACGATATTCCCATTATTTTTAGAACAAGGTTTTAAATGTGTGCTACAAAATAAACACATACGTATGAAAAATGCTAACTAAGGAGTGGTATTTAGATGGGATAGCAGCTGAATGGAACAATTACAAGGATAAGAGGGGGAAATTGCATCGAGATCTGGGGAAAGCATTTTCAAAATATGTAGGTGATACATACTTGGTTTTTGAAGGACAGCAAGGAGGTTAATGGGAGCAGAACGAAGGGGGGGAATGTGATCTGGAGGTAGGTAGGGGGTTGGCTATGCAGGGATCTAGAAGCATAAGGAGCAGCCTTGGGGCTGGGAAGCTGGAGAGTAACTTTGTTCAGGAGAGAGAGATACTCTCAACTCCCAGTGTGCAGAAATCCGACTGCACAAGGTCAGGAAGGAGGCAGCAAGCACAGAATGGAGTCCAGGTAAGAGATGCTGGTGAGCTGGACTGGAATGGTGACAGCAGAGGAAAAAGGAGACGGAGCTGAGCGACGTTTTGGAGGCGTTAGTTGTAGATGGATGGAATGTGGTGGCCAGTGGGAGTGGGGGCATTTCAATTTTAAAAGGCTAATCATCTTGCTTAAGGGCACACAATGAATAAGCATCTTCACGTATGTTGTAGAAAGTCTGGCCCCAAACCTGCATTCTGTCTCTGTTCCTCTATTTCTCTAGTGAAAAGATAATGTAAACCTCATTCATTAGACCTCATTCATTGTGGATTCTGAAGATGTTCTGTCAGTCCAGGAGGAAGGATTGGGGCTTGCTCAGTAAGCCCGACACATTAGTATCTTTATTGCAGACCAGAGTAGGATGGTGCTTGGAGCCATCAACTGCCAGAATGGACTTGGAATTGGAAAATCACCTAAATTGGGTGATTACAAGACTTCATGGACACCAGGGTGTCCTGGAGCTCTCGTGTAGCAACCCAGCCAGCTCCAACTGGTCATCGTCTTGATGTAAAAATGCTACTAAATGATAAGCCTGAGAAGAAGGCCATAATGGTCAAGAGAAGAGGGAGTTAATAGACCAGGTTTATGGGTGATTTATGAATTTGATTCCTATATTTATAAATCAGAATTGAGCTAAGACGACCCCAGTGCTACTCAAGTCAACATAAAAACAAGGTCTCACTTACCACCTGCCCTCCTGATTCCCTTCTCCAGAGCGGACAAAAGCATTTGTGTAAACACCAGACTAAATGACTAGCATGTAGATTAATAGGCACCCAAAAATAATAGTTATGTTTTATTTTAACTTTTTTAAGAATGACATTTCATGTTTATTACAATGTTAAAGCCCTCAAATTCAGTTATCCATTTGCTTATTCATTCCATATTTATTGAACATTTATTATTTACCATTTTCTGCTGAATTGAAAAGAACAACTCTTTTTTCCCCCTGCATCATAAATTGTATTGGTATTTAAAATTTTTTAAGGTTTTATTTAATGAATATAAATTTCCAAAGTACAGCTTATGGATTACAATGGCTTCCCCCCCCACCCATAACTTCCCTCCCACCCACAACCCTCCCCTTTCCTACTCCCTCTCCCCTTGCATTCACATCAAGATTCATTTTCAATTCTCTTAATATATACTAAACTGATCGTCTGTATATAAAGTAAAGATTTCAACAGTTTGCCCTCACATAGCAACACCAATTAGTTATGTTTTAAAAATGGCTATAAACTATATTAGCACAGTCAGGGCTTGGAGAAATTAAGAGTCTTAACTGGCTACATGTACTAGTTTTTTTTTTTTTTTAATCTCAATTACCTCAATGTCTTGATTTCCAATGTAAAATAGTGATTGATTTTACACACACACACACACACACACACACACACACACACGGAGGGGGACAGAAGGAGAATGTTGCTGTTTTCCAAGCAGTAACTAGGAAAAGGCTATGCAGTGTGATGTGTTTCAAGGTTCTATGGTTGCCTGAAGGGACCAATGGACAGTTCTAGGAAAATCCACTATAGTAGCTACAACTCATAATAATAACATAAAAGAGCTAACAGTTCTTAGAGGCTAGGCATTACACTAATTGTTTTATGTGAATCATCTCATTTAACTATAACAATCTTGTCTTCATTTAAAGGAAACACAGGCTTGGAGAGATTAAGGAACCATACTAAAGGACTGATTGTGAGTGGAGTGAGTATTCTGAACAAAGTGTATCTTGCCTGGATTTAGAGCTTTTAAATATGAAATGGAAATAAAGAATTATAGCCTTAGATGCAGGATCTTAGCAGCTTTCAAGTTAATTAGATCTGCCTTTGCTCCGTACCATGTTGTGGCTGAAGAGACTACGTCCTGAGATAATCACTTTCCTACGGTCACTTACACGTGTAAATGTCTCTTGAAGGAGGGGCATTTGGTCTAGCGGTCAAGACACTGCTTGGGACATCATCACCTATTGCAGTACTTGGGTTTGAGCTCCCGACTCCAGCTTCCTGCTGATGTAGACCAGGGTGAAAGCAGGTGATGGCTTAAGTAATTGAGTTCCTGCTATTGCAATGAGAAACCTATGTTGAGTTTCCAACCTCCAGCTTTGGTTTGCTCCAGGCCCAGCCATTATGGGTACTTGGGTCATGAGTTGCCTGAGGAGATCATGCACTCTCATCTAAATACATTAAAAACCTTTAATGTCTCTTGAGCTACAAGGATGGGGATATTCAGTAGGAGAAAGCATTCTGAATTATCACTGGTATTCCTTCCATAGGCATTCTGAGTAGGCAAATTCTAGCTTATGACAGAAGAAACAATGTTTGGTATTCAAAGATGTAGAAGGTGTTGCCATATTTGTCAGATGATATTAGTCTTGAAGTACAGAAATTCTAGTTCAGTTAAAGAACACTTCCCATAGAAATCTGAGGGGAAAATAGGGCTAAATTAAGCACTGATTGAAAAATCCATAGGAAGTAATTTGAGTTATCTGTACCCCCATGTTTCTTGCAGCACTGTTCACAATAGCTAAGATATGGAATCAACCCAGATGTCCATCAACTGTTGACTAGATAAATATGGTCTACATATGCTATACACTACTCAGCCATAAAAAAAAGAATCAAATCCTGTATTCTGCAACAAAAATGGATGCAACAGGAAACTATCATGATGAATGAAATAAGTCTGCCTCAAAAAGCAAATATCGCATGTTTTCCCCAACCTGTGATAACTAAAAGGGAATAAAAACTTGTGTATGAGCAAAATTGACATTTTGAGGTTTGATTGTTTACAACCCTTGTCTCTGTTTAAGAACAGTGGTTTTTTTCCCCCTTCTTACTATTTGTTGAATTCTTTATGTAGTAGAGGGTTAAGCTTATGATCATAAAGTAAACAAAGTATGTCACTAAAAATTAAAAGAAAATAACAAAGGAGGAAGGACATTGGGAACATGGGTGGGAAGGATCACGATAGAACACATGAAATTTATTTACCTTATATATATAAAAAAGGCTGTCTGATTGCAATTCAGCATTTACATTCTTATTTTAAAGTATTTAACAATGGAGCCTCAGTCCTCTCCCCACACTGACATATTACCTGAGATGTTCAATTACAAAGATCCCAGATTTCAAAATTCTATCATTGCTCTGCCATAAAATTTCTCTTCTGGCCAAAAGCCATCCTTTTTTTCAAGGTTTATTTATTTGAAAGACAGAGTTACAAAGACAGCAAGAGCATCAGAGATTTTCTATGTGCCAATTCACACCCCAAATGGCCGCAACGACCAGGGTTAGGCCGGGCTGAAGCCAGGTTTTTTCTTCTGCTACAAAGCTTTATTCAGTAATACTGGTTTGGGGTGCAGGAGACTGTACTTTTATTAAACTGATAAGAACAGATACTACACTGGATCTGAGCCAAAAGGCTGAGAAGCGATGGAGACTGTACTCTTCACACACAATCTAAAGTATTGTTATCATTGAGAAATACTGTTAGAGGAAATACCACCGGTTGTCCAAGATGAGTAGCTCAGCAGGAGAAAAGCACCAGCTCAAATCCCAGATCCTCCAACAAGCCGGTCACTGGGGTCCCTGTGTAGCCTCTTCCCTAACAGGCACATGGTTGACTTTTAAAAATGACTGGATTTGTTTATCCCTGCTGTGAGCAGTCTTGTGCCTCCTCCTTCCACTATGCCGCTCACCTTCCCTCTACCCCCTGTCTATAAAAGACCTCCAGATGCATGTGGTAGCAGGGAGACAGAACTGGGGTCAGTTCCTGAGGTGACATAATTATGCATGCAAATGGCTGCTGGAGTAACTGAAGCAGCTAGTTTGTCACATTCCCCTTAGACAAGAGCAGAAAGGCTAGTTATTCTAAGTCTGCTCTGTGTGTTCAAGAAGCCAGAGAAAAGACTCAACGTGCTTATTAGAGATCTGGAAGACACAGTAAGAAATACAGTTTCTGGAGAAGAACACTTAATGTCCGAGATAAAAAAAAAATACATCGTATGGTATTCATTGATGTTACAGAAGAAAGTGTTAGTGAACTCAAATACATAGTAATAGAAACTATCTAAATATTAACCCTGAAAAAAACCAGTCCCCATGAGTTATGGGGACACATTGAAGGGGTTTGGCAGACTTGTAATGGAAGTTAAGAGCAATGAGAAGTACAGAAAAAAATTAATAGTTAAAAGGTTTAAAATGATAAACTCACAGATATAAGAAACTCAAACTACAAGCAAATGAAAGATACAATGTATCAAGGCAAATCATATCAAATTGCTCAAAACTGGAGATAAAAAAAAAAAAAAAAACTTGAAAGCACCCAGAGAGAATGAGATCTTCAAGCATCCACATACAGAGGGACAGTGATAATGATAATAGCCCCTTTTGCGGACACAACGGAAGCAGACAGTGGATCACCAACTTCAAAGCTTCAATAGAAAAATCCCGTCAATTTGATTTTACACTTACTAAAAAAAAAAAAGAAATCTGTTTAAATAGAAGGTGAAATAAAGACTTATGTGATTTTTAATGTTTGATTTATTTTCAATAAGAACATAGTTTTTTGTTAAGTCAGTTTTAGGAAAATGGAGAGCGCAGTCTTTAAGTTTTCTTTTTCTTTTGGGCTCATGCTTTTGCATCTCATTTTTCCAAGTGAGGGGAAGAAAAAAGTCATTTAAACAGAGTTAAAAGAAAAATAAATGTTTGGTATCAGTACCAGTGTCAGCCTACCACGACATCCATTTTTCATGTCCTGCTCAGACCTCCACTGCGAACATGGACTCTCGGATAAGTGATTTAAAAGGCAATCTGCCATTCCCTATGGAGACCATGAAGAATGGAGGACCGTCTAAACCTCAGCACACTCACTGAACTTCTGGTCTCCACTTGTCACACATTCTGAGTGAAGCGATGCATCCCAAGTTCTACAAATAAGATGCTGTGCTACTCCTAAAGAGACCCATTAACTGCATTAGGAATTAAGGCCATTAATCTCGCCCCAGCCTGGAAAAGTCATAAGGTAACAAGGACCAGGTTCATGGGATTTTCTGACTCACATTTTGGGTGAAAATTTTGAACATCGCTGAGAGAGGTGATAAAGGTAATGAATACTTTATGTATGATTTCAGTAAGCATTAAGTATCTTCCAAGTGGGAGATACTATGTTAAGTATTCAGTTTTTGAAAAAAAAGTGAAGATTTTTACAAGGAGTTTACAACTACTGCAAGAGATAGACTTGGAAACAATTAGAGTTTGCCAGAGAGTTATGATGTTAGTTAACCACTAAATATGTACTAGAAACTAATAGGCAGTGAAGAACCAGCCAGAACTTTTTGAAGTTTATTATAGAACTTGGGGTTGTATGAGGTTTTAAGGTAACAGAGAAAGAAGTCTATCCTTTTGCCTTGGGCACTTTGGACAACCACAATCTGATGGATCGGACTTCTAATATTTCCCAGGCATGAAAACCTGTGGTGCTTATGGCTTTTCTCACGTCTTCATAAGGAGCCCTTTCAATGGGCTCAAACAGTCTTCACACATAGTAAGACACACACACAATGTTTGACACTCAGTTCACTGTTATCTCAACTCAATTATTTAAGTGGAAGAATTATTTGTGGACTTGTAAAAAACATATGGGTAATTTAACCTCTCTACCCCACCATGCTGAAGACAAGAGAAAAGCATTAACTTCTCCAACGTCACGGAATTGTAGACGAAGCATTAAAGTTCCCTTTCTCTCTTGGCAACATCTTCCAATAACCAGCAGCCATGGGTATCAAGTAGGAAGAGAAATCAATATGGAAGGCCTTCAGACTTGAGTAGGACCTGAAGATTCTAGCATGTTAAAAGAACATGTTCTGAGAGTAGGGGTTTTGCCCGTTATTTAAGATGCCTGCAGCCTAGGTCAGAATACTTGGGTTCAATTCTTGGCTCTGGATTCCGATAATGCAGACCCCATGGGATAGCACTGATGACTGAACTAGTTGGATTCCTGTCCTATCTCCATCTTCTCTTCTTCCTTCCAGAACTTTTCTCCCTCTCCAGTATGTTGTTTAAGACCGAGTATGTTCAATGATGAATCCACAGTCCAGGGTACTACAGCAGCAAGGATGCTCAGCACCTTGGAAGCACCAACAGGAGCCCCCTTACCAGCCGATGGCTTCAGTCAAAGGAACCAAGGGTGTTTGTACTTAATCCCATGGGTCACACCATGCTTTCCTCAAGCTGAGGATTTGTGGCTTTTCCTTCAAGTAAATTCTATGTTTACCTGGGTGATTATCTTAGACCATTTAAGCTGCTATAATAAAATGTCCTCAAAACAACAAAAATCCTCATCTACATAATGTGTGAGCAACTGTTCTGGAGTAGGGAAGTCCAAGCTCAAGGAGCCGGCAGATGTGGTGTCCAGCGAGAGCTGTTCCTCATCAGGTGGTGACTTCTACCTGTCCTCAGATGGCAGAAGAGGTTGCTTCAAGTCTCTTACTCTACACTAATCCCATGCATGAGGGCAGAATCCTCTTGACCTATCATTGCCTGAAGTCCTTCCCTCTTAATACACCGGTCCCCTTGTATCAATGCACAGTATGTTCAAGACTTTTGTGTAAACCTTCAACCATAGATACTAGAGCCCTCTATATACTGTTACTTTATCCACGTACACACATGTAATGCTCTTCTTTCCTAATTAAATGCTTACCATGCACTCAGGCTGTGGCTTCTGCAATTTGACGTGAGACAATGAAACTAGCCTTACTTCATCTTCACAATTTCAGAGAGGACTAATTCTCATTACAGAACTTCACAACCTCAGCATAGGACTAGTTTTCTTTAATTCAAGAACTTCCAACTTTGCACTTATGAATTTGTTTGTGGATTGTCATATTCAAATTACCACCATCCGTATTGTTCTTTGGGGCTATTATTATGAAAAATCAGGGTGATGTGAACTCAAGCAGGGCGATAGTGGACAGTTGGTGTGATAACCAAGAGGACTATTGAATGGCTAACGGGTAGGTAATATACACAGTGTGGATACACTGAATAGAAGCATCATTTATGTCCTGGGTAAGGTGCAGTGGGATAGCACGGGATTTCACACTGTTTAGAACACATGAAATTGAAAACATCACTTATGGAATCTTCCATTTAATATGTTTGGACCATCGTTGATCATGGGTAACTGAAATTGGAGAAAGTGAAACTGGATAAGGATCTCTACAGGTGTTTCACATTGGGGAAGATGCTTCAACACGTCGATTTACATGGACACAAACATTCAGACAAGGTCGTGGTTATTGGCAATAGCACAGCATGGGAGCTAGAGAAGTCTGGAGCCCGAGCCCAAGCCCACCTTTGACAGATGTCCTGGGAATTCACTTAGTGTTTCTAAACCTCAATTTTCTCATGTGTGAAGTGGTGATAAAAGTTAGAGTCTTATCTTTTACAGAATGTAGATATCAAATGAGATAATTTACTTGAGAAATATACTTTATGCAATAAGTTACTATATAAAGTCTATTTCACTATTATACATATGCTTTCTACTGAGGATTTTGAGGCATTCTATTATGTCATATTAGTTTTCATGACGGTTCTAGGGCCCCAATAAAAGAATAGTGGTGTCTATTACTTTGAAATGATCCTATCTAGACTATACATCAAAATAATTCACAGGAAAGTGGAACAGGTATAGGCATATGTGCTGAAAGTGGATGATGGACACATCAGATTGATGGTATCATTTTCTCTGCCTTTGTATATACCTGACACTTTTCCTAATAAAAATTTAAACAGAAATTATTAAAAAGGAAAAAAAGTCTCAAGAGGCTTGGGAGCATTAGACTGAACACATGCCTTTGTTCTTATCCACTCGAAATACCCTAAAACAACAATGAAATGATTTCTAAAAAGCTAAAGGCAGCCCTTCAAGGACAGAGAGAACTGGAGAAAACAATAGCAGGCAATAAGTGCCAACATAATACATAATTTTGATTCTAGAAAAAGGGTAAATAAAGGATAAGTGACTAGCAGATGAAGGAAAAAAAGAAAAGCTACTGTCTGCAGTACAGGAAGCCCAAAGGGCTTGAAAAATGGATGTGGAAAGTATGAAACACATTAAAATTCATTAGAAGTTTTTAATTCAACTTAAACCATCAGATCACTTCCCCCACTACAAATTCTGAAGTCACTTTTTTACACTTGCCCCCTCTTAAAGAAAGAGGATAATTTTATCTTCTAGACAAATACAGCCAGAGTTCTTGATTCAAGACCTCAGATTCAGACTTGGTTCTGATAAAATGCTCTATTGGAAATAGGCAGTAAGAAAATACATTCATGGGGCCGGCACTGTGACGTAGTAGGTAAAGCTGCCGCCTGCAGTGCTGGCATCCCATATGGGCGCCGGTTCAAGTCTAGCTGCTCCACTTCCTATCCAGCTCTCTGCTATGGCCTGGAAAGCAGTCAAAGATGGCCAAGTTCTTGGGCCCCTGCACCCATGTGGGAGACCTGGAGGAAGCCCTTGGCTCCTGGCTTTGGATGGGCACAGCTCCAGCCGTTGCGGCCATCTGGGGAGTGAACCAGCGAACGGAAGACCTCTCTCTCGCCCTCTCGGCCTCTCTAACTCTGCCTTTCAAATAAATAAATCTTAAAAAAAAATTCATGACAAATGGTGAGACTGAGTAGCCCCTTCATTTTAACATTTTTAATCAGCTTTATTGAAGTATAATGTATGTACATTGAATGGCATCAGTTTTAAGTGGCGTGTGAGGAGCGTCTAAAGTGTAGAGTTGCCTTCTATCATCAGAATCAAGGCATCAAACATTTCCATCACCCACCCACCCCCCAGTTTCTTCCCCTCCTTCTGCAGTCAGTCCTCTCTCCCTCCTCTCAGTGTCTGGCAACCGTTGATCCACTTTCTTTCATCATCATTTTGCCCTTTTTACAACTTTTTACATCAGAGACCAGAGCGTGCTACCACCGAACAGGAAGGGGTGGTTAACTGGAAGCAATTAAGCAGCGGATACAGGACAGTGTTCTGCTCTCCAATCTCCCTGTACCTAACATGTACAAAGACAGATGGAACCTGGCCCTAGCCATCTGTGCTCCTTCCACAAGGCATGGCAAAGGTGAGCCACTGAAGACAACTGTGGGGCCCTTCAGCCCGCCGACCCTTCCCCCTCAGCTGTCAGAGCACTGTCAGTCAGACCTAGATCACCCAGGTGGGATAATGGAGAAGTCCTTTCTGAAAACTGACCACCTCAGGAGCTCATGCCTACAGACCTGTTGCTCTGCTCCAAAAACAGTAGCCAGGTCCTTAACCCTGACCTGCAATCCATGAAGGACAAATCCTGTCTAGAACACAAATTTCCCATGAATGTCTGCTATCGTGTTCATGGATTTAGTCATTAGCTTGATCCATTCTTCAATGTACACATATGTCAAGTCGTGCTGCAGTCCATGAATATGTACAATTTTAAAAATCCCTACACAAAGTCATTTCAATGCATCACTTTCACAAAGCAGTGAAACCCTCAGATTTCTAGACATTTATGGAAAATCTCCCATATCTTTAGGGGCTTCAAAAAGTTCATGGAAAATATCATGCTCATTTAGTTGTTTTTCTGCTCATTTTTGAAAATTTTTCATAAAGGTCAATAAGCTAAACAAACACAGGAAAAAGAATATAGAAATAGGTAATTCCTGGACCACAAAAGCAACAATATCTTCAAAGAGTAGGTAGAGTAACCATTGCACTTATGACATAAGGACAGAATGGTTTAGAAAAGGAGCAACAAGATGGAATTCTTGGAAATTAAATACGCCTGGGCCAGTGTTGTGGCGAAGTAGGTTAAGCCTCCACCTGCATTCCACATGGGTGCCAATTCAAGCCCTGGCTGCTCTGCTGCCAGTCCAGCTCCCTGCTACTGGCCTGTGAAAGCAGATGATAGCCCAAGTGCCTGGGCCCTGCACCCACGTGGCAGACCGAGATGCAGCTCCAGGCTGCACCTGGCTCAGACCCAGCTGTTGCGGCCATTTGAGGACTGAACCAGATGGAAGATCTCTCTCTTCCTCTCTGCCCCCTCGCCCTGTAACTCTACCTCTATCTTCGAAAACTTCAGAACTAAAGGCATACAATTGTTGGGAAATATGCAAGGAGATTTACGAAATATATGTATTTGAAGATGAAGTCATAAATGATTCAACAGTATTGAAAATGGTAAAAAAAATGGCTAAGAGGAATATAAGAATATTAGAAGGACAGGAAGAGAGGCAAAAAAGAAAAGAGAAAATTTATCAACAATCAGGTGTGCATGAAATAAATTCCCGAAAGAGACGACTTCATGTCCTTACTATGAAAGAAAATTTCTGCTCAAGTTACTCTAAATTTTTAGAGCAATGGCAGTAAATGTCATGAAAAATTTCCAAGATTTAAAAAAGCCCCCAAAATGTGAAATTTGGATGGCATTGAGCTATTTAAGACCAACACAGCAATCTAAATATTGGACTCTAAGAGACAGCATTTGTTATCTCTATACTTGAAGGAAAGGCAATTTCTAACCTAAAATCTTAGACTTAGTCAATGACCTATCAAGTCTGATGCAGAAAAAGTCTCCGACATATAAGCTCTCATTACATTTATATTTGAAGCTTTCTTTCTTGTAAAATGCTGTGAATGGACTTTCCTAAATCAAAGGAGAAAGCCGAGAAAAATAAAGCCAAGGAAATCCAGAAACAGAGGCTCCACCCTTAGGACACAGGTTTAAGAGAGAAGGGGGATTTCAGGAAGTTCAAAGCTGTGCAGGTGGCCATGGCACCTGGAGATCCTATCTGAAGGAAAGATGACTTCTACAGGGTGGTCCTCAGGAAAGATCATCAACAGGAAATCGAAGCTCTTACGATTTGCATCTCTGCACTCCCTCGTTGGAGAGGACCAAATTACTGTAGTCCATGAATTCCAAACCTGTATGACATTTTCCCTCTACACTCTAGATTAGAAAACCA
The DNA here is from genome assembly GCA_949820135.1 of Sylvilagus floridanus. NCBI lineage: Eukaryota > Metazoa > Chordata > Mammalia > Lagomorpha > Leporidae > Sylvilagus > Sylvilagus floridanus. The sequence continues at coordinate 38,227,039 of OX463234.1, forward strand.
TGGCACAGCAGGATTAACAACACTTATTTCAGGCTTCCGATCCATGGACCCCGGGTGACCTGCCCACTCCAGAGATCTGTAATTAAGACGCAATATTGAAAGAACTCCTCACTGCTAATTGCCCAAGAATCAGAAACATCCTATATTCATTTAAAAGGCATTACAGAAGATCAAGAAGTGATACTCCCAAGATGAATGGATTTTGGTTTATGCTGGATTTAATAAGATGTAACTCTAACAGAGCTTTTAAAAATAATCTAAGAAACACCATTAATTTTGAGGAATGGAAGAAGATATAAAAAATATATTGGTTGCTTAATAATGTGTCAGGTCTTGCCTTTGGTAGGTAAGTTCTATACAACCTCATGAGTGTGGGTTTATAGAAGTGGTAGGGAGATTTTTGGTAATCCTTCCTCAAATTCTTGTACTGTGTTATGTCTTGGGGTCATTCCAGAGACAGCAGCTTACCCTTTGCTAGGAATTGTGAACCTAGGAAAGAGGCAGTGGTGGAGAGAAGGGATATGGTCAAAGGAGATCATCGAAGACATCAGTATTTTCCCTAGGAAGTTGAGGGACACAGGCTCTTTCCTCCTCCATTTTATTCTTTGTGTAGCTGGGACAACAGACTCGGGTTCACACCTGCAGTCACTTCAGGTGCCTGGATTTGATTCTGGGTAAACTTTGCTCAATGTAGTAGGCGTTTATAACTACTCCAAGTGCTGGTCTCTCCACAGCTTCTTTATCGAATCTTATGAAGCAGACCACCCTATCAGCTCTGAACCATCACATCTCGACTCTTACATGTGTGATCTGGTTCACATCACTGACATTTTGTGCTTGTGTTACTAGTCACCAAAATTAAGACTTTTCTCCATTGAACATTCCATTATTTCATTCTTTCAACAAATATTTATTGAAAACCTACTTTGTGACTACCACTGTTTTATTTTCTGGTTGGTAGAATAATGAGTAGTAAACATATTTCCCAATGCAAACACCCATTGGGAAATACCAAAGAAAGTAAAATTTGCTTTTCAAATTGTTAGGACAATAGTTCATTAATCAATATGATTTTTTAATTGAATAAGCAAAATAAAAGATGAGCCACTATAGGAGTGAGAAATGGGCAATGAAATAGGATTGAGAAGTTAGGGATTCCTACAAATTTGGGAAAAACCAGTGAACAATGAAGCTCCAAGGTAAATGGGACAAGGAAATTGATAACAACAAATTGCCTTGGTATCCAAGACATGGTATAAACTGTGCCTTTTCATTGTACCTGGGCACATAGCACTTTCTCTTCCACCTTGTCTGACAATTCTGGGCCGAGAAAACTCCTTCCATAGTGGTCTCCAGCAGCTAGCCTTAGGTTTCAGGCTAAATGGATGAGAGATCATGGGTTTAAAATGACTTCCTAGCATCAGGGTCACTTCCAAAGAGGTTTCATCCTTTGAGGATGGGTGGCAGGTGTTAGTAGCATGGAATAAAGGCAGATGGAGAGAGGAAGAGCTCAATATACAGCATCTACATCTGGAAATATCCACTGCTAGGCTCTTGTTCAGATGGCGCTAACCTCAGGAAGGGAAGGAAATGGAGCCAAGCGGAACATGGGAAGGGACGTGTGAAAACACCGGTCCCCTCACGCTCTTCAGGAAGTTCACACTTACTCTACTGAGCATGTCTTCCATGCCATACACTGCCTTAGCACTGGGGATGCAAGGGTGAAAAAAACCCTACCATGATCCCTGCCCCTAGGGGTCTCACCAACAAGGACAGTGTCATGAATCCCAAGAGAGCCTGGTATAGGAGGGGGCACAGGATTAGAACAAAAGAGGAACTTTCTGGATGCCTAAACCCCTCTAATGAACCCCTACAAAAGCTGTGACAGATGTGGTCATCATCTGTCTTTCAGGGAAGAGAAGAACAGGGCTTGTGAAGTCTAGGTCATGGTCCAAAGTTGTTTGCTGAAGTATCAAAGTACAAAGTTCTCATCAAGGCCAGTCCAACTCCGTTATTTAAGGAATTGTCAGTTGGATGAATGCCATGTATCTGTGTCTTAGTTTATCTCAGAGAAGGGTCTGGCTTCCCTCTGAATCTCAGAACAAACCTAAGCCACTCTTGTCAATAAAAACTCCTTTTTGATATGAACTACAGTCACATCTTATAAAGGAGATTAGCACAATTATAAGCTTGAAAAGCTTAAAATTGAAGTCATTACGAAGTGGCAATAGAAATATTTGAATTATGGTCTTGATAACTGAATTTGACTGCGTTTTATGGCCTAGAGTCTGAGTTGGAAAATGGCCGAAATGGATCTGCCCACAGCCTGGGATTTGGAACTTTGATTTTCCTGACTGCAAAGTAATGGACCATGTTTAATAATCCCATCAGGTTAGACAAACCCATAATAATAGATACAACAGCACATGAAGTCCTGGCCACTGTGCCAAGTGTCTGATTCGTCACCTGCTTTAACTCGCCCAACTTCCCTCTGAAGTGGCTCCCACTGGCATCGTCCGCACCCTACTGCAGCTCAGAGAGGTTAAAGACCTTCCTCCAGACCACTCGGCTGACAAATGACAGGGCTGGGACTTGAATCTAAGCAATCTTTACATTAGAGCTCAATGAGTCTTCTTTCATCTAACTCCCATAAAAGATAGAGTCTTCTGACTTAGCTATGTTTGTGATAAAAATACCTGTAGAAGGCTGTTGTCAAAAGTGTACTAGAAGTCAACATCAATTCCTCTCTGGTCCTGTCAGTCTCAGGTTCAGGTTTGATGACCTTGGTGGGAATTCAGACCACCAAGTGGTCAGGTTATACAAGTCTGGGATACCACGGGGTTCCCAGTGGGTGACAGGTGACGCAACATTTTCCCCATGGTCAGCAGGACTGTGGCTTCCTAAGAGGGACTCTGGATCTATCCTGTGCCCTTGGCCACCATTCAAAGCATCTGGTCAGGACCTTGCTCACTTCCTCTCCTAGGCCGGTGGAATCCACTCATTTTTTTGTTTCTTCTTCCAAAGACCAGAAATGATTTTCCCCAGGTGCCTTGAACAGGTCAAATCAAAGCTAAGACATCCCCTAATTCCCTCATTAATCCCAAGAAATTCCTAGAGCAAGGAAATCATTTTGGAGATCTAGGACAGTAGGAGGTCCTTAACAGTTTATGGAAAAGTAGAGCTAAAAGGTAAATATACTTTGATACATTTTTGAACCCACAGGTGGTTTTTTTTTAATAACATTTTTCATGAAGTTTTTGAAGATCCCTTATTTTATATATATATATATATATATTATATACTTCAGAAAAATATTTGAAAGGCAAAGAGACAAATTAAGAGGCATGGATCATAGATATCCCACCTGCTGGTTCACTCCACAAATGCCTGCAACAGCTGAGGCTGGGTCAGGCTGATGTCAGGATCTTGTAGTACAATCAGCGTCTCCCACATGGGTCGCACAGACCCAAGTATCTGAGCTATCACTTGCTGCCTCTCAGAATGTACACTAGCAGGAAACTACAGTCGGAAATAGAGCCGGGACTTGAATCCAGGAACTCTGACATGGGGCATGGACATTGACTGGCAGGAGCCCAACTTCTTGAGCCCTCAATGGCTGCCTCCCAGGGTCTGCACTGGCATGAAGCTGGAACTGGAAGCAGAGCCGGGACTTGAACCCAGGCTGGGGTCCAGCATGGCATCTTAACTGTTATAGTAGAGGCTTGTCTCCCCTGCTCCCCAATTTTTCAAAAGTTAAGCCTGCTTACTTTATTTTTATTCATTTGAAAGTCTTGTTTTGCCGGGGGCGGGGGAGGGGGGTGGCGGGCAGGGGGAGCGGGAATCCTCCATTGGCTGATGCACTCCCCAAATGCCTGCAACATCTGGAGCTGGACCAGGCTGAAGCCAGGAGCCAAGAATTCCATCTGGGTCTCCCACGTGGGTAACAGGGACTCAAGGGCTTGCTGCCTTCTCAGGGCGCATGTTAGTGTGAAGCTGGGTTGGAAGCCAAGGTGGGACTTGTGTCAGGCACTCCAATATGGGACTGTGGGTAGTCCAAGTGGCAGTTTAACTCACTGTGCCACCCCCCCATCAAAATTTAAAAGTATATCGACATAATATATTAAGATAAAAAGGTACAGGTTTAAAATACTTTACATGATAGAATGCTGTACAACAGTGGTTATAAATTGATGAGATTTGTATGTCTAAGTAAGAACCAATCTCCAAAAATAAAACAGGTTGCAGAAAATACTTTTAAGTAGATAAAAATATACAAAGCAACAGCCCTGGCTTGGAATTTGTGCTTAATAGTTATTAGCTGCTGTTTGTATTACGATGCTGCCCTTCTGTACCGCTTGCTTTCGAAAACCATCTGCTGGGCTTATATTTTTACAAGATTATTTTGAAAATCATTAACAAAAACTGTTCCAACTTTTTGATGTGTTTGAGAATTTTCATAGGGTGTAAAAAACTGACAATGACGTTGCATTTATTGGCTTCATAATGCTTTTTCAACTTCCATGTGTATGAGCAGATCCTACCCATACATATGTATATACGTATTTGATGTCTATGGCGCTCATATGCAGACATGCACTCTTCACAGGCCAGTCGATCATTCTATCCAGTGGGAAAAATGGAATAGAGATGACTGTGTTCCTTGTTCTAGAACCCTCAAACTTCTTAGCTGAATGGTCAGACAAGGCTTACGTAACAGGTGCCTTTGACAGCGGCATGAAGCAACAGGTTTCAAGCTATAAGCTAAAGGGCTGAGCTAGCATATTAAGAAGTTTTTGATTAAAAAAATCTCCAAATACCAATTACTATTTGATTTTGTGCAGCTACTTCATTTTCTGAGTCTCAGTTGTCTTATTTGTAACATGAAGGTTGAAATGCCTCTGAATTTGTCACAGGCACTGAAGGAGAACAAGTATGCACAGCCCAGAACACACGCCCTGGCCCTTTGCAAGTGTTCAACAAACAGTAGCATCCATTAATGACTATAGTAAAGGCACTCATGAATGTTACATGGCCACCAGAAAGCCTGTCAGAGCCGTCCGTGTGGCTGATTCACAGTGAATCACCTTCCAATCTGATCAGTTGAGATACATGGCTGATGCTTTCTCCAATTCGTGTAGCCATCAAGTACCAGCCCCGTGCACCCACCCACCCACCCGCCAGCTGCCATTACAGCTTGATGTTCTCGAAACGTCCTTAGGAGAAGCTGATCGTTCTGAGTGACAACTCAGAAGCTGTGATGACTCACTGTGGAGAACGTCGTCTGGCCCTGTCGTTCGCTGCTGTGGCCCCTACGTGGTCTCTAAGACTTGCCTACATTTCCTGTTCAGGCAGTAGTTCCAAGAATAGCAGGAGGCCCACTGCTCAAACTCCTCAGAGTGGGAAAGAGGACCATACTCAGGGCACCAGAAGGAAAGCACTGCTTATCAAGTCTTCCTTCCGGGAGTTGTCAGTGGTGTGGACCTGTGCGGCAATTATCTCTTCCCGTCTTCGCCTCCTGTAGCCCATCGTAAGGGCTTTGAGGTCGGAATCCATGGGTCACTCACCTTTGTGTATCTAATTCCAGCCCAAGGTCTGGCACAAGGCCAAGGATTGGAAAAACTACATGGTACATCTGTGGCTCATCTTTTTTAAAACTTTTAAAGTATGTTTATGGGGCAAGTATCATGGCACAGTGGCTTTAGCATTCTGTTAGGATGTCCATATCTCATATCAGAGTGCCAGCCTCTGCTTCTGGTCCTGCTTCCTGTTACTGCACGTCCTGAGAGATAGAAGGTGACGGCTCCAGTACTCACTTCCCTGCCACCCACATGAGCAACCAGATAGAGCTCCTCGACTCCTGGCTTCAGCCTGGCCCAGCCCAGGTATTGCAGGCATCTGGGGAATGAACCAACAGATGGAAGAGTACCTCCTTCCCCTTCTCTGTCACTCTGCTTGTCACATAAATAAACTTTAAAATGAATCCCTATTTTAAAAAAGACTAGAAAGAAGCAATGCTTTGTTCATTCTAGTTATTTATGGAAATAAGAAACCTGACTCATTTGCCTTACAGATTTTTCCATCTTGGGGTTTGGCTGGTTGTAAACTTAGGGACCTTTAACAATTTTCCTTTATTTCATAAAAACTGGTGGTTAGAACCAGAAGCCTTATTTTCATGGTTAAGCTCCTAGGAAGAATACCTCCTGGGTATGCTGTGTATTTCCTATTGTAGAGCCGGGAAGCTGTGGTTGTCCCATTCAATGTGGTGGGAAAGTAGCGACTTTGAAAGAATGACTTTGTATTCATTCGCTGGAGTCCTATAACAACCCATTTTTTGCCTCTATAGTGCAGTCTATTTAGAAAAAGCAGAACAGATGCTCAATTTCTCTTATTTAGCTATCAATTTAGAATAACTTCCTGGTGCCCTAACGACTGGCAAAGGAAATTAGTTATTTGGTATGTTTAATGTAACTAAGAACTCATGAGTTTTTATATGATTGATATATCTCAATCCTTAGTTACATTGCATGCTCAAAGTTTCCCGCCATGGCTGATTGAAGCCTCTTTAAATTGTTTTTTAATATGAAAAGTTAATTTTGCTAACTTTTCATTCTGATACCAATTATGTTCCGAGACTCTTGATATCAACTTTGTCCTAGAAATCTCAGTTTCCCCAAGTAGCCCCAATTCCTTTCCATAGCAAATGGCATTTAGAAGCCATAATATAGGCCATGCACCGCAGCTCAATAGGCTAATCCTCCTCCTGTGGCGCCGGCACCCTGGATTCTAGTCCCGGCAAGGCTCTGGATTCTGTCCTGGTTGCTCCCCTTCCAGTCCAGCTCTCTGCTGTGGCCCGGGAAGGCAGTGGAGGATGGCCCAGGTCTTTGGGCCCTATACCCACATGGAGACCAAGAGAAGCACCTGGCTCCTGCCATCAGATCAGCGCGGTGCGCCGGCCGCAGCGGCCATTGAGGGGTGAACCAACGGAAAAGGAAGACCTTTCTGTCTCTCTCACTGTCCACTTCTGCCTGTCCAAAAAAAAAAAAAAGCCACAATACAGATCTATGTGCTAGTTACTAATGGACTGGAAACACCTACTTAGCATTCGGAGCTAGGAAATATGTATATTTTTTATTGAAGAAAAAAAGGCCCGAATTCAAGCTGATATCTTCAATTCAAATATGATTGAGTTGTTTTATATTTTTATCTCTTCTTGTATGCTAATATTAACATTACATATTTGACATACTGCCAATTCATGCCTGTATATAAGTAATTTAAACTAGATGAAGGGAATACGTGTTTTTCAGTGGGTTAAGCCTGAGCCTGCAACACCAGCATCCCATATGGGTGCCAGTTCAAGTCCTGACTATTCCACTTCTGATCCAGCTCCTTGCAAATGTGGCTGGGAAAGCAGATGATGACCCAAGTCCTTGGGCCCCAGAACACACATGGGAGACCTGGAGGGAGTTCCAGTCTCCTGGCCTCAGCCTGGCCCAGCTGTAGCCACTGTGGCCATTTGGGGAGTGAACCAGCAGATGGAAGATCTATCTGTCTCTGCTGTTATAATTATGCCTTTCAAAAAAAATAAGCCTCCAATTAAAATAACATTATTAATTCCAATACTTCTAGAAACAGTAACTTCTTTGTTTTTATGATATAGGCCACTTGGAACATAGAGTCAGTGCATTTTGGTATATCAGAGTTTAAATAATTCTCTGCATGATTATACAAGCAATTTGACATACAGTAAGCTTCCTTTCTTTCAATGTGCATTCTGTAGCCAATTCCCTGACACCAAGTCTGATACTAGCTACCTGGAGTTTGCATCTGGTCCTGCACATTAAATGATGAGGTCTCCAACAAGACAGGCCTAACCTCAGCTTCCAGTTAGAAGTGGCATCCCCAGACAACCTGCTCTTCTGCCAACCTCACCACACTTTACAGTTTCCCACACCCTTGTCACGTCTAACAGTTTGCTGGATGACTCACAGGGCAGCAAGGTTGCAGAAGGATGCCGAGTGCAGCTGCTTCTGCCTGGTGCCTGCAAAGTTTGTCCACCTCCCAGAACATCAATGCGTTCACCAATCAGGAATATGCCTGGAGAGTTTGTGTACAGAGATTTTATTGAGGTCTCATCGCAGGGAGATGATTGATTAGATCATTGGCCTTCTGAGGTCTATGTCCAAGGCTCCTTCCTTTCCCAGGAGATCCTGTGGCTGGAAGCTGCAATCCTTAAACTCACATAGAATAGTATTTTGCATGTCACAGGTGCTCTACTATATTTGTTTTGATAATTCTCAATGTTTTGGGGGTTAGAGATAAAGTGATGCCTTCATGTTATTTTGTGCATGATGTCATATGTATAGATTTTGCCTTTACTTGGCTTCATTTGTAGAGTAGCACAACTTCATCTCTCTCCATTTATAATGTACCTGTAGTGCTGCATCTGGGTTCAAAAATCAATACCGAGTTTAACTGAAAAAGTTAGGAAGCCTTTGAGGGTAGGAAGATGCAACATATTAGGAAAGCACTCTAATGGCTTTGCATTAGTAATTTTAATAGGTAGGTTTCCAGAAAGATCTCACATTGCTTTTGTATCTGCTGTGATTCTCAAGGAATCTCTCAATCATACACAAAGCTCTCAAAATCACTAGGGCTTTGACTCTATAGCATCTCTCATCTGCTGGGACTCAAATTTAATTAGTTTGGATCCAGCTGGTCCAGGAACAATGCTGGGCATTTGATAATATACAATATGTTAATTGGCATTACAAACATATGCAGGTGCTTGTAAGAACTCAAGTTCAACTTAACACAGATGGTTACATATAGAAGTGATCATAGACCAGTGAGCACATCCCTGGTCAGTAGGATTTCTATTTCCTGCTTTTTTAGTTCAGGAAATCCAGGAGCAAGGACTCCCCAGTGGCAAGAAGCATCCCCTTTTCATACCACTCTGATTCATGCTACTCCCAGCAAAGGAGGCAGTGTTCATTAGAGAGAGGTTGGATTCTAAGGCCGGGGCAATGGGGCCAGCGCTGTGGTACTCGCCCACATTCCTATAACTCCCAAAGGGGTCAAGTTCAGGCCAAGAAGCCACTCAGTCAGGAGCAGCTCTAGGGAGACTCGACCACTGAGTTTAACCGTGGGATCCCAGAACGCAGACGGGACATGAGCCCCAGACCAGAGGAATACGAATAAATACAGACCACTATTCCTAATAACGTGTCAGTATTAGTGCATTGTGACAGGGGCACCACATAAACCAAGACACTGATAAGGGGAACTAGGTGTGGGGTAGACAGAGCCTGTGCTGTTGTCACCATTTGTCTATACATTCAAATCTATTCTAACATTAAATTTAAAAAGCATATAGAGCTGTCTCCATGCCTCCTCTCCTTTGCAATGCCCTACACTGAAGGAAGAGACACCAAGATTCACCACAGCACAGCTGTAATGCCCACTCAGCATTCTACTCTGGTCTACATTGCATTATTTAAGCGCTAAAACTAAAGCGTGACTTCCTAATAGGCTTAACATTTTCAGGTGCTATTTACATTTTAAAAGGGGCTCTTATTTACTCAAATCTCAAAATATAATACCTGGGAGAGAGCTCTCAGCAGTGCCTTAATCACGCTGTCTGTGGCTTTCAGAAGCAACCCACACAAACCCCTCAAAATTAGAACCAGAACTTCCCCACCCCCCCAAACTTCTGAAGCCTCCATAGACCAAGTCAATGGCTTTGGGCCTGAGTACTTCCTTAAAATTCCCAAGACCAAACAAATAGAGACAAACACGATGCAACAGTATCTTGGCCATTGCTGTTAGACAGACCTGGGTTCCACTTATGAGGCCAGCAGTTTTAACTTTGTGGAGTTAGACTAAGATACTTAACTGCTTTGGTCAACAAGTACCTTACTTTAAATAGGGACAGTTAAAGACATACTGTGGAGTCTGCACAATGCAGTACATATAAATGAGCAAATATGCTGCCTAACATAGATTTCAAAAAATGACGGTGGGGCCAGTGTTGGGGAACACCATATTAAACTTGCAACACCAGCATCCTATATCGAGGGCCAGTTGAGTCCCAGTTCCTCTGCTTTCAACAGAGCTTCCTTTTAACACACCTGGGAAGCTAAGAGAAGATGGCCCAGGGACTTGGGCCCCTGCCACCCATATGGGAGACCTGGGTGGAGTTCTGGCTTCTGGCTTGGCGTGGCCCAGACCTGGCATTTGCAGAGTAAAGTCAATCAGGGATTGGAAGATCCGTCTCTGCCCCTTCCCGTCACTCAGCCTTTAAGTAAAAGATATTGACATGATCATAATCCTGCTCAATGACTCCTCCATTTTCAAACTATGAGAGTAAATTACTCATCACCTGTAGGCTTCGGGCTGCTTGTGTAAAATGGAGAGAAAATATTCCTTAGAGCGTCGGTGTGAATATTAAGTGACGTGTGCTTCTATTGTTCATTTTGTCTTGCACTCAGTTATTTGTATGTGGGTATCCTATCTTTCTATACTTCTTGCTATCACCAGCATGTAAGCGAACAGAATTCAAGTTTCCCTAAACTTGGGTAACAAAACAGAGCTAGACAATTTCCTGCATAGGAATGTGTAATTGTTTCTAACAGTGGACAGGAATGAGTTTTGAAAAAGCTGAAAAGCCTTCTTTGATATTCATGTGTTCCAGATGGAGTTCGCAAATAATGCATATAAATGAGGAAGCTTTAACCTGCAACAATTAATGGAAGAACTACTGGTTTTGAATGATACCGAAATTGTGGGTTTGTGACATTCCAAGTGTCTTGCATTCAGAGTTTAAAATAAAGCCTAGGCCGGGGAGGCTGTCTCTACTTAAAGGTTTCCCCTCGTTAATAATTTTTTAATTAAAAGATGTTGGTGTTTTCTTACACATGGCCTAGGGCCAGAGGAGAAATGAGCAGCGCTTGTGGAGGCTTTGAAGTCTGAATTTTTCATTTTGGCTGCCCCCACTGCATCACCTTTGCCAGCAGTTTGGCAATAAATGCACTTGTGGGTGCACTGAGATACCCAACATAATGATTAACCACTGTTTACTGGGGCCGGCATTGTGGCTTAGCAGGTAAAGCTGCCACCAGGGGTGCCAGCAATGGATGTGGACACTGGTTCGAGTCCCAGATGCTCCACTTCCAATCCAGCTCCCTGCTAACCTGCCTGGGAAAGCAGCGGAAATATGGTCCAAGCGCTGCACCCATGTGCGAGCCCAAGATGAGCTCTAGGCTGCAGCCCGGCCCTGTGGCGGTGATTTGGTGAGTGAACCACTGGATGGAAGATCTCTGCCTTTCAAATGAATTTTGGGGAAAAAACACAAACCAAAACAAAACCCACAGGCACTCCATTTCTTCTTAGATTCCCGCTAATGAATGAACAGGGATCAAACTGCCTGCTGGAGTCCAACTCTGACCTCTGTTGGGTTAGTTGGGAACCCAGCACTCAGAGTGAAAGGCGGGAACCCCTTTGGGGGACAGGTAGGTGAGCAGCAGTAGAGGGATGCAAAGGCATGGTCAGTGAGATGGGGACCCGGCTGATGGGTCAGTGAAGCCCCGAGAGCCCAGTGCCCCAGGCGCTGTCGAAGGAAGACTGGAAACGTGGGCTTGGAGTTTTGCGATGTGAAGGTCACTGCTGGTATCCGCACGGAGAAGGGGGCGCCAGGCTTGAGAACCTAGGCTTAAAGGGGAATGAGAAAGAGAGCAAAGGCAAAGAGGAAACTGTTTGAAAAATCCCCAGAACAAAGAATGCACTTCTAATCTCAATAACAAAAGCGCAAGCCCCTCAGGTAATGGCTGGTTTAACACACAAATGTCTCAGGAGCCCCTTGCTGACTCCTGCCCTCCCTCCCCAGGTAGGAGGTTACAGCTTCGCTTCTAGCACCCCTCCTCCGCAGCTGTGTCTTTCGGGACAGCTTAGTCATCAGGCTGCCCTTCCAAGGACAATGCTGCCCACCCCCTTGTTCCTGGGGGAAAGGCGCTGTCCCTCAATACCCACTGCACGGCGGAGCACGCGCCTCAGCTGACCGCATGGCAAACTCCTTTCCATTGTGCACGAAGCTCAGACGCGACCACCTGGCTGCCGCCTCCCTCTGCATCTCAGGGCAGCCTTGCCACAGCCCCGCTGCCACGGCGACTTCCTTGAGGGCCTTGTAAGTGTCTGCCTCGGGGCCTTTGCACCTGACATCCCTCTACCTTGGGCGCTCCTCCCTAGTCCGATTGGGAACTCTGCTCACAGGCCCCCTGCCCAAACCTTCCAGCTCAAAGTTCTTCCCGCCGCTTTCTGCTCCTTACTCTGCATTTTATGCTTTTCACCTAACGTGCTGCTGCGATTCCGTTCTTGACTCAGTACTTGTTTATTGCTCCTTACACAGCACCCCTCCCCTTGACAGTGAACTTCACGTGTGCAGCCTCTCAGCACCAAGTAGGTACTCAGTAGTTTCTGAATAAGTAGAGGAATATGGCTTACTTTTCCGACTTGAAGATGATCTTATTATCTTATTCAAAATGACTAAGTGAGAAACCGCAGAGTCCAGGAATCTTGGAGTTGGGAGAGACTAAGCATTTGTATTAGATGAATCTGGGGGAGAATTCCAAATTAAGTATGCTTAGAAAGTCCTGCAAGTCACCCCCCTGGGGACAGCAATGCACATTAGCACAGGGTGAGCATGAGACTTTACCATAAACAGAGTCCTTTCCCATGGTTTAACCATCACTGGACAACTACTGAAAGGCCATTTTCTGGTGATGGCATTTTGTGTCTGTGGAAATTCGCATGGTACGCTATTCCTGGGCAATGCTCCAAAATACAGAAGCATCCAATATCACCTGGGGGGTGGCCGGCATGCGTGGTGACCTAACTAAAGCACAAACTCCGATCAGCTCTGCCTGACCGTACACTAGCTCTGTGGCTTGTAGCCGGGTTCACTCTGAGTGATCCTTCTGTGACTCAGCTTCCTTGTGTGCAAAATGAGGAATGGAAGGAGCAGTCTACTGTGGGTTAAATACTTTAATCCCTGGCTTCAGGGAACACCAACTCTTGGTAAGCGCTCACTAGCTATCTTTTGTTATTGCATGTCTATGTTCTCCAGTAGAAGTGACAGAATAGAACACTGGTGCTCCAATTTATTGTTTAAAGATGTGAAAGAGTTGGAGAAAGCAACGGGGTAGATGTCTCCCATCTGCTGGTTCACTCCCCAGATGGCCACAGTGGCCGGGGCTAAGCCACATGCTTCACCTGGGTTTCCCACATGGGTGTCAGGGGCCCCAACACTTGGGCCATCTTCTGAAGCTTTCCCAGGTGCATTAGCAGGGAGCTGGATTGGAAGTAGAACATTTGGGACATGGGGTGCAGGCAGAGGCTTTATCTGCTATGCCACAACTCCAGCTACAGCATCCGAACTCTGTGGACCCTCCCAACTTTGAAGAACAATGGGCTTTCAACCTCATCGTAGTGAACCAGGAATTCCACCTCCTTTCCATGGAGCATTCTTGTACTGTTTGGAGTTCTCTTGCTTATTTCACTGAGCACTTAATGATTCCACCCGACTTCTCAATTTCTTTTCCTCTGCCTCACCATACTAAAACTGAACAAGAAACTATGCAAGATCATGAGAGCCTTGCTACATAGCTATGCAGTTACCTTCTACAAAGGCACCGTCTCCCTCTTTCTCTGCTTTTGTCTCGTCTGGCCTGATTGTCCGTATCTGTCTTTATTTCTGTCGCTCGTGCACATAGAAGCAGTTTACCTGAGTGTGCAAATGCATGTGTTTCTGCTTGTACGATGGGGAATATTTTCCCAGACATTACTAGCTTCTCATTCACCATATAGCCCCTCCCCTCTCCCTTTATCGTGGTGTTGGATTTCAATACATACACATACCCATTGTCCCCCTCTGTAAGCCTCCTTTGAAACTGGCCCAAGCAGAAGACAAGGGCCCCTCTCAATGGCTTTTTTCTGTTAACTCTGCGTTGTAAACATGCCAGTGTTTATTGGGAAAAGTGTTCCATTTGGGAAGATGCCCCACCCCCTGGAAATCCCGTTTTAAATTATCCATTTGTATTTCACTCTTTGTCCCTTTTTGCAACACAGCCCTACCCAAGGTCAACCACCTTTCTTCTGCAGTGTTCAATTATCTTTGGTGCTTTCGTTCCCATCTACAATTTTAGTTGCTACCTAGCAATTTGAATCAGGGTGTTCAGCCTCTGAGATTTTTTGAGAATAGCACCCCTGATATTAAGTGTTGGCTGACCGGCCCCGTCTTCTGCCTTATAGAAAACTAGGAAGAGCGAAAGATAAACAGGCAGCCAAATCCTACTATCTTCTTTCATGTTGTTCTCTTATTAGTTTCACAGAGCAGATAACACGTGGTCCTCATCTGAAGCAAAGACATTTCACACCAGCATTTTAATCAAATTTGTCCAAAGTAGATTGGAAGGCGATTTTTAAGACATCAAACCAGTATTAACCAGAACCTGTCATAGTAGAGTTGGTTTTTATGGTTCAAAATTATTGCAGCAACTTTTTGACCCTTACAATTTGTTTTTGGAAGGTGGTTTTCACAAATGTGACATATTTGAGCTGCCTTATAGAAATACCGTTTTTATTTGACAGTTTTAATATTTGGAGCACTCCATGCTGATGTTTTTATCAGTTGGGTTGCTTTCATTGGCAGTGGGAGTTTGCAGACTGATGAAGAAACTAAGAAAGGAAATTAGCTTGAAGCTGCTGAGTGTTTGTGATCAGAAGGTAAACGAAGGAGGTACTGAAGGCAAGAATTAATTACCACCCCCGCCACAGCCCTCCAGCAGTACTGGCACAAGACCCAGGGTCTGACAGTTAAATTAAAGCTTGCGACCCAGAGGGGACAAAAAAAGATAAAAAACTTGAATTCCGATATCATACTACATGCCATTTACCGTAGAATTTGACAACCTTGTTCATTCATGAGGTTTATTGGAATGGGGGAAGGGGTAAGATTTTTTTTGGAAGCTGTAGAAAATGAGTTAATCTATAGCAGGGAAGGTTGACAGAGCAATGGTGCAACCAACCAGTTTGTCATTTAAGTTGGAATTCTTTGGTTACTTGGCCTTTCACGATGATTGGATTCTGGGCTTTGAAGTTAGGCAGACTTGAATGCAAATCCCAGAAGCAACACTCATTGGTTGTGTGTCCTTAGACTAGTAGTTTACACGTTGAGCCTTAGTTTCCCTGTCTTCAACATGTGGGTAATATGACCTACCAAGATAAGGTTATTAAAGAGTAACCAAGGTAATACATACAAAGTGCATAGCACAATGCCTGCACATAAATAACAATGCTTGTTATTATACAAGTGGTACAGGAAGAGATTAAGCACAATGCGGACATTTGCAGGCCTTCTGGGAAAGGTAGATGGAATCATTGGCATAAACTTAGGGTCTCAACCCAGCTAAGCATCCAGACCACAGGAAGGACTGTAAGACCTCTGCCACTCAAGTTGCTCGTCACTTCTGAGATCCTCGCACGCATTAGTCTTTTCCCATTCATGTTGTATGGCACTTGCCAACTTCATGAATATCATGGTATCCCCTAGTTAGCCACACATTGGGAAGGTTATGATGCTTCAATAGAGTGTGGTTTGTAAGAAATTAATCTGGCAGTGTCTGTCAAAATTATTTGACAGGCAGAGTTAGAGAAAGAGAGACAGAGAGAAAGGTCTTCCTTCCATTGGTTCACCCCCAAAATAGCTGCTACAGCCAGTGCACCGCACCCATCAGAAGCCAGGAGCCAGGTGCTTCCTCCTGATCTCCTATGGGGTGCAGGGCCCAAGCACTTGGGCCATCCTCCACTGCCTTCCCGGGCCACACCAGAGAGCTGGACTGGAAGAGGAGCAACCGGGTCAGAATCGGCGCCCCAACCGGGACTAGAACCCAGGGTGCCAGTGCCGCAGGTAGAGGATTAGCCTAGTGAGCCGTGGCACCAGCCAGAATGTTACCAATACTCTTTCACCCACAAACCCAAAGTTGAGCAATCATGCCTATAATAAAAGTGCTAAAACAAAGGGAAACGCACTCCTGTTTTTATCGCAGTATTACGAATGGCTTCAAAAAGGTGAAAATAAACTTTCTCCACTTGTTCAAATTAGCTTCACTATTGAAAATGGCTGAAGCTCAATGCTGCATACCCACTGTTGAGTCCCAACTCATGTTGTCCACCCATTGTGCAAACATTGCAGTATCATTGTTGGTTTAAAAAGGTTTCACTGAACTCAACGTTAACCATCTTGATGAGTGGCTGAGTTAATGCAGAGTTTTACTCATTCGATAGGCTACTGTACAGTGATTGGAGGGCTGAATTACATCTTACAATCTTGCCAAGTTGGATTATGTTTTAACCTGAGCAAGTGGCATGTGATAGCGAGATGAGTACGATACAGGTTTTAAAGTAGCACGATTGTCATCTGTCAGTGTCGTCACACGGTTATGGAAACATGGGAGAAGCACAGAAGCGCCACACCAAACTACCCTTGTTTCTTAGTGGAAGAGACACGGGGATTGAACAAGCAAGGAGAGACCTTTACCCTTTTCTTTGTAAACTTCTGTTTTAGACTTGTTCCAATAAGCACGCATTTGCAGCTCAAAAGGAAAATCCAATAAAGTATATAAAAAAGGTACTTTACCTACTGAATGGGATACAGCAAAAAGGAGTGAACGGAAGAAAAATTATGGGTGCCTTCAAGCCTTGAAAAGGAGAGCGGCAGCAACTTTTGTTCATGTATGTACTGGGTTGGCTTAAGAACTGCTTGAGAAATTCCTTCCTTTTTTTTGCAGTAAAAAGAGAGGAGACAAAGTCAATTCACGTGCCTCATCCTGGCTGGGAAATTTGCTTGCATGGAACAGCTCCTGCTACACACTCAGCTTCAGCTCCCTCCTGGCCCTCGTGCACTGTAATATTGAGCTGCCCCTTCATACCCTCACGTGCACACGACTGCAGACTGCTTCATGGATGCTGTTCCTGTAGTCCAGGCTCTTCTGACTCCTCATCACTCGATTTATAACCATTCTCCAAGTCTGATGGTGAGAAATACTCCTTCACCCAAAACAGATCAACACTCCCTTTGAGGTGCTTTGTTAGCACCCCAGGAAATTTTTTATTTTTATTTTTTGGACAGGCTGAGTTAGACAATGAGAGAAAGGTCTTCCTACCGTTGGTTCACCCCCAAAATGGCCGCCACAGCTGACACACTGCACCCATCTGAAGCCAGGAGCCAGGTGCTTCTCCTGGTCTCCCATGCGGGTGCAGGGTCCAAGCACTTGGGCCATCCTCCACTGCACTCCCAGGCCACAGCAGAGAGCTGGCCTGGAAGAGGAGCAACCGGGACAGAATCCGGCGCCCCGACCGGGACTAGAACTCATTGTGCTGGTGCTGTAGGCAGAGGATTAGCCAAGTGAGTTGCCTCGCCGGCCCCCCAAGGAAGTTTTTAGCTCAGCAGTTCCTATGCAAATGACTTGAAGGCCATGTGGTACAATATGCTTGAAAAAATGGATTTATCGCTATTTTCCATTTAAATCATTTAAATTGAGTTTATCCCTCAAAAACTAGAGTTTTTATGTGATTCCCAGAACTGGTATATATTCCACAACTCTAAGCACCTGTAACAAACTGGAAGGCATTATTTCCAGCTAAAGAACTCTTAACTCTTGGCTCTTGATCTACAGTTTGGACATCCCTACACCCCAACTTCATCTTACAGCTCCTTTTCCTTCTGTCAAAGTTGTTCTACTGACATCACACACAACCAACATCTCAGAAGCCAGTGTTTGTTGTGTCGTGATGTGGAGAACTCAGTTTCCTGCTGTTTTTTGGTGCCATGATTTCTAGAGAGCGAGCACCCTCTAGTTCCCCGATCATGATTCATTGATGGATCTAAAAGTGTGAAATAATTCACCCTTGCAGAGATGGCCAGACGGGAGTAGGTGGGGAAGACAGCACTACACTTCTCCAAGCTGGGATTGGCAGGGTTGCACCTCCTATTGCGAGGATTGTTAGTGCCCCCACGTTGGTCACGGAGGCAGGGAGTGAAGAATGAAAACAAGGGAGAGTCCAGGAGAGAACTCACTCTTGCCCCCTAGTGCTGGATGAGCTGGTATCCTCTCCTACAGAGGTTCATTTCTTAGGGGAGGGATTATTACACCTGCTTCAATTACAAGAATTAGCCCAACCGATGCCAAGGGCTTGTGTCTGTATGAACACAACCAGGCACTTGAAAAAACCAATTATTTTGGACATAAATGTTGGCCTCAGGGTAGTTGCCCTTGAGAGCCACAAGCTACTTCATGGCCCTAATGGGCCACCCTCTCACACTGGCTACTTACAGAAATGGCTCTCTCCCCTCCAACCCTTCTTTCTACATACTATTCTTTCTACTTTCTTGTGTCACCTTTTGTTCAGAATTATTGAACAGCTCCTCAGTTCTTGGGTTTGCTATTGAATAGATCCCATCCTGCTCTCCCACATGAGTGGCAGGGACCCACCCGCTTGAGCCATCACTGCTGCCTCCCAGGGTCTACATTGGTATTGGGAGCCACAGCTGGGAATTGAACTCCATTCCTCAAATGAGAGCCGCAAGCATCTTAACTGACAACTACTGGGCAAAATACCCTTAAGTCATATTTTGATTGTACATTCTAGTGTACTATCCAGGAAAGGAAAAGCAGCAGAGAAAGCTTAAGTCACATGGGGTCATTTTGTTAATATCAATGTTGTTATTTCTGCCTCTGTTTATAAGGCACATGTAACTTACGTCAATGTCAGGAACCAAGACTTAGTGTGAAAGACATAATTATAGTCAACTAAGGGCTTTAATATGATTGTTTTGGCTGCCTCTTGCATTTTCATTAGAATTTTAGGATCAGCTTGTCAATCTGAGGGAAAAAAAGAAAGTGGAGATTTTGGTAGAGAGTGTGTTGAATATATGGATCAATTTGGGGAGTGCTATCGTAGGATATTGACCCCCAGCTTTCTTCAACAGGACCAAGGCTCCATGTGTGTGGTCTTTTCTTCAAGTTTACCCTCAAGTTTCAGCTATCGGGGGGATCTCTTTTCCTGCCTCCATGATTCTGGTTAAACCTTATATATTAACTCAGAGCTGGCCTTCTCATCATCCATCTATGAATTCCTACCTGTTTTCTAAGGGACAGTTTCTGTACGTTTTGCTGTTGTTTCCCAGAATTTTCTCCAGCAGATTAAAACTTCATTGAAACTTGTTGTTTCTTAGAAAATTTGGCTCAAACCACTCAAGTTTCAAGGAAGTTATTGATTCACATGCCACAGTCCCCTAAGATTGACTTACTATGAATAATTTCAGTTTTATAGGATCAGAATTGGCATCCTTGTCTGCTTAGATAAGTCAATTAGCTAGGATGATGTATTTTCATAAAAAGCAAAAAAAAAAAAAATGCTATAGCAGCTTTCAAACGGTTTTTATTTATGTGATGGCTTTTCTCCCCGTATGGGTAACAAAGCAGAACTTCAGAGAATTCTGTTGCATGTTTTGAAATATTCTCAGACCCCTGAAACCCATCCAATGAGCTTTCATCCTCATCTGCCCAAGACTGAGAACTTGAACTGCAACTGCTTAATTCTTCAGTATCTTCTGTTGGCTGGAGTGGAAGGGAACTATAATGGCTATTGCCAACAGATAGTTTCCAACAGGATTAATATTAAACTTGATGCTGTAACCGTAGTTTTTACAGGGCTGCCATCAGCAGAAAATTGACACTATGTGGCCAGTGGAAAGGTCAGGACATTATAAAAGCTATTTCACTGGGTGGAAGTGAAATATGCATTCTTGCCCTGTATGGACCCAGGACTGTTTAAACTCAAGGCACCGAAAGATTGAAGCACTCCTTTATGACATGAAAATAACTTCCCCAGGTTGGTAGTGGACCATCTAGTGCATCCAAGTCACTGCACTGAGAGATTATCTTTTCAGTCTCAACTAGACTGTTTTGTACTCAAGACCAAGGTTGTAGATACTCAGTATCAAATCGACTGTTTGGGGGTTTCTCTGCAGTTGTTCTATAATACTGTCAGAGCAGCTGTGAGCAGGTAATTAATTGACAAAGTTAATTGATCTACTTTAGTCGTTATGCTAAAGATAAGCCAGGTGTAAGCGATTGTTGAGTCACAGCTGTTCTCAGAACTTTGATAGGAAAAATGGAACTTTCTCTCCACCACCAATGTGCAGTTTCTCCTTTTCTGGTCCAGGATGTTGATCCATACCCTGTAGTGTCTTGTCATCTGTCCTAACACTGTTACTCATTTTCTCAAACTGAGCGGCCCGAGATGCCTCAAGCTTCTCTTCCGTGTGAGTTTCCTATCGATTGGTACTTTATGTAAAAGCCTTGTGAGTGAGCCCGATATCCCAATCAGAACCTTTTTATCTATGCGATACTGTTTCTCCAGCTCCTCCGAAAGGCATCCATCTGGCATGTGGGCTTCCAGACATCCTCCTTTGTACCATTCTGTGTCCACAGATGCAATGTGTACATAGAGATGTAGTAGTATTAGAGTATCTGGCTGCATAATTTGTTTTGTCCTTAGGAGAACACTAAACATGAAGCCCAACAGTTTAAGAAAACTGTAAGTGTATCACATGATCACTGTATGTTTAAGGTTGTACCCATCTTTAGAACAGAGATCTTGAGTCTTTGGCCTGCTTATTAGTGACTCACTGTCCCCCCTCTTTCTCCACCCCACAACCACTGCCTTTCCACGGAGTTTACTGTTTTTAGATCTCATATAGGTCAAATCACATGGTCTCAGTCTCCCTGTGTCTAGCGTCTCTCTCAAGGTTCATCTGCATTGTCACGTTCTGCAGGATTTCCTTCCTCTGCTAGTCTGCATACTACCCCATTGCATGTATATTCCACATGTTCTTTGTGTGTTCATGGACATTCAAGTCGTCCCTCACCCTCGACTGTGAGCAGTGTGTGTTGGAGTGCCACTGTATTCTTGAGACCTGTGTTTCAATATGTGGGAACAAAGAGATGGAGAAAACTTCATGACCTTGGTCTTGGCAATGACTTAATGGATTTAAACATCTATAGCACAGATGAGAAAAGCAAAAGCAGACAAAGGGGACTACATCAAACTGAAGAGCTCTGTACAGCAAAGGGAATGATCAATAGCATAGAAAAGGCAACATAAGAAACCTAAGAAAACCTTTGCAAACCGTGTGTCTGATAAAGGGCTGACTTTTCAGATATATGCAAGGGGCTGGCTCTTACAGCTCAATAGCAAAAAATCCCCAATATTCCCTGTAAAAATAGGCCAAGCAGCTGAATAGGTATTTCTCCAAAGAAAATACACAAATGGTCAACAGGTTAATAAAAAAATGCTGAAAGTTATTCAATAGGAGGGAAATGGAATTCAAAACCACAGTGAGGTCACCTCAAACCTGTTAGCAGAGCTGAGGGAAAAAAAGGTGAAATGCAAGTATTGGTGAGGATGTGGAGAAATTGGGATCCTTACACACCGTTAGTGGGAATGCATAATCTTGCTGATACTATGGGGAAAAAAACATGGCGTTCCTCAAAAAATTGAATATAGAACTATCACGTAGAAACATGTTTTTGTTCCTCAACATTATGACTTGGAGCCCTTCCCATAGCCTGGCATGCATGTTGACTGCAGTCTTTGAAACCGCTGCTTACTACCCCACACTCGGTTTCCCAAAGCCATTGGGAAATTTGGAAACTAGGTCCCTTTCCCTGCTGGTAGGCATTTAAGGTATTTTCATGACTAAACGCAACATGACTCACACTAGCATCTTCTCAAAGACCTTAACGCACACTCCGGGCAGAGCTCGCAGGTGCCTGCACCATGCAGTCCATTGGCATCTGGAGGTGTCTCTTGTCTTGCCCTCATCTCCCTTTCTGTTGTTGCTTTTCACTGCACTGTTTCCTGATGCACACCTAGCACAACCCATACCCATGACCACACTGGTGTTTCCATCCCCCAAGAATCTCCTTGGGCTTTGTCCCAGTTTACACAAACCTTGCCTTTTCTAAAAGATGTGGCAATTTTATTCATTTTATTTGAAAGGCAGAGTGATGGAGAAAGGGAGAGACAAAGGGAGGGAGGGAGTAAAGGAGGTGGCCAGGGAGAGCCAAGTGCACGTACACGTTTGCATCCATTAGCTCACTTCCCCAAGTGGCCACAACGGCCCGGAGCTGGGCCAGGGTGAAGCTTGGAGTCAGGAACTCCCTCCCAGTCTCCATGTTGGTGTCAGGGGCCCAAGTTCTCAGGCCATCTTCCACGGCTTTTGCAGGCCCATCAGCAGGGAGATGGACTGGAAGTAGAGCAGCTGGAATTCGAACTGTTTCCGATATGGGATGCCCGTGCCACAAAAAAATGCCCAGCCTGCAGGACCGCAAGGCCAGCCCCAGCTTCGCCGCAACGTATCATCCGATCCTTGCCATCATCCTCATTTACCAATCACTAGTCCTTCTCTGTGCAAGTCTCCAGTCTTTCCCTCCATTCGATGGTAAAGAAACCAAGGTATAAAAACATTAATGTACCCAAAGTCATCACCTTGTAAGGGACAGGGCCAGGGATCCCATCCAGGCAGTCTTGCTCCAGTGTCAGTGCTCTCAGTCAATGCTTCTCTCTACTCTTCTAAAACTCACGCGTGCCTCCCCAGAAATAAAAACGCATGTACCTCTAATCCCTTTAAAACCTACCTGAACACACTCTGGACTTCTACACTTAACTCTATTCAAACACTTTTGGGCATCTTACTCCTTGTCAAACTCCCAGTACTTTCTGGGGAGATGCTGGTGAACAAAATGGTGCAATCAACGCCCTCAATCTGTGGAGCTAACAGACGTGACCTTCAGATGCATCGCTGTCTACATGCCCAGCTGCTCCTTTTCTTACGGTTTTGCACCCTCCTATAAACCATACACTCCTGCAAGGTAAGAGTTGTTTTTGCTGTTGGATGTCTAACACCCAGCTCAAAGATGCTTACTTTCCATTTAATAGTGGTGACAACACACAGGAGACATTGGCTCATGGAGATTGCTTAAGGCCGACCCTCAAGAGCATTTGAGATATGGTAGTAGGCAATCCCAGGGACTTGCTGCTGAGTCTAACTTCCATCTCTATGTCCAGAGAACTATTTAACAGACTGCTCAAATGCACTTTTTGAGGGCTTTGATGTTCCTACTGAGGAAGCAGGACTTCAGTATCTACAGATCATTTGAAGGACGTCATCTGAGGCCTCAGGCTCTTTCAAAGCAGATCAATGAGTCTTGGGGGTGAACTGAGGTGGCATCAGGGCTTAGAGGAGAGTGTGGGACCAACCTGGCTCTAGGACCCCGAGCACCTCACCCTAGAGGAAGGAGTAGAAGGGTGTGTGTCCATGAGAGGCTGCATATCTGCCCACTTCATCTTAAGACTTTGTTAAACTCGTCTGTATTGCCTGCACACTTCATACTGAATAGCTTCACACAACCTGGTGGAAGTCAACTATTTCTAAGTACAGATTCTCCTTGACTAACAATGAGATGATGTCTCAATAAACCCCTTTAAGTTGACAGTGTGGCAACTTGAAAATATGGCTAGGATACCTATCCTGGGTATCTTAACCACAGCAACCAAGTACACATGGAGTCTCAGCTGTTCACTGTAGGAATTCCCTGGCTGCATTGGCTGCTGCTCAGCATCCCGAGAGGACCTGCCGCACACTGAGAGCCCCAGAGAAGGTCCAAACCCAGAACTCCAGTATGGTTTCTACTCAAGACACGTTCCTTTCGATCCACAGTAAAGTCAACAAATCCTCAGTGGAGCCATCTCAAGTCAGGCTCACATGTATGTTTAGGATGCCCGACTTGGAAGAACAGTATCCTCCCTTGCATATACTTGGTGTTGCATTTCTGTTCTCTCTGCCACCTGACAACAGAGATGGAAAAAGCAAACCAGAGAGGAGATAGCAGAAATGACAGCAACAACAAAAAACCAGAGAAGTAGAAGAGTTGAGCCCGAGAGTCAGTGTCTTATTTTTCTTGTCATTTTGGCAACTAAGAACAAGGGAAAGAAACTGAGCCTGGTGAACTTGTGTCTTGTTTGTTTGCATGCAACAGTTTAGGGGATGGCATCGTGTAACTTCCTTTTGTTTTGGTTCAGTTGCAACACTGGGAATTCAACCCAGCCCATTTACTTGTGTTGAGGAGTATTTTTAAATTTATTTCTACATTGTTATTTTAAAGGCCCAGAGAAAAAGAACTATCTTTCATCTGCTAGCTCACTCCCGCAATAGCCAGGGATGGGGTTAGGCTGAAGCCAGCAGCTGCCAAGTCCTGTGCAGTCTCCCATGTGGGTGATGAAGACCCAAGTCCTTGAGCCGTCTCCCATGTGGGTGATGGAGACCCAAGTCCTTGAGCCATGACTTGCTGCCTCCCAGGCTGTGCCTCCACAGGAAGCTGGAGTTGGAAGCAGAGCGAGACTTGAAACCAGGCATCCAACGTGCAAAGTGGATCTTAACCAGTCTGCCACCCACTCGTGGTTTTAGAAGTCTTTGTAGACTACTCCTTCATAGCCTTGTCCCATATCACTGCTCAGAGGAACCCCACTTCTGATTGTAGCATGTTGTGTTTGTACAGCGTTCTGAGAGTTTGTGCACATCCCTGTTAAGTCTGGCTGTACAGGTGAAGGAACCTTAAGTTAGGAAACCCATTTCAGTTAGTGATAGAGTGTACATGAGAACACAGGGAGGCCGGCACTGTGGCTCAATAGGCTAAACCTCAGCCTGAGGCACTGCACCCTTGGTTCTGGCCCCTGTCAGGGTGCTGGATTCTGTCCCGGTTGCCCCTCTTCCAGGCCAGCTCTCTGCTGTGGCCCGGGAGTGCAGTGGAGGATGGCCCAAGTGCTTGGGCCCTGCACCTGCATGGGAGAACAGGAGAAGCACCTGGCTCCTGGCTTCGGATCAGCACGGTGCGCCAGCCGCAGCACACCAGCCATTGTGGGGTGAACCAGCGGAAAAAGGAAGACCTTTCTCTCTCACTGTCCACTCTGCCTGACCAAAAAAAAAAAAAAAAAAAAAAAGAATATAAGGCTTCAGAAATCCTTGTGCACTCACCCGATTTCCACACAATGCTTTCCTTTTTCACATTAGCCATCTTTTAAGATTAGTATCTACATGAGCCAGAGAGGTCTGAGCCAGAGTTCAACGTTGGCCGAGGGCCACTAACATTCAAGAGCTGGCATCTCAGGTTCTGAAACATTGCTTTACGCTTCCTCTGCTTGAGTGCAGTGGCCACTTGACTATCTCTGTGAATACCCAAATATCATGTCGGGGTGGGCACGGTGGTGCAGTGGCTTACCCGGCTGCTTGGGACCCTCTAATTCCATATCTGAGTCCCTGGGTTTGAATCCCACCTTCACTTACAATTCAGCTTTCTGTTGATACACCCCCTGCAAGGTGGTAGACGATGGTTCCAATCCCTGGGTCCTAATCACCCACCTAGGAGACTTAGATGGAGTTCCTGGATCCTGGCTCCAACCTGGCCCAGCCCTGGCTGTTGTGGGCATTTGCAAGTAAGACCAACAGTTGGAAGACTTCACTTACTCTCTGGTGAGTTTCTTACCTCCTGCAGGATCTCCTCTCTACTCCCCCTCACCCCAAAGGACAGGGTGCTCACAGACCACTGATGGATGAGCATCTGCTGGGCAGCATTGCCTAACTGCAAATCTCTCACTGCTAGTGGGAGGTAACAGCATGAAAGAAAACAGGCAGTGATTTAGACGAACGATTAGATGTCCCAATCCCAGCAATTCACACATCTGCACACACTGAGAATGTCCCACTGACCCTCCTCACTGAATGCTCAGTCTTCCACACCTTCCTCTGCCCACAGAATACTCCCTCTCCTCTGGGTCTGCCCGTCTTCAGCTCCTAACATTATTGTGTCTTGCACATCAGGAGCCTTCTAACGCCTCACTTGCTTACCCCGCACCAGCCTCTGGCCTACTGTAGACATCCAAACATGTCATTAAAGTGGCCCGCTGAAGAGGGGTCCTCCGTCCTGTGGTCTCCCCCTTTAGCGCCACAGGCATTGGCATAACAGACACTATGGCTTCTCTGGCAGCAGTCCCAGTGGATGAGAACATTAATAAGAGGCAACCAAGGACATCTTTTTCTATTTTTTCCATATTTATGTTTTACATTTTCTAAGTGTATATAGATATATTAATTTGTAATGAAATTGTTTAGACTTCCCAAGTGTCCAAGGCATGCTTTAACAGTCACTCTTATTTCAGTTCTTTGGACAAAATCCAATTCTTACAAATCAGTCTCATCCAAAGTGGCCTTCTACAAAGAGGAATAGTGTAAGGGCTTATTCCCTACCCAGAGCAACACAGGTTCTTTATGTCCATTGTAACAGATACCACGTTAATTATCTGTTATAGGGGGAAAATTGAACTTCAATGGAAAGTAACCAGTTGTCTACAGCATGTTTTTTCCAGACTATCAAATGTAGCCTTTCATTGCATCCAATCATTTGACAACTCTCAATGGTAATAACTGGTTGCAATGCAAGCCGGCTCCCGCCTGTAGACACAGAATTCCAAGGGGAGCAGTCAGTCCTGTACAGTGGCAGGGGCCAGTTTTGCCTCTAGGTAAAAATTCGTTTCAATATTCCCGACCTGCACATGCGCCTCGTCTCTGAGCTGGGAAGGCTGTAGTTTCAGCTCACCTTTTGACGAAGTAAATTCAGCATGTTTAGCAAGTCATGATCTTGCCTTTTCTGAAAGTTTGAAAATCTTCACAGCTTCTCCCTTACTTAGGACAAGAATCAATGCATGCAGATACAAAATGAGTGTTCGTGAGCGAATGAATCAGCAAGAAACACAAAGGCATAGCTTCATTCTCATGAGTGTATGCCTTCAATTATGCAGATAATTAGCACGTTTTAACTTAACTTGATCACCTTCCCCCACGAATGTCGATATTAGTATTAACATGAATTGTACCCAATTCCTATTTGATTCTGATTGGTTTAGGTGGAAACTTTAGGAAAAAAATGGAAGAGAGACCAAGGTACAAAATATACTACCCAAGAGTTACTAGTAGTTACTTTGTGGCGAAACTACGGAGTGGGAGCAGGCTCAACCTTGGCTGTTCAAATCTACCGTGGATTGTTTCACTGCTGAGCCTTCCTGTGGGTTTCGGGTTCCTTCTCTGCATCTTCAAGGAAAGCTCTCAGCGGGCTCCAAGTCTCCATGGACAGGGATTGGCAATAAGGTCTTTAACTTCCCCGAGTGTTTTGCGGCAGCTTAGTGTCAATAGGAGTTTGAACATCTCATTAAGACACAGATGATTTAAATATTCTAAAGCCATCATAGGATTCAAGTTTCCGCAGCAACTTCTGGTTACTGAGCCCAATTAAGTGAGTAGGACTGATGGCTGAAGTCCTTTATTCCAAGAGCGTGGCTGAGTGTCTTCCAAGTTTGGGGGAATGACGTCGGTATGGAAATGAACCAAATTCCTGGCTTCAGAGAACATAGAAACACAATTCAGCATTGTTTATAAAGCAATCAAGATTTAATAGATTGAAGATAGTCTGCTTAGATAACGGGGTGAGTGAGCCTGCCCGACAGGTGTGGAAGGATGTGGGATCGCCATTCCCAGAGTGCAGCTCCCCCAGACGAGGTCTGAACAGGAGCGACAGCATGACGGCTCCTGAAGACGAGGTAGAAGCTTGGGGCTGGTGTCGTGGTGCAGAGGTTAAGCCGTGGGTTCTGACGCTGGCGTCCCTTGTCAGAGTGCTCATGTCAGGCCTGGCCACTTAGCTTCCCATCCAGCTGCCTGCTAACGAGCCTGCGAAGCCAGTGATGACTGCCCAAGTGCCTCCACCCACACAGCAGCTGAGGATGGAGCTCCCAGCTCCTGCCTTTGGCTGGGGCCAGCCCTGGCCTTTGCCACCATTTAGGGGGAACCAGTAGAGGGTTTTTAAGTACGTAGTTAACAAGACAGTACCTTACTTCTACTTTGCTAACCCCTTCCACACAGCAGGCAGTCTATGGACGTCAGGGCTGCTTCATGCTGCCTTTCTACTCCAGAGTCCACCTTATCTTTCAAAGTGGCTGCTTGAATCCAGCCTCCACATCTGCCTTCCAGTGAGAAAAGACAGAGTGCACCGCCCCCCTTTCAAGCACTAAGCAAGGATATAGGTTTCCTGTTGTCAAAGAGCTTACATAAGGGCAAACAAAGGAGAAAAAGATTATACAGAGGAGTGCTTTCCAAATAAAAAACCTTGAAGAATTGGGGCGTGGCTACTTGATAATGGACGAGGAAGTGAAATTTCATTCAAGATAGCAATGAAGTGAAACTAAAATCTCAAAGTATTCCAGGGAGATTGGATCGCACATGCAAAGGCCCTGAGGTGGGAACGTTAGATTTTAGAAGCTTAGCGAGGGGTAGAGCTTTGGCTTGCAAGCTGTGGTTGAGAGTTGAATTTTTTCCAAGGGATATGGGAAGCAACTAGGATTTTTTTTCCTTCTTCTCAAACTTTATTAGGGTTACAGACATTAAAGCAACATTCAAGATACATCTCTCTGCATACCTAGGTTACAATGGGATCCCTATATAAAAGTTCTCTTTAAAGTCAAGGTAAACTTCATTAACTCATATTTACAGATATAGGTACATGGGGCTATCCCCCCCCCCCCCAAGTCTCATTCCCTCTCGATTTTTACAATGGTCTACCTGCGGTTAACTTTACTTAATGGAGGGTTAATCTTAGGAGTGTAAAGAGTTCAATAAATAGTAAGAAAAATTTTTTAAAAAACCACACACACACACACACACACACACACAGTACCTCAACAGTAGCAACAAGGGCTGGAAACCATCGTCACATCTCATAGTGTCAATTTTATTCCCCAACTTTACACTTTGCCACGACTTCAGTTTCTAAAATGCAGCACTGCCACTGTGCGAGGGATACGCTATAGGGTGTGAGCCTAAGAGGTAGCCAGAGCGTTTGGGAGGCTGTAGCTGTCAGAGTGGAGAGCGGCAGGGATGTGGCCAGGAGGAGCCTGGCGCAGACCCAACGTGTGCCAGCTGTGTTTTGAAGGCACAGTGGGACTTTCCCCTGGCTGACAGGCACAGTGCAACCACACGCTCAGGGTGTGGCCATCTACAGGGGGTCACGATTCTGCTTTGACCTCCCCCTCCCACTTGCTGCCTGTTGAGGTTGAAACAGAACCAGCCAGACCGTCAGCCAAGGAAAGCCTTGTCGGAGTGCCCTGTCCTGGAAGGAGGAGAGGTTTCCCAAACCTAAGCTTGGTTGGGCACAAAGTCAGACAGAAGGGCGTGGGGAACAGGAGGGAGCTGCAGCAGCCATCAGAGGTGAGATGAGGAGTCAGGAGCAGGGAGCAGGTGATACGAAAGCTCAGGGGCTGTGCCAGGACTCTGATACAGCACAGAGGACACACCGTCTGTGCAGTCTCTGACCTGGGGTGGGAGGGCCAATGATGGTGTCAACATGAAAACAAAATGCTCTAGAAATTTCCTCTGCAGCAAACAAAGCCAGGAGCCATTTTTAAAAAGTTTGATTTATTTGAAAGGCAAAGTGAGAGAAAGAGAAGGAAGACAGATTGTGCCTCTGCTGGTTCATCCCCAATGGCCCCGACAGATCTCTAACTCTGTCAAATAGATCTTGAGTGGCCGCGCAATACATTAACCTTCTGCCTACAGCCGCGCCAACATTCCACATGGGTACCAGTTTGAGTCCCGGCTGCTCTACTTCTGATCCAGCTCTCTGCTATGGCCTGGGAAAGCAGTAGAAAATGGCCCTGGTCCTTGGGCCCCTGCACCCGCATGGGAGACCTGGAAAAAGCTCCTAGCTCTGGGTTGGTGCAGCTCCAGGTCATTGCAGCCAGTTGGAGAGCGAACCAGCAGACAGAAGACCTCTCTCTTGCTCCCTCTCACTGTCTGTAACTGTCAAATAAAATCTTTAAAAGAAATCTTTGTGAAAAATAGAAATCAAAATGCTTATTTTGATAGAAAACTTTGAAATCCAAAACATATACTTTAGAAATCCATAAACGACTTCAAGAAGTTATAGAAAATACATATAAGTAAAAGTACGGATGGGTTTAAAAGATTTACACAAATATAAACACCTCTTGTTTTCTACAAAGGTTTTAAAACACCCTCAGGCACAGCTCCTCGTGTAGGAGGCCCATAAGTGCTTGTAGATCAGTTGGATGGGTTATACCACATTCCCTTAACCTGGGTTGGAGGTCAGGTGTAGTGGTCCTTCTTTGTGGCTCCCAAGATGAGGGGGTCACTGGACCAGCAGAGTCTGGGTCTGTCCTCTAGGACAGATGGCATCTGAATGCCAAGACCGAGCTGAGAGAATCATCCTCCCCCACCCACATGTGCCTGCTTAGTATAGAAACAAAGGCGGGACTGACCCCTTATCTGCCTATTGGTTGGAGCTGGGATATCCATCTTCCATGCTCAGCCCCAGTTTGCAGGCTGTCAGACCTGGACTGGCATCTCTACGCTCCAGTTCCTGGAGCTGTGCTGCCTGCATTCCCGGGTCTCCCATTTGTGGACAGCGGATTATGGGCCTTCCCAGCTTCTGTAGTCTGCTGTGCCTACACTTCCTAACAGACCTCCATCCGGGCTGTCCCTCCCGTGGACGCCATAAACCAGTGGATCCTCAAGTCCCTTATAGAAAAGGAGGACTCACCTAAAATGCATATAATCTACACACATATACTTTAAGTCGATCCCTAGATGTAGGATACCTAATACAATGCAAATGCTATGGAAATGGCTGCTCTGCTGTATTGTTTAGAGAATAATGGCTGGAATAAAAGTCTGTTGTGTTCAGTAGGGATGCCAATTTTTTCCTGAATATTTTCATTCCACGGTTGCTTGAATCTGAAAGCACACAGACTGCAGATTGGGAGGCAGACTGGATATCTATGCAGGAAAATACCCCGGGAAGTTTGTGAGAAAATGAAATTAAATAGGTTTTGCTGTTAAAAAATAAAAAAAGTCTAGGTATAGTTTCCTTATAATTTGCAAATTATTGTTATTTTTGGTTCTCTGGCGAATTCTAACATACCAGGTTTTCTTTGAAAAATAAAAGTATGTCTCTGCCCTGCTGACTGTTTGGATAAGCTTTTGCAAGTGGGACCTGAGGGTGAGACCCTGACCTACTTCCTGGGTTTGCTTCTATGAAATCCTGTGGACCCAGGTGTCACTTACCTCCCACCAGTCTCCTCAAAGCTGTTGATCCCAGTGTGGCTTCCCCTTCCACAGCCCCCCAGGCAGCTGTCACTAACTGCCTGAACCCTGAAACGGTTTTCCCAGCTAAACCAGAGCAACCGACGTTTGTAAACAGCAATTAGCTGGAAGAAAAGGTAAAATGGCTCTGTCATCCTCTTTTCTAGCGCCTCTTAAGGTTCAAAGGGATGATATTAAAAAGAACACACCCGCCTTCAAAGAGCAAAGGAAAAGCTTTTAAGTAAAGCAGGGTTGCGGATACCTCCTTCATAAACTAAGTGTGGGGATGTTTGAGGAGCAAAGTGATGATGCTAGTGAGAACTAACGCTCACCTGTCAACTGGGAATGGATAAGCCCCCTCGGAGATGCTCTACGGAAGCTAGTGCTCATGACAATGCCGGGCATGGAGGCTGCCAGCTCTAGTATCAAGGGGGAAAACCAGCGGATAACAGTGAAGTCATTCATTCACCCAAGAAAGATTTAGTAGGGATCTACTGGGTAGCGGGGTGGTGCTCAGCACCCACTTCCAATGATGAGTCAGAGAAATTCAAAATATTTATCCTGAATTATCTCCGACACAAAGGAAAGGGTAAAGTTGCATATGTAGGTACCCAACACTTAGCCAAAGAACTAACAGTCACCAAAGCAGCTGAAAGTCTCTTTTTAATGATACCTTTTTAATAACACTCCACCTCTTTCCCTTAGGGGGAACCACCACTCTAACTTGGTTGTTTATTGTTCTTACATGTTTTGGGGGTTATAGTTAATTTTTAATCATCTCCTTGCATGCTTTCATCTTTGAAATACCCTTCGCTGCGAGTATGTTTAAGAAAACAAAAACCTGAACAAATACAAAAGTTATTTTCTACAAGCCAACAGAAAAGGTAGAAATCAGTGCTGGGGAAAACAAAGTCCCCTCAGGGACTTGTAGCCAATGGCATGGCTTTGTCCTAGTGGGTCCTCTGACCCAGTTGTCTTCCAGAGGTCTAGATAACCCTTGGCCAGACAGGACTCTTGCGGGTCCTCTAGTCTCCTGCAGTATTTAAAAGGACAATGTTTGTTGATGCCTGGAGCTGGGATTTTCAGACTCCTGGTGGGAATCTGGCCTTGATCGCTTGCTCCTCTGTGGACCCCCACGTTCTTCTAGAGGGTTGCACCAAGGGCAAACGTTCAACCCCAGCAGTGCGGAGCAAAGTCATTCAGATGCATCTCCAGGACACAAGCTGAAATTAGAGTGGAATTTTACCTTGCATTTTTTATGATGGGTGTCTTTGTCAACTTTGGTATTTGCAGACAAAGGAAATTAATATTTAATACGGACACAGTGGAAGGAGAAGGGGGAGAACCCAGACTTCGCTGTTTGTGAATCTTCAGCCGTCCTCACACACCAGCCTCTAATCTCATGATTAATGAGCGAGGCACTGGTCATTCTTTCTCATTGTTGTTGGGCATGAATTGTTTTGTCCTCCAAGTCAGACCCGAGCTGTAGCTCCAGTGCAGTCATTTATGTCTGGTGTAGCCATGGGCTTCAGTCCTTTCTTCTGAAATAAGGAATACTAATGCCTACCACACAGGGGTGCGAAGAGGAGTCTGCAAGGTAATCTGAGCAGTACCCAAAGAGATGTTTGAAACTCTGAATTCCAGAGGACTTCCAGTTGGCCTCCGGGTCATGGGGCTGGGATGGCTGTATGTGCCATAGAAAGGGGGAATGCTGTCACTTTCATTTGGACAGACTGCTGTGCAAGAGCTAAGGAAGAGTTGGAAATTCCAAAACTTCTGTTGCATCTTTCACTTTAAGAGGCTGAGTGTCAGATTATTTAACACTTGGTCTTAAGGGATTTGTGTTGAACATGCAGACAAGTCCAAGGCTAGTTTCCCTACAAAATACGGGATGACTTGAGAGTAAAGGAGCTTGAGCCAATGGAGCAGGGAGATGCTTTTAGAGGAGAGAGAGATCAATGGGGCAAAAGTGGAATCCAATGGGAAGCTGAGGATCTAACACTGGTCCCTGGACCCTGAGGATGTCCGTTTTATCCACTACTGTCTTGTTTATTCCTTAAACACACACACACACACACATTCCATTTTGAATCTTCTGTCCCAAGTCCAATACCTTTGAACATATTCCGATTCTTCTGTGCTTTGCACTTGCCGATTCGGTCTAGGGTAGGCTCATCTCTCCCTTGCAGGTGTCCTTCTGTCACAATTTCAAACATCTTCCATCTCAACTCCAGTGCCAGCTCTCCCGGAGGCTTCCCCTGGCTCCTGCACTATGTCACCCCTTCCCGCATCAGCTTCTGCACAGGGGAGACTGGCACCCACCACGTACATTCCCAGTACACATCTCTGTAATGCTGGGCTCCCATTTTCCCAGTTTCACTTGCTTTCGCTTGGT
Source organism: Sylvilagus floridanus (assembly GCA_949820135.1). NCBI lineage: Eukaryota > Metazoa > Chordata > Mammalia > Lagomorpha > Leporidae > Sylvilagus > Sylvilagus floridanus. Next base: position 38,260,755 of record OX463234.1, read on the forward strand.
CCTTGTCTTATAGTGGAAGATGTCTTTCTGAACCACATACAGGTCTTATCTATGTATGCATTATTAATGTCTATCATGGGAGGGACCCATAACAGTTGAATCAATGCTCCTTCAAAAAAACAAACAGCCATGCATTGAGCATCTTCCATGTCAGGCACTGTGCTAGGTGTAGGAGATTACAGAGAGCAGGGATCAAAGTCCTTGCCCTGTTAGAGCTTATATTTAGGGCCAAGCGGCAGACAAGCACTATAGATGAATTAAAACTACTGAGTATAGTGATAGGGGGAAAAGAATGGTGCGGAACAAGGGACTGGGAGAGCCAGGCGGTGTGGCTCCAACTTAAAATAAGGTTACCAGCGAAAGTCTCCTTGGGAAGATGCTATTGAGGACAAAGACTTGGAGGTGGTCAGTGGTGGGGCCATATGGAGCTGTGGCCAATAGCATTCCAGGCAGAGCAGACAATTGATGCAAAAGCCCCAAGAGCAGGGAACAATTTTGTATACTGCTACAAAAATCAAACTCTTGAGTTGCCCGTTAAGTGCACCCCAGGGGCTAACTTCATCTTCATACTGTCATTTTCACTTCCGATCCCTAACCCTGCGTCCTCCCAGGGATGACCACCACACTTGACTGGGAAGCTGGCGGGGATGGCTCCACCAGTATCTAGTATGTACTAAGACCCTGTACTTTGATTGGATGTGGTTACATGCTCTGCTGTCACCAACTTTAAGTCCTCAGTAACGAGAAGGTCCACGTTTCCATTGCACAGAGAACCCAGGTCCTGACATAAGCAACGTTACAACAAATCCAGTGGAAAGTGGCATTCCTCACAACCTTGTGTAGCCTGCTAAGAGGACCAGTCATGCCCCAGTAGATAATCTTGCTAAGGCTTCATGCTAACCTGATGAAATGGCTATTTTTATACCCAGTATTTAGAGGATGAAGACAAGACTCACAAGGCTTGAGCGACACATGCAAGAGTGTGCACACACACAGGCTGGTGAAGCTCTGAAATTTTTCTTATAGTTGTAATAATTGACCGGATTACAAACTTTTGGGTCTCTTTGATTTAGACTCTCCAGGAAAGGAACCTGAGAATTAGGAATTTAAACAAGTATTCCATGTGGGTTTAAAAAAAAAAAAAAAAAAGCAATGAGGTTTAAAAAAAATTGATAGCAATTACCAAATTCCTTAGTTCCCAAACTATGGAACTTGCTTAAAAATTCAGATTCAGGGGCTGGCACTGTGGCATAGCAGGTAAAGATGGTTCAAGACCCAGCTGCTGCCTTTCCGATCCAGCTCTCTGATGTGGCCTGGGAAAGCAGAAGATGGCCCAAGTCCTTGGGCCCCTGAACCCGCGTGGGAGACCCAAAAGAAGTGCCCGTCTTCAGATTGGTGCAGCTCCAGCCATTGCGGCCAACTGGGTAGTGAACCAGTGGATGGAAGACCTCTCTCTCTGCGTAACTCTGATGTTCAAATATTTAAAAAGAATTCTGATTCAAGGTTCTCTTCCTGTTTCTAAGTCAACATCACAAAGGTAGGGGAAATTTTAAGTCTGACACAAGTCATTTGGACTCTCCCTCTATTTCAAGGTATTGATTTGATGGCCAGTTCGGTGCTATCCACTCCCTCACCCAGTGACAGCCATCTAGCTCTTTTCTTTCTGATCAAAGAGACCTATACTTCCCTACCTCTCCCTGCCCCCACCCAATTGGCCTCTGGAGGGACTGGATTACAGCAAAAGGACAAAACCACATCCACCTATATACTTATAACCTTGACCCCTCTGAAATTCAAGAAAAAATGAGTTGGTGGAGGTGACGTCAAGTGTTGACATTTCTCCTTCCAGGATCAGATACCTTCAAAGTCTGGATGCAAGCAAGTACCCCCTTCGAAGATTCCAAGTGGAGTCACTTTTACACCTGCTCCCCATTGATGGTCTCCCAGGACTCCAGGGCAACAGAAATCTGGGAATCAGGGATATGCCGAAACAGTGAGCTTCCTCAAAGGCCGGGCAAACTGGAAAGACGGAAGGCAGATGTCCCAAGGCGATGTGTCTCCAACTTTCCTGTGCACAGGAGCCCCCTGGGGATCTGTTAACACACTTCCTGGTTCAGCTGCTCTGGGGGTAGGGCCAAGATATTATTTTAATAAACTCCAGGTGGTGTGAATGCTGCTGGTGTACAGACCACTCTTGGAGGAGCGATGTCCTAAGGTATCTGCCTTAAGATAACTGAAAGGTCCCTAACAATGAATGGGGAATGAGGGATTCCTATTGATCTGTAGTATGAAAATATTATACAACCTTAATGTATGTTAACATAGCTATATCACCTACACCTCTACCTCTGATCAGTTTTAAAAAAATCAACATACAATCAACATACGTGGCAACAAAAATACAAAGAAACAGTACAGAGATTGTGCACTAAGTACTTGGTCTTGGGATCTGCTGGAGTCTTGGGAGATGTTTTCATAAAAACAAAATTTGCACACTTGTGTGGCAGGAACTCATGGGTAAGGCTCAAGGTAAAGGCTACAGTGAAGTTTGCCCTCATGATGTGTTTGTTTTTCCCCAACTGATCTGGTTAATTGGCTCTCAGATGGACACACTTGGACACGAGCCTAGAAACAATTCAGACTTGAAGGTTCTGCCTCCCAGGGCGATTGTAAGGATTATTTAACACTTTGGCATATTAATCAGTTCTCTGAACATCCAAGCAATACGTACCTGAGTGCTTATGTGCTAGGGAATAAGACAGTGAATATAGTCGATCAATTCTTGCCCTCATGGAACTTAAAGCCCAGTGTCAGACTGTGATCAAGCAACTAAACTGAGCCGGATGCTGCAGGTGCTGTGGGAGTGCTGCTCCGAGATGCTACCTTGGTCATCCACTCATCAGAAAGCAGCTTCCTACCACCTCACACCTACTGCTGTGTGCGAAGGGTTGCCATCGGACAGTAAGGCTTCTCTCAGAGCTAGGGCAGCTCTCTGTCGCCGACTGGCTTCCGCAGGGAGATGCGAGACCAGCTGCCCTGCACAAGGTCAGACTGAAGTGCAAGATGAGCAGGGTGAGGGAGACTGCATGTCACTTGAAGTTTGCTCAGCCCTTTTTCAGTCTCCGTCCTACTTTCCTCTGTACTTCTCTAGATTGTTCCCAGAGGACTCCTCTAGCAAGTCAGCCAAGTACGTGGGTATGCTTAGGCTCTGCTTCTAGGCAAACGGACCCGAGATGTAGACCTAGGTGGCCATTTGGGCTACGAGCAACAGGAGAGGGATGACAGAGGATGACCAGGGAGGAGGTCTGACTGTAGATCAGGTGTCAAGATGACCACTTGGGGGCAGGGGTGGGGTGCGGCGATACTTGGGTTGAGACCTGAATGAGAACCAGAGAGCTGCCCGTGCACTGGCTTGGGAGAGAAGCATTGGAGCAGACAAACGTATCACTGGAATACAGACCTCCGGAAGTATGGACGGGCCATGCTCAAAGGCCTGGAAGACCATGCAAGGAGACCTGGTCAGAGGGGCAGCAGCACTGCCCTCTTTTCTAATCCTGCACAAAGACTTGGGTGGTATCTTAATGTGATCAAGAGCCATCGGCAAGAGGCGGGACCCAATTCATGTTTTAGTAACAAGGCTCACTCTGGCTGCTCTATGAGCGATCAATAACCCAGTACCTGTAAATAATAGCTGTTAAATAAAACAGCAGCTCAATTACCACCTTTCAAAGGTGGCTGAGAGAAGACTGCTGTAGGAAGTAAACAAGACCATCCTCCAAGGAAGGTTTGAAATAAAATAATTTCCACATCCAGTGACTTCTCATTCTACTCTTGTATTCATTCTAGTCTGACCCACCTCTCATCTGCTAGGCTTTTGTTATTATTTCATGTATTGGGAAAATTGAAAAGGCATGGTTTCAAGCACACAGTTATTCCTGTGGAAGAATCTTATTGACGTAATGTAGCAAGAGGAGACAGAAACCAGGCAAGTGCATGTCCTCTTAGAATGAGAGGGAGGAAACTTACTAAGCAGAGGGTATCCTTGAACTTTGTAAAGCCCTAGCATTGAGGTGTCATAGAGACAGAGTCCTGGAATGGGTATTGATGGCCCAAGTCCAGTCTTGACCCTTTACAGAACTGAGCAACTTTGGGGGTAGAGACTCGTCTTCCTTGGGGTTTCATGGAAGTCTCCCAGTACTCACTTCTCCCACAGCTAACTTTTCAGCTGGTAGCTAACAAAGAAAAGTAGAACACATGTTGTTTGACCCTAAAACATGAGCTCAAGGCTGCTCAGACACCTTCTCAGCACTTGGAAGGATCATTAATGTGTGATACACAGCTTGTCATACTTGGTTATATGTGCGATACGCATATACATGGTTTTGTGCAATTTTACGACCCACTGTGCATCTTTCCCGAGTACAGATGTGTCTGTTTGTCTGTGTGTAATTCCATACACAGAGCTATAGGATGGAGGAAGGAGAATAAGCACTGTGGTTTTCTTGTTCATTTGCATATCCCTAGCACTTGAAGCCGTGTTTGGATATAGCAGGCATTCAGTGAACCTTTGTTGAATGAGAGGGCTAAACGGACATTTGCTCCATCAGCCTTTTTTTTAAATCAACAAACGTGTTTTGTAATCCGATTCTTCTCATGGAGCAAATCAACATCTACTGCATTCATTATTTTAGTAAGACCTCATTTGAAAAAAGATAGTATTTGTTTGAGAGGCATAGGGACACACAGAGGGAAAAGGAGGTGGAAGGAGGGGAAAAGGGAAGAAGGAAAAGAGAAAAATTGAGATGGATTCGCATTAGCCACAAGCTTGGAATTCAACCCAGATCTCCCACTTCGGTGGCAGGGACCCAACTGCTCCCTCCCACACCTGCAGTGGAGGGCAAGGTGAGACAGGAGCTAGAGCCAAGAACTGAACCCAGCTGTTCCAATGTGGGATGCGGGCATCAACCACTAAGCCGTATGCCTGCCCTAACACCTCATTTTTAACAACTTGCACATGGTTTCAAGTTCACGTTTTTCATCTCTGCTCTCATTCATCACCTCGTGGGTACCTCTTAAAATGTTCTCTCCTTTGCTCCAGGAGGTCCACCCTTTCCCAGTTTTGTCATTATCGGCTACTCCAGCATCTTCTCCAGCTTGACCTTGGGCGCTTGTCCCTCTTCTCTGTCCACACTTCCCGGGAAGCCTATTGACACCCTGAGCTTCAGCTGTTACCTTCCAGGTACGAGCTGAGCCACCTCCGTTGCCCCCTCTCCTTTCCTCTCCACAGTGGTGCTTCCAGGGTGGCATTGTCAAGCCTGGAAATCCAGGGAGGCTGCCCCGCTGAGGTGTCTCACAGCAGTAAAATAAAGGGGCTGGGATTAAGTCAGCTCAGCCCAAGCAGACAGCAGGAACACTCTCCTCTACCCTCTCCAGAACACGGAGCACAAACTGCTCCTTACAGCTTCCAGAAGCCGTCGATCCTGCTCCTTAGACTCCTAAGGACTATGTTCATGAGCCGTTTCTGCCAGCTACGTGTGTTTTCACCTTCCCCATTTCTCACCCTCTTCTTACAATTCCGCTTCCTTTTGTTTCGCTTTGGAATCTTCAGACCTGACAAGGGGACAGTGTCACCTAGATGCAGTTTGAGTTTTTGTGGAATGTCAGGGTGTAGCTCGTCACCGAGGGGCACTGAACACCCCGTCCCCTAGTGGGGGTGGTTGCCAGGAAGATCGAGAGCATCAGCCAGTTCCAGATTATGGGATTTTCATCGTACACATTCCCATGGACTTCTTGTACACTTACACTCTAGGGATTTGTCCTCATGACGTCCACTGAGGCGAGCACTCCTATTATCCTATCGCAGCCATGAGGGATATTTCCTTCAGTAAGTGAGAAACCGCACTGGGCCCTTGCACCGGTCAGTGTTGGGGCTTAACCCCAGGTCTACGTGGCTCCGAATCTGAAGCTTTTTATCTTGACTCTCCACTTAGCATCTTGTAGAGAAGTCCCCGCCATCGCTAATAGTCACTCTACTTTCATTAGTACTTCTCTTCACTCTGACTTCTGTTTTGTTACTATCATCTCTGCTACACCTACCTGTAACTACTTCTGTATCTGGTACATCTGTGTCTTTTACTTCTACATCAATCGTAATGTTTCTATTTCCACTTCTATCGCCATCATCATCACTTTCTACCCAGTGCTCAGAGTTGCACCGCTAGTTAGTTACCGAGTATGGGTAAAAACCCAAGTTCCTCCTGAGAGATCTAGATGAAAAACAAGACACTTTCAAGTTCATATTCATTTGCATAAAGGAAACTAGATGTTATTTTAACAAGTAACATCTTGGAATTTCAGAACTGAACTGAGGACACCTGTTTTTGGTTTGCCTTACATGGCTGTGTTCTTTCCTAACTTTAGCTGCGTTAGCAACCCTTGTTATGCGAAGCACGGGGTTCCTCAGCCTAGAGAGCCGGGTCACCCTGGGCCTGGAGGTTTCTCTTGCTTTTCCTTCATTTCATCAGGAGGCGACTAAACTTTTGTGCTGCATCTCAGATAGGGGTCAACGCTTTCCACGGTTTTGCTTTTACCAAAAGCTTGTACTAGGGACAGGCTCTGGGGAGAGGGGGAATGCCACAGCTCAGCCATCTTTGTGACTGGCAGATGGGCAGGCACCATTGCAGGGGCCAAGGCTGCAGGAGCCGCCAACCCCTACGATTCATCTGTAGGACTGTAAGGAGCATCAGACTCCCACGGAGGTGGTAAAGAGAAGAACCTGCCACGCCTACTGGTACCTGGAGGTGCACCTTGCAATACTGTGTTTGGAAGGGAAGGGGTTTTTGTTGAAACATCTTACTAGAAGAAATCGAAACTATATTTTTTTCTCAGACTTATTTGAGGGCAGAGTGACAGATTTTCTATCCCCAAACAGCTGTAATGGCCACAGCGTGTGCAGGCTGAAACCAGAAGCCGCGAATTCCCTCTCGGTCTCCCATGCAGGCGGCAGGAGGCAAAGGACTTGAGTCCTCAGCCGTTACCTTCTCAGACACGTTAGCAGTCAGAAGGAACCAAAGCAGAGCAGCCAGGACTCGAACCAGTGCTCCGATACGGGACGCTGCCCTTGCGAGCAGCAGCTTAGCCCACTGTGCCCCAACACCAGCCCCGACATCAAGTGTTTCGAAGACACAGAAGACATTGAAGTCTCCCTCCCACCTCAGGTCTCCCATTACCTGCCCCAGAAATAGTCATTGTTAACGGTTTCTTGTGTGTATGTTTTTATGTCCAAACACATATGTAAGTCTTTTTTACACCAAAGAGATCAAAGTAAGTGTTGTGCGCCTTGCATTTTGTATTCAGTTTTCTTGCAGATAATTCAGATCTACCTTTACCATTATTTCCCTCAAGTAGGTAAATACTTTTCATCCACAAAATGGGACCGTCTTGACCTGCTCAAAAGGTTTAACACTTCCCCTAGTCACGGGTATTTAGGTTGTTTCCAGTCTTCTGCTTTTAGTACCGGCATTGCCATGGATTTCCTTGTGTGTGTGTTTGTACGCATTTCTGCGAGGGTGAATGTGGTCTACATTCCCAGCAGACTAAACAACCTGTGCCTTCCGATTTGTGTAGTGTGACTGAATCGCCTGCCCAGGTCTGCACCTATTTTCAGCCGCAATCTCCTCGCACTGTCACTCATGTCCCGTAATAAGTGTCTTCGTGTTTTTCCCATCCTGTTGGATCCAAGTTAATGTCTCCTTTGTTTTAATTGCATTTTTACAGTTATTTGTTATTCCCTAAGCTGCATCCTGTGAACTGTTGACTAGTATCTTCCAGTCTTCTAGCTTATTGGCCATTTTCTTATTAAAAAAAAAAAAACCACTTAATTAAAAAAATCCCTTTTTCTGTCATTAGCAAAACCAGTTTTTGGTCAGTTTTTTAATCCTTTATTTTGGAGCTGTGCATAAACATTTCTTCCCATTCCAATGTTCCTAATAGTGTCAAAGGACAACTCATCTCTTGAATCTTTTACTCAATAGGAGGTGGTGATGGGCAGGTGGCCCTGCAAGCTCTAATCTTTAAGAGGTGCTCTTACTTGGCAGGCAACAGCCGAGTAAGGCTCCACGTGACCATCAGGGGAAGTACTGGAGGAAAAAGTACAGCAGAATCATGGCAACAACAGCAAGGCAGCCAGTAGGAGTGAAGGCTAGAGGGGCAGTGGCAGCGAGGGAAGGCTATTGAACATCGCAGGTTTTCATTTTTCCTGTGAATTAACTGGGGGCTACAGAAAGGGCTTGGGCAGAGACTTGAGGACTTCAGTTCTCGCAGGATCCTGCAGTCGCTGTGTAGACTTCAGTCTGCAAAGGAGCAAGGGTAGAAGCCAGGAGGCCGGGGTGGCAGGTGTTGTTCTAATCCAGGTGACAGACGGTGGTAGTGCGGATTGAGAGTTGTGAGGAGGCTGGATTACGGATGTACCACCGAGGCGGTGGGAACAGGATCTACTCAAGAACTGTTACGGGATAGGACAGAGAAAGGAGCGAAGGCTGGCTCTGCTGTTGGTCTCAACACCCCAGAAGTAGAATGCATCATTATCCTAAGTGTCCTAATGGAAGTGTCGTGTCTGCGTTTATGGACCCAGGACAGGGACAGATTTGGAAGTACATGATCAGAAGTTTCACTTTGCGTGAGTGTTTAGTAGCCAAGAGCACATTGCAGAGGAAATGGAACTGTGAACCTGCAGTTCAGGAGACTTCTAGACTTCTGACAAAATTTATGAGTCATTTGCCAGGAGATGTTTAAGGGCTTGAGAATGAGTGAACAAGGAAGCAGATAGAAAGTAAAACTTCAGGGGCTGGTGTTGTGGCATGGCGAGTTAGGCTGTCACCTGCAATGCTGGCATCCCATGTGGGTTCAAGCCTGTTCAAGCCCTGGCTGTTCCACTTTCAATCCAGCTCCCTGATTATGTGCCTGGGAAAGCAAAGATGGCCCAAGTCTTTGGACCCTCCCCCCATCTCTTGAATAACGAGTATATCTGGTTAAACCAAACTCCATTCCCACAGGGAAACACACAACTTTATGGCCAAGTAGCTGCCGCCATTTGGAAAGCACCATAGTTGCCTGGCCTGCCTCATTCATCGCCCACCAGTCACAAAGCAAGCATGTCCTACAGCCTATTGATTGGAACTATAAGCATATGCCCCTGCTCAGCCCACCCCAGGACAAGGCATTGCTAAGTGAGATATCAGGGGCACCCTCTGCCTGGGTGTCAGGAGGCCCAGGGTCACACCCTGGTTCTGCAGTCCACTTTGCCACCTGGAGGTGACCAACCATGCCGTTGGCCGAGGACCGGAGTTTCCTGGGACTTTCTGTGCTAAGGCTTGTGCTTATGAATGAGTTTGCACCCAAAACTCAGAAAACCCAAAACCGCCCGTTCACCCACCCTATGCAATCCTTAGGTTCTCTAAATTCAAGACTAGACATAGAAACTTAGTGCTTCTCTAAAATATACACACACTCTTAAAAACTGTTTGAAGATGAGATCGCGATAAAAGATAAAAATCAAGATTCAAAAATCCTGAGGAATTACAGATAAGCCTAGATGATCCCTGTGTTATCATCTTTCAAACTACAGCTGACACCGATTGAACCCTTGCTACATGCCGGATGCTAGACGGAGCGATTTGTCGACTCCATCTCACTTGGTGCTCAGAGTCATCCTGTAGTCCTGTAGGTAATGCTGTTGTCACCTTGGGCTGCTTGACCAAAACACTAGCCTGGATGACTCGCCAATATTATCAGCTTAGTTCTCAGAGTTGCAGAGCTTGCAAGTTCAAGATCAGGGTGCCAGCATGGTCGAGTTCCAGGGAAGGGCGTCGTCCCTGTTGCAGGCTGCGGATTTGTCTTCAACACGGCCAGGAGCAGAGGTGGGAAGCAAGCTCTTCTGGCTCTCCAAAGGCCCTAACCCTATTCCTGGTGACTCTACCTCACTGTCTCCTATGGTCCAAAGGACCTCCCAAGGCCCCACCGAATACCATCACAGAGATCAGGCTTTCGAGATAGGAATTGGCATATCCTATGTGTGTGTAGGGGTGGGTAGCACTGATGTTCAGCCATGATAATTCCGACTATTATCATCCTGATACAGATGGATGTAGTCGACTTGCAGAAGGTCACAAAGCAGGTCAATGACACAGCTGGGACTCAGACCAGGTCTGTGAGCTTCTGCAGTTGGCCTGTTTTCTCCAATTTCAACTGCTCCCTCTGTACCAGTTTCAAAAACCTGAGCAGCAGCTTCGGATTTTGCTGGAACTGCCTGGATTGATTGCACAGGAGCAAAGCACGTTAGCAGAAATCCTCTAGACCAAAACTCCAACAAAGACCTTCCCCTGTCTGAGGAGCCACACCCTCCACCACTTCTAGTTATTTTGTTTTATGACCCCGTGGCTTCATTTCCTGGCAACACAAGCCCTGGCTTTATTTCCCCCTTGTCTCCTCAAATTTGCAACCCAATAAGCAGCAGTTTTGGGCTCATTATCTAAACCTCCTCATCTGCAAATCAGACACAGGGATCAGAGGGAGCCCCTGGTGGCAGCAGCTCCCTTTAACGAATGCAGATTTAATTAGGCCTGCGTGTAACAGGCAATGGGAGAGCGGTCTTTTCCATCAGGCTTATGGAACAAGTGTCCGGTCCCCCAGACCGACTCCAGCTCTGGGAAAACGAGCTGCAAAGTCTCTCAAAGGATGCCGAGTTCCTGGGAGGAACCTCTTCGCTATTTCTTTTGTGGGAGTCATCGGACAACTTAGAAGGCAAAGCCATGTGCATTTCTCATTCTGTGACATGTGACATCCCTGGAGGACCAAGAACTCCATCTCGGATCCCTCTTGAACAATACGTTCCACTGGGCTTCCACCCATTGGTGCGGTCCAATCCCACCCTGCCTGGGCCTCTGCAGGGACCCTCGGCTAGACCCAAAGGTCCTTCCTTCTTTGGTTCACACTCATGCTTCAAAAGGTGTCTCATTTTCCCTGCAGCCACCCCCAACCCTCTGGCCTGGTTTACATCCCTTTATTATAGGTCTCCCAGCACACTATAGTCATCTTACCACCTCTCCCAAGTGCGATTTGTTTCATGTGTCCCTAGTCATCTAGAGAGAGTTCTAGCAAAGGATACTTTAACAGGCAGAGTGGACAGTGAAGAGAGACAGAAAGATCTTCCTTTACCATTGGTTCACCCTCCAATGGCAACTGCAGCCGGTGCACCGCGCTGATCTGAAGCCAGGAGCCAGGTGCTTCCTCCTGGTCTCCCATGTGGGTGCAGGGTCCAAGCACTTGGGCCATCCTCCACTGCACTCCCAGGCCACAGCAGAGAGCTGGACTGGAAGAGGGGCAACTGGGACAGAATCCGGTGCTCCGACCGGGACTAGAACCCCGTGTACTGGCACGGTAAGCGGAGGATTAGCCTATTGAGCTGTGGTGCCAAAGAATACCTTCAAAAATCTAGAAATGACTGATTCAAATCTAAATGGAACATGTGTTAAGATTTTCTTTCACTCTTTAACGAAGGCATTGCTTAAGTGGTAAACTTGTTCGAGAAGAACTGATTATTTATAAGCTTTTTGGAGAAGAAAGCAATGTTAGAATAAGCTTGCTAGCATAGATAGGTTTGATAACACATTAAGGACAGAGATCCCACATGAGGAGTAAGTACACAGTGACTCCTGTTGTTGGCTTAACAATTGACACTCTTGTTTCAGTAATCACCCTAGGCTCCTGTCATAGGTTGCCAAGGCTATGGAAGCCTTTTGAGTTTGCCAACTCTGATCTTATTTAGACAAGGTCATAGTCAAAGTGGAAGTTCTCTCCTCCCTTCAGAGAAGGGCACCTCCTTCTTTGATGGCCCGTTCTTTCTACTGGGATCTCACTTGCAAAGATCTTTCATTTAGGTCCTCTTTTTTGGGGGTGGGGGCAGAATATCTTGGCTTTCCATGCCTAAAATACTCTCATCGGCTCTTCAGCCAGATCCAAATGCCTTAAGGGCCGATTCTGAGGCCAGAGTGCTGTTTAGGACATCTGCCATTCTATGAATCTGCTGTGTATCCCACTTCCCATGTTGGATTATTCTCTCCCTTTTTTATTCTATCAGTTAGTAATAGCAGACACTAGTCTTGTTTGTGTGATCCCTTTGACTCTTAGACCTATCAGTGTGATCAATTGTGAGCTGAAGTTGATCACTTGGACTAGTGAGATGGCATTGGTACATGCCACCTTGATGGGATTATATTGGAATCCCCTGGCATGTTTCTAACTCCACCATTTGGGGCAAGTCCGATTGAGCATGTCCAAAATTGTACATCTCCTCCCTTATTCCCACTCTTATATTTAACAGGGATCACTTTTCAGTTAAAATCATCAGGGCCGTTTGTGATGCAGCTCCAGCATCTAACGCAGGACTTGGTAAAGACCTCTTGCTCTAGTCAGGAGCTGGTACAGAAGCTGTCCAACACGGAAAAGTAGCAAATGAATGCAAAGCCCCTCTTTTTAGAGAGGTTGGATTTAATGATTCAGATGTAGGTCAGGTTTGCTCCTTTTTGTAATGAGACACTTTTACGGCTCCTTCATTTCTTTCCTGGCACCTACATGTGGTGTCATTTCCAACACTGGCTTCAAAACATCAGTTCCCAGTGTAAGAATTAGGTTCCTGGTTGCCCACCCATCTCTGGACCTCCCCTCCAGTGTGATAGTTTGCTGGAACATCTCAGAACTCAGGTACAAACGTTAGCGACTACTCCTGGGTTGTTGTGAAGGACAGGGACCAGGAACAGCAAGAGGGAGGTGAGGTCTTAGGGTCAGGACCGGGGAGAGGACACGCAATTTCCTTGCGGCTCTCTGGGTTCGCCACCCTCCCAGCAGCCAGCTCTCTCAGCTCTGTGCTTTAAGGGTTTGTAATCAATGATTCCTGGTGCACACACGATGATCAAGTCACAGACCATCGGCAGTAACTCAATATTAGTCCCTCTCTCTTCTCTGGGTTTTAGAGCATGAGGCTGAGAATTCCAAGCTTCATAATCAAGGATTGGCCTGCTTGATGGCCAGTCTCAGCCTGAAGATGCCTGGGGACCTATCAGTAGTCACCTCATTGGAATAAGAAAAGCTATCATCTTTAGGACAGAGGGTTTTAGGAACTCCATGCCAGGAATTGGACAACGATCTTTTTACTACCTCACCCTTGTTCTGTGTAAACCTGCAAGGCTTCATCACTCAGGTGGTGTCGATCTCCTGTTATCACTGTCTGCTTTCACAACAGTTTAGAGAGTGCATTACTAACCCCACAGGGACTGGCGTTGTGATGAAGTATGTCACACTTGTGATTCCAGTATCCCGTATCAGAGTGCTGATGGGAGTCTACTGCTCCACTTCCGATCCAGTTCCCCTGTAACACTCCTAGGAAAGCAGTGGAAGATGGTTCATCTACTTGAGCCCCCACCCCGAACATGGGAGACCCAGATGGAGTTGCAGGCTCCTGCTTCAGCTTGGACCAGCCCTGGCCACTGTGGCCATTTGGAGAGTGAACCAGCAGATTGAAGTGCTTTCAATCTCTCCCTCATTTCCTAGAGGTCTTTAGGAAATAGTAGTAAAATAAAGCTTTTCTATTCGTATTTGTAACCCAGTTGTTTCTACTGACACAGTAGCAAGTATCTGCCATTTTTAATCTACTCAGCAACCATTCCTCCTTCCTTTGGTATCTAGTACTAGATTTTCCTCTGCAGGAACATATCTACCCTAAATCCACACACCTTTCCAGGGGGTGCTTATTTCATTCCGACTTCCAGCAGAGTGGCTGAGAGATTTTGGCATAAACAACCTGAGCATACTATCTCCCTGGACTCCTTGCTTGGGAGTTGGGCATGCAATTTGACTTGGGCCCATCAAAGCCCTACTGAGAAACTGTTCAAGCTATCAAAAATTTGAGGTTGTGGGGGAAGCTTGTCTTTTACAATGGAAACCTGAAGTGTTTATTTCTGCTGCCTTTGTCATCATTTTTGCTGCCTTGTAATATTCCGAGTGAGGCTATCGAATTCTGGTCTCCCCAAATATTACCAGATTGGCCTATTGATAGAACAAGGCTGACTTAATTTTTACCCTAAGTGCACCTCTCCAGACAGACTTAGGGGGATGTCAGAGGAAGGACAAAGTTACGGTAATTTAGATTTCCCCATCTGATTTAAGGTAGATCTCCAAGGTAGCAATTTAGAATTTGTATTATTGTGACAAAGTTAAGGGTAGGTACAAACCATCTAAGGATTTTAATTGAAGAACTTCTGGATTTTTCATTACATTCCCTGAATGAATACTGAAGTTATTTGCAACTTCATCTTGCTGGTCAAGACTCATCTGGAACAGCAATGTTATGTTGATGGAGAGGGTGGAACAGCATGTTAAGTGGTTAGAGTCAGCATTGTAGGAAGCAGGAATTCCTACTGGCATCCTTTGAGTTTCTGAATACAGAAGCCAGAATGTGGGAGATAGAACTACTCCTTCCCTGTATCACAACACCACATGGTTGCTATGGTGTGGTCTAGCCATGGCTCCCAAACTCACGATAACAGTTAAATTCCCAAGTTGGATGTAGACAGTGTCAGCAGGGTAGACCTTGATCCAATTGTGCCATTTAAGATGTGGGCCTGGTTGAAGGTGCTCAGGTCGCTGAAGGCTTGCCCTTGGTAGGTTGTTCTCAGGAGAGGGTTGGTTAACAAGGCCCGAGTCAGGGTTGGCTTTCAGACTTACCAACTGATCCTGGTCTTGCTGCTTTGCTATGGCCACCCTCTGGCCTCACAAGATGGCCGAACCATGGGACCACTCCATTTAGGACTGTGAATTCCCAAAACAGTAAGACAAATAACCCCTTTCCTAAGTAGCTTCTCAGGTATATTATGAAAAGCTAATACAATGTCTGTTTTCACACAGTCAATATACTGTCCACTAGATAGAGTGGACTGTATCTCCCCAGTCCACTGATGTGGCCTCCGTCACGTGACCAGAGGGGGGCAGGACTGAGAGTTCCCAATTCCCGGAGACCCTGAAGTGCTTTCATTTCCATCTTTAACCTCCTGTGGTCAACAATGACCTGATCCTGCCCAAACTACCAGTGCCTTTTCAGGAAGATGACAGAAGACCTATGGAGCCCTCGGAACCAACAAAACATCCAGAGTTCAGCTCCATCGATCCAAGCCCCACAGGCCCAAAAGGAAAATGTTTGTTGAAGTCCCCAGGGTTTGGTAGGTTGGCTGTTAGTGTTTTTAAGGATTTCATTTCTTCAAAAGGCAGAGTTATGGAGAGAGAGAGAGAGAGAGAGAGAGAGAGAGAGAGAGGTCTTCCATCACTGCTTCTCTCCCTAGGTAACTACAACCGCCAGAGCTGTGCCGATCTCAAGCCAAGAGCCTCTACCAGGTCTCCCACGGGGGTGCAGGGGCCCAAGGGCTCAGGCCATCTTCCACTGGGACTCAAACTGGTGCCCGTATGGGATGCCGACACCTCAGGCGGCAGCTTTACCCTCTATGCCACAGTGCTGGGCCCTGTTAACATTTTAAACGTGACTGATGTTCATAACACACCCCTGGACCTTGGGGCCCATGATCCAACAGATTCTCTATGACCTTTACCAATTTGTGTTGGATTGCCGGTACTTCTGAGCTTGGAGAGTTTTCTTCATCAGCAGGTTTTTATCACATCACTTTCCCAACATTCAAGTCCCCGGAGACACCCGAGGTCTTTCTCCAGGGAACCATGGCTAAGCCACGTTCTCAGAAATTCATTTGTCAGCATTGTTTATCCCTGTGATTGTTTGTCTTAAGGCTTGTGCTCAACGTTCCAAGTCTAGTGCGGTCTTTCTTGATCCTATCCCTTCATTGTGAGGATTAACTGTTCCATTCCGAATTCTGCCAAACCCAGATGGACTCAGCGACACCCAGAAGGCCTCTGCCAAGTCCTTGATTTCAGGGAACTACTCTTGGGCTGTTGCACGGCAGACAGACCTCCAGGCCAGCCCTCACACCTTAGATTTGGGCACATGTTCTAGATCAAGGTCTTTCGGCCCATATTTTGCCATCACAATCTCAGAGGAGTTGTGAAAATCAGGATTTAGGAGATAGCCGTGGCCTGGAGCAAAATCTCCCCTAATGGTATTTTTAAAAGCTTATCAGCTTTGCACCAACACTTTCCAAACCAACATGTGGCCATTTGCATTTTTCCTGCCACCTGCCTGTGAGTTCTAGCCATGCGTGTAATGGAAGCCAGGTGACCCCGAATGTGTCACTCATAGCCTTCCTCTTAATGCATTAGCTTCTCTGAAGACTTCCTCAAAGCCCGAAGGACAGGGCAGTTCTAAGCGTCCTGGACCGACTCTGTACAAAGTACACATAAACTCTATGGGGAACAGTTTAGAGTTCCCATAAAATACTTCCTAAATCACTGGTTATTTCATTGCATTGCAAATTTCTCTTCAGTTGTATATTGGTCCTGCTTGCCTCTGGGTGTTTAAGAGCAACTATTTAGTTGTTATCAAGACACCCGGCATTGCTTCTGACACACAGTAGGTACTCAGTAAATATTGGGCTTAATGAAGAGAACTCATTCTAAAAGGGTGTGTTTGTGTGTGTATTGGAACAGCTGGGTAATGTTCATTATCCTGCAGCATTGGCTAACGTTAAGTTTAAATTAAAATATACTCCTGGGTGACTACATCTCAATTTCATGGTTGATTCCTTTGTGATTGACTTATTAAGCTAAACCAGGAGCTGCAAACAGAAATACCCCGAGGGACTAGGAAGGAAATAGATGATGGTTGGTGCCTTTCACAAGAATGGAAATGAGGTACAGCTACAACTTTATTATTTTAAAATGTACTAATGAAAAGATCAACATTTGTGATTTTTAAGAGTTTCAAAACTCTAACACAGTTTCTAAAAACATATCTGCCGGCCCAGATTCAACTCCCAGGCCATCAATCTGATAAAGAGCTGAACATTTTGAGTTTGTGAGAAACATTTCATTAACAATGAACAATCTTGAGTAATAACAAATGTTTAAATATGAAAATGTGTGTGTGTGTGTGTGTGTGTGTGTGTATGAACCACCACGTCTGTAATAGGGACGTAGCGAAGGCCCCATCTGAAGCCTTGAGGTTCAGTTTTAGTGGGCACCTGACCCAAGTGTCCCCTGGACAGCAATTCTGACAACTGTATGGAGTTAGAGATCAGTCTTCAGTGAAACATAAGTGCAAGTGGCTAAACGGAATAGATAACTTCAATTAGTCTTGCTTCCAGGTAACCGATCTCCATTACGGTTGAAATAATGGAAGCAGTACATCACCCTCGAGAAGCTCCCTGTCACACCTCCTGACCTTGTCCCTCTGAGTTTCCAATGGTTAGATATTAATATTCCTAGAGAGAAGTGGGTCGCATGATTGCTTTAGTGTGGCTTAGGACCCATCAATCATTATTCTTGGTACATCCCACTCAGCTCAGTAACCGCTGGCCAAGCATATCAGAACCGTCTCCTGTATTTGCAGGAGTAGGAACCGAAATACCTCCTTGGAGAAATGACCGCACTAAGCAAATGTTACAGCTCCCAACAAACAAGTCCATTTGAGGACTTTAGTAATCAAAAAACATTCAATAGTCCTGCCTAACTGAACTGATAGAATTCTAAGTCATAAACCATTGAAAAATATGCAGTCAAGTTTGTAGATCAAAGCACTATATATATATATATATATATATATATATATATATGATGTGTGTACATCATATATTGAAAAGCATAGAGTGGTCCTCCGCAGTGGGGATCAGATCTTGCATGCTGAAGCCTTGTATAGAAGGGTGAGGATCCTCTCTGAAGAATGGTATCAAGATGCCACACTAACTCAGTGAGAGAGCACAGCGTTCCGTCAGTATCATCTGCTACAGGCATGGGAGGGACAGCAGGATGTCCACCATGCCTATGCTACCAGAGGCCTAAGCAGAGTAAGTGAAACCGAGTGTTGCTGTCATAGGATTATGGTTGGTTCCATTTTGCCTGGAGGCTCTCAACTTAGACCTTTATAGGTCAATGAACTCATGGTTACCATCTTTGATACACCAGAGTGCCAACTTGGGTCAAATGTTTTACACATCCACCCAGGAAAAACACTCCCGTGTAAGTTATCATTTGTTTACCTTTTGGGGACCTTATCACTCATCATTAGCCGTAACTTTCCTTTACCTGGGCGAGAGTTTTTACGCTATTATGCTAAAGACATCTTAAAAACTCCTCCCTTGTTTTTGAAAAGTGTGTGGTTCTTGCTTTCTGCGTAAGGCACTCTTGCATTGTTTTTGAAGACATGAGGTCACACTCCTCAGCTACCCTACATCTCCCAATTCTCCTTTTCTCCACATCCAGAAGGGGAAGGCGTTCACAAAAGCTCTTGGAGAAAAAAAATTAACTTCTCTTCTGAATGGGACTCCTTTGTATTTTCTGCCACACAAGGTGTTCTGGGTCAACAAGTGCTCCTCAAAGCCTGGACAGCCAAAAGACTCAAGAATGTACTTGAACATGACTCATTATTTCCCCACAGCAGGCTCCTGCGACTTTAAGATCATTGATTTCATGTGGAGTTTCCAGCTTGAGGATCCTGTCTCCAACCTTGAGAACCAAACAAATAACCACAACTCAAGTTCCTAGGCGTATTTACTCTAATAGACTTACTAATTCTTTTCTTGCAGCAAGTAGGCTCTGGGCTAAGCCCAAGTCTCTCCATCTCAGCACTACTGACACTGGGGGCTGTGCAGACCATTCTGTGCATTGTTAGATGCTCAGTGGCATCCCTGGTCTCTCTACTTACTAAATGCCAGTAGTGCTTCCCCTCCAACCATATAGTGATAGCAAAGATGTCTAATGACATTGCCAAATATTCCCTGCAGGTGGGGTAAAATTCCTGCAGGATGAAGACTCCTGGAACAGACCCTTGAATGTATCACAATGTCAGTATCTTGCCCCGATCAAGTTATTACGGTAGAATGTTAACAAGCAATTATGGTGCCCTGAGAAGGATGTAGTGATAATGCCATGGGAATCAAAGGGGGAAGGAGAGCTTCTTGTACAGGGGGGCAAGGCTTCACAGAGGAGGGGCCTTTGGGGAGCTGCATGCTACCTCAGTGCTTCTCAGATATCCGAGACGGAAGGAAACAGCCTAAGCCAACATGTTGAAAGATGGATGAGAATTGTGCGCTCGGAACAGGAAGTTTAAAGAGGATGCAGTGATGGGCACACTCGAGAGCAAGTCAGAGTTCAGGGGCTAAGACAGAGCGCTGGCCTGAAGCCAGGTTTGGAAACTTGCTGCCACGTGAAGCTGCACTTCACTGGTTGCGAAGAGAAGTGGCAGAAACCTAGGCACAGGGCTGCCTCAGGCCCAGGCAGCACAGAGACCGCGTACACGTTGACTAGATGCAGCACAGTGAGGCAAGTGGCACTGTTTTCAGAGTCAGGCTACCCTGGGCTGGGATCTTATCTCCACGGCTGATTAGGATGTGGGCCTAGGGCAAGCCATTTCCCTTCCTTAAGTCCCTGTTTCCTCCCCAGCTAATGAATACGATAATCCCTCCCACTCCCACCGAGTTGTTGCAAGGATTAAACTAATTAATCCATGTAATGTGCTTAGAGTATCTGGGTAGAGCTGAAGTGCCTTAAATATTCTGAGATGGCAAGGGGGTGGGGGGCGGAGTTTGAGCTCGAACGCAGGGATGCCACTTTAGGGGAGGCCACGAACTCCAACAGGGACAGAGCCGGCACAGTGACTGCATGAGGGGAAGTGCTTTAGTTCCCACCTGAGTGGAGTTGGCTCAGGACGCTTAACGTCTAAGCTCCTAGCAAGAGACCCAGTTCCCCAAACAGGAAACCCAAGGGTGAAACACCCAGACCTATTTCTGGACAAGACTACATAGGAAGTTCTACCACCCGCCGTCTCCTGGACACTGCGACCCTTCCATCTTCAAGTATTTTGTTAAGAAGTTGATTAAGTGACAGTTCACTGTTGGAGGACATGTTCTTCTCACTCTGCCTTCTGTTTTCCTGTTCCTTTTCACAGCTTGCCTTCTGTTCTGAGGAAAAGGGGCTACACATGACCTTGTTTCAGGACCACATCACAATTTAATAGAGTGGAGATTCATTAAGAGAGTGCTGTTGGCGAATGTGGTCCCCGGAACAGAGAAATAGCCCAGAGGACTTCAATTCTCCAGTTTTCTGACCTCAATTTACAAAGCAGAATTAAGTTCCAGAAACTCCAGAACAGAACAAAATGATTGAACTATTGGCTTTTAATCACAGTAAAATCATGGTACGTTAGTAGACCTCTAGCCTCAACATTTAATTCTCTTTTAAAAGTGTTCTACACTGAGTGGCAAGCAAGCCTTGTGTGGATGCCACTTTTTTAAAATTACTCAGATGACAATGCCAGGTAATGGGAATAAAATGATAAACAAGACAGCTCAAGCCGTGGTTCTTGGAGTTTACTTTCAGAGACCCAGACCAGAGAAACTAGTAGGAGAATCATGGCACTTACTTTAAAAATGAGCCAAGTTCTTTTTATTTAGGTAAAGGAATTGGATTCCAGATCAACACGATTCTGATTTTTTTCTAGATCATGCACATATGAAGCAGAAAGCCAAACTTCATATCTACTTCCTGCAGTTTTTGGAGTGACTTACGTAGAGAAGGAGTCATACGTTTATTTTGGCTTTCTTACATATGGAGGAAGTCAGGGCTCAGGGGACGAAACGTGGAAGTTTTAGTCTCTCTGTGGCTGAATGCCATTTAGTTTTAGGACATCTTGGGAAGGCTTTAGTAGCAGTATCGAAGGGGATGCAAGGAACACGACTCCTGACGTCTGGTCTCACATGCAGATCGTAGCTGTTCCACTTCCAAGTGGGGTCCCCTTTTGCAAGTTCAGCCTTTCCCCGTCTTCATTTGTAAAATGGTGTGATGGTCCCCACGCCTTTGCGTGTTCTAACAACGGCACGAGATGATGCATATAAAAGGCAGTCAAGTGTCTGATGCACATTCCACATTTTAACACGTGAGGACATGAGGCTGCAGATACAGAGCTGCGGTCCATTGCTGGGGAGTGGAGATTGCTGAACTAGCCTCAGCTTCGCAGTAACTGACAGCTACGGCTAACTGTTTGACGTGCAGCTTTGCCACTTCCTGCCAAGTTGTGTTTTGGAAATTCAATTCCTTTCAACAAAAGCCCTGGGTTCCTCCTTTGCAAAAATATGGATGAATTATGGCTATCTTCTGAGGTGGCAGCCAGACTATGGAAAGAAATGTGTAAAACATCCAGCACCGTGGCCTGGACACATCATAGTCCTCAATGGATGGTAAACGCTCATTGTCCTAACTATGGTGGGGCTGGTTCTTGTTTGTCATTCAGCATGGTTTTGCCCATCGGATTTTCTCTATGTTGCAGTGCCAAGGAGCAGAACTTGCAGCTGGGGGTTCTTGTGCCAGTGGTTTATTGAAGTGTCCTCTGGACTAAAGGAGTACAGGAAACAAGAGAGCAGTGCAGAGGAGTAGTTTCAGGCACAGTCTAGCCGAAGCCATTTCCCACAGGAATCTTTGAGGAAGGACTCAGGAACACAGATCTTCCAATCCAGAACAGGAAGTGGGGCTTTTTTTGGGACAGAGTTAGACAGTGAGAGAGAGACAGAAAGGTCTTCCTTCTGTTGGTTCACTCCCCAAATGGCGGCTACAGCCGGACCTACGCCGATCTGAAGCCAGGAGCTTCCTTCTGGTGTCCCATGCAGGTGCAGGGCCCAAGCACTTGGGCCATCTTCCACTGCCCTCCTGGGCCACAGCAGAGAGCTGGACTGGAAGAGCAACCGGGACTAGAACCCCGCGCCCATATGGGATTCTGGCGCCGCAGGCGGAGGATTAACTTAGTGAGCCATGGCACCAGTTCCCAGGGAGCTGGGCTTTCTACTTAGGTATCAGTCACTGGTTACAGACTGCTCCCAGGCCAAGGACATAATTCTGCTGATGTGTCTGAGAAGGAGGGTGTGGTGCAAGTTATGCCTTCGCAGTGACAGCTGGATGCTCAGGACTGGCACTGTCGATGTGGGCGGGGCACCCACACCATCTACCGCTTCCTTCTAATGCCCTTTCTAAGCTCCCATCGGAGCCTCCTTCCCCCTACCCTTAGGCTCTGAAATCTCAGGGGAGGCTTCTGACCTGGGACCTGGCCAGAGAGAGCACCCTGTGCATAGCCTTTGGTTCAGTGATGATCGCGGGACTTTGAGAGTCAATAAGGCACAAGGAAACTTTCCATACGAGCACTGGGAGAGCGCTGCAAGGGCTTGGCTGTGTCTATCGTTGGCTGCTGGGACATGGAACACCACAACTGCTAGAGGCCAATCACAGAACCCAAGAATGAGGACAGCCCTGTAGATAGCAGTCAAACAGAATATAAGATGTCCACAAGTAAGATATGCCTTAAGTCTACTCTACCCTTGTACTTCCAATATATGCAAGCTCTAGTGGTTTGTTCACTCATCAAATGCCCACACAGCTGTAACTGGGCGAGACTGAGGCTAGAAACTTAATCCAAGTCTACCACGTGGGTGGCAGAGACCCAACTCCTTTGAGCCCTTATCTGAGGCTTCCCGGGTTGTACACTCGCAGGAAGCTGGAGTCAGGAATTGAACCCAGGTACACCAGTACGGGACATGGGTGTCTTAAGCACTAGGTTCAACAGCAGCCCATCGTGGAGAAAGATGGAGTCACATAAGTTTCTTAAGCAGGGAGTTGTGGGCACTTGCAACACAGAGTCTCACTGTTACCACCCACTGTAATGGACCTAAAAGCACGGTTTAAATTAGCAGCAATCCATCCAGTGACAGGATCATTGCTGGGATGTAAGGTTCCCTTTTGACTCCGTGAGCAGAGCCTTCCAAGCCAGGGCAGATGTCCAAGTTGGGTTTTCATGGTCTCAGACAAGAGATACGTTAGGAGGCTCCGAGGGCACTAATGCTGCCCCTACCTCCGAGAAAGATTTTCCTGCCAGCTTTGAGGTCCAGGTGCTCAAGTGACCTTCAAACACAGTGGCCAACAGCAAGGCTGACAGGTAAAAGCAGGCCAGAGAGGATGAAGTCACTTTACAAAAAAAGGCAGGCAGAGGTGGAATGGGGCAAATTGACAGTGACTTGTCGACAGAAGCAACTCACTTACCAAAAACCCTTTCAATCCACACAAACACACTTAATAAACTAAAACGCATTAACCTTATTTGCAGTTGTTAAAGCTTATCATGTTTTCATTTGCCTTTCTTACTTTTAGACTTTATTTTCTATACTAATACAAAATGCACTAATGTTGCCCACTGGCCTCAAATCACAAGATCTTAAGACTTTGTGCTTGTATTCCAAAAAGACACCTACACTGGATGGAAAAAAAAAAAAAAGATAAAGCAGTTTTGCAAAGCTATTAACATTTTCATTAGATCAAATTTAATTTCCAGCCTTTGCAGCCAGAGTTCATCTTTTCTACGAATCCTTTGTCGGGCTTTCCCTCCAGTTCAGAGGGTTTTCCAGCTTAAGGGTGCAAAGGCCACCGATGGTTTCAGGATGTTTAGGGGAATGAGAAGTAGAAAGACCCCAAGGGGAAGACTGTTGAGGGGGGCCCGCCAGCGGGGAGGCCGAGATGCCCACAAGAAGTGCAACCAAGAAAAATAGACTTGTGTGTGAGCCAGTGTGGAGAGAGAGGGAGAGGAGAGACATGGGTGGGAGAGGGTTCAGCTAAGTGGGTTCCCTGTGCCTGGCTGGTTGGGTAAGCCGGATTTCCATGCCCTGTACCTGGTACCCTGGGTGGCCCTGGTGGCAGCTGAGGCATTTTTCTGAAGTGGCGCTCCCACAGCAGTTTGGGGACCAGCTCCATGTGTGTCCCGAGAAGCAGGATCAGACAGTAGATTCTGGGGCAGCATGTCTGGAGCCTAGTGGTTAAGATGCCCACTCTCACCTCAGTACCCGAGTGGGAGCCCTGGCTCCAACTCCTCACTTGTGCTAACGCAGACTCTGGGAGGCAGCAGCGCTGGCTCAAGTGTCTGGGTCCCAGCCACTCCTACGGAGCCCCAATTTGAGATCACAGCTCCCGGCCTGAGCCTTAGCACAGCCTGGCTGTTGTGGGCATTTGGGGAGTGAGCAGCCAAAGGAGCACCCGCCTTCCCTATCAAGAGAAAAAATTGCAAAAAACTTTCTTGGGATTCTATGTACTATTTCATTAACATCTCTGGACATAGGACTGGGGTTTTGACTTCTAAGAACTTTACTAAGGTGTAGTTCACATAAGCTACCTTCACAGGTTTATAGTATACTGTTTGGGGTCGGCGATGTGGTGTAGCGAGTAAAGCTCTGGTTTGAGTCCCGGCTGCTCTACTTCTTAGCCAGCTCTCTGCTATGGCCTGGGAAAGTAGTAGAAGATGGTCCAAGTGCTTGAGCCTCTGCACCTGCATGGGAGACCTGTAGGAGACTCCTGCCTTTGGATCGGCGCAGCTCTAGCCAGTGTGGCCAATTGGGAAGTGAACCAGTGGATGAAGACTTCTCTCTCTGCCTCTCCTTCTCTGTAATTCTGACCTTCAAATAAGTAAACCTTTAAGAAAAAGTATAGTTTCATGAATTGACATTTTTGCACCTGTGAAATCATTACCATAGCACAATCAGGAACGTACCCAAAACTCCCAGGAGTTGCCTCCTGCCCCTCAGACTGCCATCCTTCTCTTCCCCAACCACGGATCTGCCATTTCTATGGAGTAGTTCGTACTTCGTAGGATATTATGCACATGCATTCATATGCTGGACATTTTCGTCTGATTTGTCACCAGGTCATGATTTGCACGTACTGAGATTCACTCACATTGTTGTTCCATGCAACAGTTGGTAGCTTCTTTACTGCCGAGTAGTATCCCATTGCATGGGTACACCGGTCTTACCTATTCACCTAACCATAGACTTCTGAGGTGCTTCCATTTTTGAGCTATTATAAACAAATAAAAAACAAAGCTGCTTTTATGATTCCCCATTCCAAAACGCGTGCTCAAATTCAATTGCCAGTGGGCTGGTGCTGTGGCATAGTGGGTAGAGCCACCACATGTTGGCAGCCTCCCACAGAGGCGCTGCTTCAGAACCCCACTGCCCCATTTCCCATCCTGCTCCCTCATGTGCTTGTGAAGGCAGCAGCAGATGGCCCAAGTGCTTGGGGCCCTGCACCCACATGGGAGATTGTGTAGAAGCTCCCAGCTTCAGCCTGGCTGAACTCTGGCTGCCCTGGCCATTTGGGGAGTGAACAATGGATGACGGCATGCTGTCTCTTCCCGACTCTTTCAAATACACAAGTCTTAAGAAATGTACTTGCCACTTTAACAGTATTAAGAGGTAGGCACTCCAAGAGCTGATTTGGTCACATGCACACTGTCCTTGTGAATTGATCAGTGCTGTTGTGATGGGAGCCAGTTTCTGATGAGCAGCATCAGCGTGGCCCCGATTTCCTTTCTCCGTGAGGCACACACTTGCTTACCCTTCCACCATGCCACGAGGCAGCACGAAAGCCCTAGCCACATTGCCAGATTCATGCTCTTGACACTTTGCCTGCAGAATGGTCAGCCAAATAACCTCTGCGGTACAGAAATTACCCAGTCTGAATCACTGTTGAAGCAGAAGATGGACTGTGATCGATCACATGGGTACTAGTCTATATGGCTGTCCACCTTCATTCTCCTTAACAGATACCTAGGAGTCGAGGGTTTCATATCTAACTGTTCCAATGCAATTCTAACTTTGGACGTTCTGGCCAGTCACCTATCAGCTCTTGTTCATCTACATCTTCAAACACTTGGTGTGGCTTTCCTTCTAATTTTACTCATAGTATGATTGTAGTGGTATTTCAGTGTGGTTTTAACATTCCCCCAATGACTAATGATGTTGGGCCATTTTTCACATTTTTTCTTTCTCATGAGTTTTTGTGAATGTTTGTACTTGCTGCTTATTTTATTGAATGGAAAGAGTTCTTAGATATTTTAGGTAGAAGTCCTCCATTTGTATGCTTGTCCCAGTTGGTGGTCTCCCTTTTGTTGTTGACCGACTTTAGCATCATTGTCAAGAATCAATTGATCCTGTTGATGCGGGTCCATTTCTGGACTCTGTTTTGTTCCAATCATTTATCCTTTCGCCAATACCAGACTGCATTGATTACTGTGGATTTATATTAAGTATTGAAATCTAGTACAAGTTTCTCCAACCCTGCTCCTTGTTTTCAAAGTTGTTTTGACAATTCTAGGTCCTTGTTTCATACGAATTTCAGAGGTTGTTATTTCGTTTACACAAAGCAAGCCTGCTGGGATTTTGAATTTGTATTGAGTCTGTAGATCAATTTGAGACTTGCTACATTAATATTGAATTTTTCAATCCATAAATGCCCTGTATCTCTAATTTCTCTTAGCAATGTTTTATACACAAGTCTTACACAACCTTAATCAAAGCTATTCCTAAGTATTTTGTTTTTATGCTACTGTAAATACTTTTGTGTTTAATTCTATTTGTTCACTATAATTACATAGAAACAAAATTGATTTTAATGTTGACCTAATGTCCCAGAACCCTATTAACTTCACCTGTAAGTACTAACATCTTTATAGATTCTCTAAGATCTCTCAGAAATGAGCATGTCTAAGAGTAATGATGGTTCGTTCTTTTCCTGGTTATGTATCTTATTGTAATTTGCATTTCATTTTAATTTTCCTTTGTTGGCTGTCAACTATTTTGTAGTTCTGTGAATATTTTGAGGCTTTATTCTCATAGTTTCGTGCTTTCTAGACTTCATTTCCAAGTTTTGCTAAACTTGCTATAACTTAGTCCAGGAATGACTTGTCTACTACTGTGATGATACTTGGGGTTCTCCTTTTCCCTCCAGTCTTTCATGAATTAAGAGGTTTTAGCTCTCCAATTGGTAGAAAAAGACTATTCTTGACCCAGCATCAACTTGGAGGATAGACTGGGATTAGAGTTTTTGACAGACCTCCAGTTGAATTTGTCTAACAGTAGGATGCTGATAGAAGCCCATCAGTGACCAAGGCCACAATTTCACAGGCTCAGACTATATTCTGATCTCAGGAACCCAAGTCTGCCGAAGTTCTTCAATATGTATTTTATCTTGTTACCTAGAGGGATGAGAAAGGAAGGCTTTATATATTATGTTGCTTCCAACACACTTCGGGTTTGAGCCTGAATGTTATCCAGGCTTTATGAACTCAGCACGTGATGTGGCTTACACATAAGCCTGGAATATTCTATTCTTTTTGGTCATGCAGCCAATCCCTCTAGTTTTGACACTCGGGGAGGCTACAGACTTAGAGGTATCATTAAGGTGCAACACTGCACGTCCAGCCGACACATGGAAGACTCCCAATTT
The DNA here is from genome assembly GCA_949820135.1 of Sylvilagus floridanus. Taxonomy (NCBI): domain Eukaryota; kingdom Metazoa; phylum Chordata; class Mammalia; order Lagomorpha; family Leporidae; genus Sylvilagus; species Sylvilagus floridanus. Next base: position 38,288,232 of record OX463234.1, read on the forward strand.
TCTGGTACATGGTGACAACATCTTCCAACTGAGCCACACACCATCTAGGCTAGGAGAACCCCCTAACCCTTCCTTCAAGCCATACCAGTCATTCTACCTCAAAGACAGTTGTCAGGCATGTCTTGAATTAACACTTAAAAATGTACTAGAATGTTATTGGCAACTGATCAGAAACGTTCGATTCCAATAGAACATTAGCTCCATGGTGGTAAAGGTTTTATTTTTGTCTCCTTCTGCATCCTCAGAAGCTAGAGGCACCGTCAATGCTCAGTTAATTCTTGCTGCGTGATTGAATTTTGAAAGTTGCACATAGCATACTAATCACAGCAAATCCAACAATGCAGAGTAAAACGTGAAGAAATTCAACGACTGGCCTTCCTGAACTTCAAGTTCCACTGTGCCCAATATCAAAAGCAGTGAGCTGTATCTCCATTTTCTGAGATGCTCAACAATATGCAAAACATGCTTTTACAGTGTTTATTTCTTCCATTCTTTTCTTGCTTTTTCTGTTATTTTACTTTCAGAAGGCTCTCCCTGTAGTTGATGACTCTTGGTACTCAACATTCAACTGGAAAGTTTTCAAACAATTCTAATGCTTGGGCCCATCCAAGATGATGGAATCACTTTGGGCATTTTCTAAGGCTATTTAAGCGATTCTTTAAGATTTTATTTGAGAAGTAGAGTTACAGACAGTGAGAGAAAGAAACAGAAAGGTTTTCCTTCCATTGGTTCACCCCCCAAATGGCCGCTACAGCCGGAATTACGCCGATCTGACTCCAGGAGCCAGGTGCTTCATCCTGGCCTCCCATGCGGGTGCAGGTACCCAAGCACCTGAGCCATCCTCCACTGCCTTCCTGGGCCACAGCAGAGAGCTGGACTGGAAGAGGAGCAGTCTGGACTAGAACCCGGTGCCATATGGGATGCCGGCACCTCAGGCAGAGGATTAGCCAAGTGAGCCACGGCACCGGTCCCCTTTAAGCGATTCTAATGCGAGCCAGGGTCCAGAGAGCCCCCACTCTTGTACAATACATGCAGGCATAATTCATCCATTCTCAGACCTGCATAGTACTTCATACCCCATGATTTATTCATCCACTTCTGTACTCCAATTGATTCATTTCCTTTACGCTCTGTTGTTCCGTGCAGGAAATTTCACTCTACTATTTCCTTCAAGGATAACATCTTTGATCCTTTTATGGTCTGTCATTTTGAGACACGCACACTTTTGATCTTGAATTACATCCTACCCGATGGTACTGTTACCACTCAGGTTTTCAATTGTTTTTGCATTTACCTAGGGTGTCTTTACCTGTTCATTTATTCACAATTTTGTTATCACTCAAAGCATAAAAGCACATCGCTGGGAAAATCTTAAAGTCCTTATTTCAAAGTCTTCAAAGACAGGCACACTAGCATTTTCACCAAGAATCCATTGCGACTATCAAGTCTCCAAGCCTCAAATGAACGGACGTCAGGGAGGGGCTGCAGGTGCCACAGCAGCCGGATGGGACTGCAGGATGACCATGCATCCCCACGCAGCCAACCCTAGCAGCTCCCTGCACATGCAGCTCTTGCATTGGTCCTTCTCTTTGCAAAAGCAGCTCCTAAATATGAGCTGTTTCATTTGATCACTTCTCCCCTCCCACTTTACAGGAGGCTTCAAGTATTAGCACTTGTCGAAACAATGCAGCTTCTGAGAGAGTGTTGCTGATAACTTCCAATGACGTCACCCTTGAGAGCAGAGCTACAAAGCAACCACTCCATTGTAGGCATTGTTCAAAGAGCACCCAAGTAATTCAGAGGGACCCACAGCCACGACACATTTATACAAGTGCAAATCTTCCTTGTCTGGGGGTCTGAAAAACTCCATGTATTCCCTAGACACTCAGGGCATCTCACCAGGGCTGGGAGTGGGGAGGCCGAAGTCATCGCCTATTGGAGCTGAAGAATCAAATTCCCTCCAGGATCTCTATCGTATTCTTGGCAGCACAGTAAGCACTTGGGAGAATTACAGGCTCCTCGCTTCCCTGGTCAGCGGGCAACACTTGTTGTATTCTTGCTCAGTGCCAGGCACTGTGGGAAGTACCAACACAGATTAGTTATGGCCACAACTTCATGGAGCCCTCCTAGTTTCCCGTTCTACAGAGGGGGAAACCGAGGCTCAGAGCAGAGGGACCCCTTGTTCAAAGTAACCCAGAAAGTCCTACGAATGGCAGAGATTCAACCTCGCTCTGTGTGCTGCCAGAGTTTATGCCTTTATCCCCTACAATAATCTGATGCAATCTTGTATGAAGACCCTGTGATGATCTGGCCCCGATGATCAACCTCTCCCATCTCTAGACCCTCAGCCCTGCTTCTCGTCCCCATGTGACCCCTTCACTCTCTTGCTCACACTGTTCACCATGCAGAATTTGTCCCCAGCTCCTGTACATCTCACAGCATCTCCCACGCACCCGGCACCACACCTGGGATCCGATAGATGCTCATTAACTTAGATGTTCTCCCGTATCTTTCTCCCCACGTGAGTCAAACAAGAACAGGGACTTTGCCCGTTTTGTTTACTGCATAATCCCAAGCACCTAGGACAGTGCCTGGCACAATGGCAGAGGGGCAAATGCTGTGGCATTTCGTCTTCCATGCAGGGCATGAGGGGAACTCCAGATGGTTTCCTGGCAGGATCCCAACAGCTCATTTTCAGTTAGGATTCATTTGCCTGCAAGTGATAGAAACCTAAATCAAAATCAGAAGGTTTCAACAGCAGAGCAAATTCATGGGCTCATCATTCCATAAGGCTCAAGGCTTCAGGTATGGCTGCATTCAGGGACTTGGTAGTTTTATTCCATCTTTGGACTCTACTTGTATGTGTTGACCTTGTTTCTCCGGGAGGATTTTCCTATGTGGCAGGGGGTGGGGAGGGTCACAAGTACTGGCCAATCGGTTTTTTCTGTTCCCAGGAATCAACATTCCTGTTGCCCATGAGAGTCGCTGTTATTGAGCAAGGGATGCATGCCACCCAATCAGTCTCTGAGCCTGGAAGATTGAGATGCTCTGGGTGGGGCTTAGTGCCACTCCCATCCTGGTCTCATCAGTCCTCCCATGTACACCATGCCAACTGGGAGCTGGGCAGGAAGTGGTTCCCTAGAGAAGAAGAGAATAGACGACAGCAGGGTCTGCTCAGGAGTCCACACCAGCCCCACTTACCCCTCGACACTGGGTCCTGAGTCTCTCCATTCTGAAGACAGAAATGGTTTCACAGAGGTGGGTGCTAGCTGCACACCTCCCACTGTGCCCAACTCAGGGCTGCTTTGGCCCAAAGCTAAGGAGGCTAGAGGGTATTTGCAAGACCCTCTCTAGAGGGTGCCCAGGACAGGAGGATCCATCGCATCAAGCAATCCCATTGTACTCTTTAAGACACGTTTCCCTCCCTTTGATCTGATTCTAATGGATAATGCTTGTAGTATTTGCTACAATCTAAATCCCTCCCAGGATTGCTGCAGAGCAAAACTGCACTGTCAGAGAACCACCACCCAGAATATCAAGTGCATGGGGCCAATTATTCCTGTTCCTCGAGACCCTGTCCGTGAGCTTGCATATTCATGGGCTCTCACGCGCAGGAGAGTGCGGCTGGGCTCCCCTTACTGTGAGGGAATCTGGGGGCTCTGGGGGGACCTCTTGAAGCGTGTCAGTTGTGAAATGTCCTCTTCAGGGACTCAGGGCTGTTCTGTTCCTCTCCCAGTGGTCCTTTGCATAGCAACAAAATCGGTTTTCCAGCTCAGAGGACCACATGCTGGTCCTCGGACTAGCCTGTGTTGAAACCCTGGCTATTCGTTGAGAAGAACAGCCTGCTGCAGAACTGTCCTAAATGAGATTCTCCCTTTTCAAGGAGATGAGACTGAGGGAGAGGTGGTGGTGGTAGAGGTGAGGAGATAGGGGTCTGGAAATTTGAACAGGAGCTTGTGAGACTTGTTTGCTGCCTGAGATATAGGGGAGGGGAACATTTTCTGCCAAGCACTATTTGGGGACTCACAACATCTTCTGCAGGCAACACAAAATTATCAACTTAAAAATTAGCCTGCTGTAGCTCGAATCTCGAGCGCCACCTGTGGTCGCTTTGGTACGGCCAGACCGAATGATTTTGTGGCTCTCACATGGCTATGGACTGGACATTCCTCATCCCTGGGAGAGCATTGCTTTTGAAGCTGTCACATACACAGGCTGCCTTGAATGTCTACTTGATGCAGATTATGTTCTAGCAGGTCTGGGACTGTGACAGATTCTGCAGGTCCTGCCAGCGTCCAGGTGATGACAAAGGGCGGCTTGTGAGCCATCCGGAAGTACCAAAGGTATAGGGCAAATGTGGCTGCCTGCTTAGAAGCATTTGGAAGGGGCTGGTGTGTGGCGTAGTGAGTAAATCTTCGCCTTGAGATACTGGCATCCCACACGCGTGCTGGTTTGTGTCCCAGCTGCTCCAGCTCCAACCCAGCTGTCTGCTAATGACCTGGGAAAACAGTAGATGATGGCCCAAGTGCTTGGGCCCCGGCTACCTACGTAGAAGACTCAGATGAAGCTCCTGCCTTTGGCCTAGCTGTGTGGCCATCTGGGGGAGTGAACTAGAAGATCTCTATCATTAGCTTTCAAATAAAGTAAGACTTAAACACTTGGAAGGCTTTTAAAAACAACATTTCTAGACTATAGCCAGACAAGTTTAAACAAAAATCTCCAGATGGTCCTAGAGATCTAGATTTTTATAAATGCTCTCAGGTAATTCTTGCGTGCAGCCAAAGCTGAGAAATAGTACGGTCATTGTCAACCCTGTGGACGGCAGGGACACAACTACTGGACCTCAGCACGAAGCTGGAATCGCATCACAGCCACTACTGCAGCCCAGGCACTGCAATGTAGGATTTGGGCATGCCAAATGGCATCTGAAACACAATGGCAAAGCCTCCCCGCCCCCACTATCTGTCTCACATACACACTACTTAGCTGTGGAATTCCAGGCTCAGATGGAAAGACATTTCTCGAGTAGCACAGATTTATATAGTTATATTAGGGTCTCCAAACTAATTATTTTTAAATATCCACTGCCTTGTGTGTATTGTCATCTAACTATTGAATGAGTAAGCGAATGAGTAAAGCGAGCGATTACACTTCCAGGATTTAACAAGGCAACTAGCCCATTGCAGTCATTCAACAAGTGTTCCTGTAAGAATTAATAAGCAAATGCTAAGCATTAGAAATCCATCATTATCCATGGCCAGGATACGTTGGGAGACCAGAACCTAATTTCCTCTCCGCTTGCCCTTGCACACAGCCGAGCACTGTTATCTACAAATACTTCCTCAAGTGGACTGACATCTTACTCCGCTCTTGGTAAGGCATCAGGAAATGTGTTCCATTTCTCCAAGACCTTTTCTGTGCAATAATTCATAGACCCAAACCCTCCACCATAGGAATTATCTATAATTACTAATGAAAACAGGTGTCTTAAATGCCTTTTCAAATGGAGGCATGAATGGCTCATTATTGTAACAGACAACTAGCAGTATCCAATTTTCAATGGGATGTTGAGATCACACATGAAGAGGGGGAGCGTGGGGGACACGGAAGAACAAGGAGCTTCCTGGATGTGCTCATTAGAGGAAGCCTGGCAGAGGGCAGTGCTGGACATGCATGCAAATAAGCAGAGAGCTTCTTGGGAAAGTGGAATACTGCCTGACTGAACGAGGAAATCAACAGTGTGGAGGGGATTTAAACGATCTTATTCCAAAACCATTTTCATGGAGTGAAATGGGCTGTCAGGCCTTTGTGTTCAGGTTCTCAATCTGTTGCGTGGCCATGAGCGAACCTAGGTTCACTAGGGTGCAGAACTGTTTATAAAGGCGGGGGATTGCTATGGGGACGCCAAGTCTGAGTGGAAAGGGTAATTAACATATGCCTCGAGGCCAAGACGACGAATCCATTCTCCCATCTCCCCTTAGTTCCCAGTTTCTGCAGTAATAAAGCCGGGCCAGGTCTAACAGGGACTGTAAGCGTCACGGAAGTTGCATCACGGAAGTTAGGACTCTGCCCTCCTCTCTGCTTCTTCCTGCAATGCATGGTGGGAGACATAACTTATGAGGAAGCTCATAAAGCAAGCAGGCAGCCCAAGAAAGTTGGGAAGCACCAAGATTTGGCCTGGCTGGCTCAGAACAGCCTCCATACGGTTGTGGGGTGGCGTGCACGTGTTTGGAAGCATTGCCATCTCCTCTTCCTATTTCTAGTTGGAAATAGCCGAGTGCGATCCGTATTTCCCTTCAACCTTCAGGGATCCCCTTCATTGACTGCAGTCCGGAGGATGGAGCATGTGGTATTTTTGCCACTGGCGACACGGCTTGTACGATGCTCCCTGGACTTGCGATTTCCATGAAATGCAAACCCCAGGAGCTGTTCTGTTAGAGGTTTGCAGGGCCCAACACATTCCCCTTTCTCCCAGGAAATGCACACTGGAAATGGACACTCATGCAGTGGGAGCTCTATGGCACAGAAATGCTATCAGCTGGGTTTACCCTGTCTACTCTATGCCCATCTGGCCTCAGAACTCCACGTATATGTACGAACTCCTCACATTCCACCGGACATGTGTTCTATGGAGCATGTTTTAAGAAACATCCATGTACAGTTTCTTGATTTCTCTATGAGTTCTTGTGTATCCCTATGTTAATGAGAAACTGAGCCAGAGAGGGCAATTTTTCTGTATCCAATGGAGGCTTTCTAGTCACAGAATCCTCATCTTGCTTCCATTTTAAGCCTAAACTAGGCAAGATATAACACATCCTGTTAAACTTGAGTTTCAGATTAGTTTAGGAACTGGCGCTGTAGCATAGGAGGGTAGAGCCACCACCTGCAGTGCCAGCATTCCATAGGAGCACTGGGTCAACCCCCAGCTGCTCCACTTCTGATCCAGCTCACTGCTGTGGCCTGGGAAAGCAGTGGAAGATGGCCCAAGTCCTTGGACCCTTGCACCCATGTGGGAGACAGCAAGAAGCTCTTGGTTCCTGGCTTTGGATTGGTACAGCTCTGGCCATTATGGCCAATTAGGGAGTGAACCAGTGGAGGGAAGGCCTCTCTGCCTCTGCCTTTCAAATAAGTAAATCTTTAAAAAAAAGTAATTTAGTCCATATTTACATTGTAGTTTTATTTGCTCTACCGGGTAACCCGACAATTAGGGTGGGAGTGAACCCATGGCTGGCTGTCACGAATGCTAGTCTCTCCAATGTATGATGCCCCTTGAAAGGGGTTGGAACCTGTCCCAAGCCAACTTAATCAGATAAATTTCCTTCAGTTCCCGACTTGATGCAGTAGGGAGAAGTCTTGGCCTTCCACATCAAACAGAAAAAGCTGTCAACGACTGGGGACATCCTGCACGTGGAAAAAGTGTCTATGGAAACATCTATGCAAAGTGAGGGCAAGGCCACCACTTGGAGAAGCAAGGTTAGAGATGCCTCTTATAACCATGTTGATGGTCCCGGATCCACTCCTACCAAAGCTAGTAGTGCCACCCTCAATTTGCTGGCCTCATCAGCCAATACACCCATCTTCAGTTTTTTTCCCCCATTCTTAAGAAGCTAATTTGAATTGCAATCAGTACAGAAACAGATCTGGCACTTCTTGCCCGCTGTCAAATTTCTAACATCGGCTGTCTACTCTACTCCAAGGTTTGTGCTAGGCACTCTGCTCAGCCTCACCACCTGGCATTTAAGGCCACCGAGGTCCCTGCCTTGAGCTTCTTTGCATGGCCATTTCAAGGAGCCAGCACGTGCCGCAGGGACCATCCAGCACCATCTCACTTGCCAGGTGGCTGGTTCCAGATTTGAACAGGGTCCTTAAGGATCACCCAGTTCAGCACAGAACCCCCCCCAAAAAAGCATCAGAAGCGATCTTGCTGCAAACCGCCTCCCTCCCGATAGCCAGCTATTTGATGGGACAAGGAGAGGTCCTTTCAAGTTCGCCTTCTCACTTGGAGAGCTTTGCAGCAGTGAGCATTTGGCGCAACGATCAAGACGCTGCCTGGGACACGCGTCCCACGTCCCAGGGCCTGGGTTCCAGTCGTGGCTCTGCTTCCTGTGAATGCTCACCTCACCCTCAGAGGCAACAATGGATTGGTCAGCTACTTAGGTCCTTTCATCCACATGTGGGACCCAGACCGAGTTCTGGGTTTGACTGACACGAGGCCTCTTTCTTCCCCAGGAACTTGGTTCAGCAAGAGATACTGCTTAAAATCCAGTCGGTTGTTCTAACTGGTGGGATGGACGGGAGCTGAAGGCACTGTTTGATTTGCCGGGAACACCCTCTTCCGTCATCTACCTTGTCAGTACTTGCTCAACACTTGCTTTGTTCTAAGCACTGGGCCAGATGCTCCTACACAGAGCAGCCGTCAGCCCGCTTGCGAGGTACTGGTGTACAGCCAAACAGCAGGAGCCCCAAGCTTTTGCTTAACGATCCGTCCTGCTTGGCCTGCAATTCTCTGTGTCACCTTGGACTAACCACTACCTGTCTCTGGGCTTTAACTGCTCATCCAAAAACGTGACAACTCACACAGTGGCTGACAATTCTCAAACCCTTTCTGGCATGAATGTGCCACAGCTCTGGGTAGAAATCACGTGGACACACTTGATGCTGCCTGTGGTCAAGACAGATGTCAGGAGATTTCTGTTAAGAGTATTATGCACTCAGTGCTGAAAACCCAGCAACGAATGAAATAGACAATACACCTGCCCTCCAGGGCTTGTTCTGTGGCAGAGGAGGCAAATAATAAACATCAATAAGACATGGAACGTGAATGATGAGGACTATTTATCAATTTGCTTACTTGCCAAAATTTGTAGTACCCAAATCAACGCTGGACATGTTCATAGCATGTAGGGACCGGAAAGTCATCAGAATAAAAATGGGATTGTTTGTGTCAATGCTAAACTCACAAAAGACTGGTAGAGCCATAAAGTTGTAGAAGTCATCTCAACCTTATATAAGTGCCACCTCTACAAGGCCACGTGCCTAGCAACTGTGTTTCAAGCCTTAGAATAACGCGACCCTGGTTATTATAAAAAGTCATCTTTGACCAGTGACTTATATCTGATGTAATCCTCTTTTTGGGCTTTCAAACTTCCCCTTTCCTCAACCTCTTAATATGCCCATAACTCTCTGCCGTGTTTCATTGCCACGTTCTGCCATCTCCAGATAGATGTCATTGCTCTCCAGAGATTAAAATTTGAAAGGCAGAGCAACAGAGATCTCCCACCTGCTGGTTCGATGGCCCTGCAACAGCAAGGGTTGAGCCAGAGCAAAACCAGGAGCCAGCAACTCCATCTTCCTCATGGGTGTCAGGGGCCCGAGCACTCAGGACCACCGTCGGCTGCCTTCCCAGCAGCACTAGCAGGGAGTTGGATCAGAAGTGGTGAAGCTGGGACCGGAAATGGTGCTCGTATGGGATGCCAGCTTCACAGGGGTGGCATATCCTACTGTGCCACACGCTGGCGCCATTTTCAGAAGGGCAGTGTCACTTACAGGGACGCGTGGAGCCATGAAAATTGTGAGCACATGTTAGGTACATTCCCCTCTGACGTTCAGCGAGAGGCTGCTCTGCCTGTGAGTTTCAGATCTCATACTCAACACGAGGATCCTTGTTGTGGTTCATTCAGTGCCAGGTGTTTCATGATCGCAGGCTCTGAGTTGGTGACTTGGTGATCGACAGCCGCCCCTCAATAGCCGAAGTGCCTGGGTGGCTGTGACGTGCCTGCCCGAAGGTGACAGCAAGGTTGAGAGATCTTAGCTTGGCCGCAAGTCCCAGTTCTGCTCGTCATGATTGAAATTACATCACTGTACACTTGCTCCCCATGTAGGATCTCTGTCCTTAATGCATTGTACCATGCGAATTAACCATAAAACTACTACTCAAACAGTACCTTTTTTTTTTTTTTTTTTTGTGACAGGCAGAGTGGACAGTGAGAGAGAGAGACAGAGAGAAAGGTCTTCCTTTGCCGTTGGTTCACCCTCCAATGGCTGCCGCGGTTGGCGCGCTGCAGCCGGCGCACCGCGCTCATCCGATGGCAGGAGCCAGGTGCTAGGTGCTTTTTTTCCTGGTCTCCCATGGGGTGCAGGGCCCAAGCACTTGAGCCATCCTCCACTGCACTCCCGGGCCACAGCAGAGGGCTGGCCTGGAAGAGGGGCAACCGGGACAGAATTCGGCGCCCCGACCGGGACTAGAACCCGGTGTGCCGGCGCCGCAAGGCGGAGGATTAGCCTGTTGAGCCACGGCGCCGGCCAGTACTTTATACTATGTGTATCTGTGTGGGTGCAAACTGTTGAAATCTTCACTGAGTATATACCAAGTTGATCTTCTGTATATAAAGATAAATGAAAATGAATCTTGACCGGTGCCACAGCTCACTAGGCTAATCCTCCGCCTGCGGCGCCAACACCCCAGGTTCTAGTCCAGGTTGGGATGCTGGATTCTGTCCTAATTGCTCCTCTTCCAGTCCAGCTCTCTGCTGTGGCCCAGGAGTGCAGTAGAGCATGGCCCAAGTGCTTGGGCCCTGCACCCTCACGGGAAACCAGGTGTCAGATCGGCACAGTGCGCTGGCCGTAGCGGCCAGCTTGGGGGTAAACCAACGGAAGGAAAACCTTTCTCTTTGTCTCTAACTCTGCCTGTCCAAAAAAAAAATTAATCTTGATGAAGAATGGGATGGATGAGGGAGTGGGAGATGGGATGGTTGTGGGTGGGAGAGAGGTTATGGGGAGAAAAGTTGCTATAATCCATGAGTTGTACTTTTGAAATTTATATTGAATAAAAGTTTAAAAGAGGAAAGAAATTAATGACTGTGTATCTTATACATGATGTAATACCGCTTAGCCATGATGGAACGATGCTCTCTTTTGCAAGAAAAAGGATCCAACTGGAGACCATTATGCTTAGGGAAAGAAGCCAGACCCAAAAAGACAAGTCTCACGTGTTTTCTCCAACTGTGGTAGCTAACACAGAATACCAAGAACTTAACTACAGGAGTGACATTGACAACTCAGGGTTTCATTATCATTTGTAGCCCTCCCCCACATTCCTGCAGAATGGTAGGCTTTATTTAACTCTAGTGGAAGATTAAGCTCCCGATTATGAAGTTAGAAGTGCTATGGCGAAAATAAGAATGAAAGAGGGAAGGGTCTGGCACTGTGGCATAGCAGGTAAGGCCACTGCCCGCAGTGTTGGCATCCCATGTGGGCATCGGTTCGAGTCCCTGCTGCTCCACTTCCAGTCCAGTTCTCTGCTACGGCCTGGGAAAACAGAAGACGGCTTAAGTGCTTGGATCTCCACACCCATGTGGGAGACCTGGAAGAAGCTCCTGGCTTCGGATCTGTGCAGCTCTGGCCGTTTGCAGCCATCGAGGGAGTGAACCAGCGGATGGAAGACCTCTCTGCCTCTGCCTCTCTAACTCTGCCTTTCAAATTAATAAATCTATTTTAAAAAAGAGGGAAGAAGAGAGGTAAAGATCATATTAGAATTATGAATGACACGAGATCTTTATATTAAAGACAATAAAAAATTGAGGGCATCAGCAAAGTGTTGCAGGCAGAGGGCCGGACAACAGGGAGAAGTCTGTGGCAGGAGTGAGCGTTCTCCGAGCTGCTGCAGGAGGCGGGCAGTCTGGACGGGAGTGAGCAGGGTCCCAGTGGGAGGACAGGAGCAGGAGAGAGCAGCAGGAGCCATGCCCCACAGGGCTCTGTGGGTTCCTGCAAGGACTTCAGCTTCTACTGCGCAGACTGGGGCACTGTCAGAGTTTGATCGAGCAGAGTCATCATCTCCGTTTGTTTTAATGAGATCCCCGTGGCTTCTGCGTGGAGAACAGATGGACCTGAGACCAGGAAGAGTAAGGGAGAGGACTCATTAGGAGGATGCCGTTGTGACAGAGGCGAGAGCCGAAGACGAGCATCGAACAGTGGATCTGTGCAGTCACCATTAGCCTCCTCCACCAAGCAGGGGCTGCTGGGAGTTTGAGCAGCTCTTGTTGCAAAAGTCCTTGAACTTGAGCAGTAAATTTTCCTCAAAGTTCCATGAGCACACACCTTGGCATGGTTCTCTCCTCAGATGCCCTGTGCCGTGTTCCTCCTGTGAAGTGGCTATAAATAACCCACGATTCTGCTCTCATCAGGGGAACGGTGCCTGGAGAGGCCTTCTGGTCCCATTAATAACCACCCTCTCTGCCCCAAATTCATCTTGTTACACGGCAGCCTGGCCACAGGTCTGTCCTAGTCATTTCGGCCCCAGCACTAAGCTGTCCCACTCCTCAGCAGGCTGGGCTTCTGTGTGGCTGCACACAGGCATCAGGTTGGAATGCCAGCCAGATCCATTTCCCCAAACATCCCTTACAGTGAGATATATAGGCCGTGGTTTTGGTCTAATTATCTGAATGTGTCTTCAGGACTGAATCATTATACACAACTTCAACAGCTATTGTGAAATTCCAATATTCACGGAGAAGGCCAGAGATGCTAGTTCAAGTTCTTCCAGCTCCTTAGAGACAGCAAAAGGGAAGGAGGAGTGTGTTGGGTACACACCCAGTTCATGCAATCATTCTTCACCTAGTGAGTTATGAGCCCCACATTAAGTGCCGAGGATAGAGCACGGAGTGTTGAGACGTATAGACAGCTACTCATTGCTTAAATGACAGATGGAACGATGAGCTAATTAAGGCATGAACTTGAGGGTCCGTGTAGTCACAGCCCCACCCTGAGGTCTGCTAGTTATGGGACTTTGCCTAAGGCCTTTTGCTAAGGTGCAGGGAGGCTCAACAGGCAATGATAAAAGACACCTAGGTCACAACTCCTTTAGTTACAGGTGTTGACATGTGACATGTTGAGTCCAAGGGAGGATGAAGGGTTCTGACCTTGTCTCGTTTGGCCCAGGGCTTTGCACAGCTCATCTTGGCCAACTCCCAGCCTCAGGAGGTCATCCATGTTCCTCTTCTCTGCACCAATGGGGAAATGGCACCGGGAGTGCTGGGCTTTATCACCGAGCACACGGATCTCAGATGCAGAGCGAGAAACTGGATCTAGGTAGGCTTGATTCCCAACTCCTACTTCCACAAGCTGAAGTGCACTGGATGAGTAAGTGTGCAATTATTTTACCCCTAAAGACAACGTACCCTATCCCTTCATTTACCAAAGTAGCACTGGTGTAGTCAGCTAAGTACAGAAGACGATATGGAAACAGCAGTGGAGTGTCCGCCTACTACGCAGCCTTGTGACAAATGGATAGTGATTCTGAGCAGTTTTTTTTTTAAAGGCTTATTCGAAAGTCAGAGTTACACAGAAAGTGGAGAGGCAGAGAGAGGTCTTCCACCTGCTGGTTCACTCCCCAACTGGTTGCAACGGCCAGAGCTGTGCCGATCCGAAGCCAGGAGCTTCCTTTGGGTCTCCCACACGGGTGCAGGGGCCTAAGAACTTGGGCCATCTTCTACTGCTTTTTCAGGCAATAGCTGAGAGCTGGATTGGAAGTGGAGCAACCAGGTCTCGAACCAGCACCCATATGGGATGCTGGTGCTTCAGGCCAAGGTGTTAACCCGCTGCACCACAGCGCCAACCCCACCTTGAGTGGTTTCAGGCTGGGGAGCTGACTACCTTCTCGAGGCTGACAGTCATTTTGGTAGACGGCTCAGCTTGTCTTGGGTTGTCTAACACAAGCATACAAGGTAGTCCGTTCTCTTGCTTACTTTTATACCAATTGACTTCCTGTGCATTCAGAATTGCTTGTCACTCAGCCCTCATTTTCCTTTGTTTCCCTAGTGTTTATCAAAACTACCAGATACTCTAGATTTGGGTAGAAGGATTTTTTAAAGAGATTTGAGAGGCAGAGTTTACTTCCCAAATGACAATAACTAGGACTGGGCCAGGACGAAGCCAAGAGCTTCTTCTGGGTCTCCTCCCTGGAGACTCGATGGCAGAGGCCCAAGTACTTGGGCCATTTTCCACTGCTTTCCTAGACCATAGCAGAGAGCTGGATCAGGAGTGGAGCAGCCAGGAATTGAACCAACTCCCATATGGGATGCTCGTGCTGCAGGCTGTGGCTTAACCTTCTGCACCACAGCACTGGCCCCCCTCCAATTTTTTTAAAGGTAACCTCTGAGGGAGCTATTGCTTTATTATTTTAAAAAGATTGAGATGGTTAATCACAGGCCAAGCCTAAGGCTCCACAAGTCTTGTACAGGCAGAACATTCTAGGGCGATAGCCCAAGTTTACTCAGCGATTGTTATGAGCAAGCCTTGTACTAACAATGCATATGCATTATTTGTTCATTGAATATTCACGACAGCCCTAGAGGATTTTACTAGCCTGGTTTAATAGATGTGGAATTGAAGCTCAATAGCAAACCACCTATCTGGCAACATGTGCTAAGTGCGGTCATTTTTTGAATTAATGTTCTCATTCTACAGCCTACTTTTCAAACCAGACTACAGTCTCCCCGATTCACAAAAGGTCTGGGTTATCTGTATTTGCCATAAATAGCTGCAAGACTGTTTGTGTGCATAGTAGCCTACTTCATGCATAAAATACTCCAACAATGAATGAATGATTGACTTCATGCAGGAGATTGAGACAACCTCTGTGTTGCCATTTCAAATTGCCTTGAAAAAAGTCAATTTTTCTTCATTAACCCTCCAATATTTGGGTCAGTGGCACAGTGGGTTAAGCTGCCACCTGCTATACTGGCATCCTGTATCAGAGCGCTGGCTCAAATCCCAGCTGCTTTGCTTGTGATCCAGTGAGGCCCTGCTAGTATACCTGGGAAAGCTCCAGAGATGGCCCAAGTGCTTGGGTCCCTGCCACCCACATGGGAAACCCTGATGAACCTCCAGACTCTTGGCTTCAGCCTGGTCTTGCCAAACCACTGCAGTCATTGGGGGAACAAAGCAGTAGGAGACCTTTGTCTCTCCTCTCAGTCTACTTTTCAAAAATAAGACCTTAAGAGATTTTTAAGCACAAAGCAGAACTTATCAGAACTGAAGATTTAGGAGTATTCCTGAAACCTACGGTAACCTCCTCCCACTCCCCACATCAAGTTCCTTTAAGCTTATCTGAGAATTCACAGGTTTTCTCTTCGATTCAACCTGGGCATTAGGGAAACAAATTTGAGAATTCCAGTGTCAATGATATTTTTCCCCATCTAACTAGGCTACTTGAAGCCAATAAGCTGTGGCCCATGTGCACATTCATGGAGCCTGTCCATTGGCCAAGCTATGGGACGGAGGTGAGGGCAACATTAATTCTTCCAGAAGAAGCTAAAGAGCATACCCACCTCATCCTCCAGGCTAGTGCGTTTTGTAGCACGTATTGGTGCAAAGGTGGACGTTCGGGGAAGAGCAGCTGGAATCTGGACCTTCTGTGTACACATCTGTTCATGCCAGCAACTTCTCCCAGGCTTGCAGGGGTGGTGGTAGGATAAGGTCAAGCGCAGGCTTTTCAATGGCTATGTCCACAAGTCGCCAATACCATTTAGAGAATGTTTGAAGTAGTTTTAGTGAGAGCTGAACAGGTCAAGGAGATTTCTAGAAGCAGGAGGATAGGGTTTGGGCTCCACTACTTACTCTCTGTTCTGTGGGGACCCATGGATAGGCCTGCCATGGGACCCCCCATGCTGGGCTTGGCTTATAGCAGTATGCCGAGGCAGATGTTTTTAAGTTTCAATCTTGATGGGACTTTCCAAAATGCGGATGTAGCAGCGAGGGACTTTCCATCTAGCTGAGGATCGTGGTAAACAAGATGGAACTGATGCCCTGCCCACTGCGTGACTCCACAGCTGATTGGCTCCAGGACGCATGCACACTGCGTGATCAAGTGCTGGATTGGAGAGCTCCGTGCACAGACTATACCCCATTTGTGATTTGTTGAATTCTGTATATAAGTGGACCATGGGAGAAGGAATGCGCGCGCCATCTTTCCCCCTTCTCCCTGTCCCCTACTCTTTTTACCCTTCCAATAAAAGTCTACAGAAGACCGATTAGCTGAGAGTAGCGTTGTTCCTTTGTGGGCGAAGGATCGACATGTTCAACTTCCTTCTCAGGGAGGAATTGAGGATCTGTCCATGGAACTTGGGCAAGGCTGGGTGGATTAATAAAACACTTGCTCACAATCAGACAGGGATTCAGACCTTGACTGCATTGGTTCCAATAACAAGTCCTTAGCAAGTGTCTTCAGCTTCCCAAGCCTCAGTTTCCTTACCTGCAAGATGGCCACAAGTTTATCAAGCCATTTGGGGTTGTTCGAGGATGGAGAGTGATGCCCGTTTCTGGTATGGAGTATCTTAAAAGCTTGCCTCTCTTCCTTCCCCCCATTCCTCACGTGCTAACAGTACATAAAGAACCCTATTTCAGCCAATACTAAGTTTACAACAGAAGCCTGATGCTTAATAGAAAACTCAACTTGGAAGTCCTTTTGCTGTTCAAGCAACTATCGACTCCAGTAGGTAACCATTCCATAAGGGGGTGGGGGTGTCTGGCTTCAACTCGGGTTTTTAAAAGCAACAGAAAAGGGAGCGTTCCAGTAGTTGCTTCACTCCCCAGTTGCCTACAGCAGTCCCTTAGAGCCGGGAGCTCCAGCCAGGTCCCCCACGTGGGTGGCAGGGACACAAGTACTTGAGCAACCACTTCCCAGGGTCTATGTCAGCAGGAGCCGAGCGTTGGATCCGGGCATGGAACCCACGCACTCAGTTACAGGACCTGGGTGTCAGCCTGGCATCTTGACTACTGGGCCAAACACCTGCCCCTTCATGTGGGACTTGATCCATGAACCCCATTTTCCATTCTCCTCCCTACCTTCAATCTTATTGCAAGAGTTCCTCCCCTCATGACCCAGATGCTCCCTTGTCCTCAGGTAGCAGGATCCAAGGATGCTTCCCCCTTTAGCTATCCTGCCCAAGAGTTTTTTCCCCCTCCTCTTGCAAGTGAGCCTCTCAGCTCATTGGCTCAAACTGTATCAGATTCCCCTAATGAATCAGAGTGGCTTCCCAGTCTAGGCGGATTGGTTCAGGCCGATCAGAGCCCACCCCTGCCGGAGAAGGTGGGCAAGAGGCAGACAACCCCCAGCCCCCAGCTGGACTTTCACTATTAAGAGCAAAGGCGGGTCCGATGCTGGTTGTTTACTTTCTGAAAGGTAGAGTAAGTATTCCCCTGAACATTGCAAGCTGCAGTTTCAAACCATTTTTGAGGATCTGGTGCCTGCTTGGTTTTTAATCGGATTTTGTTCTTAATCCTTCACAGCCCTGACTCACTTTTGTGTTACAATGAGGTGAGTGTCCTCATCTGGTTTGCATTCTGAGCTCTGGGCATCCCCAGCTGGAAGATTTCAGAAGCCCTATGGTAGTGGAAAACTGGCTGGTGTGTAAGGGAGGTAATTGGCACTAAGGCACAGGGTGACAAATTTAGTGGCGACTCACTGGCCAACTATAGGTGAGTCAACAGCAAAGCCTCAAGACACGTGCTTTGCAACTCACCTACACAGTTGTCTATATATGCATGGGTCTCATTACGTACAAGCTTCCGTTCCACTGAAACTAATTTTTTGGTTCAATTATGAACATTTTTGCAGGCAGTTATGAACATTTTGAAATTTACTCATGTGTGCATGTACACACACAGCCAGGAAATGCTCACTTGAAACCTGATGTTCTAAGTCTAGAAATTTCTTTTAAAGATTAATTTGAAAGTCAGTTATACAGAGTGAAGGAGAAGCAGAGGGATCTTCCATCTGTTGGTTCACTCCCCAACTGGCTGCAACAGCAGGAGCCATGCTGATCTGAAGCCAGGAGCCAGGAGACTCTTTCACGTCTCCCACATGGGTGCAGGGGCCCAAGGACTTAGGACCATCTTCTACTGCTTTCCCAGGCCACAGCAGAGAGCTGGATGGGAAGTGGAACAGCCAGGTCTTGAACTGGTGCCCACATGGGATGCCAGCACTGCAGGTGATGGCTTTACTCCCTGTGCCAAGACACTGCCCCCTGAGTCTATAAGTTTTTCTTCTACGGTGGCAGTGATCATTCAGACCTGGTGAACACTGGGGCCACAAGTCAGCCAGACCTAAGTGTGAATCCTTGGTCTACCTTTTGCCTGGTGACCTCTGTTCTGAAAACCTGCAAGATGGCGATGTTACTGGGATCTACCGCAGACATTTAGAATGAGTAATGTAACGTCACGGACAGTGCTCAAAAGCAGTTGTTACTCGAAATTTTAGACAATGGAGGAGTAACTACCCTTATTCAAGTGCACTTCCCTTTTTGGGCCTCAGTTTCTTTATATAATGAACAGGAATATTTTAAGTACCTACTTCGTGGAGCTGTTGTGAATACCAAAGGAATTAAGCCTATTATTCAACACCTGGCACACAGGTGTTCAGGAAAGCTCTAGTCTCATGGGCCTTGACCCTCGAGGGGTGACTTTGTTCCCCAGGGGCCGTCTGGCCTTGTCTGAAGGTGTTTTTGGTCGATGGAAGGGCGCTAGTGGCATCTCACATGTTGAGATCAGAGACATGGCTGATTATTTCCCACCACAAAGGATCATGCAGCCCAGAATACCCATAGTGCCTAAGTTGGAGCAACTCTGCCCATATTAGCAGCCTGAACTTGGTCAACATCTGTCCCTTGTGTGGCTTTTGTGACTTCTGCTCCTCTCCCAAGAATTGTTCCCTTGGGACAGTGGCCAACTGTCAGAAGCCAAGAGCGAGCCAGACTGGTCGTGTGAAGTAGACTGAAGGTTTTTAAGAGCAAAACCAAAGTAAGGCTTCGAAAGATCCCATTCTTCAACGCCCCAGGCTCTCCCACCCACCCCTGGAGCCAGCGTTTCCACAGCCAACGTAGGCCCATCAGTTATGACCTTGGTCCAGTGATCTCTGCTCTTATCTTCACTTTGCTCAACTGAAAAACACTTACCGCCCAGGGTTGCTGCAGGTGTGGAAGCCATTAAGGCAGCAAAAGCCCTTGGCACAAGGCTGGGCACCATAGAACATGTGCGGTCACCACCACGTCTGGCACTTGCTTTCGAAACTGCAGGACCCTCGCTGGTCCCACCTGGGCAGATGCTTAAGCCTGCAAGGGGGACATAGGTGGGATGGCTTTTCTCCCCTGAGCACAGAAGCTGTCCTAAGCCAAGCGTGTCAGTGCTAACTCATGGATTGCAAGGAGCAGCCCCGGAGACTCCCTCTGGTGAGGATTTCATGAATTTGCAGAGAAGCCAGCTCCCCTGCCCCGTTTCTTTACAGAGATGAATACTAGCTCTCCCGTTCCCAAGGAGCCTGCATCTCATTTTCCGACTTTGCTTATTCCTCTACAACTGATTGCTCTTTCCGCAGTAGCAAAAACAAAGTAGAAGCCAAACGCATCCCCGGCTCTGTTAACGATTCTATTTCTTTTGACCTGATTGTTCAGGACAACAGCAGGAAGCCCCTCAGCGTGTGTCTGAATGCTGTGTGGGGGGCGGGTAGTTGGTAGTGACTGCTGCTATGCGCTTATATGCCCAAGTACATCCACGCATGTGCTCACAGCTGGACTGTTTGCCCTCAGTATATGGGAGCCCACATCCTAGGTCTTCATACAGGAAACGGTGTGTTACAGAATATTTAACTTTCACATTTTTCTGTACCAAAGTTCTTTTAATTCCAGTTTTCTACACTACTTTAGTACCCTTTTATATATGTATCAGGACTTAAAGTCCATGTGTGTAAGCTGTAACTTACAAGTTTGATGTATGTACACATGTACAGCTTTAATTGTTTTGATACATAAGTACAGATTTGCTTAAGGTATTATTTGAGTGACAGGAGTCATGAACATGTATTTACAGGCACAATGAATGTGCTGGAGGTTGGGAACATAAGCTCGTGTTGGAGCTTGTGCGTATGATAGAGGAGACGCAAGACCTCTGGCAACATCCTCCTCGTGTGTGCTCATAAGGGTATATGGGTGTACGCGTGCATGTTAGTGGACTAACGAGCACAAGTTCTCCATGAAATTTTAATCTTTGTGCCGGTCACTGTTAGGTAGGAACTTAGAAATTAGCCTATGTGCGTGAGAAGGGCATGAAGACCAGCAACTACTTGCAGAAGCACCAAGAGCCCAGCATCTTGTACTTAAAAGTCCTGCTCAGACCTCAATAAGCTTCCAGAGGGTCCCAGCCCTTCCCAAGGAAGGCTCCCAGAATGCTCTCCTCAGGACCAAATGGGTTACCCAACCTGACAACGTGGGGCCATAAGACCTTCACAGATGCCCCCTCTGCCTGGCACCTACAAACTGGGGAAGGAATTCGCTCATTTCCCCTCCACAAACCCTTTGTCATAGAGGAGCAGGGGGAGGAGAAGTCTGGCCCCCTCTTTTCCTTTCTAAGCCCCAGTCTAAACCAAGACTGGGCATGCCCAGCCCTCTGCTCTCTGCTGCCTGCCCAGGTGTATTCTCTCTGTTCAACCATGTCACCTCGCTCCCCCCTAGTCTGAGTAACTAACTGGACACTGTATCTGTCCCTTCCATTGTCACAGATGCCCTGTCCAACAAAACCTCATTACTTCACTCACATGCAGGAATTCTTGTGTTAAGAACTCCATGGCTCCCATGGTGCTTTTCTCTGGTGACATCACTACTTGGACTGAACATGGTACCTGCAAGTCAACTGGGGGAGTAAACACGTGCACCGAGGGGTCAAAGTTGCTCCCCGAGTAGTGCCTTCTTACCCTTTAACTGGGCATCTTCCGATTTTTTGACAGGCAGAGTTAGTGAGACTCTCAGTGAGAGAGAAAGTTCTTCCTTCCGTTGGTTCACCCCCCAAATGGCTTCTACGGCCGGCGCACTGTGCCAATCTGAAGCCAGGAGCCAGGTGCTTCCTCCTGGTCTCCCATGTGGGTGCAGGGCCCAAGCACTTGGACCATCCTCCACTGCGTTCCCGGGCCACAGCAGAGAGCTGGACTGGAAGAGGAGCAACCAGGACAGAATCCGGCGTCCCAACTGGGACTAGAACCCGGGGTGCCAGTGCCGCAGGTGGAGGATTATCCTAGTGAGCTGCGGCACCAGCCTGGGCATCTTCTGATATTAAGCAGTGTTTATAAAGTAACAAGGGTGTGGCCAGCACCGCAGCTCACTAGGTTAATCTTCCACCTAGCGGCGCTGGCACACAGGGTTCTAGTCCCGGTCGGGGTGCCAGATTCTGTCCCAGTTGCCCCTCTTCCAGGCCAGCTCTCTGCTATGGCCCAGGAGTGCAGTGGAGGATGGCCTAAGTCCTTGGGCCCTGCACCCACATGGGAGACCAGGAGAAGCACCTAGCTTTTGGCTTCGGATCAGCACGATGCACCGGCCACAGCGCGGTGGCCACGGCAGCCATTGGAGAGTGAACCCATGGCAAAGGAAGACCTTTCTCACTGTCCACTCTGTAAAAAAAAAATCAGAATGACGTGCACCAGCGAGTCCCCCTTTGGTGTCCAGTTGGCTATTTAAGTTAACATAAGCTACTTGTAGCCCAAAGAGGCCTGGTTGATACACATGTAGTTTTTCTTTAGCTAGGGGTATAAAGCACAAGAGATGGGCCATTCTGCACGAAATACAGGGAGAGGTACCCACTTAGTTTCAGCCCTACTATACTTCAGTTTGGGCTCAGAGGCAGCACAAATGGAGCAGAGATGCCCCATGGCCTTACTTAGGTGTCTTTCTGTCTCTTGTAAGGATGTCCATTGGATTCAGGGTCTGCTTTAATCCAGTGTGATCTCATCTGAAGCCTCACCTTAGTTGTACCAGTGAAGAGAGTATCTGCCAGCGAGGACACATTCTGAAATTCTAGGAGGATGTGAACTTGGTGGTGGTGGGGGCACTATATCACCCAGTACTTGCCATGACCTGCAAGTCCCACTCATGTTGTGGTCATCTTGCCCTTTACCAAGTTCACCACCATCTCTGGATGACCGAGCAACCCACAGGCGAGGTGCAAGTCCCTATGAGTCCTCTTCAGTCTTGAGGCGGCCCTTTTCAGTGGTGGTTGAGTTAGCCCGGGAAAGGGGCATCTGTCCCTCAAGTCTGTTACAGACACCAGCTGGGGACCACATTCCAGTCCCAGCTGTGCTCCCTGGTCACACAAGTCACTGCAATGGTGAGGTCTTCCATGGTGTGCATTCAAGTGGAAGTTGTACTTTGTACACTGCACTTGACTTTGACTTTTAACTTGTTTTATACAAGTTCAATATCTTTTCATTTGATTTTTTGTAGCCCTTGCTTTTTCCTGCTAGGGTATTTTTTATTCTTTTGAACTATTTGGTAGAGTCCTGCAGCCTTTGAGGATGATGTCAGTTAATAGGTCCTCAATATTAAGTTAAAAAAAGGGAGATTGCGATAAGTTCCTGCTGACCACACAAGACTGTCAATAGTTCCAAGTGCTGTATTAGGGTCTAAGAAATTTCTAAAGATGTTAAATGCTAGGTTCAGCCAGGAAAGCGATATATACTTCCTGTGCTGTGTAAGGAGTTCGTTCTCACAGTTTAAGAGATACTCATTTAAAATCCTCCAGGGGAGTGAGTGTTTCAGCTAGTGGTTAAGACCACCCACATTTCCTATCCAGGTATCTGGGTGTGATCCATGGCTCCTGCTCCTAACTGTAGCTTCCCAACAGTGCAGACCCAGGACACAGTGGTGATGATGGCAGTATGTGGTTCCCCGCTCTCAGCTTCGACCCTGGCTCAGCACAGCCACTGCGGGCATTTGGGGAGTGAACAAGTTGATGGGAGCTCTCCTCCCACCTCCTGGCCCACCTTTTAAACACACAGAACTCTCCAGTCTGGGTTCCCATTCTCCAGCTCACTTTCTGCTCTCTGCTTTACTCACTTCCCCTGTATTATTAGAGGTAGCTGCCCCGTCTGAACCAACAGCCTTCACCCTGAGAGCAGCATCCCCAGTGATCACTACCAGGTGACACAGCTTTCTCTGCTCCAGCCTGGAGGCCATGCACAGATGCCCTAGCAGGACACTGCACAGCTTGGAGCCTTGCAGTTCCCCATGGATGCCCGAAGGGTCTGGACGCCCTCCCAGAAAGCTTGGAAACCGCACCTGATTGACTACATTGTCTTTAGAGCCACCCCCCCCCCCCTTTTAGGCAACCTAGATTACAGTAGTTGGGATCAAAAGCTACAGCATTGAAAGGAGACAACAAGATTTAGAGAAATTGGTAGGACAGTGAGGATATTCACTTTTTAGAATAAGTGGTAATTATTGGGCCGGCGCCGTGGCTCATTTGGTTAATCCTCTGCTTGTGGTGCCAGCATCCCATATGGGTGCCGGGTTCCAGTCCCAGTTGCTCCTTTTCCAGTCCAGCTCTCTGCTGTGGCCCAGAAAGGCAGTGGAGGATGGCCCAGGTCCTTGGGCCCTGCACCTGCATGGGAGACCAGGAGGAAGCACCTGGCTTCGGATCAGCACAGCACGCCAACTGTAGCAGCCATTTGGGGGGTGAATCAACGGAAGGAAGACCTTTCTCTAACTGTCAAGAATAAAGTGGTGATTACTTCATCGCTTACTGTGAACATATTACATGTACTTTCTCACTGTGAGAATCATTACTCAAGACAAGCCTTTTGGTGAGGATTCCAGGAAGAGTGCAGAGAGAGATAATGAGATGTGTATAACTTTAAAGCTCTTCACCATGGACAGTATCAAAACTTCATCTCACTGGGGAGATTGGGACAGCATGCACGTCTTGTGCCTCAGCATTATCCCACATGATGGGAGAGGGAGGTCAAGTATTTATACACCCACTCCCCAGAAACTGCAGTTGCCTTTTTAAAAAATTTCGTGAAGCAGAATACAGAGACAGATCTTCCACCTGCTGGTTTACTCCCTAAATGGTCCCAACAGCCAGGACCGGGCAGATTGAAGAGTCCAAACTCCATCTAGGTTTCGAGTAGCAGGGACCCACGCACTTGGGCCATCTTTGGCTGCCTCCCCAGGCACATTAGCGGGGAGCAGTATCAGAAGTTGAAGAGCCTGAACTAGAATATGCATTCTAGTTATGGGATGCCAGCATCACAGAAGTGGGCTACTTCACTATGCCACAACATCGACCCGCTGAAATTGGATTTTCCAGTGAGGCTAGTATGCCCTGAAGTGATAGTGGCAGGGGAACATTTAGGGGACACCAAGAGTGTCTGCTCTAATGATTTGTGCATTCACACATGTGCATGTGTGGATATATCTGAGTGTTGCAGAGACGAAAATGCTAAAACCATGTTTTGATGCATCATTTTCATAACAGATGGAAAGTGTGATGAGGAGACTACATGCATCAAGGTATTTTACATTAGACATCTTATAGGCCATTTCTCCAACTTTTTGAAGTACCCTCATATACACACAGGTTAAGGAAAAGACTGAAGCATTAGATTGACAGCGAGACCAGAAGTCCTTAGGGTTGCATTCCAGCCTGTTGTCAGGTGCCATTGTCAAATCATCAACAGAAAGTATCGGTCACTGGGCGTGGTCCTCAACAGGTCAAGTCCTCTTGTCTTAGCCGTGCCCAGACCCCCTCAGAATATTGGGGCTTCCATTCAGAGAAGGCTCCTCAAGCCATTAACTTCCAACTGTCAAAAATTCTGGTTTGCAGTCAACTCATTGAAGCCATTTGCTTTTTTCCTTCAATTCAACAGCCTCTTATCATGCCTTTACACATTTTACATCCACTTTCTTTTAATCCAAAGATCGTGTTATTAAAGTTTTGTGTGGAGCCTTGATTGCCATCCTTGGCACTGAAGATGCAATCAGGGGAAAGAATGGGCGCCTCGTAATTCAGTGACTGGATACGCTCTGCGGCAATTTCTTCAGTAATTACTTGTGTAAACTGTGTGTCTCTGTAATTGAGGCTCTACAGTGTGGGGTAATTTATCAAAATCTGTAATTTATTATAGCTTTTCCCATCCCGTGTCTTGGTTTCTCTGCTTGTTCTCATTAGCATGTCGCCCCCTTACCATGTTTCAGTCCATTGTCAGCACTCAGACGAGGCGGTAGAAAACCACGCATTGCACCTGGGATAAAAGGTTCTAATGGACTTGAACTTTCTGCCAGAGATCCATTTTTCCAGAGGACACAATTGTTACTGCTGTTTGCAGTGTGTTTTCTGACAGGCTCCAAGATGTGATTTATGACATAGTTTTAAGAGACCGTTGACTTCAAGGGCGGAGAGAATAACACTTTGCACACGTGGTCACCGAGTATTTTAAGGGTCTCTCGCTTCTAACACAGAGGGATGAGAAGGTGTGTTTTGCTAGTGGAAGGTGTTCAGTCAGCAGTTCGAGAAAGCTTTGTGTCCCCTGAACCGAGTAGTCCTGGGGTGATTGTTTGAGAGGCAGTTAGAAGGAGGGAGAGACAGATCTTCCATCCACTGGTTCACTTCCTAAAAGGCCACAGTGGCCCAAGTTGGGCCAATCCGAAGCCAGGAGTTTCTTCTCGGTCTCCCACATGGGTGCAGGGGCCCAAGCACTTGGACAGTCTTGCACAGCTTCCCCAGGCCATTGGCAGGGAGCTGGATCAGAAGTGGAACAGCCAGGCCCAGAGCCAGCGCCCATATGGAATGCTGGCACAGCAGGCAGAGGCTTAGCCTACTATGCCACAGCGCCAGCCCTAACAGGGGTCTTTCTTAAAAAGCTCCTACGTGAATGTGCGAAGCCACTCCCAGGTAACCCTGGTGGGCTGTTCAAGGAGTCACTTTCTTCAACAGTACTTTACAGATGCCAATCATGACTTTGCTGGTTGAAGAAAAACTCAAAGATAATACAGACCCTGGAAGGCAGCAGGAGCTGGCTCGAGTTCTTGGGCCCCTGCCACCCACCTGGGAAGACAGATCGAGCTCTTGGCTCCTAGCTTGAAACCCAGCAGGCATTTAGGTGAAAGAGCCAGCGGATGAGAGCTGTGTATGTGTCTGCTTCATGGATAAGAGCAACTGCAGGGACAGGCAAGTGAAGAGTTTAGAAAGACAAGAACAAGAGCAAACTGGGGACTTGGCTTATGTGAGGACCGGAAGTGTTAAGTGCAGTCTTATGAAGAAGAAAGGTTTTAGGAAATACAGGTGGAGAGGAAACCTAGTCAACATTTAAGACCTCATCTGCATAAAGTTTGTGGCTTCACGGCAAACACAGGAGCAATTGAAGCTTTTATATTAGGAGACCGAACTTAGATTTAGACTGCATTCTGGCTTCTTAGTGCTGAAGAGGGAAAATTACGGGAGAAGGGCTCCAAGTAGGAGACCACAGCATGAACGTAAGCATGAAACAAGGGAGGCTTAAACCAGAGGGCATCGGCTTCGTGTAGTCGGCCAGGAAGTTTTAGATTGAGGTTTTGTGGACCCTCGTCACAACCACTTAATTCTGCCTATGTAGCACGAAAGCAGATAGGGAAGATATGCGTGTGCATGAAACAGACAGTTCAAGGTTTATAGGCTGCAGTGGTCCAAGGGCCAGAGACTGGGGACTCTCACCTCTTACCACAGAGGTTGTGGTGGAGCAATGAGCGATTGGATTTGCATCTATGTTGGACATGGAGTTCTCAAAAAATTCCATGGTTGACCTAAGGAATTTGCCATGTCCAGGAGATACCTACGTGAGGATTTGGAGTTAGCAACTGGGGAATTCAGTGGAGAGGAGAGTGTTCTAAACAGGTTGGCTGGAAATATCAGGTGACCTCAGTGGATCAACTTGGCAAGTCTTAAACGAGTTCTGATGAAGAGAAGGGGGAAGAGACACCAGACTAACGACTGAGCCTTGGAGCATTTCAGCATTGCACGCCAGCGAAACAGGCTGAAGCCTTGCAGTGATGAGGAATACGGTTGTGCAGAGTCCAGTGAGGACATCTCACCAGAAGAGATCACGTGTCAGGTTGCCTAGAATTCTTGCAAGAACAGGACAATTTTGGCAACATGGAAGTTAATAAGTGAAATTGTTTGTGGAATGTTGATCAAAAACAGATTGAAGTCTGTATTGGAGGCTTCAAAAACTTTATGGAAAGTATATTTTCAAGAACTACATGGATTTTGGCACCCCCAAGCTTCAATTCCACTTTTTACAAACTTTTTGAAGTTCATATATGCACACATGGGTATGTACGGCATTACTCTATTCCGCTGGAAAGAAAACCAAAGTTCGGGGAGGTCAGGCATGCTCCCAAGGCCACAGGCAGCAGCTTGACCTTGAGCCTGGGGCCTACCCTATTTGAGAACCTGTGCTCTGGGCTGTATGGCTCATGATCAGAGCCCCAGGCTCTGTTGCCTTCTCCTGTGGGTGACCTCCTCCAGCTCTGTGTCCTCTGCCCTGGTCATCTAGCTTCTCTGAAGATCACCCACAGTTACCCAGAAAGCTCTACGGATTTGCAGCCTTCATCCTGGGTTGCACTTGTCCCACAATCCTCGAGTTTTGTCTGCAAGAGTCACGATCTACTTCCAGGGAATTCATACTAGGCTTCATCCCACATTCTATGCATAGCAGC
This sequence comes from Sylvilagus floridanus, assembly GCA_949820135.1. Lineage (NCBI taxonomy): Eukaryota > Metazoa > Chordata > Mammalia > Lagomorpha > Leporidae > Sylvilagus > Sylvilagus floridanus. The sequence goes on from OX463234.1 coordinate 38,315,741, forward strand.
AGTGAGTTGCTAGTAACAGCTGGTTCTCATTCTATTGATGCTCACAGGGAAATGAGTCAAACTGGCCCTAGTTTTTAAATGAAGCCCTGGGAAGGTGTTATAAGACTTTAGTGAAGGAAAGAACAGGATTTGAATTAAAGTGGTATAAGCCGGCACTGTGGCAGAGCAGGTAACGCTGCCACTTGTATGCTGGCAAGCCATGTATGGTATCGCTTCACTTCCTGTCAAGCTCCCTTAGTGCACCTGGGAAAGCAGAGGATGGCCCAAGTGTTTGGGTCCCTGCATCCATTTGGGAGACTCTGAAGAAGCTCCTGGCTCCTGACCTTTGTGGCTATTTGGGCAGTGAACCAGCAAACGGGAAGATCTTTGTGCCTCTAGCTCTGCCTTTTGAGTAAATAAAGTTTTTAAAAATTAAAACCATCACCTTGGTTGGTATTCAGATGATCTTAAGTCTTCTTGGTGTTATCATGGAGACAAAGCAGGCAACTGTTGAATGGGAGAAAGGACAGTGACCAAGCATTGTGTTAATTCATCTCTAGTGGACAAACTCAATGTGAGTGGGTTGTTCTCAGTCCTTATCCTCGGAGGTGGGCATCTCCCAACCCACCCTGTTCTACAGGTAGACAGTTGAGTCACAGCGAGAATTGGTGCTGTACTCGAGGGAACACCTACATCAACTCCACGATCAGTTCTCTCTGCACTTGACCATGATCTTTCTTCAGCGACCCTCTTCAGCTGCCTGGACTGTGTCCAGCAATGCACAGAGGAGCCACACACAGTCTGATTTCCTTGGAGTATTCCTCTCCTCCGCATCGTGGACCTTGGTGCTGGGTAGCCCAGGTTGAACTATCACCTACCAGCTGTGCAGCCTTAGGGAAATTCACCTCTGAACCGCAGGTTCCCTAAGGTTGGGTTATCTTCTAGTCTATGGGACTGGGAGACCGATTTAAATGTTAAGCACTTACTCACTGTGGCTTGCACAAAAGAAATGGTAACTCTTTGTAGTTGCTGCTGTCTTTACAATTGTTAGAAGCCATCTGCCTACTAACAGTGATAATGATAGGAGCCAATTGTTTCTTGAAATGTTACTGGATGCCAAGGCTTGACAGAGACAAGTGATTTACATGTAGCATGAGTTCTCAGCAGACTTGGGGGTGCAAGACACAACTCCTCCTGGCTTAGACGATTGGTCATTTCTTACTGCATGGAACAAGTACCAAGGTGTCAATGGCAATTGACTTAAGGCCATCAATGACACAAGCATCTCGGCTCTTGATCTTTCTCTACTTAATGTTGATTTCACCCCTAGGATGGTCTTAATATGGGTGTGATAGTGCCGGGCATCACAGGCAGGAAACATCCAGGAGTGGCAAAGGCCCAGAAGTCCCCAGCAAGCTTATGCTTTGTCCTTAGGACAAATAGTATCACCTGGCCATTGCTAAGACCATCAAGAGAAAGAGATACCCTCTGGATTAGTCAGGTCACTTGGAGCTGATGGTGGGAGTGGCCGCTCAGAGGCATGTGTCTGAGAAGTTGCCACCTACAGACAACCCTACTTCTGCAAAGGACAAAGAAACCTCAGTGGCTCCCTGTGGGTAGAACTAGGGTCTCCATCATCAGTGCTATTTTTTAGCAGGTCAAACTCTGTAAAGTTAACTTTGCAGGGTCATGAAGCCCTAAGTGGCACTCGGACATGTGTCTGATAAGACTAGAGGTTCTGTAGGGCCATGCAGCAGCTTTACGGGGCTGGGGAAGGAGCTGTGACCACTTTCACAGAACACAGACTGTGCCAGGCACTATGAAAACACAGCCTCGATTCCCTCAGTCAGCCCGAGGAGCTGGGCCATTTGCACACATGGCGCAGGGTGCAGAGAACAAACAGAGCTCGAGACAGGGCGTATGGCTTCCTGTGGAGCACCGATCTAACGAAATGCAAAGCCGAAGTTTCAAACCAAGTGTGTCTGGCTCCACAGCCTGTTTTTCCTTTGACCACTGCCCCAAACCAAATAGTCACATGCTCTTTGGTTTGAGATTCATATTAAGAAAAAAAAAAAAGACACCTAACTTTTAATGAGGATCCTGGTGCCTTTCAGCGACCTGTTTTCTTTAGGACTTGTATTTGAGAGGAAGACTTTCAAGGCACAAGCCCCAGAGTTTTTTGCACTCAGTTCGGACTTCTTTCCACCCTGCTTTCCCTGAGAACTTTCAGCATCAGACGTCTTAATTGGAGGCTCCGACACCCTGTGGGCTGCGGAGAGTCGGGAGTTGGGAAGCGGTGTCTTTCCATGAGATGGGGGTGCCCCTCGGCCCCCTCAGCTCTGAGCCAGGACAGACGGGAGGCCACTGCAGCACAGGTCACGCTCGCATCTCCAGGGCAAGCCCTCACAGGTGCCTGCACTGTGTTCCCTCAAGGCCTTTCAGTTTCCAGACAGAACAGGTGATTGTGGTTATGAGGCCCAGGTGACACCAGCATTTAGCTTTCCCCAACAGCCCTAACAGCAGCTTTCGAGAGAGGGGTTCGGATCTGCTCTGTATCAAATCCCAAATCTTAGGTTTTTCTGCTTTCTTTCTTGGATTGTCAACTGTCGCCCAGCGCTCACCAAAAGCCTTATGCTTCTTGGAACTTCTCCCCCAAGTTCTACACAGTTCAATTAAGTTTTGTTGGTTGCAAGGACAGAATCCCACTGGGACGGGGCAAAGGATTTATTATAAAGCTAGCAATGTTTTGATACTGAGCCCAACAACGGTTCGGAGTTAACAGAAGCAGAAGTGACCCGAAACCTTAGTTCCTTAGGGGTTTTCTCCCTATCAGTGATGTAAGCTTCTGTGTCGGCTTCGTTCTCCCCACTCACTGCACACTAGCCTCTAACAATTATGCTCGCAAGGAGACCATGTTTTAGCTGTGTAACATGGCTATAAGAAAGATTTTTTGCTTTTTTCCCCTCCTAGCCCGTTTCTTCTTCTCCTTCCTACTACCATTCTTCGTTTTCTGGGAAGTTAGCGGACCTACTCAGTCTTATATATTTAGCCCTTATATATTTAGTCTTAAGGTTAGCCATCTATACCTAACCTGATATCAAGAGAACAGATCCTACCAGAAGCTGGTAGATGGTTGGAAATCAGCTTTCTCAGAAAACAAGGAGATTCCCCAAGTTGTTGCAGGCCTGGATAGTCTAATAGCTCCCACAAGAAAACTTTTAACACCCGCTTTCTGAAGGCACAATTTCACCACTAACACTTAAAACATTGTTGAAGTAAATGCCCCAGAAATTCAGGTTTTAGGATAGAGAATAACATTGTTTTTTCTCAGTTTTGAGATAAAGACAGAACGTTTCAAGTTACAGGGACAGGAAGTCAGCGTGTGAACTTATCAGGAAAGGGATACAGGCTATGGGATTTTTAGGACTGTAACAGGGAGGCCCTTCGCTAGTCTTATCTTCATCTTCATTTTGGGTCAAGGATAAAACAGAAAGGGGAACAGAAAAGCAAGTTTTTAATTTTTTTTAAAGCAAACCAACGCACTCAGACATAAACACAGGCAAGCTCCTGGGTGGAGAGACGGAGCTGCAAATAACCACGGCCAGGGCAGTCCTTTTATATGATCTGGGGGGCGTAGGGTGTTGCGTCTGGGGTGGTGCTTAATTGAATATTCAAAGATGGTGGAGTCTGAAGGTGGGTCTTGGGGACTGCCCACTTCCTTGCCCTTTGTCGGAAATCTCGGGTGTGTCAGACGGTCAGGTGCGTGGTGGAGGCCAGAGTGTTGCCTATGGCCATGGTACTTTTATGATGATGATTATAATGAGCTAAAGGTCATGGTGGGGAACCGCCCCGCAGCTGTATTGGGTATTCTTTTAGCTGCGGGTAAAACCCCGGCAGGTGTGTTCCACGCGAAGGGTGTGCTGTGTGGGAGGGGCGCGTGGGGCTGCAGCGCAGGTGAGGCTGGGGCGGCTCCTCTCCTCTTTTCCAGCACAGCCCCTGCCTACATCAGAACTGGAATTGGTCTACGTCCATCTCCACGGAAGAGGCCCTCAGGCGACAGAGAGACGCCAAGGTGCTGGGTTTTGCTCCTTTAAAACGTTTCAACTACAGCACACATGTGAATCAGTCCAAAAATACTCATTCTTAGGGCCCAGCTCTTAAGACCCTGATTTCATTGGTCTAGGGTCAAGCCCCTGACACGATTTTTTTTTAAAAGCCTCTGAGATGCGTCTGATAAGCACAGAGGGGAGAACGCTGACCGAAAGGGAGAAGCCATGGCCTGGGGACTGAGCCTGCGCCACGAAGACCCTGAGACCAGAAATCCACATGCCCACAGGTAGGCAGGCAGGACACGATTCGCCACAGGCAGACATCGGCAGAGCGCCGCAATGATGCCAGCAGGTGCAATGCTGAAGCCACTGATGGGCCTGCTCTGGTGAGAGGTGTTCTGGGTGATTACGGGAGGACCACCTGCGACAGGCGGCCCTTGAGAGTGGCCAGGGCACTGCTCCTGGCTCCATTTGCTTGGCCCTGGTACTGCATCTTCTCCCGTTGGCAACTACGCTAATAGCGTATCAGAAACAGCTCTCACAGACCTAAGGTAACGGACCAGCAGGTTCAAGGGACTACTCCTGACACACAGCCCAACTGCAGGAGCAAAGGGAGGGGATGTGCTTTGCCAGAGTTGCTTACACTAGAGGACAGTCGCTGTGCCCTCTTATTCCACTCACTTTCTAGACAGTCCTCCCAACTGCTCTGCTGAATCAAGCTACGGCAGCACCTTGAATGTGCGCCACACTTTGCAACTTACTCTCACAAAAACCTCAGTGTTCCCCAAAGTGTAATAGTATGAACCACAGGAGGTGATTTTAGATGGTACACAGAAATGGTAAATAGTTATCAACACATTGTAGGAAAAAACATAATTAGCAAGTGAAACTATGATTTTACAGATTTTTTTTGACAGGCAGAGTGGACAGTGAGAGAGACAGAGAAAGGTCTTCCTTCTTCTGTTGGTTCACCCTACAATGGCCGCTGCGGCCGGCACACCGCGCTGATCCGATGGCAGGAGCCAGGAGCCAGGTGCTTCTCCTGGTCTCCCATGGGGTGCAGGGCCCAAGCACTTGGGCCATCCTCCACTGCACTCCTGGGCCACAGCAGAGAGCTGGCCTGGAAGAGGGGCAACCGGGACAGAATCCGGCACCCCGACCGGGACTAGAACCCCGTGTGCCGGAGCTGCAGGCAGAGGATTAGCCTATTGAGGTGTGGCGCCGGCCCAGATGATTAAGTCTCCCCATACAGACTGGGTTGTTTTAAAGAGAAGTATTCATTTCAGGTGCTGGGTAGACAGAGTACATTGTGATGTGTTTGGGATATGATCAAAGTCTCAAAAACCCTGTTATTTCACTGGTTCACCAACAATCCAGAGTAAGTTGTCACTTGTGCTTAGCTCCATCTTATGGGTTAGTAAAGAGAGGCTTTGAGAGTTTAAACAACTCCTCCAGTTTTTTTTTTTTTAATTCAACTCCAGAGTCCTTGCTATTACCTGGCCCTTCCACAAATCCAGTGTCTAAGCCAAAGGCTTTATTTAATTTCCAGCAGGTGAGGGCCGGCTTCCCAACCATCCACATTCCTCAGCCATACCTTTTCAGGATTAACAGTTCGTGGGCTCTGATTGCATAACAGGATGGACACATTCAGTGGCTCTCAAAGGGTGGTTTTCCCGGCCAGCAGAATCCACAGCACCTGGAACATATTAGAAAAGCAAATTCTTACACCTGCTCCATACTGCAAGCCAGAAACTCTGGAAATGAGCTCCAGGAATCTGTTATCAAGCCCACAGGATGATTCTGATGCATACTGAAGTCAGAGAACCATATTATGCTTCCCAACTGCAGAGGAGACACTTGTTGTCCCAACTAGGGCAGTGTGAGACTAGAGGGCCTGGGCTGCTGCTGGCCATCACACTTCACATCACAGCTCCCCAAAGACCTAAACAGAACTAAGTGCTGACAGTGCTGAGGTTGGGAAACCCTGCATCCTGGGGCGGGGCTCAGAGATGGATGGTCAGTGGGCAAGGATCTTCTCCAGGTTGCCTGTGGCCATACTCAAGAGACCATACATGGAATCAAACCGGGCTCGGAGTTCTGGTCCAAGACACCAGGGCAGCCTGAGGCGACGTGTGGAACCTGCACTTGGTGCTCCCTAGCTTGACTCTCTCAGCACCCAGGAGGCCACACTACCTCTTGGAGGCAAAGAGTCCACCTCCCCAGGAAGGAAGGGCTGCGTAGAGTTCAGTGGTAGGGTTTGGGAGTCTAATCTGCACTCTCCCACTTCTCAGCTGTGCAAGTCTCCCCATCCTGAGCGTTAGTTTCCCCCTCTGTAATATCAGTGTCGTGGAAGCCTTGGTACTGTCCTGCTAGCATGGCCATGAGGAAGATTTGAGATCCTGCATGGAAAACTCTGCAACTAGTGCTGAACCAGTAGCAGAATGCTTGCTGGCTATTGGAACTGTCTCCTGAAGCTTTGTCTTTTCAATGGCAGTTCTTAGTGCTCAGTGCGAGCCCTTGCTGTCCATCTCTTTGGGCCCATTGCACCTTCAATCTCCTTATTCCTCCTTAGATCTGATACCAGACGCTTCTGCAGAATCAGCCTTGGATGTCTCCTCACCTCTGATACGCCAGGTAGTGAGTTTTATCTTAACTCCCTTGGCTTCCAGGACTTCTCCCTGGCCCAGGTGCCGTTACCAACAGAGACAGGAGAGGCGTCTGGCAGGACACCAGCTGCCCTACATTCTGGAGAATTAATTCTAAACAATGAGTTATCCACATCAGAGAAGATAGTTGGCAGCTAGGGTTGCCTCTGCCCCACATAGGCAGGCTCTCCCTGAAGCTTTTATAAGGTCAGCTTAGACCAGGTTAACGTGGCTTTCAAAATAATAAAGGGGGAGAAGCAGAATCTGTCTACTCTCATTAAGTTCAACCCTTCCTGCTTATTAAAATAGGGAGAAATTGGTGCAGGGAGAAGGGCCACGGCTCTGGAGGTAAAACTAGGAGAAAGGAGCAGGACCCCTTGTGAATGGTCCAGGAGGCAAACACAGCCAGTGTTGTTAAGAGAAAAAGAACTCCTGATTTGTCTACAGATAATCAAACCGCTGAAGGAGGGACTGGTTGGGGAAGCCCCATGCATATCATTAGGATGACAACTGTTCAAAGTTTTTGCCCTTCTATGTGACCCCAGAAATATGCAAAAAGTCTCCCAAGAGACCCCCAGAAGAGACCACCATCTTCCTGACGCCAAAGGCTTTCACACTTGAGTTTCACAATGAAGCAGGAAGTCCCATGTGGACGCCTACACAGGCATCTCTCTTGACAGCATGTGGAACCACAGGAAGGCAGTGTGGACAGACTTTGGATCCCAAGGCTGGAGAGGACAGTGTGTCTGTATGGGGGGTGGGGGGTGGCAAATATTCAGAGTAGCTCCTATAAGATTGTTTTGGAATGTCCCATTTCTGGACCACAGTATGTTCCACAGCACGTGTGCAAAAAGAATACAGTCAGCAGCCAGCCTGGGACTCCTGCAGAGAGAGGCACTTCCGGGGCATTTTTATGGGCCACCTTACAAAGACAGCCCTGATGGATGGAGACGTCCACTTTAAAGACTTGTTTAGTTTTTCAGGGACAAGTGCTGTGTGGGTGACTCACGCTGACAACAGTTGTAGGGGAAAATCTGCTAAAGGTTAAAAGCATGAAACATATAAAACATGAAGTGTTAAATGGCAAAGCATCGAATGCAGGAGGCCCTGTGCTAGACGCAAGGCTATGCTCGAGAATTATCTGTGGCATTCAGGAGCAATCCAATTCTGAAAATCCAGTCTCCTGTCAAGCCCCCCCCCCCCAACTACTTAAGTGGAGGGCCCCCACCTCAGGGATTTTTCTAGGCATTTGTATTTTTAAAACCTCCCTAAATGATTGCAATGTGAAGTCAAGGTGGAGAACCACTTTCCTCAATGGGCAGAGTGGAAAGCCAACTCCCTCAAGAAAGTGAGCAGAGACGATCATGCAAATGACTACAGTGAGTCCAGGCATCAGATGCACCAGTGTGAATGTGTGCCCTGTGACGTAATAGTGTACACAAATGTCATGTGTATGAGCAAAATTGACATTTTGACCTTTGATTATTGTTTACAGCCCTTGTCTCTGTCTTTGAGGAATAGTGTTTTCTTCTATTTGTTGAATTTTCTCTCTTTCTCTTTTTATTTATTTGACAGGTAGAGTTACTGACAGTTTTTCACTCCCCAAATGGTTGCAACGGCCAGAACTGCGCCAATCCAAAGCCAGGAGCCAGGAGCCAGGAGCCTCCTCCAGGTCTCCCAGGGGGGTGCAGGAGCCCAAGAACTTGGGCCATCCTCCACTGCTTTCTCAGGCCACAGCAGAGAGCTGGACTGGAAGAAGAGCAATCGGGACTAGAATTGGCACCCATATAAGATGCCAGCACCACAGGCAGAGGATTAAGCTAGTTGCCACGGCTCTGGCCCTTGTTTAATTCTTTATTTAGTGGAGAGTTAGGCTTATGATTCAAAAACAAAGTATGCCGTTGTAAGAATGAAAATAAAAACAAGGAAGGAGGAGGGAGGGCGGGAGCATGGTTGGAAGGGAGGGAGGGTGGGAAGTGTCACTCTACTCCTAAATCTAGATAAAGTATGTGAAGTTTGTTCACTTTTATATAAATAAAAATTATTTTAAAAAGGAATGCTAATTTTCCATGGAAGGGTGAGGTAACATTTCATGGAAGAAATGATAGCAGAAGAATTTGGAAGAAGAGACATAATTTTACTAACAGGGCAAGTGAAGAAGAAGAATGGAGGGAAAAGGAAGTATACATGCTGCACACTCTATTAGAGATGAGCCAAGAAGATTCTGGAAATTTTCTACTGAGGAACCGTCAGCTATAGAACAATTTGTTCACACCCAACTTGGAAGTCGCACTTGACTGATGAAAATTCATTGGTAGAAAAATCCTCTTTTCCTCTGGTGAAGCTCAGTGTGTGGACAGAGATGCCCTTTGAAGGGCATGACACAGAGAATGACAGGTAAGCTCTTGGACTATTATTATTTTTTAAAGCAGTTGTTAGCATTTAATAGCTTCAACCACTTAGGACACATGCCCCTCCCCCTCAACATACCTTTTTTTTTATGACTTATTTATTTTGAAAGATATACAGAAAGAGAGGGCAAGACCTCTCTTCTATCCACAGGCTCACTTCCCAGATGATCTCAACAGCCAGCACTGGGCCAGGCCAAAGTCAGGAGCCAGAAGCTTCTTCAGGGTCTCCCACATGAGTAGCAGGGCCCAAACGCTTGGACCATCTTCCATTGCTATTCCCAGGCCATCAGCACAGAGCTGAATTGGAAGTGGAGTGGCGGGGACATGAACTGGCATCCATATGAGATGCCAGCATGGCAGGTGGCGGTTTTACCCACTATGCCATACTACCTGCCCCCACCTCCACACACTCTTATTGATTCTGCTGAAGAATTTGACCTTCATGATAATAGATGACTTTAGGATTTTTCCCTTGACCAGAACTTTAATTACCCAAGTGTACATCAGTGATGGGGCAGCTCCAGTCTTTTTTGGGTAGCATTTACCCGGATCTACTCCCTGCCCAAGGGCTCTAAGTTGGGAGTTGCTGCTTCTTCAAGCAGGAGTGTCTGACACCAACCTTCCCAGGCTACCTGGAGGCACTTGTTGAAGGTGATCCCAGGGCGAGGCCCACCACCAGCCTGCCCCAGGCCTGCAGTTTCTGCTCACACTCCAGATGGGGTGGTTGCTTTGGGGGCCCTCAAGGTGCTAGATCTTCCACAGTCTGGGTGGTATGTCAGTAACTGAGATGAATGAGATATCGTGGCTTCGTAACCTGCAGCACTTTCATGAATGAATGTTGCTGCTAATAAAGACAATGAATGTGGTGGCCACAGGACCACTATGAATGAAGACGTGGTACTTGGTGTGAATTTTGAACATGTTCTTGAGTTTTGGCCACAGCATTCATGCGTGAGGTCAACAGCAGCAAAGTCATCTATCTATTGTCAGCTGAGTTGTGCGAAGGCCCATTACTCACGTGAAATATCACCCACTAACCCTGGTTCACCATGGAACTACCCACAAAAATGCTGCCACCACGCTAAAACCACAATAACCACGAAAATTGCAGTGGGCTTGCTGTCCCCTACATTTGCAGTATTTTAGAACTCTCGTTATTTGCTGCCACTTATACTCCATTTGTTTATTCATAACACTCATCAAATGTTTTACTTGAATTTTCCTTATTCATGCAATAAAGACGATAGTCTGAAAAAAAATTAGAGGGATGTTTTCTTCTCCTTTTAATTGTGGTAAAACACATTTACTCTGGTTCAACTGTGTTTCCAAAAACCGTGTGTTGGAAACTTAATCCTCAGGGCAATAACACTGGGAGCTGAGGTCTAAGGAGAGCTGATTTGGACCATGATGGCCCTGCTCCCATGAAAGGCTGAATGCTGTTACTGCAGGAGTGAGTTTGTTATCCCAGGGATGGGTCCCTTCTAAAAGCAAGGGTTCAACCCCCTCTGCTTGTCCTCTCCTGCCCTTGAGCCTTCAGCCATGGAATGAGGCAGCCCGAAGGCTCTCACCAGATAGATACCAGCCCCTAACTCTTGGACTTCCCAGCCTCCAAAACCGTGAGTGATAAATTCCTGCCCATTACAGATTACTCACTGATGGCACTCTGTTGCGGCAGCTCCAACACCCTAAGCCAATGTTCTTTCCAGGCAGCTTTAGAGGAAGAGGACCTAAGAGAGGCGCTACCTTCGGAGCGAGGAGGGTGTGGAGAAGGCAGCGTCCTGGTGCAGGAGAAGAAGCAGCTGAAGTCCCATTTTTGCCATTTCCGATGGGTTGGGAAGGAGGAAGTTAGCAGCTCCGCGGAGCAAGTGGTGAGACACATGCATCTTAATGACGCTCTCTGGGCTGAAGTGCAGGGAGGGAAAAGCAGCCCCAGAGATTGAGGGGAAGATGAAAGCAGAAGAGAGTGCCTCTTTTCCTGCTTTCCATTTGAGAGCCGAGAGAAGATTGATTTGTAAGACGCTCACTGCATGCACACGTGGGCTGGTGGCTTCAGCATCAAGCCGCCGGCATGCTGGGGTTAGGTCCAGTTAGGACAGGGCAGCCCCTGCGGCCTCCCAGGAGGATCTCGGGGAGCCTCACTTTTCCTGTACCACTGAGGGCATTTGGATGTTAGCTGAGAGTGCCTAGAGAGCATGCCCTAGAGGTTGCTGCTCTAGAGGCAAGGTGACCTGTGTTAGTAAGATGCCCTGTGGGCCGCTGACCTAGCAGCTGGAAGGGAACGGTCAACTTCAGAGGCAAACCCAGCAAGAGGAGAAGCAGAGAGGGAACTGTCACAGGTCCTGACCAGGCTGGGAGAGGATTCACCAAGGTGCTCAGCAACCAGGCAGTTAGGGGCATCACCATGGAGACCAGAGGAGCTGGGAGTCAGTGGATGGGGCCCGACTGGGTAGAACCAGGGCCCCTCCCTTCCCTGCCACCATAGTGCCATGTACTCCGCCTCCAGGTCCCCAGCAAACACCCAATGGCGAGGAAGTGTAAGGAGAGGGGGAGGAAACTGGAAACAGTGGGAGGAAATGGAGTTACCTTAAGAGATGGTTTAAAGTATTGCATCAGACTGAGTTAACTTGGTTAAGCTAAATTTGCATCTTTACCACCACCTCTCAGGATGAGGATCTGCGAGGATTATCAGGCTAACTCTGGAAATATAAAGGGTACGTGTTCTTTGAAATCTTGATGAAAGTTGCTGATTTTGACCCAACCATATTCATCTCCTAGGACTGCCATGACAAATCACCACAAACTGGGTGGCTTAGAATATCAGAAACTTGTTCTCTCACAGTTCACAAGGCCAGAAGTCTGCATCCTCCTGGAACCTCTTGGGCGACTCTGTTTCATGCCCTCTCTCCCAGCTTGTGGTGGCTTCTGGCTGTCCTGGGCTTAGTCCCTGCCTTTGTTCTTGCATAGTGCTCTTCTCCTGTGTGCTCCCTCATCTTACAAAGATGCCTGTGAGTGAATTTAAGGTCCACTTTAATCCAGAATGACCTCATCTTGACACGTCTCACCTGCAAAGACCCAATTTCCAAACATTCTTTGGTTGTGGGCGGGGGACACCATCAACCCATGCCCAACAAGACGGATTCATCTCCCCTTGCTGCCCTCAGGCTCCGTGTGGAGCATGGGGTCGGTTTTATTGACCATACTTGATTGACTACATGAGAGAATGCCTGCATGCAGCCATGACTTGGGCTCCTTCCCTGTGATTCTTCCCCTCATGCCAGAAGTCCCGCTCCAGTCCCTTTGGGCTCAGACCACTCTTCTCTGTTGCCATCACTCGGCATCTACAACATCTTCCCTCCCTCTCTAGGGGTTCTCTCCAAACACGTGGGTCCAATCTTGTGGGAAAATTCCAAAAACATGTTCCCTTTGCTTCTAGGTATAGGACGATTGCTAACTCTTCATCTGCCTCCCTTAACATGCATTGAGCAATGGAGAAGATCTGCCCCTGTGCAAATGTGGAGGGCGTTTCTTCCTCATCTTGCATGTGGGGCTGAGGCTAGAGCTCTGTCTACACCTGCTGATCCTCCACCAGCTCTGCTGTTCCTCTGTCAGCTCTGCTGTTCATCTAGGTTGTGGATTAGGCTGGACAAGACCCCTCCTCTGTAGGAGGCACTGTCTCCAGAAGAGCTTAGCAAGGCTTTTGATCACCTTGCCATGTAGAGAAGTCAGGTCATAGGAGAGAGATGGAACAAGAGAACACCTAGGTGGCTCATTCAGTTAAAGGCTTTGTGTCTAGTCTGTGGTATAACACTAGTTATTTCTTACGGCTTACTTTTAAGCATGCATGCAACAAAAGACATTATCTAGGCAAGCTCCAACAAATATTTAGGAACTGAAGACTAAATTCAACATGGTGAATGGGTGCCAAAAATGCTTTCAAGCTCCCAGGAACATACATTTTCCCTGTAACAGGTGCAATAATTGTATTCCAAACCTGGATCTAAATGTGGTCTCAATGAGATCCCTCTCCCATTTCCTATGCTACCAGTATTCCTCCATTAAAATGTTCCCATCTTTTCTTACAGGCAATGAGACTCAAGGGTTGAAGCCTGGGCCACAGTATGAGACCAGCTCAGCCATACACGTGGTTGTGTCCTAGATCAGGGGTTCTCAGCCCTGCATGTGTGTTAAAATTACACAGAGGTGGGGAGAGACGTCAAAATCCTGGAATTCAACTTCCATGCTGATGGAATCACAGTCTTTAGGGGTGGGATCCAAGCATCCATAGTTCTTAAAACTCCCTGGGCAATCAAATATGCATTGAAATTTCAAAGCCACCTGCCTAGGACAAGTCATCTGTCTTACTAAGTCTCTCTTTGCTCTTCTATAAATGGGGTATAACTTCTGTTCTCATAGCATTTTGTGTGGATTAAATTGACAGCGTGTGAAACATGCTCAATGCAGTTCTTGGCACATCATCATCTCTCCGTATGTACAGGATTAGCTACTTTTAATATTTCTGGTCTTATATTCTTCTTAAATGGTTTCCTGTGTCATGTTTCCAAAATAAGATGGTAGATTCTTCTCTCTCTAGAGATTGTCTAATACATTTTGTTTCTAATTAACTAATTAAGCAAACATTTATTATGTTATGTCTCTATATTAAATACCATAGGGAAGATGGTTTAAAAATAGATAAGACGGGGCTTCTTTTCTCCAAGAATTCAGGATGCAGTGGAGAAAGTTGGCAGAACGCACAAGGCTCTAATGCAGCGCGCACTCTATGATGAGCATGTGAATATAGGGACGTGGTGGTGGTGGGGGGTTCGTCCTGGCTGGGGAATGTGAGGAAGCTTCCTAGGGAAAGCAGAGCTTGAACTAACTGGGCTTTGTAGAAAGCTTCTGTGATGGACGTCTCAGTGCTGAGTCAAGATGCATGGAGAAAGAACAGCTTTTCCAGACAAAACGAATGAAGGATGTTGTTTTCTTCCCCCTAGAAAAGCTGGTAATTCCATGTGTCCATGAAGAGGGACCACTATGGTAGAAAAGGTAAGCAGGAGGGATTTATGGATGACTTGGGAATCCAAGGTAGAGACTGGCACTTTTGTGGCTTGTGTGTGTCTCACTGGTCAGGACCATAGGCTATTGGATTTTTTTTTTTTGACAGGCAGAGTGGACAGTGAGAGAGAGACAGAGAGAAAGGTCTTCCTTTTCTGTTAGTTCACCCCACAATGGCCGCTGCAGCCGGCGCACTGTGCTGATCTGAAGCCAGGAGGCAGGTGCTTCTCCTGGTCTCCCATGGGGTGCAGGGCCCAAGCACTTGGGCCATCCTCCACTGCACTCCCGGGCCACAGCAGAGAGCTGGCCTGGAAGAGGGGCAACCGGGACAGAATCAGTGCCTTGACCGGGACTAGAACCTGGTGTGCTGGCGCTGCAGGCGGAGGATTAGCCTAGTGAGCCGCGGTGCCAGCCAAGGCTGTTGGATATTATGACCTTCCTTGCTTCTGGGGTGGGTCATGAAAGCAAAGGATAGTGCCGTGTGCAGTGTCTTGTGGGATGCAGGCAACTCCATTCACATCACGTCTATCAGCACCAAACCTGGTGCAGGAGGTTTCACAGAGATACTCAACAAGTAATGGGAAAACTGAATTGAAAGGTAAGTTCATGTTGTTGCCAACAATTTTGAAATCCACGCATAATTTTTCATAACACCCTCCATGAACTTTTTGAAAATACCTGTGGGGCCGGCTCTATGGCTTAATGGGTAAAGCTGCCGCCTGCAGGGCCAGCATCCCTATGGTCGCCAGTTCATGTCCCGACTGCTCCACTTCTGATCCAGCTCTCTGCTGTGGCCTGTGAAAGCAGTAGAAGATGGCCCCAGTTCTTGGGCCCCTGTACCCACATGGGAGACCCAGAAGAATCTCCTTGTTCCTGGCTTCAGACTGGTGCAGCTCCAGCCGTTGTACCCATGGGGGAGTGAACCAGCAGATGCAAGACCTCTCTCTCTCTCTCTCTCTCTCTCTCTCTCTCTCTCTCTCTCTCTGCCTCTCCTTCTCTCTATGTGCAACTCTGACTTTCAAATAAATAAATAATTTTTAAATAAAAAAGAAAATACCTTGTGTACTTCCCAAAGTGTGAGTCGGATGCATCCGTTCAACTGAGAATGTGGTCCATGAACCCCGTATTGGCAGCATCTTCTTGGATACGCGCTGTTAGCCCCTGTTTCCAACTTATTTAATCCCAGTCTGAACTTGTGCAAGATCTCATCAGTGTGTGAGAAGCACTGGGCTGCACTCTTGTCTTTGTGATATCTTCCTGACTTTTCGTCTCGCTGAGCATTTCTCTCATTGCCGTGACAGCTTGTGTCTCATGCCAGCCAGTGAAGGAGTTACCAGAGGGACCAAGCTGGCAAATACCGTGCTTACCCTCCACTTGGAAGTGTTTTGTTTCCAGGAGTCTTCTTGTCATGGTAGCAGTTTCTTCTCTGGGGCACGCCTCACCTTTTAGCATAGAGTATTGATTCATGAATGCTGAAAAAGTCGCTAAGAGATCTGAGCATTTCTGACCTCTGGCTTACAGTGACCCCATTCTGACGCATGCGTGCATGTTACAAAATCCAGCAAAGATACCGACATTCCATCATTCTTCAGAACTGTATCCTGTTCTGGCCACTTGATGGCTGCGTGGCCAACACAGAGCATTCAAGTGGTGCTCTACTGATACGAGTGACAGAAGCAAGGATTCTATTTCTGACTTCAAATTTGCTAATCTTTTTTGTTTTACAGTGTCTAATATTCTGTTGATTCTCTCTACTGTAATTTTCAGCTCTGGAATTCAATTTAAATGTACATATTCTATATCTCTACTTAGTGTGTTCAATTTTCCTTCTACATTCTGGAACATAGGACCTATACTGTTTTAATATCCTTATCTAATTAATTCTATCAAATATATCGTTTCTGGGCCTGTTTTAATTGATTGGTTTTTCTCCTCATAAGGGATAATATTTTCCTGCTTATTTATATTCCTGATATTTTTTGTTTGCATACCAGACATTGTGATTTTAGCTTAGCAAGTGTTGGATGATTTTGTGTTTTTAAAAATACAAGTAGGGGTCGGTGCTGTGGCACAGGGGTTTAACGCCCTGGCCTGAAGCATCAGCATCCCATATGGGCACCGGTTCAAGATCTGGCTGCTCCACTTTCCATCCAGCTCTCTGCTATGGCCTGGGAAAGCAGTAGAAGATGGCCCAAGTCCTTGGGCCCCTGCACCTGCATGGGAGACCTGGAAGAAGCTCTTGGCTCCTGGCTTTGGATCGGCATAGCTCCAGCCATTGCAGCCAGTTGGGGAGTGAACCAGTGGATGGAAGACCTCTCTCTCTCTCTCTTTGCTTCTCTCTCTGTGTAAATCTACTTTCAAATAAATAAATTAAAATCTTAAATAGAAATACAAGTATTGGTTAACTTCATTCTGATGCATTCAGGTGACTTGGGAACATTTTAGTCTGGGGCTTGTTTATCAACAACCAGAGTCTGGGGCTAATTGATCCCCACCATCAAGACAACACCCTTCGGAACGCTGCCCAGTTGCCCAGCATCTTAGGAGTTTTCCACTCTGCTGGCAGGAATGGGACCTTGTCCTGGCTCCGTGCACTGTGGGCTCATTCCTCCTGCTACCCTGAGCTGGTTCTTTCCCCACACGTGGGTAGTGTTCTCACACAGATACAAAGATCAGACTCCAGGGGGCCTTCCTCAGTTCTCACCCCCCCTCCTCCTTCCCTCCCTCCATCCCCTCTCCCAGAACTCCTCCCTGTGAAGTCCAGCTCCCAGGCCTCTCTGAATGTCCAGGTCCATCTCAGTTCAGAGAAATCAGCAGGCTTTGCCTGAGTTCCTCCCCCTTAAGACCTCTCTCCAGCAGTGACGTGGGGTAACTCATGGGGCTTATCTCATTTGGTCCCTTTCTTTCAGAGACCACCGACTTGTACTCCCTGATGGCCAGCTTTCCTTCATTGGTTCTTTCCAGTTTTTCAGTGGTTTTGGGTACGAGGACAAGTCTGGGCCCTCGTACGTCATCTTTGTTGCAAACAAAAGTCTCTTTTAGGGAGATTTTTTAAAATGTGAAAAATTCCTCATGTAGCCAGGAAATGCATAATATCCATCCATTTCTTCCCCTGCTTTAATCTGTGATCTTAAATCAAAATCTCTGTTTATTCTAGACGTTTCTGCCACTCTGTTGAAATAGCACTTTGCACATCACCCCTGTGTGTGAATTCTCCATGACCATCATTACAGCGTCATCTTAGTGACCGATTTCCTCAGATGACGTACAGAGAAGTGCGAGGGTGTCAGTTCTTACAAGTGACTGCTTGGGTACAACTATAATCTGGGCCTCATTAATTGATTCGTTAATAGCTACTATAAATTTATAAATACCAGAGTTCAGTGTTTAGTCAAGATACATGGCTAATGTGGTTGGCTACCCGAAAACTTGATCATGTGCAGTTTGCTGGCCCTACCTATCCACTCTGTAGAAAAAAATCAACTTGACCTGTATAGGTGGGTATTTGTGCCACCTAGTGGTAGACACACAAATTGCAGGCAGAGTTTTGATAAGTGCTAGCCGGTCTCCTAGTTACTCCCAGGCTAAAGTACCTACATGACTACAGTCCTTGATTACCTAAATTATTTTTTTGTAGAAATCCTCAGGGCCAGTGTTGTTCTTCAGTAGGTTAAGCTTCCACCTGTGAAGCTGGCATCCCATATCGGAGCACACATTCAAGTCCCGGCTGCTCCACTTCTGGTCCAGCTCCCTGCCAATGTGCCTGGGAAAGTAGTGGAAGATGGCTTACGTACTTGTGCCCTTGTTACCAACGTGGGAGACCAGGATGGAGGTCCAGGCTCCTGGCTTCGGCCTGGCCCAGCTCCAGCTGTTGCAGCCATTTGGAGAGTGAACCAGCAAAAGGAAGATACCTTTCTCTTTGTCCCTCTGCCTTTCAAACACAATAAATTTTTTTTTTTTTTGACAGGAAGAGTTAGACAGTGAGAGAGAGAGATAGAGAGAGAGGTCTTCCTTCCGTTAGTTCATCCCCAAAATGGCCGCAACAGCTGGTGCAACACACCAATCTGAAGCCAGGAGCCAGGTGCTTCTCCTGGTCTCCCATGCGGGTGCAGGGCCCAAGCACTTGGGCCATCCTCCACTGCACTCCCAGGCCACAGCAGAGAGCTGGACTGGACGAGGAGCAACCGGGACAGAATCTGGCTCCCCTACAGGGACTAGAACCCCGGGGGAATTGGCGCCGCAGGCGGAGGATTAGCCTAGTGAGCTGCGGCACTGGCCACAATAAATCTTTTTTAAAAATATTCTCCACTTGTTATTTCTAAAGGATAAATCTACACAGAGCAACTGGAATGCCATTTGCCATTTAGTTGAACTGAAATGATAGAATATGAAGACTATTTGTTAATAAGAAAGCTACTAGTAAATAGGAAAACTACTAGTTAATAAGAAAATGTTCAAATAACCACTTCTAACAGTTGTGCAAGGCCATCAGACTATCTCCTCTTTTCAAGTAGGAAAACCGGGACATTGTTTTTGCTATCATGTGGAAACAGTGACTTCACAAACTGGGAAAGTCTGTGTGGCAGTAATCATTTTACTTGATGGATCCGATTCTGAGAAGGATGAATTAATGCCACAACAGTGCAGTTTGTCAACATGAAATGGAAAAATAGACGAGGTCTTTGGACGCAGGTGGATATGGACTCCAATTGCAGCTCCGGCCATTAGTTTTGTGATCCTGGAAAAGAATCTGACTTATCTGAAGACCCCCAGCTTTATCAAGAAGAGCCAGCATGCTAAGCTGAGTTAGAGACTACTGCTATCCCCATTTTACCGATGAGGAAAAATGAGGCTTACCGAGGTCACTTGCTCTAAATTACCTGGTTGATAAATGGAGATCTAGGATTGGAACCTAGGCTTACAACAGAATCATGCGGACATGGGCGAAATGACCACCCATCTTACAAAGCAGTTGTTAGGGATTGAATGGCGTGGCGTACGTCTGTGACGCATAGTAGGTCTTCACTCAATGCTAGTTCCCTTTTATGGACAAGGAGTCCACAAGAAGAGATGTAAGGATTAAAAAACACAGCTTTGTGGGGTGAAAATACTGGGATCAATGGGCACACTCAGAAGCTGAAGGCTACCTCACGGATGCTATTTCTTTGTGCGGGCTCCATGCCTGGGACTTTACACAGAGACTCTAAGATACTCTCTGCTGCAATTGTGTGACACAGGAACTGTGACTGACACCATTCCTATGAGGGACAGGTCCGCCCTATTCGTGTTCACCCAGCGTGGGGGTCAGAATCGAGGCAGCGTGCAGAGCTCTGACCACTAAACCACACTGCCTCATCGCAGTGCTTAATACATTGCTTGGACCCAGCACTTTTTCCCACATTTCTGACTGAAGCCACCCCTGGGCTTGCTGCCAGGGACGTCCCAAGCATCCGTAAAGAGTTTACCCCATGGAGAGATGCAGCATCCCCCTTAAAGGGACCACCAGGAGCTGGAGACAGGTTATGCAAATATTTCCACTTCACTTTCCCTGGTGCAATTATCCTCCTGCCACAGCCTGATTTCAAATTCCTGTTCATGAAAGCTAATTGGGAGCCAAGGAGGATCGAACGCACAAAATCCTGGAAATCAAGTGCGAAATCCCATTTCCTCCCAGGTTTACAGCAATTAAGTCCTTGGTAATGAATTGCTCGTCAGTTCTGCAGGAGAGGGGAGTGATTGCCTCTGCAGGTAGCAATCATTCCGTGCAATTGCCACAATTATCAATCCCCTTCAGGATGATTGGAATTTAGCAATAGGGACCAGAGGAGCGCAAGGTTTTTTGAGATATGGACTAATATTAGAAACTTGCCAAAAAGAAATTATGCCTTTCGTAGAAACTTCACAAAGAAATCTTAGGAAGGTTTCTCAGCAAGGGAGCAGCGGGCAGAAAGTGCACCCACAGGGGCCCGCGCTGTGGCGTAGCAGGTTCGGCCCCCACCTGCAGTGCCGGCATCCCATATGGGCGCCGGTTCGAGTCCTGGCTGCTCCACTTACCATCCAGCCCCTGCTGATGGCCTGGGAAAGCAGTGGAAGATGGGCCCAAGTGCTTGGGCCCCTGCACCCATGTGGGAGAACCCAAAGAGGCTCCAGGCTCCTGTCCTAACCCTGGCTATTGTGGCCATTTGGGGAGTGAACCAGCAGATGCAAGATCTCTGTCTCTCCTCCTCTCTCTGTATCTCTGCATTTTAAATAAATATTTTTTTAAAGTGCATCAGTATTTCAGAGCCCTTCCCTTTAAAGAGCTTAATGCACTGTATGCACCCCTAAAAAACTTGGGCTGCTTTAATTATGTCATGGATGTTATCTTGATCATTTCCCATCAGTTAATATGCTGGCACACACACATCTCTAATGTATGTTAGATTCCAGGTAATTTTTAAAAAAGATTTATTTATTTGAAAGTCAGAGTTACACAGAGAGAGGAGAGACAGAGAGAGAGAGAGGTGTCTTCCATCTGCTGGTTCACTCCCCAATTGGCTGCAATGGCCAGAGCTGTGCCAATCCAAAGCCAGGAGCCAGGAGCTTCTTCCAGGTCTCCCACGCGGGTACAGGGGCCCAAGGACTTGGGCCATCTTCTGCTGCTTTCCCAGGCCATAGCAGAGAGCTGGATCAGAAATGGAACAACCGTGTTTCGAACTGGCCACCCATATGGGATGCTTCAGGCCAGGGCATTAACCCGCTGCACCACAGCGCCGGCCCCCAGATTCTAGGTAATTCTTAAAGCTGGGGATGACACTGGAAGTCTAAACCGCCCCCACCCCACCTCAAATAATTTAGTAAGGTGCACCAAAAACCTTACAAGATTTATATTCTTGGTTCTTGCCATTCTTTTGCAAGTTTACCCCAAGGGAGGAAGCAGAGAGGTAGAAAAAAATTTAAGCAACCAGGATAATTTCTAATAGCAAAATATTAGAAAATATTTCAAAGCTCAATAATAGCAGAATTATCCAAGACATTATGGTTCATTAAATGATGGCATGTTATGTGGCCATTAATAGCTAGGTTTTTGAAGAGTAGCTAATGACATGTGTAAAATGTTCATTACAGGATGTCAAGTGGAAAAAGTAAACAGAAGCGGAGTTGCATGATGGTAGGTGTGAGGGAATTTATTGGGCACCCATTCTGTAACCAGGAGAGACAGGCACTCTGACCCTCACGTCACAGCCAAGGAAGCAAAGATTCAGGCAGTTACAGGCTGAGAGAGGAAACACGACACAAAGACATTTAGTTGGCATTGGGAATTAAAACAATTGATTTTTTTTAAAAAATGCATGGTGATGATTTCCACTGTACGCGTGTGTTAGATTTGCAATAAGAAAAGAATAAATCCACTAAAATGCCCCGGGTACCTAAGAAACGGCTTTGCAGAGGAACTTTTCCTTGAGCTGGGCTGCACGAGGCAAGATGCATGACCTCAGTGCCGGCCTTCAAACCCCCAACCCTGGGCATCGTGAGGCTTGGCTGCTCTGGCCCTGGTGAGGGGTGAGTCACGTCCCAGAACCAGGATGACTGACCTGAGGCCGTGCTGGCGGCCTCCCCCGGGCTGTCCCCTCTCACCACGGACGAGCTCTGTGGCAGGACGGAGCATCTGGAAAACTCGGCGCTCAGCATTTTGGCTCCAACAGCAGCACTGCTCGAAAGCACGGCCCAGGAATCACCCGGGCTCCTTTTTAAAAACTGTGACTCCTGGGTCCTCCAGGCCTCCTGAGTGGGGGATCCTGCATCTGAGACAAGATCTCCAGGCCATGCTTCGTGTATGAACAGTAGAGAGCCCGCGCTCTGTGGGGGACCTCGTCCAAAATAAAGCTGCCCAGTGTGAGCTCCTACAGGGCACGTGCCTGGAGGCAGAAAATCCCTCCAGTCCCAACCAGTCAGCAGGCTCCTAATGGGCTCCTGGCTCTCTGCCTTGATATTTGGGGAATGATTTCACCTCAGCCTCACCATTCTCATCTCTGAAATGGGTATAATAGCGATCATCACACTGATAATAAAACTTATTGTGACTGTCGGCCTACCTGATAGAACAATGGCCCAAGTACTCCTTGCCAGAAATGTAAGCATGCAGTGAGTACAGGAGAGATCTTTACAAGGTCTGGATCCTCTATGCCCCACTGCCCCCACCCATGGCTCTCTGCTCCCATCTTCTACCCCCCTTTCCTCGCCTCCTGTGTGCACGCCGTCCCCTGGTGCTTGCTTTGACGTGCTGAGTGCACTCCTGACACAGGTCCTTGAACTCTGCTTTCTCCGCGGGATATCCATGTGATATCAGCCTCCACTCCTCAGCTCCCTGCCTCCTCTCCCCTGTTTTCCGGAAACTTCCCATTGCCCTCTCACCTGCAGGCACACCGTAGAATTTCCCTTTTCTTTTTCCCTACTGCTGTTGCCCCCATCCCCACATCGCTCTGTTGGAAAATCAACAGCACAGGATCAGGGATCTTTGTCTCTTTCCGGAGTTGTCCAAGGACATCTACACACACCCTCAACAGTGCCTGGCACACAGCAGGTGCTCAGCTGACAGTTGCTAAATGAACACCCAAATCAGTGAATGAATGATAAAAGAACTGGACAAATCTCCCGGTTCTCTCATTTACCAGCGGGATTGATGGTCATTAATGTATACCACGAATGGCTTGAATGTTCAGGCATTTACTTATTTGCTTCTTATTTTATTTGGGGTTTACCTAATTCTCTATTTATCCCTGTTCATTTCCAATAGCCTCATTGCTTTCCAAAGTCTTTGTAGCTCTGGGAAGGACTAGACACATGAAGATACTGCCAAATGTTGTGGAAAATGAAATGAAAAGATACGTCTACTTTGGTGCAAAACTTTTTTTAAAATCCATGCGTTATAAGAAGTCCTCAAAAAGTGCATTGTGCAATGACTATGCAAGGATTTTAATTTTTTGGACATCAAAATAAAAGTCTTTAAATTCCGCTTTTCATTAACATGTTGCAATCCCTCAGTGTCTTAGATTGCTGAACAGCTTGCCGGTGGGAGACTATCGCGAGATGCTAATTTCTATGGAGTTCCCTTAAAAAACAACAACCACAATGGTATGTCTCTGCAAAATACGGGTCAAACGTCTCCCTTCCCAAAGACATGGGAACACCCCTCTCTCAGGGGGATGCAGACCTCATGAGTCCAAGAAAATTTCCCAAGTAAAGGGGCTGGTGCCGTGGCATAGCCGGCAGAGCTGGTATCCCATGTGAGTGCCTGTTTGAGTCCTGGCTGCTTCACTTCCCATCCAGCTCCCTGCTAACGCACCAGGGAAAGCAGAAGATGGCCCAAATGTTGGGGCCCTGCACCCACGTGGGGAGACCTAGAAGAAGCTCCTGGCTCCGGGCTTTGGATCAACCCAGCTCTGGCTGTTGCAGCCATTTGGGGAGTGAACCAGCAGACAGAAGGTCTCTCTCTCTCTCTGTCTCTCTCTGAAACTCTTTCAAATAACAAAAAAGTAAATCTAAAAAAAATGTTCCTAAGTAAAACAGTTCCTTGCAGTTTCTAGCTTCCCCCAGAGCCCCTCAGGGAACCAGAGGACAGGTTCAGAAATGTAAATGTGGTTGGGGAAAAATCGTGATGGTTATGAGCCGCTTCCTGCCTTACCTGTGGGGGTGTGGTGGTGTTGTGCTGTCGCTATTGTTCTGTATTCGTCCTCACTCATCCCCATGAGGACTCTCAGTAGCTGTCCCTGCTCCCTTGTTCCAAAAAGCCTTCAAATGTGTCCAGGATCGAACGGAGCAAGGCGATTATCTCAGACCGGCCACTTGTTGTTCTTCTGCTGAAAGCAAGTTCTCTCCAGACTAGTTCACTTTGTCCATTACTCCAGGTTTCCATGGAAGTGGTCAATAAAAACACGTCAAGCACCCACCAGGGCATTGTTCCCAGGGGAGGAGGCCAGAGGCCAGAGCCACAGAGGCTTCCTACGCTGCTCGGATCTCCTTATGCCTGGCCCCCTTGATGGTAATGATTGTTTTTGTCATTCTGCACAGCAAGATGCACTTTATCTTTGCTGAATTTCAGAACAGGATGCTCCTGTCTTGTGCCTGGGTCTCTTTCAGAAACCTGTGCTGCAGCTCTTTAGCAATCACTTGCAGTAGCTCAAACAGGAAAACTCATGGAACATTCAGGCCACGTAGAGCAGCTTTTCTCTGATGCTTCACACACAGCCCCAGATCGAGAGGAAGCCGCTGGGGGCGGGGGGATCAGGTAGGCTTCTAGGACTGTGTCTGGTGTGTGCAAAGACAGTGCTGTGGAGTGGTGGTGGGATCAAAGGAGGAAGACCTTGACTCAAATCTGGGTTCTGGTATTTTCCATCTGTGTACACTTGGATAATTGCTTTGCCTTTCTGTGCCTCAGTTTCTTGACTTGCAGACAAGAATTAATCAGATATTGTACAGAGGTTACATGAGGACCAGGGGTGATTACTTAAAGGTGTCGCTCCATAGTAGGTACAGAACACACGGTTGGCATTACATGAAGAAAGGCCTGTTTGGACTCCCCTGCGGGCTGGTGGCCTGTATGCTGTGAGCAATGGGTTCCATCAGAACACACTCATTTCCTTCTGTTTCTTAGTCCTTCTGTGTCACTGTTTTTTTTTTTCCCCCCTTAGGCAAAGATCTCCAATGATGATGGTGATTTCCATAATCTTGTCACCTTAATTGCTGCTGTCACTGTAAGTATTGAAATTAATTTTGATTTCTTTTTGTTTCTGCTTAGCACTTCGAATGTGACTAATGGGATTATTTTTGGCTTTGGCTTGAAGCAGTGTTCCCAGGAGTTTGAAGAGCAAGGCTGGCCTGCATTTACTGTGTGGCCACTTTCTATCCAGGGACTGTATGGGTGTTAGAGATGTTAGGGAAGAGAATCAGTTGGTTGTGGTCATTTCAGCCAACTGACACTTAAATAGTGTGTGCTCTCTGCTTGTAAAGTGTCTCTTGTGTAACTCAATAAAGCCTGATATGTTGGTATTTCTGCGGTTTGGGTACTGTGAGGAGGAGAGGAAAATAAAACGTGTTGAGTGCATATGTGTCACATTCCCCTCGGTGGCTATGTGGCCATCACAACACTTCCAGGAGCGACATGTAAAGGTGTCCGTTGTACAAATCAGGAAGCCACCTGGTAAGTAGCAGAGCCTGGGCTCAGATCTGAGTAAGTAGGACTCCTAAGCCGATTCTCATCTGACTGCTTCTGCAGATTCACTAGGGGGATTTCAAATACCTACTCTGAGGGATATTTGCTTGAGACAAGTTCCCTTGGGAAGTTCCCTTCTTTCTGATAATTTATATGGTGCTGGACTTGCAAGGCTTTGTTCTGGCCTCCCCTGTTTATGCCATTGTGAGCTCTTTCAAAAATGTAAGGATGTACTCTTACGTCATTTTTTTTTTTTTGAATTTTTGAAAGAATACTTATTTAGCTGAAAGGCAGGTGATGGGAATTGGGGAAGGAAGAGAGAGAGAGAGAGGAGAGAGAGAGCTCTTTCATCTGCTAGTTCATTCTCCAAACGCCTGCAATGACCAGAGCTGGGACAGGCCAAAGCCAAGAGCCAGGTGTGCCATCTGGGTCTCCCACATGGGCGTCACGGCTCAAGTGCTTGGGCCACCTTTTGCAGATTTCCTAGGTAAATTAGCAAGAAGCTGGATTGGAAGTGAAGTAACAGAAACTCAAACTGGTACTCTGATGTAGGATGCTGGCATTGCAAGCAATGGCTTAACGCTCTGCATGCCAGTGCTGGCCACTCCTATCTCATTCTTCTCTCTCTGAAATCTATTCTCCCTGTAATAGCTCTAATGCAACCATTTAAAAACACACAAATCTCATTATATTATATCCATGCTTTAAAATCGTCTGTGACTTACTATTGCCTTCAGGATTAAGAACATCTGTGGTAGATGAATGAGGTCCACTTTTTTGTTGTCACTCGTCCCATCTAGAAGGCTCTCCCTGTGGCTTATTTTGACCAACAGATTGTGGCAAAAGAGGTAAAATGAACAAAACTGGGCCATAGGAGATCCACAACTCTCAGTTTTGTATCTTGGGATTTTCCTTCTAAGAATCCAGAAGCCATGCTGTGAGGAAGCCCAAGGTAGACAAGTCTTAAACATTCCAAGTCAACCAACATCAGGCAAATGCAGCAGCCCGAGGGAGCCCAGGAAATACCAGCAAAAGTAGAACCCAAGCAGTCCACAGAATCAGGAAAATTTATTATGATGATTATCTTAAACCTCGAAGTTTTGTTGTGCTCTCTTATTGAGCAACAGATAAGACAGGATCCCATGTGTACCACGGCTTGTAAAACTCTGGAGGATCTGAACAGAGAGTCTCCCTCACTTTAGCCTCATGCTATTCTGCACTACTCACTGTCTTCAGCCTCGCTGCTCTCCCTTAGGGTTCTCAAACACAACAGCATCCTGACTCAAGGCTTTATTGTTGTTGTTGTTGTTGTTAACTCTCTCCACCTAGAACTTTCTTATCCATATTCTTTTTTAAGAGATATATTTATTTGAAAGGCAGAGTGATAGTGAAAGAGAGAAACTGACAGAAACAGAGAGAGGTAAGGGGACAGAGAAGGGGGAGATTTTCTATCCAACTGATTCATTCCCCCAGTGGCTGCAACAGCCAGATCTGGGCCATGCTGCAGTCAGGAGACAGGAACCCTATGCAGACCTCCCACTTCGGGGAAGGGACCCAATCACTTGGGTCATCTTTCCCTGCCTTGCAAGGGCATCAGCTGGAAGCAGAGAAGTGGGGACTCAAACCAGCATTCAGACATAAGATACCAGCATAGCAAGAAAGAGATGAGCCTGCTGTGTCACATTGCCATCCTCTCTCTAGTCTCAGCATGGCTGTCTTCTCTCTACCTTCAGACCTGGCTTCAACATTACTCCTTCAGAGAACTTCATGTCTTCCCTAGGAAACTGGTCACCCCACTGTGGCTTTTCAATCTGTCTGGATTCAGTATATCTATAGTCACAATTTATAACTGCGTGTGTCTTTGTTGAATCATCTATTATCTGTCTCTTCCAATAGATTTTAAATAGGATAGGAGTAATGACTGGTTCTGTGTCTTTAGCCACTGCATTTACATATGTCACACTGTGCCGGGGCATGCAGCAGGTACTCAGTAATTTTATTTATTGCATAAATTGCAGGTATGTTATGATTTCCTGCCCCTGATATTGTACTGCCTTGAAGCTATATCTCTGTGCTACCTATCTCTTCTCTCCTAGATCAAAGCCACCATTGGCACATGGTTACTTTGCCTCCTTTGCCTTTTGTATCTTAGGGAACCACATACAACATGCACTCAGCCAGGGCTTGTAAATGGCCCTAAATCATCTGGATTATTTTATTTTTTTCCCAAATATGTCCTTGACTCGGGGTATTTTGTAGGCAAACATCTGACAGCTATGTAGGCAATCTTTATGCAAGTAACCTAAAAATACACTCCCTTCCACACACAAAGTATTTTTAAATGTACTCTTATATTTCGTCCACTCATTCATCCACTCATTCATTCATCTAGCCGGTCTTCATTCATCCAATTATCCATGTATCCGTTTTATCTGTTTATTCTTTCCACAAATGTTTCTTGAACTTCTATGTGCTGGGCTTTATTCTAGGCACTGGAATGCAATGGAAAATACAACAGATAGGATTCTGTCCCTAAAGCTGAGCATGAAGGACAAACACATTTTAAACATGTAATTACACACGAGAACACTGCTATGAAATCTGTGACACTAGCACGCTCAGTCTTCTCATGCATATCACAACTCTGTCCTGAACCTCTCTCGGTGACTCTCCTCCTGCCTTCACATAAACTTCCTGCCCCTTACCTGTCACTACCTGGCTTGGCTCCACTCTTCCTTCCACCGCCATTTTCCTAATGGACTTCCGGTTTTCCTCTCTCGGTCAGTGTTCTCAACAGGAAGGGTGCATCGCCCTTTGTTGTGGGAGCTGTCCTGAGCTCAGGGAGATGTTTAACGGTGTCCTGGCTTTTACCCGCTAAATGCCAGGAACACTGTCCCTGATGCCTGGTCTGTGATGAGCAACTATAGCTGCAGAAATTTCCACACGTTCTGTGGGAGGCGAACACACCCTGGTTGGGAACCACTGTTCGGGGTTAAGAGGATCAGGTGTTCTTTTTTTTTTCTTTCTTTCTTTTTTTTTTTTTTTTTTGACATGCAGAGTTAGACAGTTAGACAGTGTGTGAGAGAGAGAGAGAGAGAGAGAGGTCTTCCTTCCGTTGGTTCACCCCCAAAATGGCCTCCACGGCCGGCACCGCGCTGATCCGAAGCCAGGAGCCAGGTGCTTCTCCTGGTCTCCCATGGGGTGCAGGGCCCAAGCACTTGGGTCACCCTCCACTGCACTCCCAGGCCACAGCAGAGAGCTGGCCTGGAAGAGGAGCAACCAGGACAGAATCCAGCACCCCAACCAGGACCAGAACTGGTGGTACCGGTGCCACAGGCGAAGGATTAGCCTAGTGAGCCATGGCGCCAGCCAGAGGATCAGGTTTGGCATTGGAAGGATTATCCTGTCCCCATGGAACACCTTCTGCTGTCGATCAAATGCACCCCTCGTTCAGCCAAGTGGTGGCTGTGTGGCTTATCTGAAGCTCCTGAATTGCTCCCTCCCTGGAGTTTATTCTTGACTGAAGCATTGCGTTGAAAACAGGCGGCCAACCCCACGGCAGCTTCCAGGGGAAACCAGTCTAGCTCCCTAAAGTTACTTGAAGGTGCGTTTCTGAGCCCCGTGCTTCTACTTTCCTGCGGCTGCTCAGAGCTGCTCTACATGAGCCTACTAAGTCCCCTTTCTCTCTTCATTAGCATCAGCTTCTGTGAATTCTAGCTGGCTCGTGCCCCCAAGCACTTTACAGATTTTAGGTTACCAGTAGTAACACATTCACCCCTTTCTCCTTTCCTCTTTATTTCTCCTCCTCTCCCCGTCTCTCTTTCTCTCACTTCCGGTTCTGTACCTGGAGTATCCCACCCAACCGGCTTACCCACCTGGCCCTTCATCCTTCAAGACCCAGCTCCCATGCTGTTTCTGTCCACAAGTATTTCAGACTTTTCACAAATTTCTTCCATTTTCCTCCCAGGGCTGAGTGCATGCCTTGGGCTTAGCGTCTATTACCCAACAGTGCTGTATCTGTCTGCATGCTTGCCTTGTGGCCATGTAGCACTCCTCCGGGAAGCCTTTGAGGACTGTCCATGTGGAGCTGAGCACAGAGTCAGGCACCCAGCCCCTGCTCAGCCTCGTGTAGGTAGACAGGTGGACGCACTGACCCCGGGCAAGGACAAAAGGTCTGAAAATCCCCAGACTGTGACTGAGAGCAATTGTGCTGAATTATCTGGAATAAACCTTTCGTGGGTTTGCACTCATATGTTCAAAGTGCCCTGGGCCAAAATCAAAGAGTTTATTCCTCCTGATGCATGGAGGACAAGTAGCACAAAGTCACTGTGACCTCTGAGAGTCTGCTCTCTTCAAAAATAACACGATTATTTTTCAGATTATGAAAGCAGTACAAACGCATTGTAGAGAATTTATATAATACAAAAAGGCAGAAAGGAGAAAATAAAAAATAGTGCCCCTAACCTCAGCACCCAGAATAAACGCTATCATCCCGAAGAGCTTTCTTCTGATCTTTCTCCCCTCTCTTTATGGAGAGTTCACGGAGGTATTTGTTTAAATTTTATTTTTATTTTTCTTGCTGCTTTCTCTCATTAAGTCTTAAAGAATAACAAATAGTAATCCTTTACTCATTGTTCGGGAACATAGCGTCTGGAGTCTACACCACAGCCTACCCTCTGATGTCATGGTGATCTCGTCAACACCTCTCCTTGCTGTAGCTGTTGCCTTCCTATTTTGGGTGGGTGGTTCTATAGGACACCGAGTTAGAGCTTGAGGGGGCCTGGTTAGCAGCTCTCCTGCTCCTGCCTGATCAGAGCCAATGGTTAGACACAGGGAGTGAAGACGGGTGAGGATGGGGCGGCCCCTTAGCTACTGTTTCATGACAAGCTTGGTGGCTATGGTTCAGGTAGGGGAAATCGAGAGTTCGCTGACACCTCACCCCAGAACTTGGCAAGTGCTCCCACACAGGGCAGGTGATGCCGGCAAGCCTCAGGCCTCCTGCTCAGGGGTGGACCTCTCACCATATGTTTGGAGAACAGACCAGAAGGCTCCCTCCCCGCAGGAAGGCAGGGCCTTTCCAAAAGCAGGGGAAGAGAGGGCAGCATCCAGTGCCTTCTCCCAGATTTGCCAACCAAACATCTCTCCCTTTCCTTGGGGTGATACTCTATGGCTGTCTTCTTCCTTACCTACTATGAGGGGTATCCTTGAGCACAAATTCATGAGGGCTTTCTTAAAGTACATTTCTAGAAACGATACTGGATCTAGGAGGTTGAATATTCTTTTTTTAAGACTTATTTATTTGAAAGGCAGAATTACAGAGGGAGAGGGAATGAGAGAGAGGGAGAGAGATTTTCCACCTGTTGGTTCATTCCCCAAATGGTGAGGGGACTGGGTCTCCATCAGGGTCTCTCATGTGGATGGCAGGGTCCTAGCAATTGGGCTATAGTCTGCTGTTTTTCTAGGTGCATTAGAAGGGAACTGAACGGGAAGTGGGACACCCAGGACTTGAACAGGCGTCCATAGGGATGCTGGCATCACGGGAGGTAGCCTAACCTACTGCACCACAATGCCAGCCCACAGATCGGATATTCTTAAGACTTTTGACATTGACTTCTAACTTGTTTCCTGAAAACTGGGTTCCCACTTGCCTTGCCACCAGCAGTGTGTGCCAGTAATTGTATTTCCTCAATGGAGTTGTATCCCTTTAAATATTTTTAAATTTTCATATACATATTATATGTATATGAAAATATTAAAATTTTTTATATTTTAATATTTATAATTTAAATATTATACCATATGGGTGTAGGGGCACAAACACTTCTGCTGCTGTTAGGCCGTTAGCAGGGAGTGGAGCAGCTATGCCACAATGCTGGCCCCTAGATGACCCAAAATGTTAATAAATAAAGTGGGTTTCCTTATATTGTTATTAATATAAATAGAAAATCTTGTACATTGTTTGCCATCCATGTAAAATGATTTAAAAAGTTTTCCTGGAGCACTTCCACTTTATTCTAGTTGGACTGTTTGAGTCAGCGGTGAATGTTGATTTTATGCAAGGCCTTGTTGTTGCTTATTAAGATGATTTTCATTGCTTCACACGCTAATAGCAACTGGAAAATTTGGTGATATTTCTGGGTCATAATCTTTCCTCTCAAAACTTTATGTTATAGAGGAAAAGTGAAGTTTGATGTTTTAATCCTTCTAGGTAACCCAGTTTTTAAAGTTGTTTTGTTTTGCTTTCTGGTTGGAGACAGACTTCAAACATTTATCTTTGAAACTCTCAAACTTTATCGGATTATTTTTAACTGGTGGCACTCTGTGTATCTATTTGAATTACAAATTCAGGTCATCCAAAAATCTGGGAAGTGTTTTGCCATTTTATCTCTTTGATTATCGCCTTTGTCCTATTTTTTAGGATGGTTTTTATAGAAACCCCAGCCAGTGGTGTGGTGAATCTATATTTGGTTCTGCACATCTTTCACTTCATCTCTTACTATTTCATGTCTCTTTCTTTGACTCTGCCTTCTGAGCAAGGTTTGTGTGTTTGTCCTATATACCACTGGCGTAGGTTCTATAGTATTCTGCACTGTTCTCAATTATGATTTAATCCTAGGCTTACATTTCAGATTTCCTTGATATGTTCCTCATGTCTTAGCAAAGCACTTTCTTCCCTTCCCTTTATAAAGTTCAGTCCTAGTTGATAACATCACTACGGGGCAGGTGTTTGGTGGAGCTGTGATACTGGCGTTTGGCACACAGTCACCCACCTTAAAGCACCTGGGTCTGGGTCCCAGCTCCACTCCCGACTGCAGTTTTCTGCTAGCGAGCACCCTGGGAGGCGGCAGTTGCATCAAGTAGCTTGGTTCGGTCACCTGCATTGGAGACCTCGGTTGAGTTTCTTCCTCTCTGCTTTTGCTTGCTCCAGCCCCAGAAGTTATGGGAATTTGGGGAGCAGACCAGCAGATGAGAGATATCTTTCTCTACATTTCAAATGCATGCAAAAAGAATGATGTGACTGCATACTTTTTCTTGATCATTTATTTTTCATTGATTCAATTTTTGCTTTCAATCAGAATTTCTGTGTTCCTTCCAGATTTTAAAAGTAACACAAATTTCTGCATAAAACTTAGGAAATGTAGAAGGAGTACATAGGAGATAAAAATGACCATTATCTCATCGACCATAAAAATCAGTCACTGTTAATTTAGTATTTCCTGTTAGCGAAAATATAGTTCTTTTAAAACCATTTTGAACAGAATTGGGATTCTTTGGCACACCCTGTTTTTCTTAACTTTTATTTTGAAATAATTATCTCACTGGCAGTTGCAAAAATTGCAGAGTTCTCCCAGCTTCCTCAGTGGTGCCCGTTCATATATCTGCAGCACAATATCAAAACCAAGAAATGGACATGGTAAAATACTGTGTCTGGACTAACGATCTCAATCAGACTTCATTATTTGACATGTGTTTAGTAGCACGGATGTATGCCTGTGTATAGTCCTATGCAAATTTGTTCCATACCATGGAACCACCAACTGCAACAAAAACAGGGGAACTGCATTGTCACAAAGCGGTTCCTTCATGCTCTGCCTTTATGTTCGCATCCTCATTCTCTTCTTCCACCTTGGAAAATATGTATCTGTTTTATCTCCATTATTCTGTCCTTATAGAACCTCAGTCAGGAAGAAGCTGAAGTTTTTGTTTTCCGAGGTTGCTTGCACTGAGTGGCAGGTATAGCTAATATTTGAGCATCATGCATTTCAAAATTGCTGAGTATGTCTCAGATGTTCCCGTCACAAAAATATTGACTATTTGATATGCTAATTAACCTAATCGCATCATTCCACATTGTATTCAAAACTTAAAACCTCACTTTATACCCCACTGATGTATGTAGCTATAATTCTCACTATGTAATTTTTAAAAGAATAATATGCAATGGAATCATATACTGCATAGCCTTATAAGACTGAGCTGTTTTGCTAGTCCTAATGTCCTTGAGGTCTGTGCAGGCTGCTGCATCATCGGTGTGTGGGGACCAGGGTTTCTATAACTGATCACACATTAGAGGACACTGGAGTTCTTCCCGGCTTCTTGTGATTCTGAATAAAGCTGTGATGATTCTTTGGCAGGTATTGTTTTTGAATCTCACCTTTAAACCACAGCATTCTATTGTAAGCATTTTCCATGTCATTATTGAGTCTTGGAAAACATGGTTTTTAATGGCTGCATAATATTCTTCCATATGGACGAACCTCGGTTTAGTTAACCATTTCCACATATGTTCATGTTTCCGGGGATTGTCTTGGCAGCGCACCAGATGCTTTCTATAAGTTTCTTCTCTTGATCATAGCAACTCTTAAAAATGTGTTCACTTTGGGGGCACTTTGATGACTGGCAGCTTTTTCAGATTGTTGGCTTTTTGTTCCTCTTTCCTTCTCCTATCAGTGAAGACCACTATGGCCGGGCTGCTGATGGACAGGTTGGTGGTGGATATTCCTTGACGTTCCTAAGCGCCCAGGTGGATCTGGTGGCACCCATGGTCAGACTTCTGAAGCTTGGTGGCTGAACACCGAGTGGGCAGAGGAGGGACCTCTGTTCTGTGATTGCACAGAGAAAGCTTCTTCATGGACTCTTTGACATGGAACCTGGTTCTCCTCTTGCCAATAACAGTGCATCAGATGCTTCCCAGAATATACTGCTCTCTTTTGGCATCCTCCACCATGTCCGGCCACCACGGTCTCCAAGAGAGGCAGGACTGTGGGGCTGAGGTCAGCGCGGGAGCCATGGCCTCACTGTCGTGCACCTCCTACATTCTAGAGCTCCGCATGTCTCAGCTATCAAGGGTCACAAAAAATCTATTAGCTGCCCCTTCCTGAGTGTGCTGTTCTGCCTCCAGTGGCCAAGAGAACATTCTTCATGGAAATCTCTCCTGGAGCCTGGCCAGTGCTGTTACCCTCCTGCCAGGTGGTGTGATTTGAAGTTATTTGAACAGAAATGAGGTGCTGTAAAAATCAGGTGCCTTGGATCCGCACTTTCATTCTGCACAGTCTGCAACAGCTTTGTGACCTAAGAGAATGGCACAGGGGGCAGTGTCTTATTCTCCCCCAAGTGATGATGACTGTCATTTCTGAAATACTTCATTGTTTAAAAGGCACTTTCTAGGCATTATCTCAACTCATTCATCCAGTTTTGAGCACCTGTTATGTGCTAAGTACCGAGGACACAGAGCGGCTGCCGCATCTGTCGCCTTCCTTCTCCAGTGGCTTCACGTAACAGTTAGAATAAAAATTCATATACACTATAGTCTTACTGACCCTGTGACTGTTTTTAAAATTTACCTTATATGAGTGAAATTGAATATCTTTTCATTTGATTATTGTTTATAGCCCTGGCCTGTTTTGTAGAGACATTTAGCCTTTGAGTATAATGTAAATTAAAATATGTTCTCTTGGGGCCAGCACTGTGGTGTAGCAGGCTAGGCCTCTGCCTGAGGTGTCGGCATCCCATGTATGTGCGGGTTCTAGTCCTGGCTGCTCCTCTTCAGATCCAGCTCTCTGCTATGGCCTGGGAAAGCAGAAGACTATAGGCTAGGGGCTTGGTCCCCTGCACCCATGTGGGAGACCAGGAAGAAGCTCCTGGCTTCAAATCAGACCTGTTCCAGCTGACCTGATTTATGGAGTGAACAAGCAGATGGTCTCTCTGTCTCTCGCTCTCTCTGTCTGTGACTCTACTTTTCAAATAAATAAATAAATAAAATCTTTTAAAAAATAAGTTATCTCAAAAACATGGCGAACTATTAAGCTGATGAATCTAATCGCATCCTCTCAAGACTGAAGCTGGCTGTTCCTGTCTCCCCAGCCTCACCGTCCCTCCCAATCCATCCCCAGCTTCTCTCTACGTGCAGAGCCCTCTGCTCTCCCTCTAAGCGCTAGGCCCCTTCATACCTCAGGACCTGCCGATGCGTTTGCCTGCAAGACTCTTTCTCTGTATTCATACAACTCACTGCTTCTTGTCATTCAAACCTCACCGTAAATGTCACTTCCTGGAGAGGTTAAAACATGCTGCTTTGAATTACCAAATAGTGAGGACAAAAACATGCTCTCCAACCAGGCCACTGTTGGCTTTTAGTGGCAATCAATCAGTTAGTGGGTCAATACCTGGTGAGTCCCTCACTCTGGGTCACGCACTATGTTAGACGTTGCGGACGTGGTGGTGAATGGCTCACCAAAGCCCTTACTTCTTGGCATCTACATTCTCTGGGTGTCTGGCAATCTTCAAACAGTCTAGTCCTTGCCAAGAGTTGGGCAGTGGAGGTGAGACGAGATGATGTCAGCTTTAAAAGGAAGCAATCATGTTCTAAAATCCTGTGCCAGGAACTCCCATTTGCTTCTCCGCTTTGATTTCTAATCTGCTCATTTATGAGCTCAGATTCTGGAGAAAAAAGGATTAATTTTCAAAGTGACCCAAAGACTCTCCAAGAGCGCCATTAACTTACCTATTTAGGAACCTGGCCCGCTTCCCAGCTCCAGTTCCAGGAGTGATTCACCCTGTTTAAGTGAGGACGCAGAGGCTCAAGCACACTGGCCTCAGTGTTTGCCCACAGAATGTTCCGTGGAAGCTCTCTCTGACTTTTGCTTTTCCCCTCCTTGTGAGGAGGTTGATGAGGGCTGGTTGTCATGGTGACACAGAATGCTGGGATCCTTGCTTCATGCTCCAAGGGGAGGTTTTCTTTGTTCTTCATTCTCGGTAGAGGAGGGGTGAGAGCCATGAGCAGGCAGATACTCCTATGGCAGAGGCCACTAGTTTTGCTTTCAAACCCCCAGCCCTGTCATGATGAAGCTATGCAATGCCTATAGGTTACCTAACCTTTGTTAGCCCCAGGTTCCTTATCAGAATAGGGGACTGGCATGGTGCCCTGTACTCCATATGGGCACTGGTTTCAGTCCTGGCTGCTCTTCTTGCAATCCAGCTCCCTGCAAATGCACCTGCAAAAGCAATAGAGGATGGCCCAAGTGCGTGGGCCCCTGCACCCACATGGAAGCACAGATGAAGTTCCTGGCTCCTGGCTTTGGCCTGGCCCGGCCCAGGACATTGTGGCCATCTGGGGAAGAACCAGAAGAGATGGAAGATCTCTCCTCACCTCCTCCCCTTCCCTCCCTCGCTCCCTCTCGCTATAACTTTGCCTGTCAAATAAATAAATAAATAAATTTTATTTTTTAAACAGAAAGGAACAGTTGGAATAAAACAGCTTTAAGGAAAGAAACAACTAAAATAAAGAAAAGTGGGGATAATGAGTAACCTTGTTGTGGAAAGTCTCTGGAAAGTGAATTTCTTTCTCTAAGTGCTCGGGATAGTTTCCGATATAGAGCAAGGTAAACACGGTGCGCTTTTTCTAGTAGTAGGCTCCTTATGATTACCATCATCACCACCACCACCACCATCATCATCCTCACCATCCTCAATAGATTCCCAGTAGCATCTTTGTAGAGGAGAGACCATGGTAAAGAACAAAGAACGCAAAGTTCAACCTTGACTGCACCACTTCTTATTTCTGTAAGGTGAACCGATTTCATGCACTTCATGTATGCAGATTCAGGAGCATGGTGATATCCCCCCCACACTCCCACCCCTCCTCCTGGCGTTCTTATTCTTTCTCTTACTTTTTACAATGGCATACTTTCAGCTTATTTGAAAACATCAGCCTAACCCTGTTTACGGCCCTCGTCTCTACTATTTTGCCTCTACTATTTGTCATCTTCTTGCTATTTGCTGAATTCTTAATTTAGTGGAGGGTTAAGCTGATGATTATAAAACAAACTGAAAGTACATCACTGTAAATATAAAGAAAGAATAAGAAATGGAGGAGGAGGGACGGTGGGAGTATCCGTGGGAGGGAGAGGAGGGGTAGGAAATGTCACTATGTTCCTAAATCTACATATGAAATAGTGAAATTGGCTCACCTTATGTAAATAAAAATTTTTAAAAAAGGATTCAACACATAGTAATAAGGAAAAACAAAATAAGGAAAAATAAACACTGTTCCTCAACAGTAGAGACAAGGGCTGTAAACTATAATCAGATCTCAAAACGTCTCAGCATGCTGCCTATGTCTCCATATCCGTACCTATAACATGGAGACGACATCATCTATTTTTCAGGGCTATTCTGAAGATTCAGTGAATTTAGTTTAATAAATATGTCTGGTGTGTATTAAGTGTTTAACACAAGTTAGTTGAACCCGGATTTGAATTGAGACCTTTAGCAATGTAGACTTTGTTTTCAGGGTGGCTTCCATTGCTAAAACCTGAATGGGCCTTAATAATTGAAAACCAGTGAAATCAACACCCAACTTTCCCAAATAGTTTCCAAAAAAAAAAAAAACCAACCCAGAATATCTTACAACTTCTTTGAAATATAGTTAATACTCCTAACTTCTCCAACTGTCTAATATTAACATCTATCACAATACAGTGCTGGAGGGCCCCTTGGCTGAACTTCTACATGTCCAGTGTTTTGCTTGGTGTTCTACAGGATCGAGGAAGACACAGAAGGTCCCAGAGAACTTAGGGAACGCAGCAAGCACACAGTATATCAGGAAGAACACTGGGCGGGGAATCCGCAGGGCCGGGGGGTCCCAGGTGAGAGTTCAGGTTCAGTTTGCTCCAGCAGCCCTCAGGTTCTGGCCTCTGTGTGTCATCCTAGCCCCTTCCCGCCACTCTCCTGCAAACACCCAAGGCCCAGCCAGTAGCCCGGCCACTCGTTCATTGCTCAGTAGCCTCCTCTGGCCCAGAGCTTCTTCTCAGGTCTCCCATGGCAAAACGTGTGTGGCCTCACTTTTGCAACCTGAGCTGAAGCCCAAACTCCCTAGGGCTGCCCTCTGATCCTACCATCCTGTGTGAATACTAAATTTCTACCCTGCAAAATTGACATTTTATAGATTAGAGTGGTTGAATACTGTCCATTTCATTTGTTTTAACCAAATTTTCCCAGCATCCTAGGCACAAACGTGTGAACTGTAGAGACGACACAAGACGATGATGGGAATAGGTAAACTCTGGAGTCACATTGGCCTCAGCCCAACCCCATCTCTGTGACTTACTTGTGCTGTGACCTTGAAAAAGTAACGTGACCATTCTATGCCTCAGTTTCCTCATTTGTCAAGTGGAGGCAATATAACATCTCATAACATCCATATCTATAAATTAATATATATTTATATACACATTTCAGGCATATAATTGTTGATAAATAATGGTGTTACTAAGAAATTGTAATCATTGCTTCATTTTACTGGATTTCTCTTATAGACTGTAAGCTCATTGAGAACTCATGCAGAAAATTATTTGGCCTTTTTCACCCAATGGCAAGCAAAATGCGAATGATAAGTGAGCAATAGATACTTACTAGGTAAGTAAAGGCCCAGGCTCGGGCTCCAGTTCTGCTGTATCCCAGCTGTTCAATCTTGGTATGCCATTCAACCTCTATGAATCTGTTTTCCATCTATAAAATGAAAATGATACAAAAATGCATTTCCAAGCTCCCAACATTCTGTAGCTACCAAATGGCATCCATTTCATTTGTTCACAAATATTTTTAGTACCTGGGAGTGTGTACAATGTCAAAACATCTTGGAGGTGAACTTGCCCTATTAGCTGTATGGACTCCCCTCTTACGTAAGGGGTGGCTTATACAAAGAATCACTACTGGATGTGAGAAATAAAGTCTTACTATGAAAAGATTCCAACGTGATAGAGAAAAATGAAACATTTCTATTGATTGTGAGACCTAAGATCTGAAAGGTCAATAATTGTCAATTAGATTTTTAAATATTGTCTTCAAATATGTAATTCACATTATTTGACATGAAACTGGAAATAAATTTTTCGTTCCTCAGCTTGAGGAAGTCCCAAATCCTTAGGCCATGGATATTTAATGCAGAAGGGAAGGGCAGAGGTGGCAAAGCCATCAGGTGGGAGGAGAGCCAGGGCCAGCACTGGGGGCAGGTTCACTGGCTGACAAGCTTCTCTAGGGTCCCACCATCTTTCTGAAGCACCAGGTGGAATGCTGTGAACGAACACTCTAGCTTGTTACTTTGGCTGGGAGCCATATCCAAGAAATGATTTTATCAGAAGTTCTTTGGTCTTGTGAGCTCAATTGCTTTAACAGGGTTTGTCTTCCCTACTTCCAAACTACCCCTATCATTCTTCGCAGAACTCCATTTCCCCAACCCCAACTGTCTCATAGAGCAAATGCACACAGAGCAACAAGGAAAGTGGTGGAGACCATACGTTCAGGGAAGAGAACCAGGAAGATGGGCAGGCAACAGCTTATTCTGGTGCAGTGTGGGGAGAAGTATTACAAATCCCTATTAAGCAACTACTATGTGCCAGGCACTTGAACAGGTGACTTACACATCATGGTTTTTTTTAAAGGATTGATGCAGAAAATCATTCTTCCCATTTTACAAATGGCCAAAATCAAAGCAGGAATGAAATGGAATGATAATGGGCTGGCAGTGATATTATTTTAAAATAAAGTTAACAAAAACACCCAAGTTCATAGATGTTCATCTGCCATGAACTTATGGTTGTTGGTTGCAAGCAAAGAGACCCAGTGAGTTGCAGAACACTGGGCCATTGAAGTGACTCATGGAAGTCAATGCAGCAACGTAACTGGGCCTCTGGTCTAATTGCAGCCAGGAACTTCGATTACTCCTGTGGCAATCTCTTCTCTCCATCCATCGCCCAGCTCTCCCAATGTGTTTTCAGTCTCTGGCTCAGACTGGCTTTCTCCATTTCTCTGGAGCCTGTGAAAGGAGACATAGATAGCCACACCTCTGAGCTTTCTATCTTTGTAGTCCTGACTACAGAGGGGGTTGCTTTCCAGATTCCAGGTCCTCATAGAAAAGACTTTGAGTGGATCCAGTGCCCATCTGTGGACCATCTGCAGTGGTACATTTCTCCAACATGGAAGCTTCTTGAATAACCCTGCAGATGGCATGGGCAGGGGTGACCCAGGAAATCTAGGCAGATACTCAGTATATACCAATAACAACTGCTAGTCTCTGAAACCTGGCTATGAGTGTGCTGGCTGCTCGTATTTAACCATTAACTAGAACCGAATCATAGTTAGAAGGGGAGAAACCAAGATATGCATGCACAGTCTGTGTACCGTACTGGCGCTTCATAACCGTATAGCTCATTGAGCTTTTAACCCCGTTGTACTCAAGTGGAAACTGAGCCTCACCAAGGTGAGGTGACTTGTTCAAAGCCTTCGTTATAGCATGTGGTGAAAACAAATTCTATAAGCCGTATAGTTCGGTAACTTCTATCACTCTGAATCAAACTCATCTGTGATTGGATATTCATTTGTTTATTTTACCCTCTTCCCTGGTATCTTTGCAAACTTAGAAAAACTTTCTCAGGAGTTTTTCTCAGAAGGCAACAAGCATCTTTTTTCCCTTTCAATTTCTGTAAAATATTTGGTTCCACTCTGGCCCCAAGGGTGCTTGCCAACATCTCTGAGTCAGTCAAACCATCCCTTAACATGAAAAAAAGGCAACTGATCCAGCACTAAATGATTCATGGCACCCGGCATACATATTTATAGGCTATTTCTAAGAGTGAAATCCACTTGAGCCTCTCCTGTTCACACCCCCATGCATCTGCAGGCTGGGATCAAGCACTTGGAAGGAGCAAAGATACTGCCACTTACCCAGCCCCACGTGTCTGTGATGGGACTTGAACTCTCCATGAACCACCGTCACCCTACAGAGCCAAACCGTGAGTGCCCATCTGTGAAAGCTCAGGGAGCACTGGTGTGGGCATTGAATAGGTCAAGCTTTGTGGATCTGCTCCTGTTGGCTCTGTGACCTCGGTCATGACTCCTCATCTGTTTGAGACTTCGTGTCCTCTTGTTAAATGGAGTTATTAATGAACTGTGTCCGAGGATTGTCATCATGAGGACATATGCAGAGGTTTTAAGGAACTCACAGGTGAATATCTCTGGATTGAAAGAGGAGGCAGCTGGGGCCAGTGCTGTGGCATAGCAGGTAAAGTTGCCGCCTGCAGCGCTGGCTTCCGGTTTGAGTCCCGGCTGCTCCTTTTCAGATCCTGCTCTCTGCTATGGGCTGGGAAAGTAGTGGAAGATGGCCCTAATGCTTAGGCCCCTGCAACCGCATGGGAGACCTGAAAGAAGCTCCTGGCTCCTGGCTTTGGATCGGCTCAGCTCCAGCTGTTGCAGCCATTTAGGGAGTGAACCAGCAGGTGGAAGACCTCTCTCTTCCTCTTTCTGTCTATAACTCCACCTTTCAAATAAATAAATAAAATCTCTAAAGAAAAAAAAAGAGGAGGCAGCTGATACCACCTCCAAGCACTGGCAACAGGAAGAGATGGCAACGGGAGCCCAGAGCAGGTCGCTGCGTGGCGAAGGCTGCGAGGGAGAAGCCGCGGTCTTTAGCTGGGGAATGCAGCCACCTCAGCCGTGGCCGCTCGGCAGAGAGGGAGCCCGTAGACCCGATCCCTGAGCACAGACTCCTCCTCCCTCCCCATGGTGCCTCCTGTTGGCTGACTCCACCTAGAAGCTGCAGGGCGACAGGAAGTGTCCACAGGTGAGCATCCTCACACCAGAACAGAGCGGACACGTGTGGAGAGTGCCCTGGAGGGGCCTCTGGGGGGAGGGATGCATATCCATGATTGGCCTGGGCTGTGTGTTTAATAAATATCGGCCCTGATTATTTAATCTAAGTGTGTCGAATGGGCAGTCTTCCAGTTTGCGACTCATTTCCATTTTTGGTTGTGACATCTAATTTTATGGGACACTGCGGGGAAGGTAATTTCCATTCTCAGTGTTATTTTCTTTTTAGATTTTATTTACTTATTTGAGAGGTAGAGTTACAGACAGTGAGAGGGAGAGACAGGTCTTCCATCTACTGATTCAGTCCCCAAATGGCCACAACGGCTAGAGCCAGGAGCCAGGAGCTTCCTCCAGGTCTCCCACGCGAGTGCAGGGGCTCAAGGACTTGGGCCATCCTCCACTGCTTTCCCAGGCTATAGCAGAGAGCTGGATCGGAAGTGGAACAGCCAGGACTCGAACCGGCAGCCATATGGGATGCCGGCACTGCAGGCGGCGTCTTCGCCTGTTACAGCACTGGCTCCTCTCAGTCGTTTTCTTCACAGGGCTGCATGTCTCTATCAGCCCAGCAGTGACCTCTGGCACTGTCCACTGCCCCTCTCAGGAAGGCATCCATTCATCCCTTGACTTATCTGACAATAATTTATGGTTCCAGACACGGAGGATGTGGTGTGACCACATGCCTGTTCTCACAGTGCTTCCAGGCTGGCAGAGGAGAGACACACATAAGCCACTGATTAAGGAACAGTGTTGGAGTGACACTGTTAGATTCTACATGAGTGAGGTCAGATGGTTCTGTTTTTGTGCCTGGCTGATTTGACTTACTATAATGTATTTCTGCTCCTTCTTTGAGGCAGATGGTAACATTTCATTTTTTTCATGGCTGAATAGTATTCTAGTGTGTGCGTGTGTGTGTGTGTGTGTGTGTGCATTACATTTTCTTTATGCCTGCATGCACTGATGGGCACTTAGAATGAGTCCATATCTTGGCTGCTGTGAGAGTGGGGACTAGAACAGTGGTTGCTAGATACAGGGAAGGGTGGAGGATGGGAGATGGGTCCAAAGTTACCATCCGAGAGGAAGGACCACGTTCTGCTATTCTGTTGCACAGTAGAATGACTCTAGTCACCAGTAATGTATTGTATATTTCAAAATAGCCAGAAGAGAGGCAGAGAAACAGAGAGAAAGAGACAGACAGAGAGGGAGAGAGAGAAACAGAGAGTAAGCTCCCATCTGCTGTTTTACTTCCCAAATGCCTGCAATGGTCCCAGGCCCTGGGGCTGAGCCAGGACTACAGCTCTCCCATGTGGGAGACAGGAGCCAGTCACTGAAGTCGCCACTGTGGCCTCCCGCGGTCTGCACTAGCGGGAAACTGGAGCAGGACCCGGAGCTGGGAATGGAGCCCACACACTGCACTGTGGGGTGCAGGTGTCTTAACCGGCATCATGACAGCCTTACGAAATGCCCGCCACGCAGATCTGTTCTTGAAAGCTTTTCCCACAAAACAACGATACGTGTCAGAAGCAATGGACATACTAGATAGATACCACAATGGGATCAATATGCAATACATGCACGTACTGAAACAGCAAACTGTACCCTGCACGCACGTACAATTATTCTGAGTCAACAACAACAACAAATGTTTCAAGGAAAAGAAATGGTGTGGGATGTGAGGTGGAGGAAGGGCAGGAGGCTGTGGGAGGAGCGGAGCACCGGCGTTTCCCGCAGGCGTGGCGCTCAGCATTAAAGACGGAACGCGCAGGGGCCAGCCAAGTGGAGACGCTTTTCCAAAAGGAAAAGCCTTTGCTGAGCCTCCGACCTGTTCCGCCCCAACTTTGGTGTCTTTCCAACTCTTTGGTGTCTTTCCAACTTTGTGGTGGGGCGTGTGTTTAAATGAGGAAGATTAGGGTTGTTCCTAATTGCTTATAGAAAAAAGCCTCTTGTTTATGTGCCGAGTACATTCTTTCCAACTAATTAGTTTGACGAAGCCGAACAGAGTTGCTTGTGCCCCTCCCTAGGCAATTAAACATAAGTGTTTTATCCTGTCTACAACCCTTTCACCGCCTTC
Source organism: Sylvilagus floridanus (assembly GCA_949820135.1). NCBI lineage: Eukaryota > Metazoa > Chordata > Mammalia > Lagomorpha > Leporidae > Sylvilagus > Sylvilagus floridanus. The sequence continues at coordinate 38,359,780 of OX463234.1, forward strand.
TAAGTTCTGCTGCCAAGGAGTGGTGTGCAGGGGGGAGGGGCACGCATAGAGCTGCTTTTCCAGGAATGGAGTCACTACGGCGCCAGGAGCTCTGGTCTGCACGGTCCCCTTGCACCACACTTAGCTTCCTACCTCAGTATGCCTCCAACAGAAAGCTTCCCCAGAAGCTGAGATGAGAGTCTGCTGTGAACTGCTGTAGAGAATACACAGCTCAAACGTGGCAAAAATGATCAGTAGGTAAGTGAGGCGATGTATATGTTAATTGGCTTGATTTAATTATGACATATTGTAGGCATATATCAAAATACCACATTGTATGCCATAAATGTATATAATTATCATTTATCAATCGTAAGTAATACCTTTTAAAATGGCAAGGCAAAGTAGGTACTTAGCCTAGCACTATCTGGATTTGATTCCCAGCTCCATCCCCTGACTCAAGCTCTCTCTGAGTGGGAGGGTGGGCGACAGTGGTGACGGCTCAAATAATTGAATTCCTGCCACCCATGTGGGAGACCTGGACTCAGTGTCCAGTTCCCAGCTTCAGCTCCTGCTGTTGCAGGCATCTGTGAAGTCAACCAGCAGATGGGAGCGTGTGTGTCTCTCTCTCTCTCCCCCTCCCTCCCTCCTTCCTTCCCTCCCTCCCTCTTTCAAATAGATAAAAACAGATAAATTTAAAAAAATGAAAAGGAAAGGCCTAGGATATCCCCTTCCTAGCAGAGCATAAATGGCAGTGGAGGTTGCCTTGCTCAGTTGTTCCAATAGACGCGCCAAGAATCCCCAGACTCTGGTGACCAGCAAGCTGCAATGATCGGGGCTCAGGGCATTTTGCCACAGTGGCAGGTGGCTTCCTGTCCCCTGAACCCTGAGAAAAGGCAACCAAGGAGTTCCTGCACGCAGGAGAGGCTGAGAGCGACCAAAGCCTGCAGCAGCCCTGCCCTTCAGAAGCTGGGAGAGCGCAGTTCTGTCCTCCTGTGCACAGGCTGTAGTGACAGAAATATAGAAACCCCCCGCCCTCAGCATGAGTTCTCTTTATAAGCTCCAGACCTTTAACCACGCCCCCTTGAGAAAAGAGCGGAGAAGATCCTGGAATAAGCCAAGGGTGTGTTTACTCTGCTTGGGTGGATTTGAGGTTCAAAACAAAAATTAAGATGGTTTATACAAAAGAAAGTCACCTCCTACCCCCAAGACACACACACACACACACACACACACACACACACACACACACTGGCAAAAGCACAAGTCCAGGAGTCAGAAGAGCTGAGTGCATGGGTCTAGTCTCTAATTGACAGTTAAGAGCCTTGAGAACGCATTTTGCAGGTGTGGGAACTACACACAGAGAGACTCATTTGGCAAACAAGATGCAGCTAGTGAATGCCGAGGTGGGATGCTACTACAGGTCAGTCTAGTCCCTGGACTGAGTTGTCTTGATAGACACTATAGCATTCTCTGGGAAGATGATAATTGTAGGAATGAAATGGAGGGTTCTCCGTGACATGACACGGGATGCAGCTGATGGCTGATCACCTGGTGGCTTATTGAACATCTGCAGCTAGGGCTTCGGTGGCATTCCAAGAATCAGTTCAGTGGCTTTTACAAGAGAAAAAAAGCACAATTACAAAATCTGAGGCCCTTGTCTCAGTCTTAGCAGGGGGTATGTAACATAGGCTGAAGGATGGCCCTAAAGATGCGCACATCATAAGGCCCAGACCTACGCATGTGTTACCTTACGTGCAGATGTGATTAAGGATCTGGAGATGAGATCTTCCTGGGTTATCCCAGAAGTCTCAACTGAATACAAGAATCCCTTAAAAGAGGGAAGCAGGAGAGCTAAAACCCAGCACCAAGAAGATGAGATGAAGGAAGCAGAGGCAGGAGTGATGCAGGCCCACAAGCCGAGGAGCCGGAGCAGCCACAGGCATCTTCCAGAGGCCAGTGAAAGGGACTGAGGACTTCGGAACCCTGGACCTGTCAATAGAATAGATCTGCTAAGACACTAAGTGCGTCAAGGAGTCACAGCAGCAACAGGAGAGGAACACAGCAAGCTGCCCGTAGGAACACCAGACGCGCTGAGCGTGGTCAGTCACCTGAGCAGCTTAGGGAATGCATGTCCCCGAGCACCATTCGCAGACATCAGAAGCCATCCGTCTGAGCCCAGCCACCGAATCTGCATGTTTAATACCTTTCCCTCTCCAACTCGCAGGGGGTCCTACTCAGAAGACTGATAAATACTCAAGCAGGGAGAAGAATTCCTAGAGGATCTGACTTTGTCAAAAGCTGGGTGAAGGTTTTCAGCATATGTTTGGCAGAAGCGCCAAGCCATGAATTAGTTATTCATACAATTGCAGACCGTTAGCATTGAGACAGCCCTTCCAGGATGGTCTGGTTCGGTGCCTGCACTTTGCAGACACAGAGACTGAAGGTCCAGGGAAATCAACTACGACATCCAAATCTGGCCCAGGATTTGGAGCTGAGGGATTGAATTTTTCAAAATTTATTCATGAGAGAGTGAGGGAGAGAGAGAGAGGGAGAGAGGGAGAGAGGGAGAGCTGGAGAGGGAGAGAGAGAGAGAGAGAGGATCAGATAGAGCAGAGACAGAGAGCTCTCGTTCTCTGGCTCACTTCCTAAATGCCTGCAAAGTACAGGGCTGGGCCAGGCTGGAGCTGGAAGCCAGGAACTCAACCCAGGTCTGACAGGGACCCACCTGCTTGATCCATCACCTGCTGCCCTCCCACCAAGTGAGTCAGCAGGAAGCTGGAGTCAGGAGCTGGAACCAGGACATCTTAACAACTAGACCAAATGCTCCACCTGGATAATTCATTTTGATCAAAGCAAGCAGGGAACCCTGGCTACTAGGGAGTGATCTTTCGTTTAGGAAGATTTGAAAGTGTGTTTATTTAAGGTCTCCAGACAGCTCAAAGCCAATTCAAACTCTAGTTTTGGGGGCTGGCATTGGCTGGTGTAGTGGGTTAAGCCACTGCCTGGGACACCAGCAACCCATATCAGTGCTCCTTTGAGTCCCGGCTGCTCCACTTTCTCCTAATGGCTTGGGAAAGCAGTGGAAGATTACCCAAGTCCTTGGGCCCCTGCACCCACAGGGGAGACCTGGATGGAGATCCAGGCTCCTGGCTTCAGCCTGGCCCAGCCCTGGTCATAGTGGCCATTTGGGGGAGTGAATCAGCAAATGGAGGATCTTTCTCTCTCTCTGCAATTCTGCCTATCAAATAAATAAATAAGCAAATATTTTTTAAAAAAATTTTAAAAGCACATTTTTTGGTGCTGGGATGTAGTGTTATGGACTGCATCGCATTGTCTTTTCCTTGCTCTTACCTTCCTTTTCTCCCTCCTTCTATCAACTCTCCTTCCTTCCGAAAGTTTCCTAGTGTTGAATGTTATGAATTATTATAGGCCATCTTGGGAGGAAAAAAGGTAATTTTTAAATTCTCAGAGTTTCTCTGCAAATGGCATTTAAAAAGACATTAAGAGAAGCCTTGAGCCTAACCGTAGGGAGTCCTCTCTGAGCTGTGACCGCAACAGGATGAGGGCCAGGAGACAGCAGAGTTCTCGTAGACCAGAACTCCAAAGTGATGGGCTGCTCTCAGAAACTCCTGCAAGGGTTCACATTCCTGTGAAATAAAAATAAATAAATAAAAGAACTTGGGAACATGTGTGCACATGTCCACGTACCTACATGTACATGTGTGCATGTGTGTCTTGGAGATTTTAAAGGACAATGACAGCACTCCAGAGAAGGCTCAAATATATTTTTCCTGGCAAGGCAAAAGCTCTCTAGGGGCTCCAGCCTGGGAAGTTCCTTAAACATGACTCTTAACTCCACGAAGAAGCTGGCAAACTCAGCGCTGGGAGGTGAACTTTGACGACAATCCCTGAAACAGGAACAGCAAGGAACCGGGGAATGTGCCTCAGAGACTCGAATCTCTTTTATGTGTTTTAAATTATACACAGACAGTGGATTCTGTCAAGTGCCTGACATGTTCCCCACGGCAGGTTCCCTTTTTAGTTAAAGAAAGACCGGATGGAAGAGGGACAGAAAGAATTTCAGATGAAAATGCTAAGATGTCCCCCAACCAACAGAGTATCCATGATCAGAATACTGTGGGTGCCCAGAAAATACGACAGGGGAGAAAACCAACAAAGTCTACGCTTTTAAATGCAGATTCCAGTCTGCAGTCTGCACTGGGACATCTTCCGCCCCCCCCCCTCCGTCCCCCACAGGAGGAAAGGAGACAGGCAGAGAGAGGGTGGGGAGGAGGAAGAACCGGAGAGTGTGGAAAACACAGGCTTTGCATTGACTTGAATTTGGGGCCAAGCTGGGCCCTTCTTCTCCCGTCTCATCTCATGCCTTCCTGCCCCTTCTGTCACTGTATGGTGCAAGCACGTTATCACAGAGCTTGGACGGCTCTGTGTGGGTGAGAACGCTTGCTCCCCTTTGCATGGCAAAATCTTTCTCCTTTCTCTTTCACGTGCTCTGAGAAGTCTTTGCTAATTGCTATTCCCGATCTGTGTGAGGCACCCTCCCCTGTGACCCAAGGACATCCTTGCCGTGTCTCCATCACCACACTGATGGTGCTGCCCTGAGACAATTGTGTGTGATGCCACGCCCTATCACACTGGACTTCTCAGAGACAGGAAGACCTGCGGTTCATTTTTCTATCAATGGCCAACCCAGTGCCTGACACATAGTAGGTCGTCTGTAAATATTTACTGAGGCTCCTTCCATTGTCACCAGTGGACTATGTGAGCAGAAAGATGAAAGGGAAAGAATCCAGAGGTGCCTGAGGCAGAGTGACAAGAATCCAAGTCAACAAATGGGTGGGAAGGTCCAAACAGTCCCGATTCCTGGGTTCTCCTTCCAAACTCAGGAAACTCAATGAACCCTCATGTAGGGTTGAGCGTGGGCTTTGGCGTATAAAGACCAAGTCTGAATTTTGATTCTGTCAAGTACTTTATTAATACTGTAAACTATTCTCTGTAGGTCTGGGTAGAGTTGTGTATTTATTTATCTCCCACACCTGGACTTCATGAAGGAATATGATTGCCTGGATTATTGTATCTGTCGTATGAAGAAATGAGTGCCAGGGGATAGCTGTGTGACCCTTGGTTAGTTGCATGTTCTTTCTCGTATATAATCCTATGAAATGGAACCTCTCCTCATATGTATATGGATTTCCTTAAATATAAAATAGTGCTGATCATTTTCTAGCCCAAATCCCAAGACCAATCCTTGATATCCCTCTCTTCTATCTCATAGTCAATCCTCAAATCGGTTCGAAAAACCCTGTCTCCAAAACGTAGTCCAAATTCAAGCCCATTCCTCTGTCTTTCCCATCACTACATCTGAGTCTGGTCCTCTCATTCTCTGGATCCTACAAAACTTCCTGATTCGTTTCCTTTCTTCCACTGTTGTCCCTCATACTCTGTTCAGTAAAGATCAGCTAGACTGATGTTGTAAACACGTGAAACAACTCATGGTTGTCTTTGGCTAAGAGTCCCCGGTGACCTGGGCTGGACTAGGACCCCTGTCTTGGTTTACTCAGCCCTTCAGGACTGCGTTCTCCCAACACCTACAGTTCCTCTCCTTGAAGCTTCATTGCCCAGACATTGCCATTCCTACAACCCACCATGTGTTTTCAACCTGAGACCTTTTTCACTCTCTGTAACTCCCCTGTGAAATGTCCTGCTTTTCTCTCGGTGCCTCATTCTTGTCATTCAGATTGTGCACTAAATGGCACCTCCTCAGAGAGATCCTCTTCTGTCCCCTGACCTAAACACCAGCTTTTCACATCAGATGTTTTAATCGTCTTCAGAGGTTTGTTCATAGCCTTATAGTCTAACTGAACTTCCTTACTTGATAATGCTTGTTTCCCTCACCAGAATGCAACTCCTTGCATAATTCAGGGCGATTTCCATAGTACAGAGAACAGTTCTGATTACTGAACACATAGGTCCGTGCATCTCAATGTAGCTTTGAAGATGAAAGGAAATCACTTATGTAAAGTTCTTAGCCCAATGTGTGACACATGAATAGCACGGTTGTTTCAGTCATATTACTTTGCTTCATATAAATACTGTACTTCTAAGTTTTTATGTATGCATAAATCTTATCAAAGTCATTGGGGGTTGGAGAGGTCCTCCAGAAAGATTTGATTTGTTTCTGCTATGTATTTTTTGGGTAAGGTGCACACCACTATTCTGTTACTCTTGGAGGAAAGGAGCAGAGGTGTGTAACTCAATATTATGCTTGGTTGTGAGTTATGGAAGCCAAGAAAAGCAGATTTGAACCGGTAAAATTTCCATTTCTCAGATAAGTAGCTCTTTCCTTCCCTCCTTCCCTCCTTCCCTCCTTCCCTCCTTCCCTCCCTCCCTCCTTCCCTCCTTCCTTCTCACACAGTAAGAAGTCATGATATAGGGGCCAGCCCCATGGCGCAGTGGGTTAATCCTCTGCCTGTGGTGCCAGCATCCCATATGGATGCCAGTTCTAGTCCCGGCTGCTCCTCTTCCAATCCAGTTCTCTGCTATGGCCTGAGAAAGCAGCAGAAGATGGCTCAAGTCCTTGGGCCTCTGAACCTGCATGGGAAACCAGGAAGAAGACCTGGCTCCTGGCTTCAGATTGGTGCAGCTCCAGCCATTGCAGCCATCTGGGAAGTGAGCCAATGGAAGGAAGACCTCTCTCTCTCTGTCTCTCCTTCTCACTGTCTGTAACTCTACCTCTCAAATAAATAAATACAATCATTAAAAAATGCAAAAAAAAAAAAAAAAAGCCAGCGCCTCAGCTCAATAGGCCAATCCTCTGCCTAGTGGCGCCAGCACACTGGGTTCTAGTCCCGGTCAGGGCGCAGGATTCTGTCCCAGTTGCCCCTCTTCCAGGCCAACTCTCTGCTATGGCCTGGAGTGAAGTGGAGGATGGCCCAGGTCCTTGGGCCCTGCACCCATGGGAAACCAGGAGAAGCACCTGGCTCCTGCCTTCGGATCAGCGCGGTGTGCCATTGGAGGGTGAACCAACGGCAAAGGAAGACCTTTCTCTCTGTCTCTCTCTCTCTCACTGTCCACTCTGCCTGTAAAAAAAAATGCAAAAAAAGAAGTAACGACATAGACAGTCCAAGGCTCCTGCCCAAGATCCTTGTATCTTTCTGCTCCTTGACCTTCTCTTTAGGGTCTCCGAGCATGGCTGTACTTTCTGCACACTGGATAACTGCAGGGAGCACCATCCACATTTTACTGTATGAAGGTACTTCAACATGTCTGTGGAAAATGGAATTAAGAGATAAGTTTATTTCCATGGAAAAGTTTTGAAATCCATACATTTGAAGGGGTCTACAAAGAGTTCAGGAAATTGTGGATTATGTAAAAGTATGCATGGATTTCAAAATTTTTGCACCATAATAAACATAATTTTGAATTATTTATTTACTTATTTCAGAGAGAGAGGGAGAGAGAAAGAGAGAGAGCACTCCCATCTGCTGGTTTACTCCTCAAATGCCTGGGACTAGCTGGGCTGAAGCTGGGTTCTGAGAATTTAATCCAGGTTTCCCATGGAGGTGGCAGAATCCTAGTCACTTGAGTTACCATGACTGCCCCTCGGGGTCTGCAGTAGTATGGTCATGGAGTCAGGGTCTGGAGGTGAGGATCAAACCAGGCACCCAAGTATGGGACATGGACGTCTTAGCTGGTATCTCAACCACGTGGCCAAATGCCTGTTCCAATTTAGCTTTTATTTCCATTTCTCAGAAAAGTAGCTCTGTCCGTCCTTCCTTCCTTCCTTCCTTCCTTCCTATCTATCTATCTATCTTGTGGCAACTGCAAAGTATAGCAAAGTCTAAGGAGTTAATGTTTAGCTTAGGAAAACTGCCTTTCTGAACAATGTCAGAGTTCTATTAAGTAACAAACAAGGAGTTTAATAATGATCAGGTAGGCAAGGATGCATCAGGTAAGTGACAACATAATGAACAGGGTTGATGTGGAAGATGTTAAGGAATTGACAACAAAAGAAACTGAGAAAGACTGAATATTTCAGAGACTGGGAAAAGTCAGGAGAAGTAAAAGTCAGTTACTCAGGTAAATGGGCCAAAACTCAAGACACTATGTTAAACCAAAAAAATTAGGTGAGAATTCAAAGGAACCAGATTTACTTTCTAACCTAAAAGAACCCCAAAAAGCAATGAAAAGAAAGAATAAAGCATAACACGTATGAAATCCTAACTTCAATGGCAATGAATATCAAGTAACAAAGATAGTAATCCTAGGGAAAAGGGAAACAAATGATGGGAACCCTAAAATTGCCATATAATTTTTTAAAAAAATATTTATTTATCTATTTGAAAGTCAGTTATAGAGATAGAGGGAGAGACAGAGAAGGCGACCTTCCATATGCTGCTTCACTCCCCAAATGGCCACAATGGCCAAGGTTGGGCCAAGCCAAAGCCAGGAGCCAGGAGCTTCTTCCGGGTCTTCCACAGGGGTGGCTGGGATTCAAACACCTGGGTCATCTGCTGCTGCTTTTTCTAGGCCATTAGCAGGGAGCAGTTCCTGCTCATGTGCAGCCAGGACATGAACAGGCACCCATATGGGATGCCAGCATCACAGACAGCAGCTCCCCCTGCTACACTGCAATGCCGGCCTGGTAACTTCCACATCCGACTGCCTGGAGAGAGTTTCCATGCTAAGGTGTAAGGAAGCGCAATCCAGACAGAACCTACCAAACACACTTGAGTTGAGACAGTACTCAGAGTCCTGGGCAGGGGTCAAGGCAGCTCAGATTCACAGGGCAAGTCCTGGAGAGGAGAGAGAGCAAGCAAGAGAGAGAGAGAGAGAGAGAGAGCGCAAGTGAGCTGAATTTTCATTATTTGAATGAGTACTGTTTATTAGGTATGTGCAGAGACTGAGTGATGTGAGGGAAAGAACCACCCAAAGTGATCAGAGTCAACACTGCCTGGTATTTCCACCAGCAAGAGTAGAAAGTCTTGAGTTTTGAGGTACTGGGGGTGAGAGCAAGGTAGGGTCTGGAGTCACTAAGGGGGATCAGCCAAGACTGAAATGGTGCTTGTCCTACCTAACAAACAGTAAAATCAAAAACTGATTTATTACTTTGCACATCAATTAGCTTTCACTTGCTCTTTTCATTTCCTTAAGAGAACAGATCTTGTCTGTCACACGACTCAAAGCCAAAGAAAGGGCACTGAAGTAAGAGAGGTGAAGGGTATGTTAATTGGCTTGATTTAAACACCCAGAATGTTTATATGGATCAAAACATCTTATGTTCCATAAATGTACATAATTTTTTCCTATTAAAATAAAATATTTTAAACAAAAAAATCAACACCAGAAAGAATAAATTTTTCCAAATCATTTGGTTGTCATGTAACAAAGCTCAAGACTATCTACAGGAATGGAATGAGCTCCACTACCCGAAAGGCATGATTCACAGTGCCTGGCATCCATTACAAAATTAGCAAACAATAAAGAAGTGGAAAATATAACCAACAGCCAGGAGAACAATCAATCAAAACTGATCCAGAACTGCCCCAGATGTTAGAATGAGCCTATAAGGACATTAAAATGTTTATAATACCCACATTGAAAAGATTGAAAAATTTAAATGTATATGTAGAGTTATAAAAAGATACTGGCATTCTAGGGATGAAATTAATGTATGAGATAAGAAAACACTAGGGGCCAGCACTGTGGTGTAGCAGGTTAATGCCACCACCTGCAGTGCCAGCATCCCATATAGGCACAGGTTCAAGTCTCAGCTGCTCTACTTCTGATCCAGTTCTCTGCTATGGCCTGGGAAAGCAGAAGAAGATGGCCCAAGTGATTGGGCCCCTACACCCATGTGGGAGACCTGGAAGAAGCTCCTGGCTCCTGGCTCCGAATTGGCACAGCTCTGGCCATTGCAGCCAATTGGGGGTGAACCAGTGGATGGAAGACCTCTCTCTGCCTCTCTGCAGCTCTGCCTTTCAAACAAACAAATAAATTTTTTTTAAAAAAGAAAGACATTAGATGGGCTTAATGGGAGATAAGATGGGGCAGAGGAAAAGTGAGTGGATTTGGAGACATAGCAACAAAAACTATTCAGCATGAAATAGAGGGAGAAAAGATGATTTGAAAATATCAACAGAACATTAATGACCTATGGGATGAAGTCAAGGAATTGAGCACGGTGATCTCTCCATACCCTCAGGTTTTACACTTGCAGACTCAACCAACTGTGGATAGAAAATATTTAGGGAAAAATCGTATTTGTGTTGAACATGAATAGACATATTTCTTGTTATTATTCTCCAGGATAGTTTAAAAACTATGTATATAACATTTAAGTTGTATTGAATATTAAAATTTGAGCATCTTCATTTCAAAAATCCATAATTCAAAACTTTTTGGGCATTGACATGATGCCACGAGTGGTGGATTCTAGACTATGAAATTTTATTGCATGTACAAAATTATTTAAAATATCATATAAAATTACCTTAAGGCTATATGTATGAGTTACATACAAAACACAAGTAAATTTAATGTTTAGACTTGGGTCTCATCTCAAGAAATCTCACTGTGTTTTTACAAATAGTCCAAAATCTGAAAAAAAAAATCCAAGATCCAAAATACCACTGATCTCTAACATTTCAGATAAGGACTACTCAACCTGAATAAGGAATCTAGAGACGATTTAAAGAATATGGTGTGATGAGTGAGGTCCTATGCAAACACTATTTTATGGAAATGATCTGAGCATCCATGGATTTTTGGTGTCCATGGGTGTTCTGGAAGCAATCTTCTGAGGATATTGAGGGAATGACTGCATATGTGTCAGTAGATACCCTAAAGGAGGGACAGGAAAGAAAATGTTTGAAGAAGGGTTACAGAATCATGATCCCAGGACTAATTTAAATTTTAAAAAATATATTTGAGAAGTAGACAGAGACAGAGAACTCCCACCCACAAATTCACTGTCCAAATGCCTGCAATGGCCAGAAGTAGGACAAGACTAAAGCTAGGAGCCAGAAACTCAATCCAGGCCTTCCATTTGGTTGGTAGAAAACCAATCATTTCAGCCAGCACTAGTTTCTCCTAGGATCTGCCCTAGCAGAGATCTGAAGTCAAGAACTGGAGCCACGGATTGAATTCGGTTACTTCAGTACGGGATACAAACTTCTTCACCACTAGGCTAAATGCTTGCTCCCAGAGTTTAGATGAGGAAATGCAGTGAAAGCAAATTGAAATAAGCAGGAGAGGAAGATGTCACTTCAGTCACTCCCCTCTGTGGGCTCCCAAGCATCCATTCTGCAGGTCAATAAGCCCATCTAAGGAGTGAGGAGCAGGCCATGGAAGCAAAACACTCAGCTCTCTTACTTTTCAGGAGGAGTTGATGCGTATCAGCCCCTTTAAAACTGAATGCCTTCCTCTCAACAATCTCATTCCTCAGAAATATGACATTTCCAGGCACTGCTCCAGTCACTCCCCTAACCCATTTTTCAGTTCTTTGTGATTCTCTGTTACGCTACTAAGCACCGCTGACATTTCAGTTTTTATTTTTCTTCTCTGTGTTCTCAGCTACAGCCCTAGCTGACCATATCAGATAGTCTGTGTAAGGAATATCCTAGCTAACAGCAACATTCGCTTAGTGGCAGCTGTTTTCCCTAAGGCTGCTGTACCACTCAGGGTAGGCTCAGCTTTGCCATGGTACAAACAAAAGCTTAAATTCCAATGGATTAACACATAAAGGCTGATTTCAAAGTGTTCACTCCAAGTCCACCTAAGGCTGTGTGGCTCACTGTAAACATCTCTACAAGTTCCCTCCGAGATTTCCTGGGCTTCCTTCCTGGGCTCACCTCCATGGGTGTACTCCAGGGTTAACTCTGCAGGCAAGCAGAAGCTGGAGAGTTGGTTGGAGAATTTTACTGCCTCATCTCAAAAAGGATGCACATCACTCTACTCTTTACCATCGATCAGCATTAGCAACTGCCTAAGAGCAAGGGGTCTAAAAGTGTAGCCTTTTATATTACAAAGAGGGAAGCGAAAGGAAAAAACTGATATGGATAAGCAGTAACAATTTCAAATAGAGCATATATAGTAGGACTATATGGAATTCAAGTTACCTTTGTATTTTAGTAAATCAGCATTCTAAGGGTACGTATATACTATGTATATACGTATACACGTATACTACGTGGGGTAGTGAGAGTTTGTTATGACCACACCACATCCCTTCAGCCTTCTTGATTTCAGCACTACTGTAGCGGACAGTTCCACGTTTTGCTGTTCCCCCAAATTAAGGGCTTATCATATTATCTCTCTAAAATCTGATGAGTTTAGAAAAACACTGATGTTAAAATCCCTTGTGGGGACTCTCAAAGAGTAAGCTATGTGAGTGAGTGGATAAATGCCTCAGCCTTTCCATCCTTCAGTGGCCCAGTTCTGTGATGTGTTCATCAAGCTTTAGGGGCCCACAGAAAGGCTGAACCCCATTTGTCCATGCTAGTAATTAATTCATGAATGCACTTTGGATTTTTCTCTATTCTGCTTCACTTTTCCTGTCACTCATTCTGTTTCTCAAAATCTTTTCTCAATAAAGTAACCACACTCAAATCCTTATCTTAGCAGCTCCTTTCGGTGAACATGTTTTCATTGTTACAGAATTTTTAGAGGCTTTAATATGCTAATACTCATTGGGACCCTTCAAGGGAGAAGGGAATATATAGAAATCAGAGCTTCCCAATCTTGGATTGTAGACTTTTATCCCTAAGACAACCTTCAGAATTAGTACCTTGTAAAACACATGCTGGGTATATCTGATCTAAAGATTTTACAACATTTGTTATTTTTTTCTTTAACTTTTATTTAGTAAATATAAATTTACAAAGTACAGTTTATGGATTACAATGGCTTCCCCCCCCATAACTTCCCTCCCACTCTCACCCTTCCTATCTCCTGCTCCCTCTCCCATTCCATTCACATCAAGATTCATTTTCAATTATCTTTATATACAGAAGATCGATTTAGTACATATTAAGTAAAGATTTCATCAGTTTGCACCCACACAGAAACACAAAGTGTAAAATACTGTTTCAGTACTAGTTATAGCATTACTTCACATTGGACAACACATTGGACAACACTCCCACATGAGGAGTAAGTACACAGTGACTCCTGTTGTTGACTTAACAATTTGACACCCTTGTTTATGGCCTCAGTAATCTCCCTAGGCTCCAGTCATGAGTTGGTATGGAAGCCTTTTGAATTTGCCGACTTCGATCTTATTCAGACAGGGTCATAGCCAAGGTGGAAGTTCTCTCCTCCCTTCAGAGAAAGGTATCTCCTTCTTTGATGGCCCTGTTCTTTCCGCTGGGATCTCACTCAGAATTCTTTCATTTAGATCTTCTTTTTTTTTTTCCAGAGTGTCTTGGCTTCCCATGCCTAAAATACTCTCATGGGCTCTTCAGCCAGATCTGAATGCCTTAAGGGCTGATTCTGAGGCCAGAGTGTTGTTTAGGACATCCGCCATTCTATGAGTCTGCTGTGTATCCCACTTCTCATATTGGATTGTTCTCTCCCTTTTTTATTCTATCAGTTAGTATTAGCAGACACTAGTCTTGTTTGTGTGATCCCTTTGACTCTTAGACCTATCAATGTGATCAATTGTGAACTGAAATTGATCACTTGGACTAGTGAGATGGCCTTGGTACATGCCACCTTGATGGGATTGTATTGGGATCCCCTGGCACATTTCTAACTCCACCATTTGGGGCAAGTCTGATTGAACATGTCCCAAATTGTACATCTCCTCCCTCTCTTATTCCCACTCTTATATTTAACAGGGATCACTTTTCAGTTAAATTTCAACACCTAAGAATAATTGTGTGTTAATTACAGAGTTCAACCAATAGTACTAGAACAAAAAAAATACTGAAAGGGATAAAGTATTAAATTGTACATCAACAGTCAGGACAAGGGCTGATCAAGTCACTGTTTCTCATAGTGTCCCTTTCACTTCAACAGGTTTCCCCTTTGGGGCTCAGTTAGTTGTCGCTGATCAGGGAGAACATATATTTTTCCCTTTGGGACTGGCTTAATTCACTCAGCATAATGTTTTCCAGAGTCCTCCATTTTGTTGCAAATGACCGGATTTCATTGTTTTTGACTGCTGTATAGTATTCTATAGAGTACATGTCCCATAATTCCTTTATCCAGTCTACTGTTGATGGGCATTTGGGTTGGTTCCAGGTCTTAGTTATTGTGACTTGAGCTGCAATAAACATTAATGTGCAGACAGCTTTTTTGTTTTCCAGTTTAATTTCCTTTGGGTAAATTCCAAGGAGTGGGATGGCTGGGTTGTATAGTGGGGCTATATTCAGGTTTCTGAGGAATCTCCAGACTGACTTCCATAGTGGCTTAACCAGTTTGCATTCCCACCAACAGTGGGTTAGTGTCCCTTTTTGCCCACATCCTCGCCAGCATCTATTGTTGGTAGATTTCTGAATGTGAGCCATTCTAACCGGAGTGAGGTGAAACCTCATTGTTGTTTTGATGTGCATTTCCCTGATTGCTAGTGATCTTGAGCATTTTTTCATGTGTCTGTTGGCCATTTGGATTTCCTCTTTTGAAAAATGCCTATTGAGGTCCTTGGCCCATCTCTTAAGTGGGTTGTTTGTTTTGATGTTGTGGAGTTTCTTGACTTCTTTATAGATTCTGGTTTTTAATCCTTTATCTGTTGCATAGTTTGCAAATATTTTTTCCCATTCTGTTGGTTGCCTCTTCACTTTCCTGACTTTCTTTTGAAGTACAGGAACTTCTCAATTTGGTGCAATCCCAAATGTTAATTTTGGCTTTGACTGCCTGTGCTTCCGGGGTCTTTTCCAAGAAGTCTTTGCTGGTACCTATATCTTGCAGGGTTTCTCCAATGTTCTCTAATAATTTGATGGTGTATTTTTTAATAAAGAAAAACGATAAATTTTTGAAAGATGTAGAGGCATAGGTAAGGACTAAGGAAACAGCTTTTTAAATGTAACAAGATATAAGCACCTCATTTCATCCTATAAAGAACAAAGAAGTGGCTGCAATGGTTGGGGGGGGGGGGCTAGAGCTCAGAAGGTGGTATCCTATCCACTGGCAAGTCCCAATAGGGGACATTCAGTGGCCAATATTTCCTAGAAAACTTAGTGTAACTTCTTTTGGAGAATGATACCATGTGCTCTTGAGCTGAAAAGAGCTAACTCTTCCCTCCTTAATTACTGTGCTGGATGATGAAATTAAGCCCAGCAGGTAGGTACCTCCTCTACAGACTGCTGGAGCCATCTCATCCTCTGGTTAATTGTGTCAGCCTGTAGAGACTGATTAGCATAATTAATCTTACTCTGTGATTACCCAGAGGAGGAAGATGTTCAGAAGGCACAGGTGGGATGTGCTGAATAAGTGACTGTGTCTGACTCTAAATGGCAAAGAAGCCAGGGCCATGAAAGCATGGGAGCAAACACCAGGCCATGTGGGTGACCATGTATCCAGACCTCATGGAGTGGGAGAAGAGAGGAGCCGAGAGGCTATTCGCACAGGTTGAGGCTCAAAGGCTGGGATGGACCCACATAGTCACAGAGTTCCTGGTCTGCTCTCTTATAGGGCCTTCTGGGGACCATGCCTGTGTGTTCACTTCCTAGAATTCTCTCATCATTTAATGCAGGGATGAGCTTTCTATTAGTTTTGGGTAGAGCAAGATGTTTAGGACAAGATGGGCAAAGTAAATATGAGAGGCAAGAAGAATGGAATTAGAGGAACAAGTGAAAGCATTGTATTTAAGCAGCTAGAGGAAGGTGGATGGTTGGGTAGATGAGTGGACATGTAAATAAAGAGGTAGATGGAACTACAGATGGCAATGACCAGGTGCTAGGCTCTCTGCTATTTTTTTGATGCTATTGTTTGATGTGAGTATATCACATCTTGGGTATTTTTAAGATTGATTGATTGATTGATTTGAAAGTCAGAGTTACAGAGAGATGGTGAGAGAGATGGAGAAAGAGAGAGAGAGGGATCTTCCATCTGCTGGTTCACTGCCCAAATGGCCACAATGGCCAGAGCTGGACCAGGCTGGAGCCAAGAGATTCATCTGGGTCTCAAGTAGGTGGCAGGGGCACAAACACTTGAGCCATCTTCTGCTGCTTTTCCCAGGCTGTGAACAGGGAGTTGGATTGGAAATGGATCAGCTGGGACACACACTGCTGCCCACATGGAATACTGGCATCATAGGCAGTAACCTTATCAGTTACGCCACAACACCAGCCTATAGTCTCTTGTTTAATTGTCACAACTTTGGTTTTTCACTCATCGGTTTTCAGCTAGAGAGTGCCCAATTCTCACTAATGTTTATTACCATGATGATTGTTGATACAATAAGGTATTTTAGTTAGGTAACCTTCAAAGGAGCTAGGCATAGTGTCATTAATAATTGGCCCTGCTGGTTCCCATGCAGTTGTCCCTAGGACCTCACTTTGAGAAATACCCACTCTTTACTGAATGACTGTGTGCACACTTCAAGGCAGTTATTCTGATACTCATTCTAAGAAGGTAGAAACTGGGAAACAAGCAAGTGAGTAGCTTGTTGAAGCTCTCATGGTTATGACTGACGATATACGTGCCACATATTTGCTTTCCCTGCTGTGGGAGGCTTTTAGGTCAAGTTGTAAAAGAGATCTTTCAAGCCCTTTCGCCCATTTCTTTAGAGAAGAGAGGTAGGGAGAGATTCATAGAGGCACATCCTCAATTTGAATGACTTCTGCCTTCCTTCGTTCAATATTCTAGACATTCTGTGTCAGTTATCAAAATTACAAACCTTTTGTTGTCTTCATGGAATTTACATTGTAGAATAGACATTAATGAGAATAACTCACAAATACAACCTTATAAGCTGTTTCACATGTTTTTAAAGAAAATATGGTGTTGTAAGAAAGTTATAATGGGGGGCCTAGCCCAGACAGCACAGTCAAGGAAGACTTTCTTGGTGAGCTGCTGTCCAAAGTATGACTATGAGTTAACCAAGTGAACGGGGTGGGAAGAGCATTTGCAGAACCATGGGTGGGTGGAACACAGAGATCATAAATCTGAGATGTGAGCTGGGCTACAGTATCCTTAGAACTGTGTTTCTTTGGCAGAGTTCAGTCTGGCAACTGGACAAGGCATATCATAGGGAGATAGGTCTTCAATTATAGTTTAAGGCAAAGACACAACTGCATTAGGAAAGGTCTGTATATTGGAGAGATTATGTAGAAAGAGATTATCAGGCAATCAGACATTGTCTTGGAGCATATTGAGGACCTAGGATAAGAGATTTGGGGATATGCCTGTGATTGAAGGGAGAGTGTTGGGGATCTGCTTTGTTTGATGTCTGCTGCACAACCCTGGGGCTTCAAAGAGGCCTGCGGCATCCAAAAAGTCTTTTGAAAGATGCATCTTAAAGAGAACAGAAGGACCAATTCTTGCCAGTCCTACATGAAGGCTTCTACTTCCTCTCCCATACCCCAGAACCTGAATGCCACAGTTAACACCTGTGAGCACTGTGAGTCCAACATCATGCACCATTTCTTCCTCACTTCTTGCTTTCATGTTTACAATAAAACAGAGAGAGCATTAACTAAACAATTACAAGAATGACTTAGTGGGGTAAAGAGCGAAGGGAGTTAGGAGAGCTTCACCTGGAATCCTACCTAGTCTGAGACATCACAAGTGGCGAGAGAGATCAACAGCATGCAATTTAAACTGAAGCATGGAATTAAGGAGGATTGGGCGAACAAAGAGCAGCCAACGGGGTAGGGTAGACAGGTGTCCTGTGGACATTTATAAATGCATAGGCCCTGGGATGGTGGTTACTACAAGGAGCACAAATGACTGAAAGAGAGGACATGTGACAGCAAGAAGTCCATCTGGAGAAACAAATCAAGTAGGTCACTAAGGTTTGGCTGTGTGGGGGCTGAAATAGGTGAAGACGGAGAGGCTTAAACCAGAGAATGGCAAGAACTGGGTTCTGTATTCTCTAAGGCGCTGCATCTCAGCAGAGCGTTAAGACAGGAAGTCTTGTTCTGATCAGAATCTGTGCTTTGCCCCCAGGGAATGATAAGTATCCAACAACCATGAGAAGAAGCCTTACTTTGACGTGGCTGTAAGACTAAGCAGCTCAGCTCTCTTCTCAGAACCACATCTCCTCCCCAGGGCGCCAGGACTCCGGGGCCAGAACTCAGTAAATATTTGTTGGATCATTGGAGATAAATAGCCTTGGTTTGCAGGCATGAGATTTCTCTAGAGTGGAGCTTTTCCCCTCCGTTTAAAAGGGCTCTTGAAATAGAAGAACATCTTTTAAAAATGAGATCTTGCTGTAGATTGATATGTTCCAATATTAGATGGGAAGGGGAATAAAACCACATCCATTTAAAATCTAACAGAGAATCAGGAAGAATAAAACCCTTTCAGTGTAATGGCAGGTCTGAGATTGGTTTTGTTGTGCTATTAGTGGTTGTAAGTTTCTGAGTTCTCTTGAAGGGAGATAAAACACCCTTAAGAATAGTAATATGTACAGGGAGTGAATTGCAGAAGCATTCGCACATGCAGCTTGTGTCACAAGACTCCTTTCCTGAATCGTTTTCATTTTTCACTCATAGGATTCTTCTAGTGGAGACAAACGATGTTAGCTGAATAGGGAAGGGAACAAGAAACAGGGCTGGTGGCCCAAGACTCCATGTGGGAGTGGGAGAGGGGGTGGGACGACATCTTACTGACCCTTGGCCCTATCTAGTAGGCAATCACCGGAGAGCGTCTGTAGAGATCCATGCTCTAAATCATGATTTACACACATGGTCAGTAAAGGATCAGATTGTTATCATTTGTGCCTTTTGGGCTATGCAGTTCCTATTACTACTATTCAACTCTGTGGTTGTAGCATGGAGGCAGCTGTAAATAGCGTGTACAATAATGGCTTGCCTGTGTTAAAATAAAACTAGTCATAAAGGAGGGCAGTGGGCTACATTTGACACACGGGCTGCCGTGTGCCAAACCGATGCTAAAACATCACAGCAGCTTTGATTTGTCTAAGAGTCAGGGGACATAGAGAAAAACCCAAGGAGTTAGTCACATGTAGGCTTGACCCTGGCTCTTTTAACATAAACAGCTCAATTTTCTGAATCTGTGTGTACTTTGTTGCATTTTCTCCCTAGACTTTTTCTCTCCTCTTTATTAAAACAAAACCATGGGTTTTGAGGAGAAGAGCTTGCTCCCATTATCATCCCAGTGGGTTTTTATAAAGGAGACTCCATTACCAGATCCAGAGAGATGATGTGACCTGAGCCAGGACAGCCAGTTCACACCAGCCTCCTGCCTTCAGTGGCTGGTTCAAAATTGACAGGAAACAAAAATCAAGCCAGTCAGACACAAGGAGATCTAATCTAAGTTCTTTGCGCTGATAGGGAATTCTGTTGAAACACCAGGCCTGGACAAACTAATAGCAACTCTTTGGGATCTACAAATGAACCCATTGCAGGGACCAGCACAGCCAAAATGGACATAAAATGATTCTTAATATCACCAGCTGAGTGACATATCTGTTTCAAGAGCTAATAAATTAATAACTTTCGCTTAAGCCCATTTGAATTGGGTTTTTAGTCACCTGTCTCCAAAATATATTAATTTTTATAGACCCAATTTCCTCATCAGTAACATGGGAAGAATGATGCCTGCCTGATGCAGTGTGTTCAGATGAGAAATACATGAGAAACCATGTATAAAGCATCTGAGTATGAGGCTAAAGCGCAATGTCATGCCTTTAATGAATGCTGTGGTTTGCCATAAGACCTCATTTTTAGGACGAAGACACTTCTTCCTCAAAGCTGCCAAGAGTTCATCTCTGCCCTGGGGTTACTCTTGCTTATGTCTCCAGTGGTAGCCCCCATCCCATAACGGGTCAACAGAGACAGGTAATTGACCAGTCCCTATTTCAAGGTGGGACCGTTCAAAGGGGATACCCCAGCCCCGAAGCTCCCTATGGTACCACCCAAGGCCTCTGTTGGGACAGTGGTGCAATTCTGTCCAGTCTTGGGTGCCTCATTCCCTTATGGGTGTTGTTTCAAAGGGCAATGCTCAATCCAGTTGGCCCATGAGAGTCCCTTCTCATCTGCATCCCTCATCACTTACGAGAGACCCTACCCTTGTGGACTGAGTCGTGTGCCCTGGCCTTCTGTCTTGACCTCTGGATCTCCCAAAGTGAATCTGGCCCAGTGGTAACTCCATTTGAGAGATAATTCCAGAGAATATTCTGCGCTTTAGATCCGTGGCCCTTAACCAGTGCTGACTGTGACAGCATCTAGAGATACCTTTTGTTAGCAGCACTTGGACAGGGCGCTATGGAATCTAGCAAGTGGAGGCCACAGATGCTGCTCAGTACTCTCCAACATAGGGCACAGCTACCTCTACCAGATAATTAAGTACTAGTCCCCAAATGTTAATAGTGCTGAGGCTAGAAACCCTGATGTACAGTTAATGACTAACAGTAGCACTCTCTTCCATAGAAAGTATGCCTCAGAATGGGGTCTCCATCATCCTAACAAAATCTTTAGGTCTCAAAATATCAACACTAGCAGGAAACTATGCATCTTCTTGAGAGTTTATGGGAGTCTTTGTCTAGATGTAGGATTTAATGAGTTACTCACGTGCTAATATTTCTCAACTATAACAGCAGGTTAGAAAGAGAACCTACCCAAGCGTTTTATGAGGGTTAAATGATAATAGAAATATGTGAAGCTCCTAACAGAGGGCCAAGTACCCAGTCAGTACTCCGTTGTAGCCATTATTATTGCTTTATTAAATATTGTTGTTATTATTAGTGAGTGGAAAATTTTTCCAGTTGCACTATTGGGGGAAAAGGGAATGAGCAGCTTGGGAATGAGGGATGTGGTTTCAACTTGTGCCAACACATAGGGGAAATGACATTCCAAGGAGGGGATCTTAGACAAGGGTGTCTGGTTTAGGTTTGGAAACACTTATCCACAGCGTTTGAGCACTCTGGGTCAGGAGACAGCAGAGTGGGGAAAACATGACTGCCACTGTGTTGCACAGTTGTGAGTGTGTCTGGGACTTGTTCTGGACAACGCTTAGCAGCCTCTAGGAGATAACCAAAGTGACACACACAATGCTGGCATGATGAACTCTACTCAGTGCAGTTCTAGAACTCGGATCAGTCACAGGAGGCTTGGTGACACCTCCCTGAAAACGGAGTGACGACTATGCACGTCTACCCTTTGCTGAACCCTGAGTGCCAGGCAGTCCACTAAGCAGTAGAACTGCTCTATATGAGAAGTGAGAGAGTTGAGAGAATTATGCCCATTTTAAAGCTAAGGTAACTGAGGCGAGGAAAGTTGAAGTGATGAACCTAATTCTCACAGGGCACAGGTAGTAGGGTGAGGAATAAGGAAAATGTACTTTGAATCTGAGAGAATGTGGGCATTTCTATTAATTAGCATTCCCATCAGGCCTAAGGTAACTAGGAAAGGAATATTCGAAAAGAACAATACTGCCAACTAAATAGGGAAGTAATACGATGAGTCAATATTAATAAGCTTGCACAGTTCCAAGGAGCCAGAGGCAAGGATTCCGAAGCCCCTGCTTCTTAGCAATGTTGCAGACACGTGGCCTCAGGGCAGGGGACGTGACAGCGGAATTGATTTTGCACCAGCGGATTAGTTGCTCGATATTTCCTGAGCAGCCAACAGTCCTGTCCCAGCCATAACCATGCGGTTGCTGCCAACTGTAACTGGTTAAATAAAGAATCTGCTAAGGAAGCATTTTCTTTAAAGAAATAGAACTCCACGCCCTGTGTCTAGACATGACTTGCAAAAGGTGTTTGTTTTCCTTCTTCTTGACTTTGGCTACTGAATCACAAAGCCAAGAAGAGCAGGACCATCACCCTCCACAGAGCTGATGTTCAGTTCCCTAATTTCTGCAACCAGAGCAGCTATTAGAGTTCACGGGCAACTCTCCAGGGAGTAGAACAAGTCCTGCCACCAGAACAAGCCCAGAAACCTGCCCAGGCTCCTCTGCCTGCTCTGGGACTTTTAAGGAGTCTGTCTCCAAATCCCGTGAATCCCACCTGCACACCTCCTCCCCCACTCCTCTCCAGCCACCCCCACGCTCACTCTTCCCAACGCATCCTGACCATAACAGCTGTAGGAACTGCAGAATTCTGGCTGGGCCAGAACTTTGTCCCTGGCACCATAAGATAAAACTGAGCTCATGAGCAAGACAGTATCCACGGCAACCCAGGCCTTACCTCTATCTCCAATCTTACTTGCTACTCCCACTTCCTTCAGGCTCCCATCATAATGTTTTCAGTTCTGTGAATTTCTTTTTTTTTTTCTCCTAAATTTCTTTATACATACTCTTTCTGTTTTCTGAATCACTTTTCCTTCTTTCTCTAAGCCTCATAGAAGTAAACAGGTGGTTTAATTCTATTCACTTGTGAAAGACTCAAACCAAAGATTCAAATCTCTTGTACTGAGTCACACACTTACTCTTCACATTTATGTGACCTCCTGTTCTCACCTCTTGTGGTGTTTTAAAACTAAGTCCACAAATTCCTTGACACTGTTCCCTTAAAAATGTGAAGCCTAATTCCTTATCTCCTGAATGTGGAGCCAATTTGGGGACATGCTTCTGACAAATGCAACGTGGTAAAATTGTTAGAGTGTGACTTTGGCTGGTAGATCATAAAAGATATTTCTGCTCCCACTTGGTTCTTGCATCACCCACTCTAAGGGAGGTCAACTGCTATGTTGTGAGGACATGCAAGTAGCCTGCAGAGAGACCCACATAGCAGATGGGGATTCCAGCCATCAACAGCACCTTGCAAATCAGTCATCTGGGAAATATTTCTTCCAACCTCAGTCAAGTATGTAGCTGGCTGTAATCCTGGCCAACATCGTGGTTATCATCCATCAGAGACCCTGAACTGGAACTGCCCAGTTGAGCCACTCACAGATTTCTGATTCTCAGAAATTGTCCCCATGATTAATTGTGTGTGTGTTTTTTTGTTTATTTGAAAGGCAGAGTTACAAGGAGAAGGTGTAAGAGTGACAGGGACAGTGAGAAAGAGAGAGAGAGAGAGAAAGAGAGAGAGAAACAGCATCCATTATTTGCTAGTTCTCTTCCCTAAATTACCACAACGCTGGACCTGGCCAAAGCCAGGAACCTGGAACTCCAACTGAGTCTCCCACAAGGGTGTCAGGGGCCCAAGGGCTTGGACCATTTTCTGCTCTCTTCCAGGCACATTAGCAGGGAGCTGGATCAGACGTGAAGCAGCCAGGACTCAAGCTACTGCTGGTATGGGATGCTGGCATTGCAGATGGTGGCTTAATCTGCAGAGCCACACCATCAGCCCTCAATTTTGGTTTTCAGTCACTAAGTTTTGGAGACACTTGTCATGAAACAAGGGATAACTAACACATCTCCAGAAACAAACTGCCGTGGGCAAATTCTGTTTCTAGCTAGCTCTGGGACTTCCAGCAAGTCGCTTCCTTTCTCTGTGCTTCAGTTTCCTTGTCTGTTAAGTGAGAACAATAATAGAACTATTTCCTAGGGTTGTTACAAATGAGTTAATGCATGCAAATGATTTGCCCCATGCCATGCTCAAAGAGCTTAATACACATGCCTCCTCTATAATTACACCATTACTTATATTCCAGTGGCAATTGATATGCATCTTCCACTCACTGTGGGCTCAAAAGAAATGTCAAAATCTTATTTTTCTCTGTCATCTTCTACCTAGTACGTGCCTTGTGTATGGTACTTGGTTGCTATATGGATGGTAATAAGTGAGGGCATGCCTTTCACATTTCTTCTGGAATCAGGAATCAGAACAGCCATGCCATGAAGAATTTGGAGCTGGTATGCAGACCTAGGTTCTAATCAAGGCTCTGCTTAGAGCTACCACTTATAGCTGTGTGACGTTAGTGTTATTTAACTTTGCTAAGGCTCTTTTTTTCATCTGTAAAATGAGGATTGTGTTAACATTATTCTCAGCATTTGTTCTGGTTATCAAGTACTGCATAGAAAATGATGCCAACACAGCGGCTTCGCACAAAAACACTTATTTTGCTTGTGTACCTACAACTGAGTAGGGAAGGCTCCTGCTCCAACAGGTTGGCTGTGGCTTTTTGTCTATGGCCCAAGGATCTACTTGCACGATGGCTCTCCTTCCTGGCTATTGGCTGGGAGTTCAACTGGAATGAATGGCTGGGGACCTTGGTCTCTCTCCACATAGCCATCTTCACAAGTTCCAGACTTCCTCGAGCATAATGGCTACGTTCAAGTGTGACTGTCACAACAGAATGAGAGCCAGGCAGAACTGTACTGCCTATTGTGGCACAGCCTTGGGAGCCACAGAAGGCCATGCTTTCTGTACCGTCATTCTAGAAGTAACAAAAGCCACCAAGTCTTTGGAGAGGATACAGAATCTTCACCTCCTGACAGAAGTGAAAAGGGTCCAAAGGCCCTGTGGAACAGTAGCCCACAATCTGCCGGGGAACTATTGTGAGAATGAAATAAGAACAAAAATAAAACACTCATCTTGGTATTACTCTCAGAGTACATCCTTTATACATGGCTTTATATTAGATGAATGACAAGTGACAAACTTCATGTTTCCAAGGGTACTAGAAGAATGTGTTAATTTCTTTATCACTTATTATCTATCCTATGCAAGTGTTTAATAAATATCTATTGAATAAATGAATACATTAGTAGTGCTGGGACATAGTAGATACTCAATAAATATTGAATGGCTGAATACTTTCTCAGTAAAGGAAGTCTATAACTCCTCAGAGAGTCACTACATCTGAAGATTTAACTGCCTCCAGGACAATGCCTTAGCCAGTCTTTGAGGACACTAAGCATCACCCAAAAAGTTTGAATGTGTTGAGTGTGTACAGGGTGAAGGAGCTGTAGGAATTCCACTCACCTTTCTGTTAACATTATTGCTACCTCAGCAAGGGCACCTCCTTTGTTTGTCAAGCACTTTTGAAAAATCAAAGCTGCCTTGTTGCTCTATTGTCTATTGGATAAATGACAACTTGAGAAATGGACTGCTGCCTGAGACAGCAGGAGACACACGTGGAAAGCTGGGAGGGTCTTTACAAAGGAGTGATGTAGGACAAGGATGGAGGTGCTCCTACCACCCTGAGCAGGTGGTTTGGAGAAGTAGATGACTGTAGAAGAGGAGTCTTGGTTCTTTGAATGTGGAATAGGAATTACCTCAAGACCTAGCCTTGGTCTTCTGTATCATTATAAATAAAACCAGACCAGCTACACTCAATGCAGGTCAAGTCACCCCAGAAAGTGCATGTTCATGCCTGTAACATGGACCTCACTAGCCTTGAGTTACTTCATGGTTGAACCTATGAGTCCCAATGAGCTCTCTTGTTCTAAGACATCCTCCTGATAAGCTTTGCCACATTCTTTTAAGCATCCAACAAAGGTATTTGACCGTGTACCATGTGACGGGCAATAGGGTTGGCCCTGAAAATGCGAACTATCAGAAAAGTTATGGACTTTGAAGGAATTAGACATTTTTGAGTTCTGGGCCTGATCCTGGTATTTACCAACCATGTGGCATTGGGAAACTCACATAACTTCTGAATTTGGGTTTTCTCTTCTATAAAACAGGATTAAGATGATGGGGGTTTGTTATGAAGATTAGAGAAGTGAACAAAGTTTCTATCAAGCAGTAGGTGACCAATGAATTCCAAGTCTTTATTATTACTGTGACTCCGATGGTACCATTCTTCTTGGGGCATTCTTGGAGCTGGCTAATTTTGTTTACATGTATTCTGTGTTTATACTCAACAGAATCCATCTCCAAGAGGAAATAAAAGGGACTCTATGTGCTCTTCTGACATCCGCCAGGAATCCATGATGGGTATGCAGTCGACACTACATGTCTGCCCATGGAATTGCATATGGACACGCTTAGGGCTAAATTCACCAGCACCTGAAGCTTGAAGCTGCCTATAAGGATATCTAAGGAGTCATGGAAATGTGTTTATTTCCCCATAACCACTCTCTGAAGCAGAGTAGCTTCTAGTGATTAGATAGCAGCCTAATGCCTTTCTTCTGCCCCCTTGTTCCTAAGTTAATTGCATCTCAACACCTCCACTAAAGTCCCCAGGCATGAGATGGAGGGTCAGTTACAGACTTTTGTTAGCAAGTGCCAGACTGGAAAAGACGAATCTTTATGACAAATAAACTCCAGTGCTTTCAGATTTTGAGGTGTAGCCTGGGGTGCCAAATAATCAGTTTCTGATTTGTTTAGAATAACAAAGGAGACAAGGA
This sequence comes from Sylvilagus floridanus, assembly GCA_949820135.1. NCBI lineage: Eukaryota > Metazoa > Chordata > Mammalia > Lagomorpha > Leporidae > Sylvilagus > Sylvilagus floridanus. Next base: position 38,386,150 of record OX463234.1, read on the forward strand.
CCCCCGGAAGAGAGGGAATTTAAAAAATAATCAATAGGCTACAAACTCAGCAGGCAAAGTCAAGGAGATGTACTAATTGATCTTGTTTCTTTTGGAAATGCTCTCCGTGTGTCCTCCTCTCTTGATACGCATGGTGACCTGGGGAAGGAGGGTGAGATGAAGACAGAGCCAGTGGAGATTTGCCTTTTAAAGTCCTTGTAAATTCCTCTCTCCCTAAAGCATGCCTAGGTCAGGACAGCACTTGACTCATAATGCATTGGCATATGTTAAGAATACCTAAAGTGCTTCTGGTTGGAGTCTCTGTAAATTTTATGATATCCCATGACTCCTAAAGACCCATAGCTGTAAGAAGGAGACTCAGTGTCTGTTACAGAATCAGTGTCCACAAGGGGACACTTCAGGGACTTCTTGGTTCAAGTGCTAGTAGAATGAGTTCATCAAAACTGGAGCATATCTTTACCATCCATCACTGTATCCCAGGTGCCTAGCATAACGTATACAGTGCAGTGGGTCCTTGGCATAGGTTAGTTACCCATCCATTCAGCAGAAATTGCAAACGTTTACTGAGTTTTTAGCACATGTCGGACATTGTCATTGGCATAATCCAAGGAATGAGGGGAGGGAAAGGAGGAAGAGGGGAGTACGGGAGGGAGAGAGAGAAAGAAGGAAGAAGAAGGGGAGGGAGGGAGGATAGGAGGGAGGTGGAAGAGAAGAGGGGGGAGGGAGAGAGGGAAGGAGGAAAGAATCGAGGGAGGGGAAGTGGGAAGAAGGGGAGGAAAGAAGGAAGAGCCAAGAAGGGAAGAATTCTGCCTAAGGTCTTGCCTAGAAAGGTCTAGTAATATTTTTGCCTTCTTATGGGGAACCTCTGCTATTCAATTTTCCTCTTGTTTCTCAGGCCATTGGCCCACTTTGAGGACTGTCCTAGGGATAAAGGGTGACACTAGGCAGTTCTGGGGGTTGTGTGTATTGGTGACTAAGTAGCCAGTAAAAGAAACTCAATGCAAGAGGACTTAGCAGTCTAGATGGCAGAATGGTTCTAGGTCTAAAAGAAAGGACAATGAACCAAGCAGAAGCTGGGAGGTTGGAGGCCGTAGAGAGCACCAACCAAGGGAGTCATACAGAACTCCGGCTGTGAATGCAGGTGTGTGCTGGATCTATCTTTGCACACGGTGATGTGGAACAGGCAGAGGGCACCATCTTCGCAAAACTGTCCCCACCTCGGGTACTTGGCAAAGCCATCCTCGGTCTTAATAATGAACTAGGACTCAGAATGTACCCAAAGCCATTGTGCTCATGGTTGCAGTTCATTACAGAGAAAGAGTACAAATTAAAATCAGCCGTGGGAAGAAGCCCACCAGGCAACGTCTAGGACAAGTGCCAAATACCGGGCTCTGCTCTCTCCTCTATGCAAGAGACATGGCTACACTGTGTGACAATAAACACGGAACATTCGCAGCCAGGGATGCTTACCCCAGGCTCAATGCCTACAGACTGGGACTTGATCTCTGTGCCTGGCTGGCAGATCCCCCAGTTAGAGGGGATAGCATGGGGCTAACCCTGAGTCTCTAGCTCCTCTGGAGGTAGAATTGATACTTTATGGCCCGAAGCCATATGTTGTTAATATGTTATAACAAAGCCAAATGTGATAAATCACATTGTCCAACTGTCCAATGATCAAGGTCCCTAGACAAACAAGGATGCTCCATTAAGCATAACATTGTAGGCATCTAGGGATTACATGCTAGCAGCCAAGGGCAAAGACCACACCTCTCTTTGGGTAAGGCTAATCTTTTACTCCACAGTGGCCTTAAAGAATGGGCATTGGTGAGGCCAACACTGTGGTGTAGCAGGTAAAGCTGCCATCTGCATGCCGGCATCCCATTTGGGCACCAGTTTGAGTATTGGTTGCTCCACTTCCAATCCAGCTTTCTGCTATGGCCTAGGAAAGCAGTGGAAGATGGCCCAAATACTTGGGCCCCTGCACCCATGTGGGAGACCTAGAAGAAGCTCCTGGCTCCTGGCTTCGGACTGGCCCAACTCTGGCCATCATGGCCATTTGTGGAATGAACTAGCAGATGGAAGACTCTTTCTCTCTCTCTCCCTCCCTCCCTCCCTCTCTCCTTCTCTCTCTCCCTTTCCCTGCTTCTCTGTATCTCTACCTCTCAAATAAATAAATAAATATTTTAAAAAATAATGGGCATTGGCATCCCAAAATTGTTCCAGAGACTCATTCATTTATTTAACCATGCTAGGCCTTGTAGAGGAAATGTTGGGAAGAAGACAGTTACCGAGCTGACACCGATGGGAGTGAGAGTGGCAGGCAGAGCTGGAAAGATGGCTAAGCGATCTGTCCAGAGAAGACAGCAGTGGCATGGGAGAAAGAAGGCCACAGGGCACAGCCAGCAGTGGCCTCGGGCTCCCAGGCCTTCCACCAGACGGGAGAGGCGAGGAAGCCAGACCACGAGGCAAATCATTCAGACGCAGAGGAATTAGGCCATGAGGAGTCACCATGCAGAGCATCAACCCACTCTGTTTCCTTCTTAACACCTAGTACCTCAGGACGGTCCTGTTTGCTTATGTGTCTGTTTCATGTCTCAATAACGGGAGAGGTTTTGGCTTGTCTTTCTTATCACTGTATCCCCAGTTCCTGGGGAGGGGTTTCAAACCCAAGGTAGACGTTCATTATCCATTTGTTAAATGGATCTGCTTGGAGCTGTCTACTAAACGGCTTAGGTTTGTCCAGCTCCATCAGTGAGGAGCTCACAGCCGCCAAAGTGTGCAGCCCCATGTCAACTCCGGTTCATTCTGTCCTGCGGGGAACACAGTGCATTGTCTCGGGAGGAGCGGAGGCTGTGGTTAATGTGGCTCACTTGTCCTTTTAGATACACTCAAGAGCTGAGGGGCTAATTGCCGAGGCAAACCTGCTGCCTTTAACTGTAAAACTGCATGCCGAGTTAATAAAGAATCAGGCACTTAACTTCATGTTTTTGCATCTTAACACTCGAAGGCACTTTGTAAAGGCTTGAATGAACATCATCATCGATTTCCACACGCAGATTACGACTCAGCTGGGGTCAGTAAAGGCTCCCTAAATATAAGCTGATGACAGTGGCAAGAAGCCTTTCTCTCATCTACCACGTGCAAATTTGTGTCACTTATTATTCTTCATTTTATTGATTTTCACATACATCCTAGTGAATGCAAAACACTAAAGCTGTGCTTGAAGTCAATCCAATCGGGAGTAGGGGCAAAATGGAATTTGACTTTGCTTTCTGTAAAGGAAATGAGACATACATCCTATTTGGTGAGAATAAATTGTCAGGGAGTTTCTTGGAACAAGGCTGAGATGGGCCTCTTCCATTTACTGGGAGATAAATTCAGACAAAGGCCGGGGCTGGGGATAATATAAAGTAGTGAGTAAAAAAGGACTCTTTGGTTCTGGAAAAGGAAATGATTCTAAGTTATGTGTATAAGGTGAATTTGGGGAAATGTTTATAATGGCGTAATTGTGTATGTATGTGTGTGTGTGAATATTCTGGGGCAGAAATTAAAGGGACTAAAAAAATGAGAATGTGACTGAGCAGTAGGGTAAGAAGGAGGTAGCAATAGTGAGGTCAGCCAAGAACACAGCCAGGACTCAACCAAGTTGAGCGCCCTACTAAGGTCAGTGCATACACAGGCAAATCTCCAAACTGCCTAACCCTAAGTCCCACCTACTCAAAGAAATCTATAAGCTAATCAGGGACAGAACAACACAGGTCTAACCACCGGAATCCGGGAGAAGGGCTAAGGTGAGGTATGGAGCCATCTCTACTGATCCACATCCAAGGCTAATGCCACATAAGGTGCTTCGTGGCACAGTGTGGCCAGGTGGAGCACAGTTGTCAGAGCAAATCTGCCAGAATTTGAATCCTAACTCCATCACTCTCCACCTGCGTGGCTTTGGGCAAGTTCCTCTCTTTTTTTCTGCCATCTGTAACATGATGATGACAAGGATGGCTTTGACCTCAAGAGCTATTGTGAGAGATACATGGGTTTGCATAATGCCTGGCAGGTGGCAAGTGTTTTTTTCAATATGACATTTCACAAAGTGAGTTAGACTAGGGTATCAAGGAAGGCGAACACCCTTCCTAAGGCACCTCCCGGACTCTGACAGCATCGTAGCTCTTTTCCTCCTCCCTACGCTCTTCCCCTCCATTCCCTCCTGAGTGGTTTACATGGAAATAGCTTCTCTTTCAGTTCCCAAAACAAGCACACACTTACAGGGAAGGAGGGTATACAATGGCTTTGGTAACATCAACCATTTGTAACTGTGCACGACTGGTCAAATACATCCTGTAGAGGGAGCCATCCCCTTTCCATCTCAAATCCTTACAGCCAGACCATAAAAAGGAAACTTCTGTCCTCTCGGAAGAACTAAGTAGACATGGCTGCCTTCTCTTTCAAGAGAGCAGCGTTCTGCATTTGATGCAGATGAGGGGATGCTAACGTAAATTGGCCCCACCTTCTCTACTAGAAAGAATCAGTGTGCTAAAGGCAGTGGTCCCGTCTGTTTCCCAACTCTACTCTTGAATGGCAGTGGAGTAGCTATGGTCTTTAATGTACCGCACTGGCTATGGACCAACCGTACTGAAACCCTCCCCTATGTGGGCCCCTATATGATTTATAACTGTTTAGCAATGCCTTCCAAGTTTATGGCTATCTGGTAGTTCTGTCAGTTTGGGTTCACTTGTTCATGTCTCCTCTGTCAGCTGGGGGGCAGAACAGTTAGCTGGGGGCAGGCTGCTCTAGGAACTGTGTCTGGGAAAACTTAGCTCTGCTCCATGCACTTCTCACCCTCACCAGGCTAATCCAGGCTTCTTTTCATGTTGCTCACAGGGACCCAAAAGTGGGCTAATCCAGCATAAGAAGAAAACCATGCTTGCTTTTAAGCAAGTGCTTGTATGAAGTTTGCTATCACCGTGTTTTACAAAACAAATCATATGTCCAAGCCAGGAAGCTACAGAGGTGCAGGCAAAAAGTTTGGCTGAGGGTAGGCCAATAATTGCAACCACGATGCCACCAATTTATCTTAAAGGCTACAAGGAGGATGCTGGGGTATTGCTATGGTTTGAATGTGATTTGTGCCCCAAGGGCTATGGGATTGCAGGCTTGGTTCTCAGCACGGTGATGTTGAGGTGGTAAGACATTTAAGAAGTTAGGCCTCACGGGAGTTCCTTAGGACACATGAAGGCATTTGCCCCACAAGGGGTTGTGGGATCCCATTCCCTCTCTTCCTGTCTGGCACATGATTCTGACACTGTGATGCCAACCACCAGGAAGTCCTCAGCAGAGCTGAGCTGATGTCAGTACCACACCCTTGAACCTCCCCAACAGGGAGCTTACTAAACCTCTTATCAACCTAAAGTCACTCAGTCTCAATTACTTTGTTCTAGTAACAAAATATAAGCACAGGATATATCCCCTCTATTGCAAGGGAGAGAACACAGTGCTACTGGTGAGGACAGCTTCAAGCTAGAGGGGATTGCTGAGCCACATGAGAGCCGATGAGCTGTAAGAGGGAGGAAGGAAACCCAGGAGAGAGCACAGCTCAGGCAGAAGCTCGGAGGCCCCACACAGCTTGGTGTTTGGGAGGAACTGGCAGGTGCATCACGATGCTGGCGTTGTGGGGCAGTAGATTAAGCTGCCGCCTGTGACACCGGCATCCCAAATGGGCGTTGGTTCAAGTCCCAGCTACTTCACTTCCCATCCAGCTCCTGGCACGTGCCTGGGAAAGCAGCGGAAGATGGACCAAGTAATTGGGCACTTGCAACCCACGTAGGAGACGTGATGGAACTCCTGGATCCTGGCTTTGGCCTGGCCCAGCCCCAGCCACTGTGGCCATTTGCAGAATAAACCAGCAGATGGAGGATCTCTCTCTCTCTCTCTTTCTCTCTCTCTTTCTCTCTGTAACTCTGCCTTTCAAATCTTTCAAATAAATAAGTAGATCTTTCTAAAAAAAACCAAAAAGGTGCATAATTAGAAATGAGACTGGGAAGAAATTGAGCTAAAAGCTTGGGCTTTCTCTTGTCCTCTACTGGAAGCCACTCAAGGGTCTTAGGCTATTCAATGATGCGATCAGGCTTCCTTGCGAAAGATAACCGGAGAGCAAGGGGTGGGGAAAGGAGGAAGTCTTCCTCCCACCCGGATCTGTAAGTCAGCACACTTCTGTTGTCAAACAAAGCCCCTTCCTCCACCCACCCTGCTTTGTTTAGCTCCATTGTTCCTTTGAGGAACACAGCTGAGTGGTTCTAATTCACAAACCTAGAAGCCAGCTCTTCGCATAGTCCTCAGAGAATACCGTATCTGGGCTGTGACCACACACACACACACACACACACACACACAAACACACACACCAGAATTAACAGCTAGAATAAGACGCCAGGCCCTGGGGTTGAGGCTCTTTCCTGCATTTTCATCCTGAAGCATCTATAATTAGGCTGGAGAGCAATGATTTACTTAATTCATGTTATTTCATGCAGTATCATTAGCACTGTTCAGCCGTGTCTTTATTACCCCTGCACACCCTCCCTCTAGAACAGTGGAGAGCAACAATGGGGCTTTACTTATCTTCAGGAAGCCAGCCCATTCTTTCGGTGAAGGAAAAATGGCCCCTGCCCCAGGTTGCCATAGACACTGGAGAAGGCTGTCACCAGGCTGCAGCAACCCACTTCCTGATGACATGCGGAATTAGAGGTATTGGGGAATCAAAGGAAAACGCACTTGGAGAAACAAAGAGTCCCTTCAGTGTCTGCGACACTTCTTCATGAAGCAGTCTCCTGTGCGCCTTCCCCGCTCCCTCCTCCCTGACGCCAGGTGAATGGGTTTGAATCCCAAGACCTTGGTTAGAAGAACAAAAGCAGCAACCTCCAGGCAAGGCTCAAGTTCACGTGCAAAGACCTCCCTTAGAGGTCTAAGTGGCTTCCTAGGACTGCAAGCTTCCTGCTGTGCCTGGAAGTGCTGAAAGTTCCATCATCGGCCCATGTTTCCTAACCGCTCAACCACTCTGCTACCACGGTTTTCCTTTTTTTTTTTTTTTTTTTGGACAGGCAGAATTAGACAGTGAGAGAGAGACAGAGAGAAAGGTCTTGGCTCCATTGGTTCACCCCCCAAAAGGCTGCCATGGCCAGTGCACTGCACTGATTAGAACCAGGAGCCAGGTACCTCCCCTCAGTCTCCCATGTGGGTGCAGGGCCCAAGCACTTGGGCCATCCTCCACTGCACTCCCAGGCCACAGCAGAGAGCTGGACTGGAAGAGGGGCAACCGGGACAGAATCCAGCACCCTAACCGGGACTAGAACCCTGGGTACCAGCACCGCAGGCGGAAGATTAGCCTAGTGAGCCACTGTGCCAGCCCAGGGTTTTCCTTTGAAGTCATAAATAGGCAGAACTAGAGGACTTTTTTTCCTCTCCCCCTTGGCCTTTGTACATCTGGCTGCCTCTTGCTTCCAAAGTCTCAGGTTGAAGGTCACTTTTAATGGAGACTAAGCCTGCCTATCATATCTAAAAATAATTCCTCCACCCCAGTTATTAGCTATCACATCATCTTGGCTCTTTCTTGGTAATTTTTACAATCTATAATTAGCTTTTATTTACTGTTTGCTTATTTATATCTCATCTCCCTTGCTAGGGTGCAAGGTGCAGAAACACAGGTGCCTGATGGATGCTTGTCTGTGCTAAGGGTGTTTGTGTGGTTTTGTTATTATTTATTTATTTATTTTGGGTCCCAAAGTAGACGCTGAGTCAGGGATTCAAGTGGTGTGTTCAGGAGGTGAAGGGTTTGCAATAGAGAGACAAGGAAAGGAGACAAAGACGGGAGTTAGCCAATAAAGGATGTGCTATGAAGTGAGTTGCCTTGGGGGTGACCGGGGTGGCATCCCCCCAGGCAGCTCTCAGAGCCATCCTGGAGCACAAACCTCAGCTTCCTCACTTGCGGACGGATAGAGGTAGAGTCCATCAGTCACCGAGGGCTGTTTTCAGACAACTGGAGTTCTCCAGCACTTTCAGTCCCCCATGTCCATGGCAGACTGGGCTCCAGTAACCAGAGAAAATCTTCAAGTGAAGAGGGGTGGATGGTAGCACTAGGAGTTGGGTTGTGTGCGCTTTGCTGGTAAAGACTAAGAGGACAAGGAAGAGACACAGACAGCACCTGTTACTGTGCTCAGTAACTATTTGTTGAATGAATAACTGATAGCTTTGCCTGATGTTGCTGAAAACATCTGACCCTCGAGAAATTCTCAAGCCTAATGGGGTAGGCAACAAATGCACATTAAAGAAGCAGCATAGAATGTGGGCTGTGTTCAGATCCAGCCATGTTACCTCACTAGATTTTACGAGCTGAGTCTTTTACAGGTGAGTTCGCCCTCATCTGTAAAATGGGAATAATCATCTCTACATCACAGGGCTATCATAAAATAAATAGAAAGGGCATACACTGGGTTCATAATTGTATTGGCATATGGCAGGGACCAACGTCATTTCCCTTGGCCATGAAACAGTGGCGAGTTCTGCAGGATAAGTGTATGGTTTAGGGCTAATATTGGACAACAAAAATCAGGAGACCCATGAAAGTCGGAGTGGTGATGAATGGATCCTCGGGGAATCAGATGGGCTTTGAAGAATGGGTAGGAAGTTGTGTGGGTCAATGGGAAAGAGAAGTCTAATGTGGCTGAGAATAATATTCAATCCTAGTTTCAGATATTCACATGTCTTTGACCCTGCTGACAGGCACTGTATATGGCCATGCCATACAGTCCTATAAAGTATGTTTTATTACTTCTTTACTCCCAACTTGGGAGGACTGAAAAAACGAAAGGAATAGTCAATGACCAGAAGTCACTCAGCAATTAAAAAGCAGAATGTGGACCCAAGGCAGGAGATTGTAGGAAAGACTCAGTGTGTCTCTTCCCAGAAGGCCTACAATATACAGATGAGGGTAGGAGCAACTGAACTGGAGTGATGGGAGCCACGTGGAAATGGGATGGTCATGAATATCAGGGAATAGAGACAAGGCGGGCTTCACATAGCAAAAGGAATAGAAGGATCAACCTGCTGTATTTTTTAAATTGAGGCAAAATTTATAATGTGGTGCCTGGATATTGATGGTCTCACAACTCAATGAGTTTTTACTTTTGTATACAACCGCATAACCACCGACTTAAATCAAGAAACAGAATATTTCCATCATTTCTGATTTTTATCACCAAAGATTGTATTTTTAGGATATTATTTTTATTTATTTGAAAGGCAGAGTGACACAGAGAGGGGGAGATATGTCTACATACATATACAGAGAGAGAGAGAGAGAGAGAGAGAGATCTTCCAATTGCTGGTTCACTCCCCAAATGGCCATACATTGACCAGGACTGGGCCAGGCTGAAGCCAGGAGGTAAGAATTCCATTTTGGTCTCCCACATGGGTAGTAGAGGCCCAAGTAGTTGGGCCATCACCAGCTGCCTCCCAGGCATATTAGCAGAGAGCTGAGTTGGAAGCAGGGCAGCTGGGACTAGAACCAATGCTTCGATATACAATGTTGGTGTCTTAGGCAGTGGCTTACCCACTGCACCACAACCCCAGCCCCCAAAGCAGCATCTTTCTAAAGTACAAAAGGAATACAACTGGACAAAGACCAAAAGATAGAAGGGAGCAGGTTAAATCCCCAAAAACCTCCTAGAACATTTTGGTCTCTTTCTTTCTGTAGTCACTGTACATTTTTCAAACCTGAGACCATATTGCATGTTCGACTTTATATTCTGTTTTTAAAATGAATCATTAGGACATATGCATTTTCCCAGTACAAATTCTTTGTAAACTTCATTTTCATGGCTTCAAATAGTCCACCAAGGAAGTGCTTACCAATTCCTTAAACGTTGGTTATTTTAGTTTGTTTCTAAGGTTTCACAGCAATAAATGCCTTTTTTTCCCATAAATCTCTGAATTCAGACTGTTTTATTAGTACGGGGTTTGGAATTTCTAGATTAAAATAATGCATATACTCACACCCATGATTCCTATGGCCAAACAGCTGTCCAGAAGTATAGATTTCCCTTCCCAGCTCCTTGGTTAGAAAAGGATGCCCACCAAGTACGTATGCATCAGCAGTGACACTATTTCTTTTTAACTTGAAGGACTATTTGGGTAAGTTCAAAAAAGCTCTGTTTAGCATCCACTCTGAAGAACCATGCTAGCTTATTTTCCCTCTCGAGTTCTGCAATGTTTAGATATTCTGAATAGGTGACCTCAGAAATCACTTTGGTTCAACATCTGGAACCAAATAAGCGGTGAGAGCAGAGGACAAACGAGGGGCATCCGTGGCCTGCCTGGGAGCAGGGTCACAGATGGCCTCTTGTTATATAAGCTCCTTCGGAGAGCCACATTCTGTTCACCTCCCGTCTCATCACGGGCTTGGGGAAGGAAGAAGTTGACAGACCCAGTCTGTGACTTGGGCAGCTTCAGAGGGTGCCCTTGTGATGATCAAAGAAGCAGGAGAGCTGGTAATTATGGGGTAGGGCACAGCTGAGAGGCGTAATGATCAGGGCCAACCTAACACTTAGGCCAGGCTCCATAACGGCCTCCGAAGGCACGTTCTGCTATTTAAAACTGCCCTCCCTTCTCCCGGAAATCCAGCCTTTCACACTGGAACAAAAGGCTGGGGTATGTGTGCAAGTTCCCAATAGAACAAACTTGCTTCCAGGAAATTTTCCTAAATTGGACAAGAAAACAAACTTCTCGGAGACTCTCTAAAGGCTCAAAGGAGTAAGGCCAGGGGTGGCCTGGCAGCAAGAGGTTCATGTGAACAGATGGCCTTGTTGTCCATCCAGATGGGAGAGTCTGCTTCCTTGATTCCCCAGGGCCTGTGTTTGCTGAACACCGTTTTCTCTTACGAGCTCTTGTCTATGTGCTGTTGGATCACATGATGGTTCCATCACCTAATTACTTTTATGTCTCTTTGCTCCAGTCCATCCCGCATTAACATGATGGGCACACAATTTGGGGGGTGCATGTGTGCATCTTTTTTCCAGTAAACATAACTTGGTGTTCTACTGTTTGGCCATAGCATAATCCCATTTCTGTGACAGTCCTTCAACACCTAGAGCAGAAAATCTTTTTGTGTTTAAGCAACATGTAACTGGTGAGTTCATGCTCTGAATCTCCTTAACCTTGACATTCTTGGTCCTTTGCGATTGTTCTGTGATTTATTGTTTATAAGGCATGATCATCTCCTAAAGAAAATGATTCCAGTTTCCATGGAGACAAGACAGAGGACAGAAACAGGCAAATGTCCTCACGCTGGACTTATGGGCTCCCCAAGCGTAGCGTCTGTAGTAGGCGTGGCAAATGCTCTTTCCTTACCACCTGCCACACTTTTCAGCCATGCCATGGGGCTAGAGACTGGGCAACAAGTGAGTAACCCTGCTGCACACATGTCTATCAGCCATTCTTCTCAGAGTTCCTGCCCAATCCTTGGGACTCTGTGAACGTGTGGAATGCAAGTCTTCAATATACAAGCCGCCATGTTCTACACTTAGGGACCCTCTTATCCTGGCTGCTTCCAATCTCTTCAGTGTTTTTTTTTTTTTTAAGATTTATTTATTTGTTCAAAAAGCGGAGTTACAGACAAAGAGAGGGAGAGACACAGACAGAGGACTTCCATCCCCTGGTTCACTCCCCAGACGGTCGCAATGGCTGGAGCTAGGCTGATCCAAAGTCAGGAGCCGGGAGCTTCTTCCAGGTCTCCCATGCAGGTGCAGGGGCCCAAGGACTTGGACCATCTTCCGCTGCCTTCCCAAGCCATAGCAGAGATTGGACATGAACCGGCACCCATTTGGAATGCTGGCACTGCGGGCCAGGGCTTTAACCTGCTGCACCTAAATTCACTGCCAGTTAAACCTCTTCCAGAAACCTGCTGGCCCCTTCAATGTGTTTTTGAAAATAAAAATATGAAAGGGGTCAGAAAATCAGAAAGTCAAATGCCAAACTACTTTCTTTACTCCAATGTGTGGGGAGAAAATACAAAAAATAAAATACACATGGTCCCTGTCTTGATTCCCCAAGGATAGACACACACACACACACACACACACACACACTCAACAAATGCTGCCATACACAGATCCTCTTGCTTAACTCCCAAATATCCCTTTAACCCCAAGCTCAGAAACTCTCTTGGATATCTGAGTTGTCCCTCTCCACCAATTAAACGTCAATTGCTTCGTTTTCTGCTGACTTTGTTTAATTTGCCTTTCTGAACTCATAATATCAAATTAAATTTTTGGCCTTTATAGACTAGACTATGAATGACTCGTGCACAAGGACCAATTTGCTCCGTCGTATTTGCAGTAGACATTAGGATTTCTCCCAATGTCAAGTATATTGTAGTGAAGCAGCAAGTGGTGGGGTGGAGCAGTAAAGCTGCTGCCTGTGATGTTGGCATCCCATATGGGTGTAGGTTCAAATCCTGGCTGCTCCACTTCCAGTCCTGCTCCCTACTAATGGCCTGGGAAAAGCAGTGGAAGATGGCCCAATAGTTTAGTTCCCCGCCACCCACACAGGAGACCTGGAAGAAGCTCTTGGCTCCTGGCTTTGGCCTGATACAGCCTGAGCTGTTACAGCCATCTGGAGAGTAATCCAGTGGGTAAACGACCTTTCTCTGTAGTTCTGACTCTCAATCAAATTACTAAATCTTTTTTTTAAAGAATATTGTATGGACACAGCAAATGTTTTTAATTGCATTGAAAGTCAACCTGCATCCTAGCATAGGCACTTAAGAATACACACAATGAGCCATGTACATGCTAGGAACTAAGTGCTTCCTCTTCATCCACTCATGCCTTACTTTCTGCAAGAAAATACTATGATATTCCCTCTCCATTTCACAGGGGAGAAAACTGAGACCCAGAGAGGTCCAGCAGTCTCCCAGGAGTCACACAGCCATGAAGTGAGGAAGCCAGGTAGTCTACCTTCATGTCAAATGCACACGTGCAACCCACCACGACTGCACAGCGTCCCCTGAGCCATCCTGTGGTGCTTCAATCCAAGGAGAGGCAGCAAACAAAATGATTTTTAAACTGACATAAGAAAATTCCACCGCTTAGAATGTTCACAAATGCTTCCATCACTATATGTCCGTGCACTTGCTCCTTCAGCCTTCCTACAAACGTTTACTTACGACCATGTTCCAAGGACCATGATAGCAACAGACTTCCATCACGGCCAGGAAAAGACACAGCCTTTATGCCCACGGAGCTCAGCATCTCAATCACTGCCACTTGAACCTCTTCCGGTAACCGTGCACTGAGAGCCTCCTCTGAGCTGAGCAGATGCCGGGTGCTGGAGACCCCACGGTGAATCAAGATGGAAGGGCACAGACGGCAGAGGAGACAAACACACAGCGACAGCTAAGACATGCAAGGGTGCCAAGGCACGGGGCCTTCCGGCTGTGGACGACTTCCTGGAGGAGACCTGGTGACAACAGGCTTGGGGGAGCTGGGCGTGTTCCCCAGATGAGGGAACCAGAGCTGCTGTAGCGAGAGCTTAGAGATGAGAAGTTACCCTCCGGGTGTCTGTCTACCCGCAAGCAGACCGGTGTTGCTGGAACAGAGTGACGGGTAATCACTGGCAGGAGACCAAAGTTGGAGAAGATAAAGAACATGGCTGACGGATCATGCTGGAGAAAGAGGACTTACATAAGACTTCTAAGACTCCACTTTCTACATTACATGTAACAGAATGCAAAGGAAACGCACTGGTCCCCAAGAAAGTAGAGGGGAAGGTGAGTTTTCTTCTCTGATGGTTCTGGAAGCCACGAGCCCTGCCTCCCCCAGCCAAGAAATGCTTTGGAAATAAGTTACTGGACTTGCAACTGGACTCCTACTTTATACAAGAGGCAAACGGCGCTTTAACAAGATTGATGTCTAGATTATTCCATGAGCGACAGAAAAGAATGTCAAGGGTGGGGGGAGAAAAATGAAGGAAGGCGGGCCTGAGAAGAATAATGAAGGGTATTAGTGGGTGCTTTATGATGTGTGGCATTTTGCTAATGTTAAGCTTTCCCAGGTGTGTCATATAAGTCACAGAACAAGGCAATGGATGGAAGTTTTATTTTCTTGTTTAAAACAACGAGCCCCTCTGAACTCAATAAAAATGTAGAGGCTTGGGCACAGGGGGAGTCGATTACAAGGGCATAAAATTAATCATGGGGGTTATATCCTACCCAGTAGTAACAAAAACCACCACCATCCTTTCTGTTTGTTTGCTACTTTGAAAAATTAACAAGTGCTTCCACGTCGCATTATTTTCTGCGATCCTATCTCGGCCCAGGGAAGTGGAAATTAAACCATCCCCATGTTATAGATAATGGAGAGTGAGATGGATGGGTCTTCCCCAAGGTAAGGGATGCAAATGGGAATTTAAAGTCATGTGCGCTGACTCTAAAATGAAATCATTTTGTCTAAGTCACACCCTCCCCCCAGCCACCCTTTAAAGAAGAGGTTAGCATTCCTACCTCCCCCAGTCTCAAAGTTACATTTTAGCTTTATAAAGTCTCTTCAACACAGATGAAATTCCAGACAGCTGGACTTCCAGAAACTGTTATCTCCTCCTTTTCTGCCATGGGCTTGCCTGGAAGAAGTGGTTTGTTGTCTCAAAAGAAAAAAAACATCAGGAAAAGTTTTCTCCCAGGCAGCCATGGTTAGCTCCCTCTGCTCGTGCTACATGGTGAATTGTGACTGGGGAAGCAAAATACCTTCTCAAACTGGCAGAGAAGGAGAAACACAGTGGCCAATCCAGTTTTATTTGGTCCACAGTTTTGCTTGGAGTTTTTTTTTTTTTTTAAACTTAATTTTGAAATTGGTATAGACTCCCTAGAAGTTGTAAAAATAGTACAGGGAAGTCCCCTATGTGGTTCCCCTAGATTCCCCCAATGTAGCATCTTGGAGATCTTATACACTATGATGGCAGGATGTTTTTAAGTTTTTTTTTTTCTGGATTAGTTCCTCAAACTACAGCAGGACCAGCAAACAGAGACCAACAACTGTGCTAAGAGATCTGACATCAGAGTGAGATTTCTGGAAACATGGAGGGTCTGACCGGGGGCTCTTGCATGGGCACGTGGACAGCTCACTAGTGGCTGCTGCTTTGTGCACAGACAAGGGCCCTCCAGGGGTCTGGGAACTTCCTTTACTTTCATTGCAGGCCTGGCCTCTGGGGGCAGCTGCGTTTGGAGTTACAACTGCAGAGTAATCGCACTCTCTGGAAAGGAAAGTTCTGAATGACCTTGGGATGTGTCTCCTGCACCTGCCTTCAGGCAAGCCCTTACGTGGTGTGTGCCCCCTGCACACGCCCCAGGTCAGAACACAGCTGGAGCCGGGTTCCTAAGCTGGGGTGCACAGATCCCGACTGCTGGGGTTTGGCAGCCTCAGAAACCCCTGGGAAATGTGAGAAACGTCCGTGCCCTTCTGACCCTGGGTTTAAGTGAATCCATTTTATTTTTATTGGCTATTTTATTGTCGTTTCTGTTTTTGTCTCTGTACTTCAGCTCACTCCTTCCCTATAGTCAGAAATGAATTCCCAAGCATACCTCCTCTGTATTTTTCTTCCACTGCTTTTATCTTTCTTTAGGTCACTCAGAACTAAACTCTGTCCCTTCTCTACCACCTGTTCTTTTTCTCACACCCTTTCATCCTTCATCTCTCCATCTAATCCTTGCTGTGTTGAGTTCTATTCATTTTCTTATTTCCTTGGTTATAATTTCTAGGACTTGGGACATGCCTGTACCTCGTCTTTAAACAAAACATAGATAGGTCTCAGGCTAATGGAAACGCAACTCAAGGCAGAAAGAGAGACTTTTACCAGATTAACAAGGAGGCAGTCAGCCTTCACATTTTTAAATCTGGATGTCTTTGCTCTGTTTTAAAGCCAGACAACGGCAAGGGTTTCCTTTTTCCTTCTCTTCCTTCAATAAAGGAGCTTAGGCTCTATCCCTGATCCCCAACCCAGCAGGAAACTGCATAGACTGAATCGACTGACTGACAACTCTCTCTGACAGCCCAAGAGAGGAGAGAAGGGCCCCTCCCGGGGGTGAGTAGAGGCCTTTAGGGATTAGGGTTCCACATATTAGGAGTGGGAATTAAAGGGCATACAAAAGGGAGATGTCTCCTTCTAAGGAAAGGGGGCCTGAAGTATTTAAAGAGACCCTCTCCCCACTCTACTCAGAAGCCACCTGCATGTTCACCAATGCTGCTGGGGAGGGGGTGAGTGTGACTGATGCTGCTGGGGAGGGTGTATGTGACCATGATACGGCAAGACCCACAGTTTGCAAGGCCTCCCCTCCTCCATAGAGGAGGCAGATACCAACAAGCCTGGCAAGACGGCGACCCGCCCGGAACACGCCCTCCTGCGATGTGCCCGCCTCGGTATTAGCTCGGCCCCTTAACAGCGTTTCATCTAATCACAGCCCAGCTGCCCATGCTGGCAAGTCGCCGGGATCACTGCCCTTCTAATGGATGGTCTGGAAGGTCACAAGAAGCAGAGCTGGCTCCCAGCTGGGCTTCTGGGAGCTGACCTTTCATTTCCTTTGTGGCTTGAAGGCAGAAGCACATCCTAATTTCTCAAGGTCTCTGTAATTGGGTTTAATACAATGGCAGCAGCAGAGACCTTTGGCGAGATGGAAACTCAAACTCAAATTTAAAGAATTAATGATTGGAGAACTCAAGGGACCACTAAGCCACGTCTCTTGCCTTTGGTTTCTGCAGTTTGTAAAAAGATGCAGGAAGTACTGGGACGGGCATTTAGTGCTGAAGTCAGGATACCCCTGGGGATGTCCATGTTCCATATCACAGTGCCTGGTTTCAAGTCCTGGCTCCACTCCCAAATCCAACTTTGTTGCTAACGTGCACCCTGGGAGGCAGTAGGTGATGGCCTAAGTAGTTGGGTTCCTGCCACCCATGTGGGAAGCCTGGATCGCTTTCCTGGCTTTGGCCTCCTGGCTCAGCCTCTGCTATTGCAGGCATTTGGAGTGAACTCCCAGATGGAAGATCTCTCTCTGTATCTCTTTTTCTGTCCCTCTGCCTCTCAACTAAAAAATAGTCTTCCTCTGCCACCCTCCACAATCCAAGCATGTCACATTTGAAAGATACACTTCCCTTGATAGACAATTCTATCCTACCCCCAGGCAGTACTGAGGTACCCTTGACAAACAAAAATGGTGTATCTTTTGGGTGAACAAAATGATGATTTGATAGACATTGTGAAATTCGTATCACAATCAATTTAACACCTCCACCACCTCATATAATTACCTCTGTGTGTGTGTGTGTGTGTGTGTGCGCGCGCTGTGGCCAGGACACTTAAGATGTAATCTCTCAGCAAACAGCAGGTAGACAATACAGTATTAACTCTAGTCACCAGGCTTTCCATTCGAGCTCCAGAACCACTGATCTTTCAGCTGGAAGTTTCTGTCTTGGGCCAACGTATCTCCATTTTCCCCACCTCCCAGCCTCTGGAAATCACTGTTCTACTCTCTACCAGTTCAGTGTCTTTAAAAGATTCCATTCAGGGGTCTTTAAAAGATTCATGGTAAGTGCTCCTTACCATTTTTTTTTTGATAAATTGATTTATCTTATT
The DNA here is from genome assembly GCA_949820135.1 of Sylvilagus floridanus. Lineage (NCBI taxonomy): Eukaryota > Metazoa > Chordata > Mammalia > Lagomorpha > Leporidae > Sylvilagus > Sylvilagus floridanus. The sequence continues at coordinate 38,403,814 of OX463234.1, forward strand.
TATTTAAAAAGGAGCAAGAGATAGGAGGGAGGGAGAGACAGAGAGAGAGAGAGAGGCAGAGATCTCCCACCTGCTTGTCTACCCCTCAAATGCCCATAATGGCTAGGAGTGGGGCAGCCTTAAGCCAGGAATTGGGAACCCAATCCAGGCCTCCCAGGTGGGAGGCAGAAACCCAGCTGCTGGCGCCCTCACTTGCTCCCTCCCAGGACGTGCATTAGTAGAAAGCTGGAATTGGGAGTGGAGCAAAGATTTGAACCCATGCACTCTGATATGGCATCCAGGCATCCCAAGCAGCATCTTCATAGCTGTGGCAAACACGTGCCCACACGTTGTCTTTGAATTCCATTTTCCATGAACTTTTGAGGTCACCCTCAGACATGTCTGTGTCTCTGTGTCTGTCTGGCTTAGTTCACTTTAGCACAATGTTCTCCAGGTACATTCAGGTGGCCACAGATGACAGGATCCTAAGTGTGTGTTCCCAAGTAACCAAGTCCCAAGATCAGCGCACACTTTCCTTTGCCTTCTGTTAAGGTCACCTCCTCTAGTTTTCTCATTAGCAGAGATGGAAGCGATGGAGTGATAGAGGGCACCTCATTTTGCAAAGGAATAAAGACGGTAATTAAGTTGCCGTTTAGTCTTCTTTTCCCAGCTAACTAATCCCAATTATTTTTAACCTTTCCACACGGGTCTCTCTTTTTTTCGACCTTTTAATGAATTTTCACTGCTTACCTCCAGTCCGTCTCTGGGGATTACATATTCCTCACAGTTGGCTCAAGTTTTTCAATGGCAATAATGAAATGACTTCCGCCCCCGTCCCCGGCTGTAATAGCAGACCTCCACACATTTTTGAGGAGTAGCTAATAACAAGGATATGCCTATCTTTCAGCTACATTTCTACAATGACATTCCCACTGGAAATTATCAGCAATGCGCTCTGCTTTTGTAGCTTAGTAGCATTTTCTGCAAAATAAAGTGATCATTTAAGATTTGTTCTAACAGCTACTGGGACCCTACTAGATATGCAAGAGTTTGCTAAATAAGAGAAAAGAGGCAGACACTCTTATGTCCTTAGAATACAAATACTGTGATGACGAGAAGGGTGAACTGATACCCGGTGAGCACCTTCTATGTCCCCAGTGCATTCTTAATCTCTTCTAATCCTTCCAGAATCCCTACAAAATGGACAGCGCTTCCTAGGTGAGCAAACTAAAGGTCAGAGAAGGTGAACACCTTGCAGAAGTACTCATGGTTAATTACTGCTTTTTTTAAAGTGCTATTCACCCAGACTTGTCTTATCCCTAAGCCAACACTAGCAACCGCCAGTGCTTTGGTTGTCTTGATTCTGCTCACTGATATGATCATGGATCCCTTCTCCTACAATCTGGGAGTCAGCTGGAAAGCGGATGTGAGGAGTGACTCACAAATTCCAGTGTCCCCAAGAAGACAACGGGGCGCTCATAGGAGAAGGCATTGACATTCGTCAGGGTCTTTCTCAGTAGAGTCACGGTGGCCCATGGAGCCATCTCTAAGAAGCTGAGCACATGGGCCTGGGCAGGGCTGTTTCCATCCCAACTGTCCCACGGCCCCACTGTGCAGCTGTGGATGGAGCGCTTCACCTCTCTGTGTTTCCAATTTCTCATCTGTAAAATGTTGATAGTGGCTCCCTCACTGCCGCCTTGGACGTGATGAAATGTTTAAAGTGTTTAGAACAGGGCCTGGGATAGATAAAAGCTGAGTAATTAGTACTCTTCATTATCGCGGAAGTCTCTCCTCTCCAGGCAGGCGCAGAGGGGAGCCTCTTCATGTCCATCTTTCTGGAGCCATCTCCTCTACGGTAACCATGGCAAACAGCCCTTCCAGATGTTTCCACGATGTTTCTTCTTTCCTTGAACAAAAACTTGAAAATCTCTTTTGAGCACCGCAGATATCTAATTTTTTTCAGACCAAAGGGAATCTAGGTCTCTATCGGAGCCATAAAAAGGCTTTAAGCAAGGATATGGGGGATTAGACAGGATGTCCTGAAGCAATTAACTACACAAATGGATGAGACAAAAAAGCAAATCTATGTGAAATCCAAGGTCATTGTGTGTCCCTAAAGTGTCTCTGCTTACCTTAAGAGCTCATTTTTGTTTTTTTTTAATAAAAATGTCAATTTTTATACTTTAATGTAATTAAATTACATTTAATAAAAACATGAATTTTTATGTGAAATGTAGCCAATCTGTAACGGAGAGTGCAGGATTGAGGCAAAGAGGGGACACTGAACTCGCAGAGAACTGGAGCGCTCCCAGCCTGGTTCTCAGAGGCGCTCCGCAAAGCTGATCCGGCAACTCTGCTCGGACGGAGCAGTGAACGCCGTAAAAATCCAGGCTGAGGGGGTCCCTAGGAACTCAGCTGGACCGTCCTCGTTGCCATACTGAATTCTCTGCAGAGGGGAGAAGGCTGAGCCATGTTCAGAGACGCAGCGCAGGAGGAAACATGGAGATGGATATTGCTTGCTGGTAAGCGTGGGCAAGACCCTCCCTTCCTCCCCCTTTCCGCATTTGAAACCTGCCCTGACCCTTCCTGTAAAAGTCCAGGCAAACTCCTTCTCAGAGCAGCTATTTCTTCAGAGAACTGTTTCCCTCTGTCTCCTTGGTCACAGCAAGTGTAGCTCTCCTTTGAGGACCATTGGCTTGAGGCTGATGGTTGAGTGACACCCAGGCACGTGGACTCTTTGCATCTGTTTGAAAATAAACCATTTTGCCGCCAGCGATGTGGCTCAACAGGCTAATCCTCCACCTTCCGGCACTGGCACACCGGGTTCTAGTCCCAGTCGGGGCGCTGGATTCTGTCCCGGTTGCCCCTCTTCCAGGCCAGCTCTCTGCTGTGGCCTGGGAGTGCAGTGGAGGATGGCCCAAGTGCTTGGGCCCTGCACCCCATGGGAGACCAGAAGCACCTGGCTCCTGGCTTCGGATCAGCATGGTGCGCCGGCTGCAGAGTGCCGGCCGCGCCGGCCATTGGAGGGTGAACCAACAGCAAAGGAAGACCTTTCTCTCTGTCTCTCTCTCTTTCTCACTGTCCACTCTGCCTATCAAAAATTTTTTTAAAAAAATAAACCATTTTGCTTTGAACCATCAGAGGCTACTGGATGGTCTTTTTAATTGCTTCATATTTTGGCCCAGGTTGAGCCTATCATAAATAATTTTCAAAGAAACTGACCTGGATAGGTGCTGTATCAGCTGACTCATTGAAATTTCCCAGTTACTCTCCAATGAACATGAAATTGTAAAAATAAAATCTCCTCTGGGAATTGGGCCATTTTCCACCAGGTTGGCCTCGAGCTGACACAGCTCTCTGTTCTTTCTGATGAAGTAGTTTGCTTTCATTTGCCTAATGTTTTAGTGTTTGGCTTTGCTGTGTGAGGTCTGACTTCATCTTTCAACCGCATTTCAGATGCCTTGAGAGGAGAATTCTTGCGGAAACTCTTTGAAGTCTGGAAGTTCTCAGGGTTCCTGACACAGTGATCTCAGTCACTTGGTCAAGAGTGGGTGTGTCTCAGGCAACAACAACCTTCTACAAAAAAAGAAAACGAACCCCTGGTATATCCCTAGAAGCTGGTGTTTTCATTAATTAGCATAATGAATCTAGTGAACAGGGAAGAAATGATGGCTGCAAAGAGAACAGGGCTGAAACCGTGTCACACCGCACGTTTGCGGCTTTGGCTCATCTTTCACTGTAAAGGGGGATTATTAGTTAAGTCCGCAAGGCATTTTCTCTCCCCATTGTGTTCTGCTCATGTCCAGGAAAAGGGACTCCAGTTCCTTTGTGATCAGAGGACTGGCTGATGAGCTGGGCAAATGCTAGGTTCTTGGGTGAAGTTCTACTAATACCTGGAAGGCCAGTCTCCTGCAACATGCATTCATTCATTCATTCATTCCTCTGCTGAGAATTATTGAGTACCCACTGTGATCATGTAACCCAGAAATACTACCACGCTGGTAAAAATCGGGCAGGAAGTGGCCAGAACGAAGGCACATCAGGTCCATCTGAGGGCTATGAGTGGAAGACAGGATGGCAAATGCTTCCTCCAGGCTCTGCTAAAACGCTGTCTCTTCCATGAATCCACCCTGCATCTTGGGGCCCTGTGTTTCCAAAGTTTTTACCCAATACCTTCTTTTTCACTGATTTCCTGTAGTGTTACATCCTTGTTCCCTTAGAGGTGGGGAAACACCTTGGCAAGAACAGGCACTTTAGGGCCAGGCTGAAAGTTGAGTGCCAGCTTTAAACTCTTAACTTGTATTCTAACCTCTCTCAACCTCAGGTTCTTCATCTGTGAATAAAGAACAACACCTGGTTGTCCTCAAATACAGTGTAGGTGATGCATTTCATGAACACAGAGGCTACAGTAATTATAACACACACATACACACCACGTGCATTTTCCTAAATAATGTACGCATATGAGCCCACTGAATTCTCACTATCACCCTGTGGACACTTTGGTTATTTCGGGCTCACAGATGACAACCAGGAGATTGTAGAAGCCTCTCAACACCATACAACAAGCTAAGTGCTAATTCTGGAGCTTCAGTTGAGGTAATGGCCTTGTGTTTATAATCGGACCACTCGCTATACTCCTGTCTATAGGAGAACACAGTAGCCACAGCTAAGTGGTAACCATTATTATCCTTGTCATATACACAATTTTAATTATCTTTCCCCCATTACTATGTTAATCACCTAGAAGCAAAACCCATGTCATATTCACCTTTCTACTCCTGTGCTCTACAGATAGGAGGTCCACAATATTTTTGTTGCATTGGATTAAAATGCCTTTTCTAAAAACAAAACAGTGAAAGAAAACAAACCAGCAAAGACTTAAGGGATCTACTATGTTAGATTTCAATTCTGTCCATTTCTGTGGGTTAATGTCTTTTCTATGACCCTAGAACCCTGTGCAAAATGCAAATTCTTGAACACTCTAGAATGCCACCCTCCATTTCAATCAGTTCACAGTTCATCAGTCTCAAGTTCCCTTCTTCCTCTCCCAACCCCTCACCATAAGCCATGCCTAAAAAACAATGCTCACCTTCCATTCCAGATTTGCATCTTCTGTTTATTTGCAATGTTGCCAAGAGTCACTTGCCTACTGGCCCAGGGAAACAGGCATTGATGCTAACAAGTTTAAAGAGAATATAGATGTCCTACAGCTTCTGAACTCGGAAGTGTATGGAAAGTAGGAATGAGGGTGGGCTGGTCAGCTTTTTCAATCAGTTGCACAACTTTCCATCTTTCAAAGACTGTAGGATAAACATTCCTAACCTGAGACTTTACAACACTGGGTACAACATGAAGACAAGTTATTTTTATTTGTTTTGTGAATTAGGTATATATTTCTTTGCAAGTCTAATTCCCTAATGGGTCTTTGTCTATGAAGATACTATTCAAAGACTGAAGACAAGTCAGTCTCAAGCCATTGTTTAAGACAATTGACTCTCAGTGCAAAAAAAAAAAAAAAATCATGTGGGCCACAAATGGGCCATTAGGTATTGTGTTGCAAGCAAACAAACCAGTGGACCAAATGTTTGTGTTTTTCCCCTTTCTTGCTCCAAGCTGTTGCTTTGATGCTGGTTATGAGCCTGCTAAGACCGTGGCAAGAAGGAGTTGTATGCTAGAAAATATAACCCAGAAATTCAGTTGGATGGAAATTTGTACATGCTCAGCCCTAACCGCCATCCCAAGTCAGAAATCTTTTTGGGCCATTTGATTATTTTTCCCAGCTGGCATTTTCTGAGAATGTGCTCAGATTCAGGAATTATGCTGGACACTGTCGCTACAGGGATGAACAGCTGAGTTTTTGTCTTGAAGGATTTTTCCGGGTTGTTGGTGAAGCACAGCTCATGGATGTCTCCATGCCTGATAAACTGAGCACACTGTTCCCCAGACCTTCAACCCTGAAACCGTGGGACCCCACAGGGACCATGTCTACACCCTTGCCATCCCCCTCTGTGTTTCTGCACCTCGTGTCCTTCATTATATAAAACCAAAATGACCATTTGAGCATTGTATAAGAAAGTGTCCCCTTGACAATGAATAATTTGCCCAGCAGGGGACACGTGGCAAGGTCTGAAGATACTTTTGATTGTCACAGTTGTAGGGGAAGCTGCTATTGGCATCCAGTAGGTAGAGGCCAAGGATATGGTTAAGCAATCTGCAAAGCACAGGGCAGCCCAAGAGCACAGAGTCAACCAGCCCCAAATATCACTGGCGCTGACGCTGAGCACCTGTACTGGGCTGCACTAGCCCGTGTGCCTCTCGTTCTCCCTTCTGTTTTCATCTTCCTCCTGTTTCTGTTCTCCTTCCCACTTCCCACTTCTGTTTTTCTTTTCCCACTGTCTCATTCTTCCCCTTCTTTCTAATCCTCTCTTTTAAACCAACTCCTTCCCCTTTGATGACAGATAAACAAAATGACTTTCTTCTCTGAGTCAATGCTACATCCCCAAACCCAAACGGTAAGGTTGCCAGAGGCAAGCAACATGGAGTTTGAAAGCCATCAGATTGCAGAAAGATAACACTCCATGTGTTCTTAAGTAGATAAGAACTCAGCTGTTTGGAAACACCAGTGTTCACCGCTTCTAATTGTTGTCAAGTGCACGGGTCTGGCACAATACTACCATCATCCAGTTACCAAGGACTGCTTTAGTTTGCTAGGCTGCCACAGCCGAGGGGGCTTAAGCAACAGAGACTTACTTCCTACTGTTCTAGAGGCTGAGCCTCTGAGATCAAAGAGCCAGCAGTGTTACTTTCCTGAGGCCTCACCTGTTGGAGACCAGGGAATAGATGCCTGCTGTCTCCTGTGACATGGTCTTTCTTCTGGACCTGTATCCTAATCTTCTTTTTTTAAGAAAGCTTTTATTTAATGAATACACATTTCATAGGTACAGCTTTAGGAATATAGTGGTTCTTCCCCCAAACCCAATCATGTTGTATTAGAACCTACACGAGGGCTGACACTGTGGCACAGTAGGTTAATCCTCCCCCTTCGGTGCTAGCATCCCACACGGGTGCCAGTTCTAGTCCTGACTGCTCCTCTTCCAATCCAGCTCTCTCTGTGGCCTGGGAAAGCAGTAGAAAATGGCCCAAGTCCTTGGGCCCCTGCACCCACGTGGGAGACCTGGAAGAAGCTCCTGTCTTCTGGCTTCTGATCGGCTCACCTCTGGCTGTTGCAGCCATTTGGGGAGTGAACCAGTGAATGGAAGACCTCTCTCCCTCCCTCCCTCGCACTGTCTGTAACTCTACCTCTCAAATAAATAAATAAAATTTTTAAAAAAGAAAAAGAACCTATACAAATGCTTCTTTTACCCTTAATCACTTCCTTAAAAACTCCTTCTCCAAATACAGTCATGTCGTACCCAATACAATTCAGCCCATAAAAAGAATATTGTTACACTGCTCACCCCTTGCTAAATTGCAAATACTGCCATTATATACTAAAATCCCCATTATCTGAAAATTCTTAATTAATAAATAACTAGTATTTCAATTTGTCATCAAGTCATACAATTTTGGAAATGGGTCCTGTGGTGGCTTGAGTTGTGTCCCCCACACCAGAGTCATATATTAAAGTCCAAACCCCCAGTTCCTCACAATGTGACCTTACTTGGAAACAGGTCTTTGAAGATATAATTAATGTGAAGTGATTCTGGAATAGTGTGGGCCCTTAGTCCGATATGATTGGCATCCTTATAAGAAAGGGGAGGGTTGAGAGGCAAACAAGGACGATGATGTGAAGACACAGGGGAAACACCTATGGAGATGCAGGAAGGGGTACTGATGATACAGCAGAAACCAAATATCGCCAGCAAACCACCAAGAGCTGAGAAAGAAGCATCGAATATGCATTCTCCTTTGCATTTGTCTGAAAGAACCAACTCTGCTGGCACCTGGAACTTGGACATCTAGCATCTCAAGCTGTATTACAACAAATCTGGGTGCTTTAAGTAACCTAACTGGCCATATTTCATAATGCCAACTCTAGAAAATTAATACAGGCCCTCCCCTCTATATTTCCACAACGCTGGATAAAACTGAGGCAGTCACCTTTTCTTGTCTGGTCTGTTGCAATCAATTTTGGGTACCAATGCCACAGCAAAACTAACATCTTCCCCTTCCATAATGCTCCACCCAACTGCCTAGTGGCAGTTCTAAAATTCAAACATCACCGTCTAAGGAATGTTCACCATCATCCATAGGGTGTGTTCCAAGATGATGAGCCCAATACGCAAGTACAAGACACCCCATTAATACAATCACTTCTCTTTCCTGAGCACCCTCTACCCAATCTTTAGATTGCCCAAGTTTCCTCTTGGATGTCACAGTCCATTCAGTCATGAGGACGCAAGAGTGATCCATTCTCAGGAAGCTACCCACCAGGGGCTTTTACACCATTTTTCAAGCCAGGAGATCACCAGGGTATCCAGAGCAGAGCTCTTCCTCCACTATGAGTTTGTCTGTTCTGGTGTAAGAAACCCCAATTGTTTTGTGCTCTTTGACAATCCAGCCCTTCTCAAATGTTGGCCCCCACTGATGACACTGAGCTAAGGCGCAGCTCAGCTCACTGCTTGATAACCGAATTTTCTTCTATTTTTCTTGCTGATGGTTCTCTGCACCAACAATCAATTTCATTATGCTGGGTTAGGAGGATGTTCTTCCAGAGAAAATTGCTCACATCAAATAAAAACAATTCCATATGGCAATCCTAATCACTGCAAGACTAGTTAAGCCTTGACCACACAGTTTGTGCTAGCATTTCATCTGACTTACTGTCTTGGCTGGTTGCCAGCATGTCGCTGTTCTGGGTCCTGGGTGACAAATTCAATCTAGAAAACCCTTTGCAATGCTCTCTCATCCTTAGATTTCAAGTGGTTCTTCCCATTTTGTCTTCGGGGTAAACTAAACCTCATAAACGCTTATCCTAGAAATCGTTCGATGTGCAATAAATACTAAACACCTGCAATGTGCCAAGCACTCTGTAGAACCCCAGGAATGCTGTATTTTTGTAAAAAATGAGGTGTTTGGCTGATTACTGCGTGGGTTTATGATGCTTTTCCTAGTTGTGGGTATGAGTTGTTGTGTAATCATGTGCTGCATGTGTCTCCTTATGGCTAGGAGAATAAAGCCATGGTCTGTGGACAGAGTGCCTCTCCTCATCTCCTTCTCTCCAGTGCCCCTGTCACTCTACCCATGTTGTCATACATGTCCCATGCCCTTACATATCCCTGCCTTTGCTTCTCCTCTCCTCTTGACTGAGAACACCCTTCCTATCTGCCAACATTCACCTCCAGGAACACCATCCGCAAGGCTTTGTTTTTTCTCTCGTAGGCGTTCCACCTCCAATGACAATTATTCCTTCCCTACAATTCTTTTGTGATATATTGTTTAAACTTCTTTTGCATCTTGCTTTATTCTGTATTATAGTATCATGTTGACAATTCTCAGTGAAATCTTGACTCAAACATTTATCTAGGTATCCTGATATAACTTGGACAAGCACTTTAGCTTCTCTTTCCTTTTTGTGTAATGGTGGGGTCGTAATAACATTTTCTTTGAACAAATATCTCACTTCTTTCCACTTAGCATGTGACTATGGCTGATGAAAGCGACATGTGACACTTTCTGGTTGGACACTTAATTGGCAAAGTGAGATGCTGCAGAGCTCCTTTTTCTCTGCAAATAAAAAATGTTTTAGATATCAACCAGGAATGTTCCAGGTAGAACATCCCAGAACATTCAGATAGCCTGCCTCAAAGTATCCTCAGCTGACTCTACTAGACAAGTAACATGAGCAAGAGGTGAACCTCCAAGTTTTGTGGGTGCCTGTTACTGAGCCGAGTCTTGATCATCCTGACTAACCAAAGGGTTATAATGAGAATTAAATAGGATGATATCAATAGAATATTTGATGGTGATTGGCAGATGGGAAATGTTCATTCATCATTAACACCACTGATAAAGTGTATGAGGTCTGAGTGCTGTCAGTTCTAACTTATCCATGTATACCTGTTCCATTTCAGTGTTACATGTTAACGCAGTCTGAATCATTCTACAAATAAAGAAACTTTATTATTCATGTGGCACTTGCTACCTCCTAGTATATTTTTCTGTCTGAAATAAACCCTCTAGCCTGTCTTGAACTTATTTGCTAGGAAGGATCAATATAGGTACTTTATTAAGTGTTCCTAGTTCTTAAGAGAATGTCAAGACTCTTTCTATGCTGCCCTCTATGAGCTAGGCCATGTCCCTCCATCACCCCAGGGGCGGGGGGTGTGCACAGCTGCTGGGTTCCAGGAAGACTCAGTCTCAATGCACAGGCTCCTTGGCGTCATGCTGAGAAGAACCCATTTTGGAGTCAGAGGGACCTGCCTTCAGAAGTGACCTCCGCATTTTCTGGCTCTGGGAACTCAGCGACACTGATTAACCTCTTGATGCTATAGTTTCCCATGCATAAAATGGAAGCAAAAAAGAGTGCCTATCTGATAGAATTGTGAGAATTAAATGAGATAACACATATAAAACACTTGGCAAGGTGCCTGGTGTATAGTAAGCTCCCAATAAGTGGTAGCTATTATTATTACAGCAAGTTGCAACTCAAACTACATTTTCTGCCAAATATTCTACAGAACTCATTGAACTGTGAAGTTCCTATTATAACAGGAAGGGAAAAAGAGAGAAAGAAAACAGGGATCATCAACACTGGCTTGGGAAAGAGGAGATAACTCTTCGGTGTCATCTGCTTTTTGCCCATTAGCTTCTTCTACAGAACGTCTGCTGGGGAGAGAAGTGTCAGTGAGTCGACCTTGGACGGTCCTTAAGAACTCCAGCTACACCTGCAGAATCTGCGATGTGACAAAAACAATGGTAATTTGTTCTTAAGAGTTCTTTTCTAGGAAGAAACAAATCACACGCTCAAATTAATTTTTCCAAAATGATGCAACCTCAAGAATGACAAAGTTCCGGACAAGGGAAAACTACTCCAGTTTCTCATGTGAGTGTGCGAGGGTGGTTCTCTTGGAGTGGAGAGTTTATCTGGATATTAGCATGTTTTCACTTTCCTCCCTGACTTGGGAGAAGAGTTTCCTTCAAACTAGAAGACTAAAGGAGCAAAGACTCAGCTCCAAGGGAGTGGGTCGCAGCCTCAAAGGAGCAGGGCTCAAGCCAGAGGTCATCAAACAAGGGCCCAAAGGCTGATCTTGGCCAGATTTTGTTAATGAATTTCTTTGAAATATGCATTTATTTTACAAGAGAGAGAAAGAGAGAGAGGGATAGACAGACAGACTTATATTCCATCCACTGGTTCGCTCCCCAAATGGCCACAGTGGCTGTGTTGGTCCAGGCAGAAGCCAGGAGCCCAGAGCTTCATCCAGGTCTCCCATGTGGGTGGCAGGGGACCAAGCACTTGGGCCATCTTCTGCTACCTTCCCAGGCACGTTCGTAGGGAGCTGGATCAGCAGTGAAGTAGCCAGGACTCAGCCTGGCACTCCAGAAGGGGTGCTGGCTTCATAGGTAACGGTTTAACCTGCTGTTCCACAGTGCTGGTTCCAAGTGAGTGAGTGTTAATGGGGACATAGAAGAACACACTGATCTACATATCATCTGTGATGCTTTTGCATTACAATGTCCGAGTTGAATAGCTGCGGGAGAGATACTACGGTTTGCACAATCTAACATATTTGTTGTCAGGTCCCTTACAGAAATCTGTTGAGCCTTGACTGAGAGAGATTACAAGCATGGGAGCTTTCTGATGTGACGTGATGCAAAGGACTGAATGCAGCTAGCACTGAAGGAGCTTGGAAGCAGGTTCGTCTTCAGGGTGGAACACAACCCTACTGACAGCTTTGGTTTAGCCTCCTAGGACCCAGTCACACCTCCACCAGACTTCAGGGTAATGAAAGATGTTCTCAGCTCCCAAATTTTTGATCATTTGTATTGCAGAAATAGACAACTCATACAGAGGAAATGAGTTATTTGGATATTAAATGAAAAGGTTGGCCCCCGAAACCAGAGGAACATACCAAATATTTGGGTAAGTGCTGTATCTCCCTTTGAATCTGTATTGAAGACAGATCTGTAGGATATAAAACAAATTTTAACTGTGAATATCTTTAGGGATTTAGGTCAATTACAGATGTTATTCGTTCTTTTGCTTTTTTTTTTTTTCTTTTGAACTTGGCTCACTTTTGTAATAAGCCAAAAATGAAGAAAACAATTTCCAGGTAAACATGAAGCAGAAGCTGGATGGCCAGAGGCTGCTGGTCTTTCTGCAAAATGAATAGACAGCCATCTCCCCCCAGCCTGGCAGCTCAAAGCCTTCGCTCTTCTCCAGCATTCAGAAACCTGACCCCAGGAGCAGTGGATGAATCTCCGAGAGGATGCAAAGACAATCCCCTCTCTCATCACTGGCTCATAAAACTTGGAGCCAGCCAAGCCCAGCTTTCTCATTGGATAACTCAAGGACCTGATTTCCAGGGGCACAATATCTATCCGAGGCCAGACAGACGATTAACAGTGAAGTTAGGGTAGGAATCCGTGTTCCTTAGCTTCAGGTCTGGGGCTCTTTCCTGCTGACTCCAAAGTCTCTGCTGGAACTCTGCATTTTAGAGCAAGAAAGGACCTGCGCTCTCAGCTGGGGGGAGATCCTCTCCTCGCTAGATAGATGAGCAAATGCAGATGAAAAGGTGGTAAGGGAATCTCACTAAGATCACTCACTGGGCGGTGGGAACCACGGGGGCAGAATCCAGAGTCGCCATTTAACCCAGTGATCTTAGATCCACAGGGAAGGATCAGCTGCCTCCCCCTGCACCAGTGGTGCCTCACTGCACACCTGTGCTGGCCCCTAGGTGGGCACGTGCAGAGAGCTCTGGTTTCTGGCATCAAGGAAGGTGTTTGACCCCTGGAGGGTGATCTGTGTTGCTGATTGTGCTCCGTTTCTCTCCTGTAGTCAGAGGTAAGAGAAGCTGGCCAGCCTTGGCTCTTACGAGGTCAGTCATTTCTGTTAGAGAACGAGGTGGGCAAGAACGCACCCCACTGAGTGTGGATCACCACACAGGCGTTTCTGTGCGTGTCACCAGCATCCAGCTTTCTCTCTCCCTCCTGTCAGCCAGCCATTTCTCTCGGTGTCACTTGAAAGGGTTTTTGCTCCAACAGGAGATTTGTTTGTGGAGCTGCCTCCAAGGCGAAGTGGGAAATACAGCCCGTGGGAAGTTCCAGGGGGCTTTAGGCAGGAGTTTAGGAAGAAAGGGAAGAGAGCTAATATTTGCTGCTATCTGCAATGTGTCAAATATTTCACTTAGTCCTTTTTCCATACAACAAAATGATATAAAGTTTACTACGTACTGCATTCCATTGGATGAAGTTCATGTCTAAGTTTATCAGAACCCAGGGACAATATATTGGAATTGTGTGGACTGCAGAAATTACGTGTTGTCAGTAAGGACTCAGGGCCCAGGAATGAGGAATTCCAGCCAGTTACGTGTTCTTGTTGAAGGGAAAAGGGCAAGGTTCAAGCCCAAGTGCTCTCTGGTTTGCCTGCATGGGTGCCAGTTTAATTGGTGTGGAAACCGATGTGGAAATGGACTTTCTCTTTGTATGATGTGTATGAGGAGTTGGATCACCGCTTTCCCCTGCAGCAAAGTTTAGCCAATGCACTTGGAGCAGCTGTGGCTCCATTATCTCACGTGTGGGGTCTGTTCTGTATGCAGGGATTTCAGTGTTTGGCATCTGCAGAATCTCAGCTGTTCCTGAACAAGGCTGATTAGGAAACGCCCTGGCACATGTGCTGGAGAAGCAATGAACATACACCGAGGGCTGGGGCAGTCCTCCGCACACCCCTGGGCTCCCAAGATTGCCCCGGTTTTTGCTCACTCAGTCCTCACTCTGTTGCAGACAGACTGAGCTTCTGTTTTTCTGGTACGTATGCACCCTCTCACACTTCTTGCATTTGAAATGGATGTTTTCTTTTACATGGGACAAACTCCTGCCCTCTTTAACCTCCCTACTTCCACAAGCCGTCTGCACTACGAATGAGGTTCTTTCAGTCTCCAGTGAAACATTACTTCTTTGGGGAAGACACTTCTGGTTCTATTGTCTCCCAAGACTCGTTAAGATCCTATGATAGCTTCTCCTCCCACATAAAGGTTTTCCTCCCGGTCTGGGAGCTCAGTGTGAGTGGCAGGTCATGTTCAGGATTGTATTTGACCTCACCAGCCCAGCCTAAGCATACAGTGGACTATAGGAAATACGTGTGGACCATGTGTGATCCACAGGGGTGAACATAGTATAGATTTTGACACACATTCACAGAGGAAAACTGAATAGCAAGGCAAGCTATGGATCCCCAGCCAAATCCAGCCTACCACTTGATTTTTTTAAATAAAAGTTTTATTGGAACATAGTCATAGGCATGTCCATTATTTTTATACCTGGTCTTTGATTATCCTTGAGCTACAAATGCAGAGTTTTGAACAGTTGCAATGAAGATAGTAATACCCACAATGCCAAATCATACCTACACTCTAGCCAACCCCTGGTCTATATTCTTTCAAGTCCAGGAAGAGACATAGGGAAATCACTACTCTAAAACTCCTCCTCTAGTTTTGATTTTCCAATTCCCCTTTATACCCACAACGCATAGCATTCTATGCATTACACACTAAAAATGGCCAAGTCTTAAAAATGTTTAGGGGAAAATAATTGTGTCTTGGGCCAAAAGTCATGCAAAGTGTTTTCAGTTTTGAAATGTATTCCATTTTCTGCCTAATTAAATTGTACCAACTTCCAAAGCATAGATCGAACTCCCCCTCTTCCAGGAGGCCTACTGTTCATCCTAGCCCTCAGAATGTCTTCCTTCTTGGAGGTTATTACTATCAAACTTAATGAGGGAGCCATTTATTCAGGACTCCCTGGAGACAGCTCTTATGTTGTCTTATGTCATTATTTAATATATATTAATTTCATTTTCCCAATTAGATGCTAAGCCCCTGAGGGTGAGGTCATTAAGTACCAAGCTGGAACTAAAAGTGTTATAAAATGTAATTCACATCGTCACCATCCAGTTTGTACAAATGAGCTTATGGATGGAACATCCACACATCACCAAGTTCGCTTCAGCTCCCTACTGGGAACTGCAGGCCCCTTTGGAGTGTCCCCCATCTGCATCCTGGAATCCTCCAGGTGGTATCTCATTTGTGCTCATTAATCAGGCTGTGGGCCATGGCTAATGTGCCCTGTGCAATGTGTGCTCCCTTCTTGCCTGGGTTGTTTTCTCTACCTTGTGGGTTATACCAGGGTACATCGGTAGGATCATGCTGAGCAAGCTATCTCTTGTGTTCCCAAGGTGAAGTTGTTCTTGGTGGTCCTTACGTTGCTAGAGACAAGTTCCAGAGCTGTGAATTTATGCAGAGAGTGAAAAAAATCACACCATCCATGTGTGCTACTTTGCCCTCTTGGCCACGGAGCATCCCTGCTTGGCCCACACCCCCAGAGCCCCTGCAGTGCCTGCTTTCTCCATGAGCCTGGGCAAGGGTTGTTGAGCTGAGTACCACAAGACCAGCAAATGGTGAGGACGTCCTTGTGGTCATGTGGAGGGAAAGCAAAACCATCAGGCTCCACATGCTCCAGTCATCTCAGCCCAGGCACCAGGCAAATGGGTGAAGAAGCCCTCTGGGAAATCCCAGTTTCAGCAAATGACAAATGGTGAAGAACTGAGACACTAGACCTACAGCCTTGGCCAAGCACTTCCAGGCAGCTCCAGCCCTTCACTAGCCCAGACAACACTGAAGCAAGTGGAATGACACTCTGTCCACGTGCTTTCAAACTCCCGATCCGCAGACTCACGGGCGTGCTAAAATTCATCCTTTCATGCCACCAAGTTTGGCGCTATTGCAATACATAGCGGTAAGAAACTGGAACATTTCTTTTGACTTCCTTCTTGAACATATCGAGCAGGTGAAACACAGGTAGGTCACCCAATCTGCAGTCAATCAGACATGCTTAGCCCTGAAATGGGAAGATGATACTTTCTCTTCCAGGCTAGTGCCTCCACTCTGAAACATGGCATGAATGAAGGATTGAAAGAAAGGAGACTTCAAAAGAGGAGGAGGAAGGAAGGAAAGGATCATGGTTTCAACCAAGGAAATACAAAGTGGGGTCAATACGGGGCACAATTGGACATAAAATATTCAAAGTTATTTTCAAAGTTCTGCCAGCTTCACCATGCCAAAGCTGCAAACCGCCTCTATTTGAATGCAGTAGTTGGTAGATGAATCATGATGAGTATGTAGATAGAGCAACCCCTCCACCTCTCCCCTCCTCACTCTCCTTGCTCTGAGCTTTGGAATTAACCAGGCTGTTATCCCAGGGAAGCCGCACAATGGGCCGTTCTTTGAACAAGAGTGGCCACACATCAACCTGCCATCTACGCACCTGCTGTCTTTGCACTGATCTCTACTGGAGTAGCTGGCCGTGTGGCAAGTCTGCCCATTGTATGTGATGTCGATCACCATACCAGTCCATTAAGCAACTTGTACTTTAGGAATGAGGGGGCATAGTGGTGGTGAGAGGATTGTAAGACACGGATGCTGAAGACTTGCAGAAAGAGTCAAAAACACCATCACAGAAAACTGACAGCTAACAGAGAGAAAGCAAATGAGCTGAGAAAACAGCCCAGCCTGCTGGTGCCCACTCAGCTCTTACCAGGGTCCCCCTTCTCCTTTACTGGATGGGTTCGATCTCTGCTATTTTTTTTCTTTCAACTTAAAAACCTCCCCAATAGCACAAGTGACAAGAGGAGAAAGTTGGCCTCCATTCTCACATCATAAGTGCCTCCATCTCTCAATTCCCCCAAGTGACAAAATGCATCATAAAACATGAAACACACAGCCTTCTCTTGTTTGAGTGCCAACCATCCTTCAACACATCATCGCAAACCCTGTGCTGATGTTAACAGTGCCCGAGCTTGCTGAAAATGATTGCATCAGTCCACCTCTTCTCCAGTTGCCAGGCGTGACAGAAGCAGTGATTTATTCAAAAGGAGCCTCCTCCAGCAAGCAGAAAGTTAGAGCCCTCATGATTTTTTTTTCCCTGTGGTCGCCTTAATTTTTTTATAAACAGACATTTTCCTCCTCAGTTCACATTGGATTTGGATTGATACATTTTCTTTTCACTCGGAGATAATTTTAGGGAATTTTATCTAGATTTCCCAGGCTTCTGAGTGGCTTCCATGGGAAGAAACTTGTTGATCAAAGTACTTCTAAGGGTCAAGCCTTTGCCTAGTTAAGACACCCACGTCTCACATCAGAGCGTCTGCATTTGGTTCCCAGCGCCAGCTCCTAAGCTTCTGCTAAAGCAGACCCTGGGAGGTAGCAGAGATGGCTCAAATAATTAGGTTCTTGCCACCCACTCGGGAGACCTGGATTGAGTTCCTGGTTCCTGACCGCTTTGGCTGTTTAGTTATTGAATCAGCAAATGAGAGGGGTGATGCTCACTTGCTCGCTCGCTCTCGAAGGACATAATTTTTTTAACTAGAAGTGTTCCTGGGAGCAGCATTGTGCCACAGTGGTGCCAGCATCCCATGTCAGTCTGAGTCCTGGCTGCTCTATTTTCAATGCAGCTGCTGAGGAAGCAGTGGGAGATGACTCAAGTGCTTGGTGCCCAGCCACCCATGGGGGAGACCTGGGTCAGCCTCGCCCAGTACCAGCTGTTGCAGCCATGTGGGGAGTGAATCAGCAGGTGGAAGATCTCTTTCTCTCTCTCCCTGTCACCCTGCCTTTCAAATAAATAAATCTTTTTTAAATAAAATATTCCTAGGTGTCCCAAGGCCTCCCAGTGTGCAACACATGATATTATATGATTAAAAATGTGGACCCTGGGGCTGCACCGCGGCTCACTAGGCTAATCCTCCACCTGCAGCACCGGTACTCCGGATTCTCTCCTGGTTGCTCCTCTTCCAGTCCAGCTCTCTGCTGTGGCCCGGGAAGGCAGTGGAGGATGGCCCAAGTGCTTGGGCCCTGCACCTGCATGGGAGACTAGGAAAAGGCACCTGACTCCTGGCTTTGGATCGGCACAGTGCACCGGCCGTAGCGGCCATTTGGAGAGTGAACCAATGGAAGGAAGACCTTTCTCTCTTTCTCTCTAACTCTGCCTGTCAAAAAAAAAAAAAAAAAAAGTGGACCCTGGAGGTGGCAGCTCCCACCTGAACATCTGCCTACTGTTGTATGTTCTTGGGCAAGGTAAGTTTTTCAGGCTATTTCCTTACTGAAAATGGGGTGACGATCATGTCTAATTTGAGATGTTGAAAAGTGGGGTTTTTCTCTGTCTCTATACCTCTGAAATAAAAAACAATTTTTAATGGTAAGATTTAAAATTTAAAGATTTTTAAAAAAATTTAAATTTTTAATTTTTTTTAAAGGAAAGATTCGGGACAGGCAATATGGCATGGTGATTGAGTTGCTGCTGGGGGCACCCACATCCCACACCAGAGTGGCTGGGTTCCAGGGCCAGCTACCTCACCCTGGGAGACAACAGGTGATGGCTCAAATACTTGGGTCTCTGCCACCTATGTGTGAAACCCAGAATGAGTCCACGTTGTTGGCTTCAACCAGGCCCAGCCCTGCAAGGGACTGTTGTAGGCATCTGGCGAGTGGGCCAGCATACGGGTGATCTCTCTCCAACTTTCAAATGAAATGCAAATAAATAAAATTTTAAAAGGAAATCATTAAATGAATGCATAAAAATACCAACCTCTTTAGTAAATCTGTGATGAAATACTAGCTACTATTGTCATTTATGTGACTTCCTAATAGCCTTCAGTTACCTTGCTTCTTAATTTTGTATGAGTTTCATTTTTTGTTTACTTTTTGAGATTTTATTAACACATAATCACCTTCCAAAGGGTTCACAGGTCATGAAGTGTAACTATGAATTTTCCAGAGTGGATCCCAGTCATACAATCAGCCCCAAAGCACGGACCATAGCATCACGTACACCCCAGAAGCACCCACCCAGGTCCCCTCCTAGTCACTACTTCCATAGGATACTTGCCACTAAAAAGTTCAACACCACAGATTGCTTCTCATTATCTTTGAATTTTATATAATCTTTGGTTATATACTCTTGTGTCTCGCTTTTGCTCCATATTACATTAGTAACATACACTCATGTTGTTGCATGTATAATAATATTATACATAGTATCCTGCCATGTGAATATTGAACCGTGTATTTGTATCCTCTCCTGTTGATGGAAATCTGGGTGGGAATGGTATGAGTAGTGCTAGGATTATCCTTGCACATTCCTTCGGGTGGGCATATGGGCACATTACTGCTGGTGATGGGACGGATAGTGCACAGAGCGGGCATAGGTGTGATGCTAGCAGACCTCACCAAGCAGTCGCTCACAGTGCTTGTGCCACTCCGCACTCCCTTACGAGAGCGCTCCAGGTGCTCTTTATGTTTGCCCCCTGGTATTCTCTTTTCCATTTTAGCCATTGCTATCGGTGTGCTGGTTTTGCTGTTGAAAAAGCACTCTGACAAAAAAAACAATGCAAAGAAATAGTGGGAAATAAAAATTCTGCTCTGAGCCCTTAAACTCTTAACATTTGCATACACACTTCCCAGACCTGTGACACAGCATGGCATTCTACTTCTCTGCGCCTGGTTTCTTGTGCTTCAAATGAGACTAATAACATCCCCCGGGGAGTCCAGAGCCCCTGTTTCCAGGAATGCTGTGTGGGCATTTGTGAACTCCTACTCCATCCTGTTTCAAGTCCATTTTCTCTCTGGATGCTGGCACTGACTCATGTGCTGGGGCTGCCCACCAATAACCAACTGTAATGATTAGGTCGAGGTAGTAATTTCTGTGGTTGGAAACTCAGGGCTTAATGGGTCACGCTGCTCTCACAACAGGACTTCAAATACAAGATTACAACACCGAGGTGGTACAGGGTTTGTTTTCTTCCTATGCGCTAAATTAAGATGTGAAAACAGAACCCAGCGAACATTTAAAACTGTGCACTTATTTTAGTACTCTGAACTGTCTCATTCGTGGGCCAAGAGTGGTGTCTCTGCCACCAGAAAGCAAAATTGTGGGTAAGACCTCAGAGAGAACTTCCCCGAATGGTTCTTTCATGGTGGGAGTGGGGAAACAGGTTAAACTGGTCACAGAAGTCCTCCAGCGGTGACTTCAGTGCGGCCAGTGCCAGGGTTCCAGGACCACTTCAGCTGGGACCGAAGACAATGGGACAACAGACCCAGGTGCAGCTTAGGGAAATCCCGTTCCTCTTTTTTTTTTTTTTTTTTTTTTGACAGGCAGAATGGACAGTGAGAGAGAGAGACAGAGAGAAAGGTCCTCCTTTGCCGTTGGTTCATCCTCCAATAGCCGCCGCGGCTGGCGCGCTGCGGCCAGCGCACCGTGCTGATCCGATGGCAGGAGCCAGGTGCTTCTCCTGGTATCCCATGGGGTGCAGGGCCCAAGCGCTTGGGCCATCCTCCACTGCCTTCCCAGGCCACAGCAGAGAGCTTGCCTGGAAGAGGGGCAACGGAGACAGAATCCGGCGCCCCGACCGGGACTAGAACCTGGTGTGCCGGCGCTGCAGGAGGAGGATTAGCCTAGTGAGCCTGGGCGCCAGCCAATCCTATTCTACTTTTCCTTCGTATTCACATCAACTGGCTCATTCAGATATCTGCAAACCACACACACACACATACACATACACACAGGAGTACTTGCAAATGTCTGTGCAAAATGAGATTTAAAGATGTTTATTTTGGTGCAAAAATTTTGAGACCAATGCATAATTTTTCACATATGCATTTTCCAGAAACTTTCTGAAACACTCCCATATAATCACAATTCACCCAAGTACCACTGGACACTTAACTAGAGTTTCAGCACAAGATCCTTTCCATTACCATTCAACCCACTGGTCCTCTACCTTTCAAAGGGAAATTTCTGATGGCTAGAGCTAGAAGTAGTCCTATTTACTTATTACACAAATTGGATGACAACAGAGGATGAATGACTCACACAGGTTAATTTAGGGACTGGCTGTCTTTTCAGATTTCCTAATTTCTGACCTTGATATTTTCTCCAAATCCCATCAGGACATTGGGCGTTGGCCTGCAGCTGGCAGTAGTAAAGACTCTGAGATTGCTGGGGCTCTTTCCACTGGCAAACGTATGAAACACCTGTTCATCTTCA
Organism: Sylvilagus floridanus; assembly: GCA_949820135.1. Classification (NCBI taxonomy): domain Eukaryota; kingdom Metazoa; phylum Chordata; class Mammalia; order Lagomorpha; family Leporidae; genus Sylvilagus; species Sylvilagus floridanus. The sequence continues at coordinate 38,425,048 of OX463234.1, forward strand.
GAGTCACATTACATGGTGTCTTCATGGACATCTCCCTGAATATTTTCATCTGGTCCAGGTAAAATTAATTCCTTTACCTGTTTGCCCATTTTGTGGATTTCTCTATTCTCTCATCTCTTTCTTTCCTTCTTCCCCTCTTTTGTTCCTTCCTTTTTTCAATTCTTTTCCTTCCATCCTTGCCCAAAGGTATCACATTTTATCACAATGTGTTATGCACTTGTCTGTCTCTCTCCTTAAATTTGAGAGCTGCCTGATATTGGGGACCACTGAGACTCATCTTTGCCTTGTGCACCATGGTTGTCACAGGGAGAGGGGCAGAGCAGGGAGGGAGGACAGAGAGAGAAGAAAGAGGAAGGTGATATTGGGAAAAGGAAAGGAGAAAGAGGAAAGGGGAGAAGAGAGCTATACTGCGGGCACTGTGCATTCTGCACCCTGAGCACTGGCATCCTCTCTGCCTCCTGCCCTGGCCCCCTCTGAGCTGTTGCAGGCATTTGGGGGCGGGGGGGGGGAGCCAGCAGATGAAAACTTTGTCTCTCTGCCTCTTGAGAAAAAATAAGTAAATCAAACCTGGCATAACCTTGGGTAAGCCTCCTTGTCATTCTGGTACATGGGAACTTTAGCTTGCAAAATACAGGTTTGGCCTACAATCTCAAGGCCTCTTCCACCTCTGACAGCCCACAGACCTCAACTGGTTTTCCTGCAGCTCCCACCCAGTCTCACCACAAAGATCTCTCTGAAGCCCTCACATTGCAGGTGAGCAATCTCTGTCCTCCCAGGACTGATGAGTTTCCAGCAACATGGGGCTTTCAATGCTGGAACTTGGAGCAGCCCAGGGAACTGTGACAAATTGGTCCCCAGATGGGCATCTTCCCTGTGGCTGATGCGGCCCCTTTGGCAATTCATATTTTAAGGAGCTAAAATGACTGAGACCTGTGTGGGAGCAACAGTGAGTGTCTTGTAAAAACATCCATTGATTTTTACATGATACACGTCAAACACATTCTTTGTAGAAAGAGAGAAAGAGGCAGAGGGGAAGGAGGAGTGGGGTGAGGGGAGGGGGAGGGGGAGGGGGAGATAGAATGAATGCATATGAAAGACAGCAGGAGTGCAGTATTTCAGCACCATTATCAGTCCCACGAGATTTCCCAGGATGGGTGATGCTTCTCATTGAGCAGAATGTAACAGATTTTGCAACTGAGAAGCCAGAACATGATTTGATGTCATCCATATGTAGGTCTCTTTCTGCACTTATAGCACAGAGGAGGCCCTGGGTGTGTTCAGGGTGAAACTGCTCAGTAAGACAAAGAATATGGCGATGGCCCACCAAGGCAGAGTTGGGTAGGGTAAGTTATCTAGTTCTTCCTCTCAAAATTGTTTTCATAGCTGATGACCCTATCACAGCTAATCTCAGCTACATTTTATCCACCACTCAAACGTGCTCAAAGGTCTGGCTACCGGGGCAGAGTCAACTTGGAGTGCCCTGCCTGAATTTTCTCCCTCCTGGGGAGGGAGGGGGTGAAGAACCCTCGAGTTTTTGCTGCTTCAGTCTCTCTTGATGATATGAGCATGCACCTTGAAGGTCCAACCAGTGCTGTAGGAGCAGAGGTGTCACATGGCACCTAGCGGTTAGACCCTCCCTCAGCCTTGCTTTCATTTCTCCTCCTGAATGCCATCTATGTGGATGCAAATGAATACCAGAGTCCAGGGAGGGAGAAGCGACAGCAAGAAGGGTCCTGGGGCCCTGAATGACCTTGTGGAGCACCGAACCCATCCCAGCCTGAACTGCTTGCCTTCTTCTCTACATTTAAGTCATAATTATTCTGGGCTGCTGATACACACAACTGAACCTATTCTGATACATTAACCCATCCAACGATTACTACCATTAAAGATGAGAAGTTAGGTACCCAGCTAGTGGCAGACGTAATGGCAGCGTCCAGTCCTGATTCACATACAATCTGGGATCCTGTTCATCTTGCTCTGCTCTCATCCCCACTTATTTTCATTTATCTTCAACTCTGTATTTTTTGGGAGTGAGCGAGCGAGCTCTCATCTGCTAGTTCACACCCCAAGTGCCTGTAACAGCTGGCTGGGCCTAGACAAAAGCCAGGAGCTAGAAACCCAATCCAGTCTCCTATCATGACAGGCAGGAACCCAACTACTGAGCCGTCACCACTGCCCCTCGGGGTCTGCAGGAAGCTTCAGTTAGGAACTGGAGCCAGGAGTCAAACCCAGGAACTCTGATGTGGGGTGCAGGTGTCTTTACCACCAGGCCAAATGCCTGCCCCTTCATTTGTGTAGTGCCGTCTCGTTTTCCAATTGTCTACCATCAGTTTCTCAATACAGATGCACAACGTATTGTTCTTGTTAGCCAGACTATGCGAGGAGACTTGATTCAAGTCATCAAGGAAAGAGGGATGGATGTGGGATGAAAATCCTCATCCCCAGACTTGGAAATCTTGCCCATCTTCAAGGGACTCCATCAGGCTGGTTCCCCTTGTTGAACACCAGTTCACATGCCCAGGAGTTTACCGGCTTCTCCTAATATTTTCTAGCAGTCTAAGCAATTCACTCAAATTTCAGATTCAAGGATACTTAATGGCAATTGCTTTCTTTAAATTAGGGTGCATTTGACAGAAAATAGTAATTTGTTAGCTGCATATTATTGAAACTATGGTCAACTTCAGTCTCCCCTCCCAGAGATAATATCTTTTTGACTAGATTTATTCATAATTTTTGTCAGTGAAAAGGGATTTTAAACACCAGCTCTTTGAGCAAACAAATGATCTAATTCAGGCACAACCTGTCAAGTTTCACTTATTGAGGTTTAACAACATTACATAATTCTTATAATCAATTTAGCGTCCTTGAAACAGCCGGCTTAGCTCGCCAGTGCTGAAGTTTCTGACAGACGCTCTTTTTTCTTGTATATTTCCTAACTGTAGATTCTAATTCTGTGTTCCAGTTCATTAGTGCCGTCTTTAATTTTAGACAACCCGTATCTGTTAAGGAACCCAAAATTCCATCTTTGTTTCCATAGGTGGTTATGTGTGTGCCAGAAGGTGCTTAGCTGCTGACATAAATAGATGACGTCTCACTTACGAAAAGCACTGTCGCCTCACTGGGCAGATGTCTCTTCATGATGGTGACTAAATATAACTTGGCACGCTGATTTTAGGGCAAAGATGGCTGTACATCTCAAACATAAGAATGAAGCTATTGATTAGAAAGATGTCACTTTGATTTCTTGATTATGGAGATGGCACCCTTTGCAGAGAAACGTTGAAACCCTGAAAACTAAGTCTCTTTCATGAACACATTTCATGATGAAGAAGATGAGCTGTAAAACTCTGTCCACCCAGAAGTTAAAAGGCGGGTTATCTCAGTCCTTTGCTTTCAGTAATGAAACCACGGTAAGTATGAAGAGAAAGTTCTGTGGGAGGTACGATCTGAAAGAGTCTACTACTACTAAGATGATAATAATTGTTGCTATATTTCAATGCTTGTTATGTATCAGCCATTGTGCTAAGCACTGAATTTATGCAGTCATTCCATTTTCCCAAATGATTATGATCAGAGAAGGTTGTATTTACTGCAAAACACACAGAGCTTACGTCTTAGGCCCCTTCTTGTGAATGGACTCTTGCTAAAGCTCTAGCGATGTGTTTGCGTGGGTACTTGTATTCTGATAATTTGAAAACGTCTCATGTTTAACCACAATGCATTAAGGCTGTTCATGCTTTTGTATTTGAACTTATCCTCTTGTTGCACATTCCCTCCTATTGGCTGGTTGGTTGGTACAGGAGAGACTGGACCTATCATGAGATCCAGCTAAGGTCAGATAGCGGGAGAGGATTTAGTCGATGTTTATGTGGTCCTCAATCATCCCCATGTATGTTAACCAACTGCAAGCTGCCAGGTTGCAGACACAGCTTCCAGAAATACTCCCGCTGTGGCTGTGCTGACCCACCTGTATTCTGATGAAAACAGAGGAGCTGGAGGACGTGTTGCCAAGGGGAATGAAGAGAGACACGGCATGTCTAGCACCTGTATTTCCAAAGTTGAAGAAGACAGAGGAGGAAGAGGAGAAATAATAATGTGGATAGCAGAAGAGAAATAAGGTTTCAGTGTCCCTACTCCATACCGAAATGTGATCTCCATTGGGATTAGGAAGTGACTGGATGCATGGACGTATGGGTTATGGAGGAAGTGGCTCCACTATCAACTCAAGGACTCTCCAGCTAAGTAGTGTCTTGCCGTGGGACATCCTGTGCCATCCTGGGATTCCTCTGAGACTTCCACAGCACACAACTCATGCATGAGAGGAACTCGTTAGGGCTTCTCCTACAATTGATTGCAATCTTACAAAGCTACATGACTTGACCAGTAATGACGCTTCTGAAGGTGAATGAAAATATTCTCAGCTATCAATAAAACTAATTTTGGGGGCCAGCTTTGTGGCATAGCAGGTAAGACTACAGCCTGAGATCCCAGCATCCCATATAGGGGCCAGCTCGTATCCCAGCTGCTTCACTTTCCATCCAGCTCCCTGGGAAATGGCCCAGAAAAGCAGTAGAAGATGGCTCAAGTACCTGGGCCCCTGCCACCCATGTGGGAGACCTGGAAGAAGTTCCTGGCTCTTGGCTTCAGCCTGGCACAGCCCCAGCCACTGTGGCCAGCAGATGAAGCTCTCTCTCTTTCAAGTAAATATTTAAAAAATTATTTTAATCAATCATGCTAGGAAAAAGTCAGATTTATTCTCTATAGAAAGCATTACAAAATCATTGTCATAAGAAGACAGTATACAGCCTGTACAGAGAGCATAAAACATTTGTTTTATTAGCTAGTTATCAGAAACTAGTATTTCAAAATGTTTTTTGATGCTTGAACATCAGTTTTTAAAATTTGTAATCTGCTCTGATGTCCTTTTTCATTCTAAATAAATATTCACTTTCATAACGAAATGTTCTGTTTTAAATTTTCTATTCTTTTGAAGAGCAGCTACAAAATATGAAGTTCAGACTCCACCGAAGGATGAGAATGACTGAAGCAATAGGTTTTCTCTCACACATCATGAAACATCAAGAGGTGAATGGCTCGGAGGAGAGTTAATTCAGCATGTCTACACCATCAGGGTTCCCAGAGCTCTGTGAGCCTCATGGCTTTCCCCCCATAATTGCGAGAGGACTACTGTGGCATCAGGCACCAGAAAATCACACAACAACGTCTAAATGAAGAAAAAGGAGATGGGTTTGCCCTCCTCAAGCCTATCCTTTGTTAAAAGGACGAGAAATGTTTCCCCCACAGACCTGCCGTATCCTGCAGCAGGGCTCATAAGACCGAGCCTAACGCAGTCACCAACGGATGGTAATACGATTACTCAATCAAAGTGCAGCCCTCGTCTGATGTCAACCAACAAGAAACGGATTTTCCTGGGTAATCAACAGGGTCCCAGTAGGGGATGGGGCCATGGAGGAGTTTAGTGTTCTTTTAAGAAAGACTCTTATAAGAGAGCTCTCTGGCCTCTTCCTTTGAGTGAGGACAGAGAGGGCATGGCCATCTACAAACCAGAGAGCAGGCCCCTGTCGGGTGCCAAACCCACCCACCCCTTCTTCTACGACTACCCAGCCTCCAGAACTGGGACCAAACAAATATCTGTTGTTGATGAGCCACCCAGTCTATGACAATTCTTTAAATTTTTATTTTATTTGAAACACTCACACACACACACACACACACACACACACACACACACACACAGGTATCTTCCATCCACTCCCCAAATGCCTGCAGCAGTCCAGGCTGGGCTAGGCAGAAACCAGGAACCTGGAACTAATTTCGAGTCTAGTTCATGCATGGCAGGAACCCATGAACTTCAACCACCACCTACCGTCTCCTACAGCGCGCCTTAGCAGGATCAGATTCGGAGCCAGAACTCACACGCAGGCACTCTGATTATGGCAATATTTTTATAGCAGTCTGAATGGACTAAGGCAATCAGTGCTCATTCTTTATATCACTTTATATCACTAAGCCTTCAATACGCTTCAGAAGTGGTAAATTAGAAAACCCGCATGTATTGTGCCCTCAAGCCCAACTAATGCCTTAGACTGTATCTTGCAGGTTTCCCAACCCACAGGACTGTGTCCTTGGTGCACATGCATAAATGGGAGAATCTCTGCAAATGGCTTGGATGCACACTTCAGTTGGACAGTCACCAGCTTATCTGCTGGCAGAAGTTGTCTACAGTTGTCTGGGACAATCTCCTTCACAAAATCTGAAGACAGCACCCTCTTCACTTAGTTCTCAATGTTTATTTCTTCTATGGGGTTAAAAGTCAGTGCCAGTCAAAGTCTGGCTCCCTTGCCGCTGCGTCCAGCAACACCTAGTGCCTCCTAGGATGTGTCTTTCAACATCTGGCTTATTGGAGGTCACTGTGACCAACAGCTGTTGCCTGCATGGAATGGAGACTGGCAGACTGATTTGTTTCGACACGGAGGGAGGGCTGTTGGAATGAATTGTTCACTTGTCATCTGAGGGAGACAGCAGTGGGGACCCTGGCAGCAGGTGTAATTCTTACTTGAAATGATGGGAAGGCTAGGGGAGCTGCGGCAGAAGACCCACTCCTGGACGCAGGGGACAGGGTCTGCATGTGGCCTTTGTCACAATGGGTGTTTTGGGGGTGGGGGAAAGATGTCATTTTTAGGTTATTTGGCTCCCAAAGGAAAGGAACATTTGGGAAGTAAACCTAGAGGTGAAGATTTGAGTGCATGGAATCTACTGGGCAAGTAGTTTCAGGAAATGCTGGTGTGTGTGTGTGTAAGGGGAGCAGAGGGAAATGACACAGGGACAAGGGAAACTCAGTTAATAGTGCTATCAAGCAGGTTCCCGATGCCAGGCCTCCATTCTCTAGGGAACTCCAGGGGCTCATACGTGTCTCAGAGTAGTTCTACTCGAGCCGAGAGGGAGATGGGCATTGATGTCCCAGTTTCCTGTCCGTCACTGGCTGAAGGCTACTCCAGGGAGCACTTAGTCTCTTGCATTTCTGGTCTGCCTCCCATGAAGGCCAATCCTGCTCCCAGAGGCAGAGAAAGCAGCAGGCAGAGTCAGACGCTCTTGGCGGCGCAGGCGAGTTCTGGGAGGCAGGGCACTGACAGCATTTGGTCCAATGGCAGCCCCTGCGCTAAGTGCCTTCCCTGTGTGAACCCCCACAGCAGCCAGTGTGCAATGAGCATTTGCTGTGCCCACAACACGTATCCTCCACATCCTCACTTTTCAGAGAATGGTCCATAGAGCAACAGAATCTGCATCAGCTGGGGGCTTATGAGAACTGCAGAACCTCAGAGCCCACCCCAGACCTGCTGAGTGAGAACTGAAATGTATTCAGATCCCCCAGAAATTCACAAAGTCACAGGCGCCCTTATCACGTTGGTGCTGGAAGACCATAGCCACCCTCAACCTGCTGAGCATCTGTGGCGTTGTCTTGTGGCCAGCGCAAGGCAAAAAAGCCGCTTACTCAGGGATGGCACTGTGGCACAGTAGGGAAGCTAATGCCTACAATTCTAGCACCCCATACAGTCACCAGTTTGAGTCCCAGCTGCTCCACTTCAGATCCAACTCCCTGCTAATGCACCTGGGAAAGCAAGAGAAGATGGCCCAAGCGCTTGGGCCCCTGAAACCACGTGGGAGACCAAGATGAAGCTCCTGGCTTCAGCTTGGTCCAGTCCTGGCCATAGCAGCCATTCAGGGAGTGAACCAGCACATGGAAGATGTAGCTCTCTGTCTCTCTCTCTCTGTCTGTAACTCTGTCCTTCGAATAAATAAAATAATCTTTAAAAAATCTTAAAAAAAAAAAAAAGCCGCACGTTCACAGTAGAAACAGGAAGAATCATACCAGGAGAGACAAGGCAGCTCAACCAGGAGACTGGGGGTGCCAGCTTGAGTGGGCTGGTCTCAGAGCACATGCCAATCATCCCAGGAACTCATGGAAACAACTTGGAGATTTCTGGGAGGAGCGTAAGTCACGCAGCTCTGCGACAGGACAAAGAACCATTGCAGCTTAAGTGTTTGGGTTAACTTGGCTCAACTGGCCATTAAATCAGGTGAAACCTGGACCATTGAGCGTATATCTGCTTGTGTGCTATACTGTGAACACCTAAAAGGAAAGACCAGGCCTTGTGTAATTCTGTATTTGTAGCATCTAGTACACGTCGCTGGTACTTGGTTGATGCTTGTTGAATGACCCAATGAACTCCACTCCTTCCATCATTTAACAAATATTGATGAGTGTCTCTTTTAGTCCAGGGACCGTGTTAGTGCTGAGGGAGCACTGGCAAATTAATCTTATTTTTGGTTGCCCTTCTGAAGTAAGAATTCTCATGGGGTGTGGACAAGCAAAGAAACAAATTATTACATAACTGGAAATTGTGGAAGTCCCACAGGTGGTGTGCAGTGATAGGGAATGATGGCTAGGGGGTGCCTTTGGTCGGGGTAACAGGAATGACCCCCTCAAGGCTGATGTTTAAGTCCAGAACTGAAGAATGAGATGGATGGAACTTCGGAGTGTGGGGGAGCATTCAAACAAGCACCATGGCACGTGCAAGAGCCCCGAGGCTAGAATTGGGTGGTTACATACATTTATAAGAAATATAACCCACATCTTAGATTTCCAATCACCGAACAACCACCCGACTTGGGCAACAGAGAACCTCTCAGACAAACCAGGGTGTGCGCAGGCCCTTGAGACCGATCCGGTCTGTGCTTCTGCTAAGAGGGGGTCGTCCATTTGGAAAATGCAGGTAATGCAGAATTTGAGATTCTGTGAGATGCTGGCATCTGGGGCCTCAACATAAAATCCCACCTTATAAGAGCTCTCGTTCATTATACCTCCCCCCCTCCTGAGTGAGTCACAGCATTCGGAATGTGTCATCGTGTCACATTTCAGGACCATGCTTCCAAGAGAGAGGAATGCATTTTTTTCTGAATATAATGAAAAAATTGCAGCTCTCCTGTTACTATTTATGTGACCTTGAGCATGCTATCTGCATTCTCCAAGCCTGGTTCCTCCTCCCTGGGCTAGCCAGGGCTATGCTCACCCTGCACGCCTCACCCAGTGTCTGTAGAATTGGTTCAATATAGTTCAATAAGCATTTATTGAGCCCTGAAAAGTCAATTACTCATTTGGCAAAGATTGATGGAATCCCGCTCTAGGTTCCAGACTCTGTCTTAGGCTCTGGAGATGTAATGACAAGCAAGATAGAAACATCCAGCTTCCAAGAGCTTAGGGTCTACCAGGAAAGACAGAGAATTAAAATATTGTAATGCTGATTTACAACCTGCATGTGAGCATGCAAGATACGGCAGAGATACTTATTTTCTGAAATCTAGGTAAGTGCCATTCTTAGCCTATCCATTTCGCACACGATTCATTCTCAGGCATTAGCAGCGTTCACTTTTTTTTTTTACACAACACTTTGCAAAGGACCTGGATTTCAACACCTTGAGACACTGAGCGGAGACCTTGGTTATGCAGAGCCCAGACTCGTGACCCACGGAGAATGCAAGATCAAGTGTTTCTTAGCCGCTAGGTTTGTGCTACTTTGTTATATAACAGAAAATGAGTACAGTTTCCTTCAACCTTTTTCATCTACTCTGGTTTCTGCTGAAAAATCCTATTAGCCAAGCCCTCCTGGTTCCTGAAGGACCCTGGAACTGCTGTTCTCAGGTAGCCCAAGAAACAGGCATCATGCACGACCAGGAGCCCAGAGCCTGGGGCTGGAGGCACTGACACGAAATCCGCACACCACCGGCGTGCATGGCACTTCCTCTTGATTCTCCACTGCACTTGGGCACCTGAGCCCCGACACTAGAAGCATGTGCCAACAAACACAGTCCTGCTGCTCCTTCTTTAGCTACAGTCCCTAACAACACCAACAACCTAATAAGCAAGAGAGCCCTGTTTATGCTCAAATATTCGATTCAGGCAGTCTACACGGGATCCTTGGCCATTCCTCCTTCCCCCAAGCTCTACAGATGACAGAAACAGTAAGACGGAAAGGGGGAATCCCACACAACCGAGGAAGCAAGAAGGGGATGCCGTCAGTGGACCATAACCCACGAAGCATTCCAACATGGAAGTCAGCGGGATGTGACTGAAAGACGGCAAGTTTGTGTGAAGAATGGGGGGGGGGGGGGCAGAGGGCAAGATCGGCCACCATGAGTGGGACTCCGTGCAAAGTAAAAACACCGGGGGCTTAGCTCAAACGTTAAGAATTTCAAGATGAAAGCAGCGTAAAATTAAGACAGCAGTGAGGCCCTTCGAAGCCGGCTCTTGTAACTGACCCTGGGGAGCTTCAGTCCCACTGAGAGCAGGGGGTGGAAAGGAGCAGCCATTTGCATGAGGGGTTTGGAATTAGGTTTGGAATGGGGGCAGCTGATGAGTTCTAGCCCATCCTCCCCAGGCCAGAAACTTTGCACCTGTTCCAATCAGTGGGCGGAACTGCTCTCCCAGCCCAAGCATTCTGTCAGTTTCAAAGGAATGCTGTAACAACGTGCTGTTACCCATCGGTTGGCATAAAAGAAGAAATTCATTTTCTCACCGTTTTGAGAGTCCAAAGTCAGATGTCAACAAAGTAGTTTCCTTCCAAGGCTGTGCAAGCGAATCTGTCCTGTGCCCGTCCCCTGGCGAGTAGCCAATCATCACGGCTGCTGCTCAGCGTTTTTGCCTTGATCTTTACATAGGATTCTCCCTGCATGCTTTTCTCCTCCAATCTTCCCTTTTTATAAGATACCAGTCACACTCGAGTAGGGACCCACCCTTTTCCAGGATGATCTCATCTTAAATAATTACATCTGCAGTGAACCTACTTCCAAGTAAGGTCACATTATAAGGCACTGAGGGTTAGGACTTCGACATACAAATTCTAGGGTACACAGCTTAACCAGTAAAAAGTCTGTTCGTGGTGTTTGAGGTACAGAGTCCCATCCTGACATAGGATTCCTCCCTTCCCAGGAAAGCAGCCCGTGGGGAAGCTGCCCTCCTGCACACCTCACTAGGCAACACCTCTCTCCCACAGTCACTGGCAGCAGGTGGCCATGAACAGACACTCGGCAAACCTGGGCCATCAGACACTTGGGGCAAACCTGATGTCAGGGGATGCGATGGTTGCTTTTGAAGAATATCGTTTGATTAAACTGCATCATCCAAAACAGATGGGCTTTGTAGTCCTCTGACAGCCCTGAATTGTTACCTTAATTATCCAGCAGGTGCAGCCCTTTCTTGGGCTGCCTTACCCGCAGTCAGGTTACAGAGCTCATAAACAGTGTGACTCCACTTGCGGCGTTCTCCATAATCAGAGACGGGCGACCTGGGCCTCACATTGGAGTCTCCTGGGGGAGCTTTCAGACAATTAATGGCTTAGTTTTGCTATTTAAGTGGTCTGGGGTACACCTGCACACTTTTTTTTTTTTTTTTGGTGATCACGGCGTACAGCTAATGTTGAGAAGCACTGGCTTGGATCTGTCCCAGAACCCAGCCATCTGCATGGCTGTAATGATGCGAATTGATTGCAGATGGCACGGCACGGGTTTGTTGGAGGTTGTTTTTTTGTTTGTGGCTTCCAAATGAAATGCTTCAATATCTCTTCGCATTAACTCTGCCACACCATGTGCTCTGTTTTCTTTTCTTCAGCCTAACTTCTTTCAGTTGCTAGGGAGCCACATCTTTGTTGTTCAGAGCTGCATGTCGGCTTACAAAGGCAGCCGCTCAGCCGGGACCCCAGGCCTGCTGTAACACGGCGGATTGTACCAAGACTGAGCTGCATACGTAACAGACTCGTGTTTAGCACAGTTCATTGTAGGGAGCAATCATTTAGGCCAAGGCATCTTTGTTCCAAGGATGCTGGTTGAGGTCATCTACTGTGTTAGGCAGAACACACTAGGGTAGGTTCAGTGAATCGCAACTCCCTGTCTTCTTCCTTTTACTATCATTCTTGTCAACTCTAACATTCCTGTAATGCTAATTCTCCTTTTCTCTTTCTCCTTGTCTATCATCTCTCTCTCCCTCTCTCCCTCTCCCTCCCTCCCTCCCCCTACCTTCTTTCCTCTTGCTTTCACAGGTTGCCATGGCTGGGGTGGACTGTGCAATGTAGATACCACAGCCGGTGTTAGCAGAGTCAAGATACACCAGGTACGGAGCTCGCAATCTTCTGTAATATCAGATTGCCTCTTGCAAAAGAAGCAAGAAGAGGTTGGCGCCGCGGCTCACTAGGCTAATCCTCCGCCTGTGGCACCAGCACACCAGGTTCTAGTCCCGGTTGGGGTGCTAGATTCTGTCCCAGTTGCTCCTCTTCCTGTCCAGCTCTCTGCTGTGGCCTGGGAAGGCAGTGGAGGATGGCCCAAGTGCTTGGGCCCTGCACCCGCATGGGAGACCAGGAGAAGCACCTGGCTCCTGGCTTCAGATCAGCGCGGTGCACCGGCTGCAGCGGCCATTGGAGGGTGAACCAACGGCAAAGGAAGACCTTTCTCTCTGTCTGTCTCTCTCGCTGTCCACTCTGCCTGTCCAAAAAAAAAAAAAAAAAGAAGAAGAAGAATAAGAAGAAGAAAGAAAGAAACCTTACAGCCAAAAGAACTAACCTGGTCTTGATCTCCTTCCTGCAGCCCACGAAATGCTCATCTGCTGTCACCCTGTTTGCTGCTCCCAGAAACTCCCTGGGGACGCTGGCTGCACGGAGGTGGGAAATAATAAGTGAAGGTTGATACATGTGCAGAACCCACCAGGCAGAGAAAGAGACTGAAACAGGGACAGGAGGGCACCTCAGCTCAGATCTCTGCTCCCATCTCTGCGTTTGAGCTTAACTTTGTATAACAAGCACTTCAGAAGGAGGTGTTAGGAGAGGCAGAGAGACCACAGGCAGAGAAGGATGGAGAGACAGGATGAGGGCAGAAAGACAAAAGACCGAGGGACAAAGAGGACTCAGTACCAAGATGCAGAGAACCGGTGAGACAGAACTGGACCCTAACAACCCCGGTAGCCGAGCCAAGACACAGGCCCATGCCACACTGATCCTCTGAATTGGGCAAAACAGCTCCACGACTGAGGCCTAATTTAGATCAGAGGCTCCCATTGGACGAAATGTAGGTTTGGTTCAGCTATGATTTGGAGGCTAGTCTGATGTCACGGTTCACTGGTTTTAGCAAACGCATGTTTGCTTCTGGTTCACCTGGTGCCTCATGAAAAGCAGCAGGGCAAAAATAATCCTCTTCCGTTCTGGGCTCAGTTCACACACAAAAAACAGAAAACCAGGAATGGAATTTAACTTCTGTTTGCTTTAGCCTTCAGCAAACCAAGGCAAAGCATCCTGGTTTCTTTTCCAGTCTCACTCTTTGCATTCTTCAATTGAAGTCTGCAAAGACCCCTTCAGCCCAGTGTGTAGTCCTGGATCGTCCTCAGAAGTAAGTGGAGGTAGGAGGTAGCATGGGGCCAACTTCCGGGAGACAGCTTCCTGGGGTGCTGGAGTCAGGCAAGTGGGGCAGCACTTTGGGGTGGATGGAGCTCCTCACTGATGATCCTGGCAGAGAAGGCGCACTGAGATTTTCCAGGCCACGGCCAGCATCCCCAGCAAATCATTTTGTTCCTTTAATCTCTTACTGCCACGGTATTGTGATTAGAGACCTAAATCCTGTCTTTTGTAGCACCTTGATGTGCACCTGGGTTAATCACAGGACTCCTTGACTTGCAAGTGACCTGGAATGCTACCTCCTATGCATTCTCTGCAATAGCCCTGAGCTGCAAGACAGACATTTTATTTAATCAGTACAAGGTCCATGTCCATCAGAAGTGGAAGGGATAAACTATCGTACATTCAATGATTTTCCCTTTCTGTTGTGCCTATTTGAGGTGTACAATATGCTATGCTATGCATACCCAGAGCTAAGGCATTCCTACTTTTATTGTATACAGTGGGATATTATTCAGCACTACTCAATGAACCACCAAGCCATGCATGTGGCTAAGTGAAAGAAGCCAGTCTGTGAAGGCTACATACTGTCTCTCCTTCACATCACCACAGGTGTTCAAGCAGTAGACAGAGAATGGTTCTTAGAACAGGTCCCAATGGTGGTCTCTGGTAGAGTTACTTTGCCAAATTTTGAGTGGGGAGAGGTGTATGTGGTGATTGAAAACTGTGGGGCTGGCGCCATGGCTCAATAGGCTAATCCTCTGCCTTGCGGCGCCTGCACACCGGGTTCTAGTCCTGGTTGGGGCACTGGATTCTGTCCTGGTTGCCCCTCTTCCAGGCCAGCTCTCTGCTGTGGCCAGGGAGTGCAGTGGAGGATGGCCCAAGTCCTTGGGCCCTGCACCCCATGGGAGACCAGGAGAAGCACCTGGCTCCTGCCTTCGGATCAGCACGGTGCACCGGCCATGGTGGCCATTGGAGGGTGAACCAACGGCAAAGGAAGACCTTTCTCTCTGTCTCTCTTGCTGTCCACTCTGCCTGTCAAAAAAAAAAAAAAAAACTATGGATGCCCAGAGTGGAAGGCAGAATGCAATACAGTTATAATCTAAACTGGACCATCAAAGAGTTGCTTCTTGGTTATTTGCATCAGTAAAAATGGGTCGTCACAAATAATACCAATCCAGGCAACAACTGAAACAAGTGTGGGTTCTCCGTAGGGCCAGTATAGAACTGACGCTTTCCTGGGGTCCATGCAAAATATCAGCTGGACACAAGCATAAGGGATCCTTTGCAGCAATGGAAATGTCCTGAGGGTGTACTGGTTTCCTAGACCACTGTACTACACACCAGGCAGCCTAAAAACGATAGAGACTCATATCTCACAGTGCAGGTCATGAAAAAGGCATCCGAGTATTTGAAAAGAAAAAAAAAATGCATAGATTTCAAAGACGTTTTGCTCCAAAATAAATTGTTTTCCAATTACCGCTTTGAAGGATACTTGTGTAGCCAAGGCTCAAGATATGGAAGAATTTCTTTCAATGGCCCTTGAAACCACACCCACTTCCCTCTTGCCTGATCCCTGTTGTTGGTCCGTGGCAGTCACTAATCTAATCTCCTCATTCCAAGGACTCCATACAAATGCCTTGCTTGTGGGACTGCTCCCGGACCCCTCCGAGTTTTATATTCCCGCCCGCACAAACCTGGATTTTCCTGTGTCCTTTGGTGTTGTCGACCACTTCTGATCTCAGCCGTTCGGAGAGGTATTGCAGTGCTATCTCACTGTTGCTTCAATTTACGTTTCTCATCTTTACTGTGCACTTTTTCTCATGCATCCTCTCGGGTAAAATGTTTCTTCGTGTCTTTTGCCCATTTTCTGATTGAATTGTTTGCTATTTTATTGCCGTGACTGTTTAGTCTGTATAGATGTTAGTTCTCTATCACATAGATGATTTTTAAATGTTTACTCCTAGCTTGTAGCTCATTTTCTCCTCTCTCCATAAATGCTTGCATACTATTTTGCCATCTTATTTTTACTCAATTTTTTTTAAAAAATCAGTCCAGATCCTATCTTCCTCATCATTTAAAAATATTTGCATAGTGTTATCTTGTATTTTTTAAAGTTTTATTTCTTGTCATCTACTTGAAAGACAAAGTGACAGAGATGGAGCTGCAGAAAGATCTCTGTTGTTCTCTGGTTCACTCCTCAAATGCCTGCAAGAGCCAGGACTGGGCCAGGCCAGAGCTGGGAGCCTGGAATTCTATCGGAATCTCCCATCTAGGTGGCAGGGCCCCAAACTGGCACCCAGAGTGCACATTAGCAGGAAGCTGGATTGGGGACAGAGTGGCTGGCACTCAAACTGGTGCTCCAGCATGGGATCCAGGCATCCCCAGGGGCAGCTGAACCCACTGCACCAGTGCCCACCTCTGTCACCTAGGGTTTTGCACACACCCCTGCCTGGGGGCTTTTGACTTTGCTGTGCCCCGTCACAGGATGCGGCTCTTCCATAGGGTAGCTGTGAAGTGGGCAGGCATACAGGTTAAAACTGATTAGGTTTGTGAGCTAGAAGACCACACCTTCACCATGCCCCTGTGTGACCTCACGCCCCTACCTGGCCACACCTGAGTGCCCACTGGCCAATCAGCTTAATTAGCCACTCCCCTTTGAGAGTGGATTAAAAGCCTGGGACAGGGTGTGTCCAGCCCTTTCCTCTCTCCCCCTGGCCTCTTGCCTGGAGGGGGCTTGCTGTAGCCCTGTGCCTCCAGGGCACGTGGCCTTTGGGCCACCCGCCCTAGGCTTCCTGGCCTAGATGCTCCTCCACATGGCTGGTTCCTGGTGCTTGGTATGAACCCAGATTTACCTCTCTCCTTTAGGCAGGGCCCTCACTCTCCTATGATTTCTCTCACTCAATAAAAGCCTAAAATGTACAATGCTGCCTCGTTCATTTATGCCAGTATTAAGAATTCTTCTTTAAATATTAGGCAAGAACCCACTTGGGCTCATTAATAGTGGGGATTTATTAATAAGCATATGGTGATACCGTATGGCACCCCAAATTCCAATAACATGTGTGGCACCCCAGACTCGACTTCCGGCGAACTTTAAGGGGCCACATTTCGATGTAATTTTAGGGGTCAAAATTCCGTTATCAGCTGCACGGCTTGATCCTCACCTGATCAGAGACGCTGCCCTTGACTAGCCGCTGAAATAGCTGCCAGCTCTCACCCTATGTCCACTGCCGACTTTTTTTTTTTTTTCTGGAGCATTTGTCACCACTCGACCCTTTAATTTGTTTATTGTTTGTTGTCTCCTTCCACCCACTAGAATGCAAGTTTGTGAGGACGATGTCTTAGTTTGGTTCATCAGGTTACTTCCAGAGCCTGGAATATTTGCTGATTGAATAAGTTGCATGAGGTACAATGACTCAGCTGATTAGTCATCTATTGCTTGATATCTAGGGTTTTTTTGCCTACCTAAAACAATCTTAAAGTAAGTATTTCTAGCATTATATTCTTCTGTTTACACACGGCAAATACTCTTAACTATAGGACAATTTCCTCATCACAAAAATGTTGGGTCAAAGCATTTGTTGACAACCAGTGCTAACGTTCACTCATAGCAATCTAATCAACATATACTCTCTCCAAGACTGACCCTCGTGGCTATAATGAATATATTCTTTCCACCCGTACTTCCTAGCTGCATTATCAAACTTCTTAACTTTCCAATCTACTGTTTAATAAGTGGCATCTTATTTTCATTATAATTCTATTTTTCTATTTTTGGGTCAGATTGAGAATGTTTTCATTGCATTCCTATATGTGAACCAGTGCTGCATGTCATTTACCTATTTTAAATTAGTTTTCATTGCTATCAAAACAATACATATAATTAGTTCAAATATTCAATTATATTACAGAAATCATGACAAAGAAGCAATCTCCCATGTCTTTCTTTCCAAGTTCTGTTCCAGACATGATTTGCATAACTTTTAGCTATTTACTCTGATGTTTGCATGATTATGTTCACAGGTAATATATTTATATTGCTGCTATTTATTAATTTATAAATTAACTTTCCTGCAGGAAATGAGGATTTATTCCTTTTCCAGCAGGGGGAATAGCTCCACCAACACTCCTTTCCTCCCCAGTTCACTCAGTGAAGCTGTATCTCAAATATAGTTTAATGAACGTTCAATATTTACATTATTATGATTTCTCATTGATAGGACTTGACTTAGTACCTATAAGTGTGCTGCTGAGTCAAGGAATATATTTTTATTAGCTTTTCAGTTATATAATTTTATTCTTTTCTTGGAGTTGATAATTGCCTCATTTTTTTCACTTGCTTAGTTTTCTGGGTGTAAACTATTTCACATTTTCCAAAGAGCACTAGAAATCTTTTTAGGACTTTTTCCTCTCAGTCAAATGGACCAGTTATTTTATTGGCTCTGTGGTTTACCTGGGGATTTTTTATTCCTATCTCTCAACTCTCTCCATTTTCCTGCTAGCCTTGTTGAGTTGACTCTAGGCCTACTTCCCAATTGTGATCTAGAAACTTCTCTTGAAAATCATCCTTGAAATTATCTTTGCACCTGGTCTCTGTGTGGACCCCTTCCCTGGAACCTTCTTTTTCGTCTGTTGGTTGACTCCCTTGCTTTGGTGGAACACATGTCCAGTCACCTTCTGAAAACTTGCAAATTTAGAGTTAGAAATGTGCCAGGGGATTCCAATTCAATCCCATCAGGTTGCATGTACCAATGCCATCTCACTAGTCAAAGTGATCAGTTTCAGTTCACAATTGATCATAATGATAGGATTAAGAGTCAAAGGGATCACACAAACAAGACTAGTGTCTGCTAATACTAACTGAAAGAATTAAAAAGGAGAGAATGAGCCGGCGCCGTGGCTCAACAGGCTAATCCTCCGCCTTGCGGCGCCGGCACACCGGGTTCTAGTCCCGGTCGGGGCACCAGATTCTGTCCCGGTTGCCCCTCTTCCAGGCCAGCCCTCTGCTGTGGCCCAGGAGTGCAGTGGAGGATGGCCCAGGTGCTTGGGCCCTGCACCCCATGGGGAGACCAGGAAAAGCACCTGGCTCCTGGCTCCTGCCATCGGACGAGCGCGGTGCGCCGACCGCGGCGGCCATTGGAGGGTGAACCAACGGCAAAGGAAGACCTTTCTCTCTCTGTCTCTCTCTCTCACTGTCCACTCTGCCTGTCAAAAAAATTAAAAAAAAAAAAAAAAAAAAAAAAAAAAAAAAAAAAAAGGAGAGAATGATCCAACATGGGAAACAGGATACACAGCAGACTCATAGAATGGATGATGTCCTAAACAGCACTCTGGCCTCAGAATCAGCCCTTAAGCCTTAAGGCATTCAGATCTAGCTGAAGAACCCATGAAAAAAGTTGTCTTCCAACTTTTAGGCTTATTTAGTTCTTTAAAAAGTTTGGTTTATGCTGTTTTAATTTAAAATAACTCATTTACACCCCGAAAAATTATTTATGATATCCTGATTCATGGCTATTTGATGAATTATAATACAGTGTAATATGAACCATAATGATAGTATTAACTGAGCAAGGTAGTATTTTAAGAGTTTTACAAGATCAGATCCTTTAAGCCCTAGAAGCACATGTGTTCAGGTAAGGGAGGGGTTTGCCAAGATAAAAGAAAGGTGTGTGATAATAGACATAGAAGGACCCATGCCTACTGTAGAGGGATCCAACGACCACATGCTCCCCGGGGCCCACGTGCTGCTACTGGGCACAGGGGCTGGAAACAGGGAGGGGGAATACAGCATCACCCCAGGCGTGTTCACAGCCTTTCGTATACTTGGAGCTATTGTCATTTGCCACTTGTCAGCCCCTGATGAAATCCTCCCCCAGTGCCTCCAAGCAGCCAGAAGCTTTGCAGGGGAAGGCAGGCAGGAGCAGGAAGAGAGAGGTGGTGGGGCAGGGAGTGGGGGACCTGAGAGTTTCTCCTTTTTCGTGAAAAACTGATGAGAAATTGTCAGCTGTACTCCCACTCCCTCTGAAAGTCAGCGTGGATGCTGCATCCATCTTAATCACCATCAGGGAGAGCAGGCATTTTAATCAGCGCATTATTCACGGAAACTTTGTTCTCCTTTCCTGCTTCCTCCCAAAATAAGACAGACGTGAACTTGGCGTGAACCCCTCGTTTGTCTCCTTCAGTCTCTCTCTCCCTCTCTCTCCCCAGGCCACATCCTCTGGGGCATAGGTAAGCAGGGTGGGAGGGTGGGGCTGGAGAGGGCCTGGGTCCCTAGAGGACAGAACTCATTGGCCCACCCCTGAGAACTCAGAGATGAAGGGCATGCGATCCCTCTAGGAGCAGAGCTTAGAGCCCATTCTCTCAGCCATTTGCTTACTTAGCAAGCATTGGTTGGTCATTGAATGTGTGCTTTGCCAAAAATACAAACAACGATCAGAGATCGTTTCTATCCCCAGAGAAACTAACTATTGACTCATTCGATAGATATTTTTTCAGCAATGGGGCAGACCCAAGACTATGTAATTAGGCTACATATGCTTTCTGTAATTTGTTGCTTTGTTATTGAATACCCACTCGTGTTCAATACTGAGTGGTTGTCAAGTGCCCATATGGTCTAGATATTTGCCAAACTCTGGACTTATAGAGACATATTAGGGAGTTCAAGTCCATGAGCTGCTTAGTCTAGAAGAAAAAGGAAAAGATTTTAAAAATCTACAAAATCCACTGTATATTTTATGATGATCCCTGAATAAAAAGAGCCCTTCTTGCAGTTTTTCCTTGTAGTTTAGGTGAGCTGACCCCACTGGAGTCTTAGGGATGAACGTGTGGGCAAGGGCTGGCCATGCTGGGCAAAGGGTCGTCCTGGACGCTGGGGTTGTCTCAGAGATGGGCTCAGAATCTGGCAGGGTGAAAAGCTCTCTGGGACTACCTCGTAGCAGGAGCTCCATTTGGCTCCAGTTGCTCAGTCATCCTGCTACCACCTGCAAAAACCTCTCCAGGAATCAAGTCAACACGCAGTCAACGAGAGCCACCTCGTGCAAAGACACCAGGCCCTCTGACATTCGTTGAGGGTCTAGAAGCAGACCCACTCGTGGTAACCACAGCAAAAACAATCCCTGAGCTGTTCAGGTCTATGGGTCATTAGGTTCTTCCCTTGTCCTAAACCCACTTGGCTCTGTCCCTGAGTGATACCAGATCTGATGCATCATTTGTCTTTGCCCTGCAGGCTTTGCGGAGAGTGGGAGGCATGTCAGGTGTCTGCATTTCTATGATACGGCTTTCTTTTCTATATAGAAAGGCTATATTATGAGGGAGTATCAGCGAGTTATATCCTGAGTGGGATTTTTTTCATAGTCAGCAAAATGAAGGTGGAGGATCTATTTTTAATCCAAAGAATCACATGTGTGTTTACATTTAATTAACAGTGTCCTGAAGATCAAAACATATTGGTATCATAGAATCAGGGGTCCTAGCTTTGCTCACTGCTCAGCGTGGCCCAGCGAAAAAGCAAGAATGTTCTCCTCCCACCCCCCGGCATTTAACTCTTTAACTTGCATACGCAATATCTGAGTCATAGCGCTCCACTGCTGAAATCCAATTAAATATTGGGGAAAAAGTATATGTCTATCAAGGGGGCTCCAGAGAAACAACTCATAGGGTGCACATGTGTGTGTGTGTGTGTGTGTGTGTAACAGATTTACTATTAGAAATCCGATCACACAAATTTCGAGACTAAGAAGTCCCACCCGGTGCCAGCTACATGCTGGAGACACAGAGAAGCAGGTGGAAGTCAACCTGGGTCCCAAGACCTGAGACCCAGGGGTGTGAGCCACGTCACTCCAAGTCCAGGGGCAGGAAGACGAGCTGAGGGCCCCAGCTCAAACCCTGAGGCTGGAAAAGCAGCAGCCGACTCCTCCCTCCTCTGCCTCTTGGTCCACCCAGGCCTTCCACACGGTGGGCCCCTCTCCCCCTCGGAGGGTCTTCTGCTTCACCTGTGGAGGTCGTGACTCAAGAAAATGCTCTCGCAGACTCACCCGCATACAGCATTCAGTGGGGAAGCCTGACATTCACCATCAACCATGTAGCTGGTGCTTAAAACCAAGACAGCATGGGAAGTGCACAGAGCTGACTGGGGGCCCCTGAGAGCTTTTAACTGTAGGCTTTCTGTAACCAATCCACAAAAAAGAATCAAACTATCATTCGCAGCAAAATGGTTGAAACTGGAGGCCATCACGTTGAGTGAAGTGACCCAGACAGGAAGACAAATACTGCCAGGTTCTCCCCGATAAGTGGGAGCTAAAATTCTTAAAAATCTAAACGAACAAAAAAACCACAAGAAACGCCTGTGTGTATCAGTTTTGTTGCTAATACAGTGTTTGCCAAGCTTTGCTTTAAATCTTTGTCAAACAAATTGATAGGAATTTTTTCTAGTAGAGTTTTAATGATTTTGTGACTGTTTTAAAATTTACTTTATATGGGTGAAGTTGAGTGTCCTGCCATTTGATTATTGTCTATAGCCGGTGCCTACTTTCCTGATGAACTATAGTCTTTTATTTTTTATCTGTTGAACTCTTTATTTAGCGGAGCATTAAGACTTGGACTATAATGTAAATTTAAAATATATTGAAAAATAAAATATCAAGTTGAGATAAAAACTTTTAAAGAAAAAAAACCTGCATCATAGCTACTGTGCTATTTATGCTTTAGCTTATGTCATCTTATCAACCACTGGGAAAAATGGAGGCTCAGAGACGTTAATTACTTTTCCCAAGATCACATAGCAGTTAAGTGGCAGAGTTGAGATCTAGATTCAAGCTTGCTGATTCCTGAAATAACGTGCAAGAAAATGTTTTTAAAGTGCTAGACATTGTGAAGAACCGCTGAGAAAAAAAAAAAAAAAAGATGAAAATGAGACCCAGAATGGTTCTGGTATCTGTTAGACATAAAAAAAAAAAAAAAAAAAACCTCTCGGAATTAGGAAGAAAAGTAGACCAGATGACAGGTTTGTTTTCATGTCCTGATTAAGTTATGAGTATTTTGCTTGCATTATTTAGCGCTCCAGTCTATGAACCGGATGTTTTATAAATATTTTACAAAGATGACACTGATTCTCAGAGAGCTACCTTGAATGAGAGCACATGACCAACAAGACTCACGTCTTGGATTAAGACTCAAGGCCACTGGGCTCCAGGAGCCCACGCAGGGCCCACTCAGCAGAGCAGCATCCCCAGACTCCCGAGGGAACACATAGGGCTGCCCACAACGACTTCCCCCTCCTCCCGTGCTCACTCCACCACGAACTCCAAAGGAAAAGAAAGGAGCTGCGTTCTTTGGGTCAAAAACAGCATTTCACAGCGTTCTTTCTACCTCCACCTTCAACAGCTCCTGGAGCTACTATGGGGTTTAAAGACAGTGCACACAGGGATCTCAGACAGGACGAAAGCTTTCAACGGGACCGGGGTGTCTCTCCCACGCGAAGTCCTAGCCCCTAGGAGCAGAGGCGGTGGCTGGGGGTGACTCTGCAGAAATGGCCCGTGCAGCAGGCACCCACAGCTGACGCACTCTGCACTTAGCAGCAGGGGTTCAACCAGAGCTGATTCTTCACCTCTCCTTCCCCGCTCCCCAAGGGACACTTGGCAGTGTCTGGAGGCACTGAATTAGAGAAAGGAGCCATATGGGCCTCTAGTGCGTAGAGCCCAAGAATTTTGCTGAAACTCCTACAACACACAGGACAGGACGCTACCCACACCCAGTAAATAATCACCCAGCCCCAAATGTCACTAGTGCCCAACCTGAGAAACTCCCTAGCAAAGCAATCATTTTCCGCCTCGTGTTCGATGCTTAGCCACGTACGCTGAACATCTTTCCACACCAGCTTCCGCTGATACTCTGCAGTGTTCCGAACAACCACAGGTTATTCTATCTATAGACATGCCATATTTACTTAATTAGTTTGCTATTGAACATGTGGGTTATTCACAGCACACAACAGTCGCAGACAATGCAGCCTGGGGAAAGCCGGGCTAAATACGTCTTTGCACAAAGATTAATGCCTCTGTAAGTTATATTCACGGAGGATCAATGGCTGGGGCAAAGGCAAAGCACTTTTTCTTCACTTCGGCATTGAAAAGAAACTCTTCAAAGGGCTGGCTCACACACCCTTCCTCAGTGAACGAGAGCGTCAGCTTTTCTCACCCACACCGGGTTTTATCAAACATTTACGTTTCTGTCAATTGGATAGATAAATAGTTGGGTCTCATGGCTCTTTCTAAGAGCACCGCATTACTCCCACATGTGTGGCACATCTCCTGGGCTGTGCCTGCCTTCTCTGAGCTTCCTGGAGATGGTCCCTCGTCACTGGAGTAGCAGGAGATGTGCCCTTTCGGAGGCACGCTCTCGTGTTCACACCTCTTTCCCCCACTTCTGATTCACTGGCAGAGCCCTCCGAGAGAGTGAAGACGCTGCCAACCCACTTCTGAGACTACACGCTGCTCGCAGCCTGCTCCCAGGGGCCAGGTGGGGAACCCCGAGGCCGTCCACCCACCTCCCTGTGTATCTGGGGCCACTCCAGTCCTCACTGCTATCACCGGGAGAGCCTTCTCCATAGAGCTCAAGGGAAGTTAAAGGTGCCGAAATCGGAAGCAGATTGATTCTTCTTGGACTGATTGTGAACCATTTC
This sequence comes from Sylvilagus floridanus, assembly GCA_949820135.1. Taxonomy (NCBI): domain Eukaryota; kingdom Metazoa; phylum Chordata; class Mammalia; order Lagomorpha; family Leporidae; genus Sylvilagus; species Sylvilagus floridanus. The sequence goes on from OX463234.1 coordinate 38,449,186, forward strand.
TGTTTCTCGGGGTGGAGTTTAAAGGATTTGTCTTATTCTGCAAATAATCAGGTCTTCCTATCAGGAAGGCACACAGACACACAAAGGGAAAGTAGATCTAGACTTGGTGCTGCGCCCACCCTCCCAGAAGGCAGGTGAGAGGAAAGGTTATAAGATCTCACCATCCCGGGAGCACAGAACATCCCAGTGCTGGACAAGGTGGCCCCCAAGACCTGGGCCTTACGTTGGTTGGCCAGGGAACAAGGAACTCTTGCACCAGTGTGGACAAGACCAGCAGTTCACGAGCAGGCCGACATACACCTGCTGTGGCTCAGGCTTCCCAGGGAACAGAACCCCTACTGACCCTTCTACAGGGGTAAACTCAGTATTGAGGGAACTGACTAACCAGGAACCAGCATCCAAGGTTCTGGTAACCCAATGCTTCTTTTGTTATGTTGCTAAATGTCAATCCCTCATCTACATTCCTAACACTTAACTCTTAAATTGAATGCCTCATTGACTTGCAGGGAGGGGAGAGAGTATTGTCCCAATATGTCCCTTTGTCCTGACTGGCAAATTAAGTATCTGAAATACAACCTGGCTCAAAATATTCACTGCCCCTCTCTAAGGAAGAATTAGACATTAGTGATCATTGATATCAGACTTGCTTAAGCCAATGGCGTGTGAACCCAAATGATGTGGAGCAATTATGAGCAGAAGGTTTAAGAGCTACTACGTGGAGGCCAACGCTGTGGTACAAGCAGCTAAAGTCACGGTTTGCTTCACTGGCTTCCTGTATCTGAGTGGCAGTTCAAGCCCCAGCTGCTCCACTTCCAATTCAGCTTCCTGCTAATGGGCCTGGGAAGGCAGCAGAAGATGACACAAGTACTTGGGCCCCTGCCACTCATGTGGGAGACCCAGATGGAGTTCCTGCTCCTGGTTTTGGCCTGGACCAGACTTGGCTGTTGCGGCCATTTGGGGAGTGAACCAGTAGATGGAAGATTCTCTCTCTCTCTCTCTCTTGCGCTCCCTCTTTCCCTCTCTGTCTCTCTCCTCTATGGTATTTCTACTTCTCTTTCTTCTAAGCAGCATGATCAGCAGTCCCAGACTTCCATCAACCTGGGTACCCATTTTGATTGCTGGAACTTTTCTAAATCAAGAAATGTGAGCTTTTCTACTTTTTTTTTTTTAAGATTATTTATTTATTTATTTATTTGACAGGTAGAGTTACAGACAGTGAGAGAGACAGAGAGAAAGGTCTTCTTTCCGTTGGTTCACTCTCCAAATGGCTGTAACAGCCTGAGCTGCACCTATCTGAAGCCAGGAGCCAGGTGCCTCTTCCTGGTCTCCCATGCGTATACAGGCTCCAAGGACTTGGGCCATCCTCCACTGCTATCCCAGGCCACAGCAGAGAGCTGGCCTGGAAGAGGAGCAACCGGCACCCATATGGGATGCCATTGCCGCAGGCGGAGAATTAACCTAGTGTGCCACGGCGCTGGCCCCGTCTACTTTTTCTTTAAAAAAAAAAAAAAAGCACATTGTTTTGACTTTTTGAGACCCCTTGCATTACTAAACACTGTGAAAATGGGACCCAGGATTTTCATAGGCTCTGGGCTGAATCTTCAAATTATTGCCATTTCAGAAATAATTAAGTCTCCCTGTCCATGAATACAGGACAGTTTTCTATTTACTTAGGTCTTCATTAGTTGCTTCCAAAGATGTTTTGTAGTCTTTTGTGTACAAGTTGTATACATCTTTTGTTAAATTTGCTAAGATTTATTTATTATTATTATTTTATTATTTTCTTAGCTTCCTATTTGGACTGTTTATTGTTGCCTTATAGAAATAGAATGCAATTTTGCATATTGTTCTTTATAGCCCATTGCCTTGATGAAATAATTTATTAGTTTTAGCATGTTTCCAACAATCCTGATATTAAAATTGACATCTTGAGATTTGATTGTTTATAGCCCTTGTCTACACTCCTGAGGAATAATTTTCTTTCTGCTCTCTGCTTACTGAATTCTTTATTTAGTGGAGGATTAAGTTTATGATTGTGAAGTAAATTGAAAGCATGATATTGCAGAAAAATTAAAAGAAAAATAAGAAAGAAAGGAGGAGGCAGGGTGGGAGGAGGTAAGGGTAGAAAGTATGAATATGTTCTCAAAACTGCGTATATGAACTATGTGGACTCTGTTCTCTTCATCTAAGTTAACTACATTTTTAAAAATATGATTTCTTTAGGATTTCTTGTACACAAGATCTTGTCATCTATAAGCAGATGTCACGATGCCACTTTCACTTCTCTCCTTCCAATCTGGATACTTTTTCTTGCCCATTTTCCCTGGATAGAAACCGGAGTAGCCAGAGCTGACAAGAGCAGACATGCTCGCGTGGATCCTGACCACACAGGGAAAGCTTCCGGGCTCCCGTCGTCAGGCAAGAGGTTACGTGCGGGAGTCTTGCAGACGTCCTTTATCAGGCGGAGACGGCTTCCTCTGTCGCTAGCTCGTGGAGTGCCTTTATCTGGAAAGCACGTGTCGTCTCTTCAGTGCCTTTTCTGCCCTATTAAAAGAGGGCACAGTTCCTCAGATGCTCTTCTGCACAGATTGGAATGATCACGCGTCCTCAGTTCTATTAATGTGGCACGTTATACTGATGGACTTTCAAGCACGAACCTTGTGTTCCTGAGATCAATCCAATTTCACCATGGGCTGTGATCTCTTTTATATTCACTGAATATGGTTTCTAGTATTTGGCGCAGATTTTTGAATCTATAGTCGCAGGGACAAGGGTTTGGCATTTTCCATTCTTGTCACATTTTTGTCTTTGGTATCAGAGTGACACTGGCTTTGTGCAATGCATCAGGAATTATTCCATCCTTCCTCAAGTTGTTTTTATTTCTTCTTTCAGTGTTTGGAAGAAATCGCCAATGAAATCACTTGAGTCGGACACTTGGTCTGTGGAATGTTTTGTTTTGATTACTAATTAAATGTCTTTTTGATTCAACTATCTATGTTTCTAGAACTGTGTCCATTTGTCTAGGTTTTATAATTTGTTGGCATACAATAGTTCATTTTTTTCCTGTTAATTCTTTTATTTTTGCAAGACTGGTAATGCCTTCACTGTCTTTCTTAGTGTTAATTATTTGAGTCTTCTTATAATTCTAGTTATTTGTGTCTTCTCTCCTTTTTACAGCTCTGTCTGCCTTAGTCCCTGTTTCCTGCTTCTGGCAAGCCCCAAGGTCAGTAGCATGAGAGCAGAGAGCATTCAGCTGTTTGCTGAGCTCATAGATATCCCTGGGTGTGCACACAGACTGGCGTATGTGGGAGTCCTTCTAGATCTTCAGGAAGAACCTGTCATAAATTTCCATCATTGCTTTCGACAAAAGCTTCCAGGGAAAAGACTGTCCACCAAAAGGAAGCTTTGGGTCAGATCAAATAAACCAAGTCCATGAGCAAGTGTTTCTGGGGAACCATCAGCAAGGCCAATAAAGATAATCATCTGTTCTTGGAAAATTCTGAACTCATTCACTCACTCCTTCCAGGGAGAGCTAAGGTTCTAGTTCCCACCGTGCTTGCAGTCTGTTGGTTGGCAAGGCTGCCATGGAGCTAAGGAGACACATGGAGACAGGACAGATGAAAATGTCATGGATTTCACTATTAGGAATGCAAGGGGGGCTGGTGCTGTGGTGTAGTGGGCTAAGCCTCTGCCTGTGGCACCAGCATCTCATATGGGCGTTGGTTCGAGTCCCTGCTGCTCCTCTTCTGATCCCGCTCTCTACTATGGTCTGAGAAAGCAGCAGAAGATGGCCCAAGTGTTTGGGCCCCTGCACCTATGTGGGAGACCCAGAAGAAGCTCCTGGCTCCTGGCTTCGGATTGGCCCAACTCCTGCCATTGTGGCCATCTGGGGAGTGACCCAGCAGAGGGAAGACCTTTCTCTCTGTCTCTCCCTCTCTCTGTCTATAATTTTACCTATCAAATAAATAAAGAAAATCTTAAAAAAAATGGGAAAAGAATGTGAAGGCTCTTCAGAAACTTTGTTGGAAAATGGAAGTAAAGGATAATCTTATTTTGATACAAAGTAATTTTGATATCCATACATATAAGAAGTCTTCAAAATTTCATGACAAAATGTATTAGGAGGGATGTTAAATCTAGGTCTAAACATATTACTTTAATAATCATTTTTTAAAAGACCACTTCCATTAAACTGAAGGCTTTACAAAGCCAGTAATTCAATTTGTCCTATTTCCCATCACATCCTTCTGCTTAGTAAGTACATGCTGTGTAGCAAGGGCTGTGTACATGTTTGGTGAATCAATAAAGTAGCAATTGAATGAATGAATGAATGATCAAGAATTAAATCCAATGCAAATTTAAAATTAATCAGTTATCTTACTTAGGTAAGAACTCATTGTCATTTCTTCTCTATTCCAAAATGCCATCAGTTTTAAGACACAACAGTAATTAAAATGTTGAAGAGTGAAAAATAACATTGTCCAACTCAATTGTAGGTCACATTCTAATCTGAGAGATGTTTGGATCACCTGAATACAATGTGTGTCTGAGTGTCTGAGACTTGGATATGGGGAAGCCCTTTTCACTTTTATATAGAGGGAAACTGAGGCTGAGATCTGTAGCAATCTTCCCAAGATCACAGTATCCATGTGGAGCAGAGCGGGTGTTAACCACAGCCTGATCCTGAAGCTGGTGTCCTTAACTATGAGTCTGTTTGGAAGAGGCAATGTAAGTTGGTGGCCAGACACACGAGGTTTGCGGCCAGAAAAATTCTGAATTCAAATTGTAGGTCCATCCATGTGAACTATTGTTCTGGACAGCTTGTTAACTTCCACAGACCTCAGTTTGTTCATCTGAATAATGGGGGTAATAGTAGTATCTGCTTCCAAGGGTTGTGGCTCAGAGCAGATGTACACGTGGTGAAAATGCCACATACACATCACATCCTAATCACATGGTACTTACATGTCACAGTGACTAGCAGACTGGGAGTGGGAAAGGAGTGGAAGATGTGTATTTATTCTTGCTCTTCTGCCAATCACTGTGCACAAAGTAGTCCATTCAGTACAGGGATGTTAATGCATTGTTCTATTAGAGAAATAATTGCATTTTAAAAATTGGACCCAGGAGTCTTGGCATTAAGATTATCATTCTGTTTTCTCCTGCTGGCTCTTCGTCACTTTGGATAAGGAGACTTCTCCTGGTGCTTCAGTTTGGTCATCTGTGAAATGGGCGGGGCAGGTTGAATCAAATGAATAATCTCTTCAAGCTCTAGTGTTAATGACCACAGGGAGCTGGGAAGAGACGGTGGTCTGTTTGGGAATATGGGATGAGAAACAGGAGAACATTCAGCATGCTCATCAGAGCACAGGAAATGTTCACAGGGCTCAAGTGTGTGCCACCAGGTTCCTCCTGCACTGTTAATGTTTTGCAGAGCAGTAGTCATCTCTGGGTCTCCATCCTTATCCCACTTATAAAAGGACATCTATTGAGTTTGAGAGTCAATAGTCCCCTTCCTGGATCCTTCCCCCACTGCCCTTGTATCAAGGCCAAGAGAAGGAGCAGATACTGTGCTGTTTCAGGGACAAAGGCATTGGTCGTGATCTAGGATGTGAGTGAGTCTGAGCTGCAGCCAGCATCATGCCACATCCACACGGACCCAGGAAGATGTGGGGAGAGAGAGTAGAGATGGGGCAGCGCACCTGCTTTCCACCTGCTCTGAGGTGTGTGCACGTGTGCACGTGTGAGCATGTACAGGCTTATATGTACAAGTGCCTTTGTCGAGGCACTGATGGGTCACTGCATTCATTTGCATCTGCTTGCACACTCGTGTGACTGCACACCTGCATGCCTGTAGCTGCATATGCTCATTTGGTTTTAGGTGTGATGATCAAAGAACACAGGTTCTGGAGGGAGACTGAGTTTATATCTTAACTCTGCCCCTATCTATCTGTGTGGCCTGGAAGTCGGCACTGAACCCCTCTAAGTCTCAGTTACCACAGCTGCAAAATAAGGGTAGTTGTAACATCCGTGCCACCAAGATGTAAGTATTAAAATATATATACATACATAGTTATTAAATAATGCCTGATATTTAGTAAAACACCCCAGAAGTGCTCTCTGAAATGTCAACCTTCTATTGCTTCACCGAATCATGCCACGTCAATGACCTCTTCACACGTTAAAAAAAAGAAATGGATGGGGAGGGGGGCAGTGAGGAGTCTTGGGCACTAATAATGTTTTGTTCTTGAATTTCGGTAGTGATCAGAGGACCAAAATGTCATTTATCTGTACAGTTCTGTGCATTCCCTGGTATGTACATTGTATTTCAACAAAATATGAAACAAAAAGTACAAGTACCTTAGTCCTTTATCTGTCACATGAGTGAATGTTGGAAATGTTTTTCTCTCAAAAATAAAATGCCAGCCCTCTAGCATTTCTGGTTCCTTTTCTTCGTTTTACTTTATCATTTGCTCTTCTCATTAACTACATAGTGAACTTACTCAACATTTTCCCAGCCAAAGCTATACTCCACACCCTTTACCATCAGTTTTGTTACCTGCTGTATCTTCAACACCAAGAACAGGGCTCAGCACGCAGTATGTGCCTAATCCATAATTGTCGAGTTAATGTCTGGTCATCTGAGACGCGTGGGTTTGTGTGTATCTGTGTGTGTTGTTTAATGCACACGAGGGGCTCTCAGACCTGAGAGTGTTTGGACATGTCCTGTGCATACTCATGAGTGAGCGCTGATGCGTATACATGGGGGAAGCGGTTCAGCCAAGATTTTCAAGATGGAGAATGGCAAGAGAGTGAGTCCTGGGCAGCTCTCTGGGGTCCATCGCTAGCAAGACACATCCACTATGGAAAGTCACAGCCTCTTGGCTGCCCTGACACAGGCAGACCATGAAACACAGCTTGCTGTGCTGGTCAGGGAAAGCCCAGTCTCCTGGGGGCAGTCCTCCACTTTCCCTGCTCATCTGATTTCTGCCTGATTGGCCCATCCATCACAGCAGGTCGGCTGACTCCCAGGCCTGCTCCCTGGAGAAATGAGTTTGACCCCCTCAGTCACATGCTTCACTAAAGGAAGTCCAGATGCCCTTCAGATACAGGATGAAGACTGGGACTCAGCGGAGGATGCTTGCTAGGGGGTAGGAGGGAGATGCTGGCCTCTCCCACTGCCCCAGAGACGGCCTGGTCACTGACAGGGGTGCTGCTTTGCAACAGTGAAGACGACGATATGGCTGGATGGGGTGGAAGTGCATTGTCCCCATCTGTCTTCAGAGCAGGCCTTGCTGCATGGTGCGGGCTGTGGTCCACAGACAGCCTCCAGGCCTTCATGCAGGTGCAGACAGTCGTCTGGTCAGAGGACACTCCTTCTCAGGGCATCCTGTGACGGCGTGAGGAAGGGGAGACAAGCCTGCCCTTTTCAGCCTGTTGCTGGGCAACTCAATGGGCGCTAATAGGTCCAGAGCTTCCAGGCACGTTGACCAAAGCTTTAGTGGATGGGAATCACATTCCCGGTCTCTGTTCACCCCCTTCATCCACAGGAGAACACCACCAAACGTTTGTCACCCACCCCTTCCTTGCCCAGGGATTAGCGCCTAATGAACACCGGGAATTCCAAACTCCATCTCAGCATCTGCCACCCTATTGATTTATTTATTTAAAATGGAATATTTTTTGAAAGGCAGAGTCACAGAGAGGCAGAGAGAGAGAGAGAGAGAGAGAGAGAGAGAGATCTTTCATCCTCGGGTTCACTCCCTAAATGGCCACGACAGCCAGAGTGGGGCCAATCTGAAGACAGGAGCCTCCTCCAGGTCTCCTGCAGGTGTAGGGGCTCAAGCACTTGGGCCTTCTACTGCTTTCCCAGGCCATAGCAGACAGTTAGATGGGAAGTGGAGCAGCCGGGTCTTGAATTGGTGCCCATATGGGATCCTGGCACTGCAGCGGCAACTTTACCCGCCGTGCCACAGCGCTGGCCCCTCTGTGATTTATTATGAGCTCTTACTACATGTTTTTCTCTGTGCTGAGTACTACACACACAATACCTTATTCCGTCTACACAGCAGCCCGTGGGTTGGTACTATCATCACTCCCATTTTATGGATGAGGGAAGCAAGGCTCAGAGATAATAATCACCAGCTCAAAGCCCCACAGCTAGTGCGCGGAGGCTCCTACTTTAGAGCTGAGGAGAGACAAGAGTCTGATAACATCGCCAGCTTTCTTTCTTGCTGTTATTTGCGGATCCCAGGCTGCACCCCAGCGTGTGCTACAAGAACTGTGCTTTAAGGCGAACCACCTAACATCATATTACTCTTTCAATCTCGGGAGCAGTTCATATCAATTAGGATATGCATTGCCTCACCTTGCTTGGAAGGGAACTTTACTTAGAGTAAGGTGAGCATCATAATAAGCCAATGAATTTGAGAAAGGCAACCTTTTTTTTTTTTTTTCTTCCAGAGCAGCTTGGAGTGATAGACAACTATCTGGGCTTGAAACCTGGTCTTGCTAGTTTTAAGCTGTGTGGCTTTGGGTATAATCTTATTCCCCTGCGCCTCAGTAAAATGGGACGATGCTATGTGTCACATAAAGGGATTCGAGAGTTAAAGGTAATATTGTATAAGGCGTGAAATGATAAGCATCATGGTAATTACACGGTGACACATATTAAGAGCCAGGAGGGTGCCAGGCTCTCTATGAAGCAGTTTTGCATACAACACTACTCTGCATCCTAAAACACTAGGAGATCCTCATAGATCATTGCTATCCTATCTTCATCTTGCAGACTAGAAAACCCATGTGCAGAGGGTCGCATAACTTGCCTAAATGTCACCTGCCAGAGAGCACAGTCGGCACTGGAAACTCATGTCCTGGGGCATGCACCTGGCACAGCACATAAGCCACTGCTTGGGACCCCAGCATCAGAGTGCCCAAGTTCAAGTCCCAGGTCTGCTTCTGCTTCAGGTTTTCTGTTCATTCACATCCTGAGAGAAAGCAGGGGGTGGCCCTGTGGTGGGGTCCCCCCACCCGTGTGGTTGACTTGGATTGAGTGCTTGGCTCCAGATCCAGCTGCTCTGCATGTAATAGGCATTTAGGGCTGAACCAGCTCTCTGTCTGCCCAAAGGACAGACGCTTCATCAGAGGTGAAATGTCCAGTCTTAGGTATTTACATGACAGTTTGAATAAAGGTCATTGTTTTAGTTCTCCAAGCCTAGAGAGGTTGGATGTGAGGGACTGGAACACAGCACCGGTAAGTTGGACAGGAAGAAGGAAAGCAAGCAAGAGATATACATAGCATGGTGTTTCCCAGGGAGATTGGAGGAGTGAAATTTGGGCTCCAGTCCTGATGACCAAATGGGAGGTTAAGTGGAGTGGAGAAGTTGGGGCATCTGTCCGGACTGAGCCACAGTTCTCCTGAATCCCATCTCAGTGCTTCCCATGCATGTATCTAAATCATCTCTGATTCTATGTATCTTCCCACCGCATTCACAGTGGTTCTCAGTGTACAGATATTGAAGGAACTGGCACAAAAATGAATATTCCAATGTTGGTGGAAGGTAGAGTCCTTTATCAGAAAGGGCTTCACTATTCTTGCTCCATTGATCCCTACGATCATCACATCAATCATGTGTGATCACTCCAATCAAATCGAGCCAGAGCCAGGAGGTATAGCAACAGTGGTCCACACAGCCTGGGCCCCAAATCTAGAGTCCTCCAGAGGCCTCCACCACACACTGCAGAGATCCCCAGCTGTCCTGGTGCTTCTCACGTGCAGCCAGGATTGACAAGTATGAAACTGCACAGCCATCAGCTTCCACAGAAGCCAAGGGGCATCTGCACGTCAGCAGGTGCCTCAGTGCCCCAATCAAGTTGAGAACTGGCTTTGTACTCAGTTTCACTGTGCACATGAGGAAGCAGAGGCTCAAGGGGGAAAATGCTGTATCCAAATTTGCATCTCTGAGTTCTCAGTCCCTCCCACTAGACACAGTCCTCAGTGGTAGTAGATGGAGGATAAATGAGTGCTGACTGAATAGTTGTTGGATGACTTTTGTTGTGTGTCTTAAGAGATGCAGTATGAGTATTCCATCATGGTTAAGTGTGCAGGCTCTGGAGCCAGACCTCCTGGGTTCAGACCTCAACTCTGCCACAATAGTTTTGTCACTTTGGACAAGTTACTTAATATCTGCTGTCTGTTTTCTCATTTGTATCAGGGGGATTATAATAGAGTCAACCGGGTAGGATTGCAAGGATTAAATGGTGTTAATTCACTTGATAGAGTTGAAAGAATTAGCAAAGAAAATTAGAGGAAGATAATTCTACTAAAATATAATTTGTTGGGGTGCGCATTTGGCAGAGTGGTTAAGACACAGCTCGGGATGCCTGCATCCCACATCAGAGTGCCTGAATTCGAGCTCTGGCTTCCCTCCTGATTCTGGCCTCCTGCCACTGTGCACCCTAGGAGGCAGAATCCGGTGATGGCCTGAGCGCTTCCGTTCTTGCTCCTACATGGAAAACCTGAGATGCAGTCCCACTTCCTGGCTTGGACCTTGCCCAGCTCTGGTTGTTGCAAACATCTGGCAGTGAACCAGTAGATGGAAGATTCATTCCTCTCTCTCTCTCTCTCTCCCTCCCTCCCGACCTCCCTCCCTTTCTCCCTCTCTCCCTCCTTTCTAAATAAAAGGAAAATAAAATAATTTGTTGTTTATCCGAAATTCAAACTTTACTGGGTACCCTTATTTTTTGTTTGCTAAATCTGGCAACTCTATCCCTTGGAGCACTAATAAGAGTGCCCAGTAAGTGATATTAAATGCTTGCTATCATTATTATTATTTGATTTTACTATTGAGCTATCTCCATTATTGGCCTCTCTCGGGCTAAAGAGCCCTTCAGAGCCTTATTAATTTGGCTTCCAATAATTTTAAAGCATATCCAGAAGGTAGATTAGAGCTTTTTATCGCTAAACAAGCACTGTCTTAAAATTAAAATACATTCGTGCTACAAACAGGACCAGAGTGGGAAGACTTCAATTAACTGAAGAAGACGTTCCTGTGGCCCCTCCCCATGTTTGAGAAGCTCTTGTTCCACACAGTTAGGAGGATTATAAATTGTCTTACATTAGGAAGAAACATTACTCAGTAACTCATTCTCAAGCCAGTATTTACTAAGGAAAAGAAACTCTTATTAATAGGATTTATTTTTTCCAATGTTTATTTTTTATTAATTTGAGAGACAAGGTGGGGAGAGAGGTGGGGAGAAAGAGCCCAGAGAGAGAGAGAGAGAGAGTTCCCATCTTCTTGTTCACTCCCCCAAGTGCCCACAACAGCCAGTGCTGGGGGGCCAGGGCCAGTGCTGGGGGCTGAGAATTCAGTTTGGGTCTCCCATGTGGGTGGCAACAGCCCAGTATTTTAGCCACTCCTGCTGCCTCCTGGGGTCTGCAGTGGCGGGAAGCTGGAGTTAAGAACTGGAACATACACGCAGGCATCCAGTATGGGAGCTGGCATCACTAGCGTGTCCTAACTGCTAGGTCCAACACCTGCCTCGGGATTTCCCTACACTGTTCTCAAGACGCTATCAGAAATTTAATGTCGGGATCCTGGATCGACCACTGATTAGCTGAGTACCTTTGGGGGAAGATAGTTCTTGGGTCCTGACCTTAAATTCCTAATTTTAAAAATCGGGGCCCTGCAGCCTCAGATCCCTTCAAGAGTCATTAACGCTACTTCCCATTTCCCACTGGGATCTGTGCCTGCACAGAACAGAAAACCCACAGGGCAGGCAAGGCCAGGTGCACTTGTCAGAAGGCCAGGAGGTGTCTACACAGACAGAACCCACGGTCACGGAGCTTGCCACGTTGCTTCTCGGCACAGGGATCACTTCATCTTAGATGTCTGCGTTGGGACTCTACTCCGAGAGAGGCTGATTCCGTGTGTCTTCGGAAGTATCAGGCACACGTCAGCGGTCTACGTGCTGCTGATTTGCAGCTGGGGTTGAGAACCTCTGGCCTTGCTGACCCTTCTTTCTTGTTCCTCTCTATTTCACCCCAAATCCTCCCTACAAGGCTTGCACGATCTCACATTGTTTGTGATTCCTGGATCTTCATTGGCATGTGGTTCTGTTCCACGTGAAACACTTAGCACATGGAGACAGCCCCAGAACTCAGCAGCTTGGGGGGGGGGGGCAGCTGCAGCCTCCACTTGTCTTTGTTAAGCAATGTGTTTTCAGCTCACTTTGTTTCTGGGATCCTAAGGGGGAAAAGTTTCTCAGTGTGGGCACTGAGTGCAGTGGTTAAAACACTGCTTGGGGGCCTGCGCCGCGCATCACTAGGCTAATCCTCCGCCTGTGGCACTGGCACACCGGGTTCTAGTCCCAGTCGGGGCGCCGGATTCTGTCCTGGTTGCCCCTCTTCCAGGCCAGCTCTCTGCTGTGGCCCGGGAGTGCAGTGGAGGATGACCCAAGTGCTTGGGCCCCACACCCGCATGGGAGACCAGGAAAAGCACTTGGCTCCTGGCTTCGGATCAGCGCGGTGCGCCAGCTGCAGCAACCACTGGAGGGTGAACCAACGGCAAAAGGAAGACCTTTCTTTCTGTCTCTGTCTCTCTCTCACTGTCCACTCTGCTGATCAAAAAACAAAAAACAAAAACAAAAACAAAACACTGCTCGGGGTGCCTGTATCCCAGGTCAGAGTGCTTGGATCAAGTCCTGGCTCAGTCCAGCCTCTTGCTAACGTGCTCCCTAGGTGGCAGCGGGTGATGGCTTTGGTCCCTGTCACCCCCTTGCAAGACCTGGACTGAGTTCTGGACTCCTGGCTTTGGTCTAGCCCAGTACTGGCTATTCTAGATACGCATCTGGGGAGTGAACCAGCGGATGGGATCTCTGTCTCTCTCCTCTCTCTCTCTCTCTCTCTCTCTCTCTCAAATAAAAACAAACATATAAAACAGTTAAATAAAAACACAACTTTCTGCAGCCTGCTCACACTGTGGCATTCTTCTCAACCCACCAATTTTGCACGTTCCATATCCATGATTATTATAAAATACTAGAACATGCAGAAGATTTAGAGTCACTTAATGTGGTAGCACACAGCCACACTCCCCTTTTCCCAGTTGAACAAATGTTGCAGGGTTTTTGTTCAGAGTTTCCTTCTCAGTTTTCCCTAATGTTACGCCCCTCATGTTGTCCCAGTTAATGGCTACCGTTCTGAAATGAGCAAGCAGTCCTCTTGTCCACCACGCTGTGTGCTCTGTATACATGTGAATGCTAATGAACAGCACAGAATGTACTTGTGTATGTTTTCAAGCTATACACAAATGGAATCACCCTGAGTACATTACGTTACAGCTTGCACTATTTTTTTTGGCATTTTGAGATTTTTTTTTTCTAGACACAATTTATCTTAACAGCTGTCTAATGTTCCATTATATAACTATCTAATACTTATATCCACTTTAGTACATTTTCTTTCTACCTACATAACAGTTAGAATATTCCCAAATATGCATAGTTACTTATAAATTATCTTATCGTTGAAAGAGTTTCCTTGCTAAGTAAAAAACAACTCTATTAGAAGTTCTAATATTTTCCTTGCACATCCCAGTGGTTTTGTTTTTGTTTTTTGCAGACATCTTGCTTTTGGAGGCCATTTTTCTAACCAAATGCATCTTCATCTCTTAGTTAATTGGATGTTCTTCCACTCTCCGAGATAAGGGAGTAATTCAGTCGTGATCAATACAACCCATTTTCCCACCAGCTGCTTGTGTCTTTTAAAAGTCTCTCAACGTGAAAGCAAACCCACAGTGCATTTCCCCATTGCTTCATCCTCATTCTTACAACAGCCCCCTCCCGCAATCAAGCCTTAAAAACTAAAAAATCCAATCAAGGCTCTGACTTCCCGTTGGCCTTTGCCGACAGTCTCCAGTCCCGTGCTGCCTTTCCCTGCACGCACCCTGAATGAGTGTGTTTCTGGACATTGGATGTGTGTGGGGTTGGTCTGTTGCACCTACTTGGATCATTAAAAGACAACTCATGCCACCGAAGCTCCTTGGCATCTCCCTTTTCCCATAGCGCTGGCTCAGCAGACACCTCTGGCTTCTCCAAGGACTCGAGGACCAGTTGTAAAGTGACCCTCCTAATTCCACCTCCTAGCACTCACGACTCAGCTGTGGCTGGTCAGGAATGCCTGGTTGAGTTAATCGCTCAAAGCTCAACAAGGAATCGTCAGTCTGAGATTTTTGGAGGTGGCTTTTCTGAGGTGCAGATGATTGCAGCCATTAACAATAAGGAATCTGGATTAGAACTAGGAGGGGCGAATGGCCTGGAAGACCGTGGAATGTCTAGGAACCAGTAAGGGTTCATTAGAACCTCAGCCCAAATTCTCTCTCTCTTTTTTTTTTTTTTTTTTGACAGGCAGAGTGGACAGTGAGAGAGAGACAGAGACAGAGAGAAAGGTCTTCCTTTGCTGTTGGTTCACCCTCCAATGGCCGCCGCGGCCAGCACACTGCGGCCGGTGCACCGCGCTGATCCGATGGCAGGAGCCAGGTGCTTCTCCTGGTCTCCCATGCGGGTGCAGGGCCCAAGCACTTGGGCCATCCTCCACTGCACTCCCGGGCCACAGCAGAGAGCTGGCCTGGAAGAGGAGCAACCAGGACAGAATCCGGCGCCCCGACCGGGACTAGAACCCGGTGTGCCAGCGCCGCAGGCAGAGGATTAGCCTAGTGAGCCGTGGCACTGGCCAGCCCAAGTTCTTTAGGTGACCAGCTTGTAGGTTGTGTGTGTGTGCAAGTGTGCATGTGTGCATGTGCCCATACTTATGTGCTTGTGTGTGTGAGACAGAATTGGGAGGGATCTTCATTTTCCTACCCATTTTGTATGCCTTTCATCTAGTTTTAGGACTGGGAGTTGATTTTTCATTCCAAATGACATACGTTCAATGGGAGATAGATACTGATTCAACAGATTCTGGGTTCAGAATCTGGTTTCCCACTCAAGAACAATGTAAATTTGAGAAAACAGCTTAACTTCTCTGGATCTTGGTTTCCTATTCTGAACAACGGGGACAATGATAATATTTCATTATTTTCTCTGGGAGTACTAAATGGGAGTGTGTCTGTAAAGCAGAGTCAAGGTTTAGTAAACAGTGCCTGGGGGAGGGGGATCTTCCTTTCCCATTTTATATCTCCAGTTTCCCTGAGTGCAGACCTCAGCATGGCTGTGGATCACAGTGGAAACTGTGTGGTGTCTGATAACTTTTTTTTTTTTTTGACAGGCAGAGTGGACAGTGAGAGAGAGAGACAGAGAGAAAGGTCTTCCTTTTGCTGTTGGTTCACCCTCCAATGGCCGCCGTGGACGGCGCACCGCGCTCATCCGATGGCAGGAGCCAGGTGCTTCTCCTGGTCTCCCATGGGGTGCAGGGCCCAAGAACTTGGGCCATCCTCCACTGCACTCCTGGGCCACAGCAGAGAGCTGGCCTGGAAGAGGGGCAACCGGGACAGAATCTGGTGCCCTGACCAGGACTAGAACCCGGTGTGCCAGCGCCGCAAGGCGGAGGATTAGCCTATTGAGCCATGGCTCTGGCTGGGTGCCTGATAACTTAATAAACTCTCAGTATACAGTGGCTGCAAAAAGAGTGATCCCTGAGTGGTTGCTGGCAACCACTGTTGGGCATTTTATTTAGATGGCTACTCTGTAAACTCTCTGAATTTAAATACCACTGACATCTCTATTGTGGTACAGCAGGTTAAGCTGCTGTGTGCCACACAGGCATCCATATCAGAGAATTGCTTTGAGTCCAGGCAGCTCAGCTTCTGATCCAGCTCCTTGCTATTGTACCTGGGAAAGCAGTAAATGATGGACTGAGTCCCACGACCTCTGCCACACACATGAGAGACTCAGAGGGAGTTCCTGGTTCCTGGCTTCTGCCTGGCCTAGACCTGGCTGGGGTGCCCATTTGGGAAGTGAACCAGTGGCTGGAAGATTACTCTGTCACTCTGACTTTCAAATAAATACTTAAATTACTGTTGTTGGTTGGAAGTCGTTGTGCTGATTGGGCAAATGATTTCAAGGTTCTTAAGATCTTTGAGGAAGGAGAGGAATTGTGTACACATTAACTAACATTTTACAGCCTAGCTCCTGCTACTTAAAATGCGTTCTAGGGATCAGCAGCATCGGCATCGCCCGTTACAAATACAGAATCTCAGTGCCCCCAGATCGACTGAATTAGAATCTTGTTTTTTGTTTGTTTGCTCTGTAGTTTAAGACACAGAGAAATCTGTCTTCCATCCACTGGTTCACTCCCCCAAAGCTCACAAAACGAGCCAATAATTCAATCCAGGTCTCTCATGTGGGTGGCAGGGACCCAAGTAACTGAGCCTGTATCTGCTCTATCCTAGTGTTCGCATCAGCACAAAGTTGGACCTGAAAGCAGAGAATAGACTCAAACCAGGGACTCCAACATGGGAAGGTGGTGTCCCAAGTGGAGTCTTAACTATTGTGCCAAGAGCCCACACCTCAGTATCTGTGTTTTAACAAGATACCCTAGTGGTTTGTTGGCACAGTAAAGTTTGAAATGGATTTGCTAAATATTTATACTGTATATGGAAACACACACATTCTCCTTAGAAAGATGTGTAATCCATTTCCACACGCTAACTCTGTCTCTGCCAGGGAAGCACTACAGGAAAAAGAGTGGACCGAAGACTCAATTTTATACCAAAGCGGTAACTACTGAGTAATTTGTAAGGTATGTTAAAATGATTTGAGCCACTAAAATAATATACTGGATGTTTGGCCAACAGGTGAGAAGTAACCACTGGCAGTTTTGTAAATACATTTTGCACATGACCTTTGAATGAGCCATAATTTTCTGGACCTACTGTGAGACAAAATTACTAATATTACTCCATGTGATGATAATAGCAAAGTAGGGACTCCATGAATTTCAATTCAAGACAACCTAGAAGGCTTCAACTGAGATTTTATTTTCTCTAATGTGAAACTTTCCTTGGGGAAACTCCTTGAGCTACAGAATCATCCCACTCTAGATCTCAGTTCCGCCAGGGGTTCAAATGATTAGGTCATCCATGAGGTGCCACAGACAGATGAGAACCTGCAAGTCACTCTCGACTTCCACCACTCACAACATGCTGCTGAAAATATTTCTTCAGTCCATGAAGTGTAGATATTAGAAGTACATCCTCTTGAGGATGGTTAACTTGGACAAAACATGTTAAATACTTAGCATGGTGCCTGGCACACAGCACGTGTGCAATCAATGTTAGAGCATGCTGCAAACCACACAGTGTGCCAATGTCCCCTTCACATCTCCCAAAGGCAGTGCCACATGCTGGTGGAGAGCACAAATCATTGCAAGGGTCCTTGCACTTGACCCCTGGCCCAATCCCGTGTTAAGAATGTGATTCTGTGGGAATATTCCTCAGCCTCTCCAAGCTCAGTTTCCGAGAGATGATGCTAGAAGCTTCCCCACTTTGTCTGAAGGTTTAGTAGGCACATTTAGCAGAATATCGGTAGATGGAAAGCACTGAATACTTGCTATTATTATTTTTTATATTGTTATCATAATTGCCACACTCGCTCTCATCACCATCCTTTTTGGAAATGGAGCTATGGTGTCCCCAGGCTCGGGGGCATTTGGACTCAGCTCTCTCAGGCTCTCCTCTGTGGAAGTGTATGGTCTTGCATGGTCTTGCATGGTCTTGTATGTTACTCTACACCTTGGCCCCTTCATGTCTTTATCATCTAGTTGTTCACTTTTGAATTCTTACGACTTCTATGAGCACTGAATCTGGATGTCACAAGCAACATTTGGAAACAAATGTCCTTCAACCAAAGAAATTACCCCAAAGCAGACGCCTTCATCTTAACTGAAAAAGCAGTCAATGTCCAGGGCAGCCACATAGCCAAAGAGCACAGTTCCTTAGCTACAGGGAGTCAAGGCTCTACCAGAGGCAGATCCAAAAACAAATGAAATAGGAAACAATCTTGCAGAAGCTTCTTAGCACTAAATTGTCTAGCTAATAAAAATATTCCCTGGTGTTCATTGTAGTTAGGTATTGTCTGTTTAATACTGTCTATATGGTATATTGTCTGTTGAATAAAAATACTGTTATTATATTTGGTAGAAAAGAACCATCTTGCATATTCATTGAAAGACGGAAACCACCCAAATTCTGCAAGTTGAGTGAATGCTGAATGGGGAAATATCTCTTGTTGCTTATTCTAAATTTGCTTCTCTATTTTCTCACTGGCATCTTTTGTCTATCTTTGATTCAATGTCTTTGGGAAAGAGACAATTGCTTTTCCTTCCTCCTTAGAGCATGTGAACATCAGAGAAGAGCTCTCCTCCCCACCCCACCCCCAGATTCTGATATAATTGTATTTCCATTAAGAACCTGGTGGCACAGGTCTTCCAAGGGAAGTCCAGCTTAGTCCCACAGGACAGGAAAAGCATCTGTTGGTATGATACTATACCAACAGCAACACAGGTGATGGACAGGTTTGAGAGAGTCTCCCAAACTGGACAGATCATCAAAAATATGTTCATGTATAGTTGAGTTTCTTCTCTGCATGCCTCAGTCTATATCTGAAGTCACATGGGAGCCTTGCTAAAATACAGATTGCTGGGTTCTCTGCCCTGTCTTTCAGATCCAGAAAGTCTCAAAGGGCCTTAGAATGTGTGTTTCTTTTTAAAAATATTTATTTATTGGTTTATTTGAAAGGTGGAGCAACAGTGTAGGGGGAGAGAGAGGAGAGAGAGGGGGGAGAGAGGGGGGAGGGAGAGAAAGAAAGAGAAAGAGAGAAAGAGGAAAGAGAAGAGAGAGAGGGAAAGAGAGAAAAAGAGAGGGAAAAGGGGTGAGGAGGTGAGGGGGAGGGGGGAGGGGAGAACGAGAGAGAGGGAGAGTAAGAGAGGGAGAGAGAAAGAGAATGAATCTTCTGTTCACTCCCCCAAATGGCTGCAACAACCAAGGCTGAACCAGGCTGAAGCGAAGAGCCAGAAGTTCCATCTGGGTCTTTCACATAGCTGGCAGGGCCCAAGCACTTGGACCATCTTCTGTTGTATCTCCAGGTGCATCATCATGGAGCTGGATCATAAGCAGATCAGTTGGGATACAAACTGGCGCTCTGATACGGGACGCTGGTGTTTGTTAACCCCCTGAATCACAATGCCAGCCCAGCCCTGAGAACATGCATTTCTAAAAAGCTCCCAGGACATTCTGACATTGCTGGCCTTTGGGCCACCCTCTGACTACTTCTGTCCTAGAGCTTCTGAATTGACATCTTCTGTGACTCAGGGAAAGACACATGTCTACCATGCCTGCTAAGGAACAATGCACCCAGAGGTTTACAGCCACCAATCTAATACATGCTTATTCTGAAGCTAGCACCATGCCGGCTTCTGCAGAGCCCAGCTTGCCTGGGGGGCCCCTACCTCAGTGATCCTATAGCCCTGCTTTGTGGCCAGTTCTACCAAACCCTTACAGTTGTCCAGATTCAAAGCCATCTGCATTGCCACTTCTTTGCACATGGTTTTCCATGAGTTCAGCAAACTCTTCCCTACTCCTCCCCTTAATCCTTCCAAGCACAACTCCGATGCCACCTTCCTCAGGACCACCACCCCCTGCTTCCTGGTGCTTACATCACCATCCCACTGGGGACAGGTGTTTGGTGCAATGCTTTATATGCGGCTGCACATACCCACTTCCCGTATCTAAGTGTCTAGATTAATGCCCTGGCTTGTGATTCCAGCTTCCTGCTAATGCAGACCCTGGGAGGCAGCAGGTGATGGCTCAAGTACCAGGGTTCCTGCCACCCACATGGAAGATTTGGGTTGAATTCCTGGCTCTTGATTTCAGCCTGGCCCAGCACTGGTTGTTGTGGGCATTTGTTGAATGAAACAGTGGTTAGGAGCTCTCTCTGTTTTGGTCTCGATATCTGTCTCTCTGTCTTTCAAACAAAAATTTAAAATCCACTCTGCCATTCACGCTTTCATTTAACATTTTACTGAACTCATCTTAAGTGCCTGTCACTGCGCTAAATGCTAAATTTTCTTAAGAAATTTAGAAATTTCTTAAGAAAATTTCAACCCAGGGTGTAGGGGGTGGGAAGAGGAGACCTCCAATGAACATCAATTGTGTATTTTGCTGGACCTTATTTTGCTGGGTCTTACACATATTTCAACGTTGGGTTTTAATCTAACAGTGAATAGCTGTTTTCTATGCTGCTTTTCCTGAACCCATGCCCCACAGAGGACTAAGTCCACATCTCTTCAGTTCTGTGTACCCAGGGCCTACTGAGATCTGGTCTAGGGTTGAGTATTTTCTAAATGTTTTCTGAGTTCAATAAAACTGAGCTCTTCCTCCCCAAGGGTCAACAATCCAACAGTAACACAAATGGCAGGTGCGGAAACCTCAATCACGTTATTCCTTGGCAATGGAATGACTTTTCTATGCGGGAAGTGTTTTTGTTGGGAGAAATCCCTGGAGCAGTCTCCCAAGAATTAAAGAAAAGTCTGAGTACATGGACATAGTGGGTGGGGGGAATCAAGGCAATGAAAGAGAAGCCTGTGTCTCTCTGTGCAAGAAGACGAAAGGAAGGTGGTCCTACTCCTGGAGTGAGAAGAGAAGGAATAGAAAGGCACTGTGGGGTGCGGTGTATCTACTACAACTTGAACACTGGGCGCTGAGAAGGACAGGGGAGAGGAGCAATATGACACATGGTGGTTGAGGGTAAATTTTTTGAGATACTGAAGCACAGAGCAAGCTGAATGAAACAAGGAGATGGACTGTAGGCTCTCAGAGTAAGAGACCCCCTAGGCGGAGGGAGCAGGTGTAGAGTCCGTGAGCTGGAGTGTACTTGGCAATGTTGAGGGCAGTAAGGATGCAGGCGTGTGTGGCAGAGCGAGGGCAGGGAGGAGTGTAGGAGGTGGGTGTGTAGACAGCAAGGGCCAGGTCCCATGGGCTGTTTTCTGATCAGGAATTGGGATTTTTACCCTGAGTTGGATGAGTGTGGAATGAGGATCTGTTGATAGGTTTTGAGCAGAGAAGTAACAAGATCTGCTCAGGCTTTCTCTGGCTATTGCGTGGAGAACAGATTGGAAGTGGCAGGAATAGAAGGAGAGAGACCACCTTACCCCTAGAACTCATGAAACTCTTGGGAAAAACCTTGAACATCCTTTGACTGTGAATGGGGTTTATGTCAACCTATCGTAGATAGCATATGGTTGGGAGACCTGCTGGTTGTTTGCATTTAGTGACTATAACTGTTATGACTATCACTACTGTTAGTAATATTATTAGTACTACTATTACTACTGTTGCTGCTACTACTGCCACAGGATAATAAACATGTTAAGTGGCAGAAACACTTAAGATCATTTGCTTATAAGGATGGTCTCCCTCATGTCTTGCAGGAACCCATGGGATAGGAAATCTTTTCCAGCCACACTCAGCAGGGGAAGAAGCTAAGATTTGAAAATATTAAGTAAAGTCACCAAAGGTCACACGGCCCATAAATGGTGGCAGTGGGGATTGACTGTGGGACTTTCTGACCACAAAGGCCACAATTCTTTAGATCTACACAGCAGTGGTCAACAGTGGTGTACAATTCTATCTTAATGAGAATAACAATATCTGTAATAGGATCTATGAAGGCTCATTTGTCCAATCAATCATCTGTGTGAACCAGCTGAATTGAGTGTATGTGACATTAGAATGGGTAAAGGCAGAAATCAAGGGGCCTTCTGAGAGGGAGAAAGGATGATTGGTGTAATGGGAAGGAACAGTTGCCAGGCGAGATGCCCTGTATGGGCAGGTGGGATAGCAGAGTGATTAAGACCAGGAGCTCCACAATTAGGAATAGGACTCACTTTGCAGGTTTCCAGGTATTCACTTGAACAACTTTTGTCATCTACAAATGGGGATTAAAAAGAGTGTCACCCCCATGGGGATATAAGTGAGCCAAAGCACTAAAGCTCATAAGATGCTTAGCACATAGCAAATACCCAACAAAGGTTAATAGAGTGAAAAGTGGGTAAGATTTAGAAACATTTAGGGATTGATGATTGATTCAGGGATAAGAAGAAGATGCCTGCAGACTTCTGGCATAAGCAACAAAGAGGACAGGGAAGCCATGAATTGAAATGGATGACCCTGGTGAAGAGTCAAGTTTACTCAAGACAAAATAAAAATGTTGGCTCGAGAGAGAAGAGCCCTATTCCCTAAGAATGAAAAGGAAGAAAAGATGACAGAGAGATAGTGTGCCATCATCTTAATCTCTAAGGACAAAGAGAGTCATCTGTGAGTGTGGAAAGTGACAGAGGCAGAGTGAGCATTAGAAAGAGGAAGAGGAGGCAGCGCAGTGGCACATAGGCTAAGCCTCTGCCTGCAGCACTGGCATCCCATATGGGTACCAGTTCATGTCCTGGTTGCTATACTTCAGATCAAGCTCCCTGCTGATAGCCTGGGAAAGCAGTGGAAGACGGCCCAAGTGCTTGGGACCCTGCACTCATGTGAGAGGCCCAGAAGAAGCTCTTGGCTCCTGGCTTTGGATTGGCTCAGCTCTGCCTGTTAAGACCATTTAGGGGATGGATCAGCAGGTGGAAGACCTTTCTCTCTGTCCTTCCATCTGTCTGTGGCTCTGCCTCTCAAATAAATAAATAAATAGTTAAAAGAAAGAGGAATAATGTTTGACAGAGCTATGGTGTCTATTTGACTCTCCTCAAAGTGGAAGTGGGGGCAAAGATGAGGGTGCAGGCACTTTGAGAGGTTATCTCCATAAGTAGGATTGAGGGAGTAGGGGGAGGCTGGAAAGCTGATAATGAAAGCAACTTCAGGTCCCCTTGCTTGGGTTCCATACAGATTACACTTCAGAATGTTCCCTCTGCAGGCTGGGGGCTGCAAATTAATCTGCTTGCTCCCCTCCCCTGTTGGCTGAAGGTTGAACTGTTGGTGTGAACTGTCCTGCACTTTTGGGTTCCATGTATGCATGGCCAGAGCAAGCTGCCACCATTTGGATAAAAGCTATGCGGCAGAAAAGTGAGACGACATGGTGGGGACTGAGGTGGGCCACTGTCAGGGAGCCTGAACTGCAGCTAAACTGGAGGGCAGCCAAGAGTGCAGGTCAATTCTCTGCGGTCTTGGACTGACCTAGTTCTCTCCATCTTGCACAGAGTTTTCAGGAACAAGTAGAACATTATCAGAAAGTAACCTGGG
This sequence comes from Sylvilagus floridanus, assembly GCA_949820135.1. Classification (NCBI taxonomy): domain Eukaryota; kingdom Metazoa; phylum Chordata; class Mammalia; order Lagomorpha; family Leporidae; genus Sylvilagus; species Sylvilagus floridanus. Next base: position 38,472,411 of record OX463234.1, read on the forward strand.
ATGGTGAAGAATTGGCTGGAACAGCCCACACTGTCTTCCAGATCCTCCCAGAACAGGATGTCTTTCAGTGCTATAGCCCATGGAGTGCTGTTGCCCTGAGGTGTAAAACCCAAGCTGGACTATTTCCTGGGTCCCTCGGCTACTGTGCGAGCAGCTTTCCTGAGCCTTGGGGGACTAGCTCATCGTGGATCCCAGGCTGCTTTCATCCCATGCTGTCTATACAGCAACAGCAAGTTCACCCCTGCAGCTTGTTGGGTATGGATGCTGCGTCTCACCAGACTCAAGCAGAGCATGTGAGCCGGCTTCACAAGGGAGCGGGACACCAGCTCCCAACAGCGTGTGCCAGAGAAAACAAGTGGCCGCTAAACCTCAGCTCTGGCAAAAGTCCTGAAATATGTCAGTACTTTGGGCGTCACTTAACATGCAATGGCTTGGAACTGGTGTTGTGGTGCAGAGGGTTGAGCCCTGCTTATGAGGCCGGCATCCCATACTGGAGGGCTGGTTGGCATCCTGGCTGCTCCACTTCTATCCAGCTCCCAGCTAATGGGCCTGGAAATGCTGCAGATGATGGTCCAAGTACCTGGGTCAGTGTTACCCATGTGGGAGACACAGATGGAACACCTGGTTCCTGACTCCTGGCTTTGGCCTGCCCGGTCCTGGCTGTGGCAGCCACTTAGGAGAATGAATCTCTCTCTCTCTCTCTCTCTCTCTCTCTCTCTCTCTATCTCTATCTCTCCTCCTCTTCTTTCTCCTCCTCCTTTTCCTCCTCCTCTTTCCCTCCCTCTCTGTCTCTGTTGCTCTGCATTTGAATAAAAAAGTAAATAATTTTTTAGAAAATATACAAAACAGAAATCAATAAACTCTAAAAAAAATTGGGGGCTTGAGGCTTCGAGAAGTGAAAGCGAGGTCTAACTTGGTGTTTAGGCCCCCGTCAGACAGAATACAAAACTTACAGTTTTTTCCTGCCCACAACACTGCCCGCCTTCAGCAGAGAATTCTATTAAAATGAAAATGGATGTGATATTAATGGTCTGCTCCTCTCCAGTTCTAATTACTGGAATTCTGCTGACTTCTAGTTTTGCAGACCAGAACCCGAAAACATACATTTCTTAGGAGAGTGGCTCAGTCAACAGAACAAAGAGGAAAACGAGAGCCACGGAGAACGTGAAATTGGATATTCTCCTCCAGTTGAAGTCCAGTGGGTGGGGATTGCATTTCTCAGTCCAATCAAGAAATTGTTTTCCTCCAGGAATACAGAGCTATTGAAGTTCCAGGCTTCTGGCCTCCAAGGAGGAATTCCAAAAATTCCATCTGTAATCTACCTGGCTCAGCATTGTGCCTGGTGTATTGAGGTATTTTGTGGTTTTGCGCTGACAGGTCCTTCTAACACTACTGGGTCCTGAGAAACAGCCTGTCAGCCCTGGAATATGCCTCCTGTCACAGCTGTGCTGAAAAGAGCAGAGAGAACAGGCTTGGCAGCTGATGGTATCTAGAACTCACAATGCCCACAGCCTGATGTGGGGCGGGCAGTTGAGGAGGGGGCTCCTGTCCTCTAACCTGGGGCCTTCCGCTGCCCGGTGGAAGCACTTACAGTTGTGCCGAATGTGCAGTGAGAGTGTCAGAAAAGATAATAAGACTGCCTTCTGGGTTCTGACGGAAGGGAACGAAGGAGGTGGGGAGACAGAAGGGAATGGAGCATTTACTCAAGTCAGCCATACGTGAGGGATTGTTTCAGGTGATTCCCACAGGGTGACAACAGATAAGGGAGCCAATCCAAGCAAACGAGAATGGCACTCCAGAAGGGCCCAAAACCCCAAGCTCAGGGCCAGGATTTCAACTCAAGGGTCTGGCTCCAGACTCAGGTGGCAAATACAACACCCTGCTCTGCCACTTCTTATTCTGTCCCCAGATAGACATCAGTAATCATTCAGACCTTTAATTCCATGGATTTCAGACTCCTTCTCACCCCAGCACTCCAAGTAGTCACTACCAGTCGAGGAGAGAGAAGTGAAGGCCAACTGGTACCCTTCCAAGGTTTGCTGGCAGGAGGAAGACACCCCCTCTTCAAAGGAGGCCACACTTTAATACAGGTACTCTCTTGCTCTCCAGAACAATCGTGGGGGCAACACCACAGCCCCAGCATCCCCCCTGTGAGTATGCTCGCACCATAACAAGGGGTGTTCCCTAGAGCTACCCTCCTATCTCCCAACAACCACCAGTGACACATGGACGCGTGCATTCATTTTCTGTCTTTGCTCTCTCCGGAAATATAGATGTTGACTAGAACTTCACCGTGACCACACTGCAGCTGCATCCCAAATCCTGCCTTTTTCATTTAATGGCATTACAAAAGCATCAAACAGACTACTATGTCATGAGACAGTCCATTGGCTAATTTTTACTTATGCCCTAGATAGATATACAAAATCAAAGAAATTAAACCATGCCCTTCCTGCTGCCACTGTTCAGTACTTCTGGGGTTTAGAATGATTTTATTAAGGATAAATAAGAAGTAGGCAATGCTACTTGGCATGGGCATATCCACGGGTTTCGGTTGGGGGTAGTATGGTTTTGGTGTTAGAGCCTGGAGGGTCTGTTCGCCAGTTATCTCATCCCCCTCGATGTTCACAATTAATATTCACCTCTTCAGCCTCCTTTGAAGTCAGCAAAACCATTTTATTTGGGCAGCAGCCAGAAGAACCTTGGCTGATGCACCACCTCTCGTCAGTTCCCCCTTTCCTGCAGCAGTGAATGTAGAAAAACTCTTCAGAGGGTAGCAGTGTGTTTACTGTCGTACGGCGGTTCCCATGTTTGATCTCATGTTTCTTGCCTGGAGCTTATATTTCAGACTAGAGTAAATTATTTACCAGTGTTAGCAACCAAACCTTGTGTTATTCAAAATATAAACCTGAAATATCGGAGCAATCAGACCTCACCAGCTGATACTATTTATGCTTTGCAGATAAAGAGACAGATCAGAAGATGATTCGTAATACCCCAACACAATGATTTTCCCCAAGTGAAAGGAGACATGCAGTATTCCATGGTGATGAGAAACTTAAGGAAATAAATAGCAACGTGTGCAAGTGCTGACTTCTCCTCCTAGAGGAGGGCAGGGGTGGTAGGATGTCGGGACCTGCAGCTGTTTTTAAAATGATCTTAGCTTCCCTCCTTTGCATTTTCAGCCTTCTTTGCACACTCATGGTCCTTGGATTTCGCTTCTGCTCTTAGCATGCTGTGCTTGTCTTTTGCCTCCTCTGCCTTCTCTGCTACGCATCAGTCCGCGAGTTGCTGAAGGGCAGGAGACCAAGTTGTACAGCAGAAGAGTGTGTTTATATGGGAGCAGCTACCATTTGCTTGTCCTGATATTTTTAGCGCCATCTTGCTGGAAGCCATTTTGTCTACCTTTGGCACAGAGAAGAACAGCTGGTTAGTGGCAGGCAGTGTGGGTAAGGATTTGAATCCTGGCACTGCCACTTTTTGCTGTGTGACCCTGAGAAAGCTCTGTTATTCTCAGCTTCCTCATCTGCATTATAGGGGGGGTTGTTTTTTAAATTAATTGAGATATTTAAAATGAAAAGTTATTCATATAAGAATCTAGCATAGTACTTACACATCAATGCTCAATAGACGATAGTCAGTATTGCTGGTGGGAAGACCCACAAGCCTTTCATAGGTCCAAGAGGTACTGTTACAAAATATTGTGGCCCTCATGTTCCCAGAAATAGCTGAGTTCTATGTAGGATTACAATTAAGTCTCCCTCACTCTGGCTTTGCTAAAGCCTCTTTTCTAGAATAAAGAGGGTTTCTGTAATATAAGGAGAAAATTTAACACAGGCTATCAGTGGGCCCCATGCTTACTCTTTTTCCCATTCTTTCTTTGCAAAAATGAGCACAGCCACTTAAGAGTGTCTTAGAGGGATTTGAGCCACTGGAACATCAGGAAAAGACCCACTTCTGCAAATGCTGGTCTGAACGTGGGATGCAGAGACACAGACCTGAGGATTCTAAGCCACGTCTGTCGAAGCACTAAGTCCTGAGGCTGAACAGGAACCAAGCTCAATTCAATAGACAGAGAGAGTATGTATAAGGATAGGAGCTGTGTTAGTCAAGGTTCTCCAGAGAGACAGAACCAATGAGACAGAACGAGAGACAGAGAGACACAGAGAGAGAGACAGAGAGAGAAGAGAAGAACTATTCGGGGGGTTGGTATGTGGGACTTGGGAGGCCAAGAATTCCCGTGAGCAAACGTTTGCAATCCAGAGACCCGGGGAGGACTGGAGAGGCTCAGTCCAAGTCTGAAGGCACAGGAACCTGGGGAGCTGCTAATTTAAGTCCTGGAGTCCAAAGGCCAAAGAGTCTGGAGTTCTGATGTCCAAGGACACAAGAAAGGCATCCCAGCGCTAGGAGAGAGGGAACAAATCCACCCTCTCCCGTTTTGTTCCCTCTGGGCCATCAGCCAGTGGGATGCTGCCCCCTGGCACTGAGGGAGATCTTCCTCACCCTGTCCACAGATTCCAATGCTAACGTCTTCAGGAAACACTGCTACAGACACATCCTGAAATAACAATTTACCAGTTACTGGGTATTCCTTAACTCAGTCAAGGTGATGTCTAAAATTAGCTATCACAGGAGCTTTTCAGAGAACTCTAGTTAAAAAAAAAAATTACCTCCTAACTTCTGCACATCTTCTAAGGACCTGGGTGGGACCTTATATAAACTTTGGGAGCTCAAGCAAGATAAGGATACGCAATACCAAGGATATTGCCTCAGGATCCTCATCAGGCAAAATGGAAATAATATTGCCTGCCTCATAACGTGAGCTTAAGGATTGCATGAGCAAACTACCTGCCGCTGTGTTCCAAAGATGTTTGAGCAAGGGCTCAACCATGGCCATGTTCTATCAAAAATGCATCTCAGACATTGTCTTTTCTCACACCACTATGTAAAGAGCTTAAAAAATTAAATAAGTATAATATATGGTTTTTCTTATTATTGCTTTTGAGTCAGAAGGCAGAGAACAGGAAATGGCCAGCAAACCAAAGAGCCACATGCCATAATGCATAGAGCAATGCAAATAAATCTCAGGAATCCAGTGTGAGGGATGAAGGGTAAGAAACAGGCTGGGATTTATAGCACAATATTATTTATTCAAATTAAAAACATGCAGACACAAACAACACCATATATTTGCAAGGGCACAGGTATATTTGAAACAAGCATAAAATAAGGAAGGTGACTTGAAGGATATATACCCTGTGCGCTAGGGGGTGTACCTGAGGAGGAAACAGGGAAAGCATAAATAGCTAAACAATTTAACTGCTGCCACTGACTGAGAATGAGAGTCCAGGAGTGGGAGAAGGAGATCGTCTCAATTCTTCATTCTTATGGTCCTTTGGGAAAACCGAACAAAACAAGAGGTGGAAGTAGCCTTGACGTTCCTATTCCAAAGCAATTGTGAGAAAATGCTACATGTATTTGAAAAGCTGTATTTTGTTTATATTGGCGTGGTAGACTCCGAGATCTTTCGGATTTAGCACAACTTTCATTTTCTACACCCACACCAACAACTGGGTGACCTACTAACTGAGCCACAGTAGAGATTCACTCCAATGCCACGAAAGTTCTCCAGGATGGCCCCACTGCTAGCTTCTGTGTCTATGTGTACTGCAGAAGCTGCGACCCCGTGGGGACTTGGTTTCCTCAACCTGCAGAATGTCTTGTCTTAGCTGTCAGGGAATCCATGAACGTCTCCTTTGGGTCCATGATCTAGTGTAATATCTAAGAATGCAGGTGTTGGAGTCATATTTCACAGACCTGAGCTCAGGCTCCGTCAGTTACTGGCTGTGTGATTTGGAGCATACGGCTTACCTCTCTATGCCTTCAGTTTCTCCATCTATAAAATGAGACTAATAATACCATCAATCCTGGGTGCTTAAATCATGCCTGGCAAGTCGTATGGACTCCGTAAGTATGGCCAGTGTGTTATTAAAGCTGCAACTGTCACCCTTTCTATCACTGTCATTGTTGTCAACATCCTTACTGTGTCCTCCTATGCGGAGGCAGAAGCACTGTGGACAAACACATTGCAAGGATCCAATCCTGAGAAAATAATTTTGAAATCTGCGCCAACTTGAGAAAGTCCTGAGAAGTAAGAAAACACGATGGAGAAGGAAGAAGTGTTGAAGAAGGGATGATGGGTAATTTAATTAATCCCAGTGCTGGGAGTCATTGCTGGTATGTAGTAATTCCTATCCCCCTCCACTGCTTTATACACACACACATACATACATGCATGTGTGCACACATACTTGCCCATGCACACACACACACACACACACACACACACATGTTCAAACAAATGAATCCTTTGTGGAGGAATTATTATAAAGGCAAGACTCAAATAATGACCAAATATCGAACTATTGGCTAGACCTCCAACCCCATAATTCCCCTCCTTGGGCCTTTACAAGCTCAAAAATTGAGGTACATTCTCATTCTGCTCTGATTCACAATCAAGGGGTTTTGGGGTGATATCATTTTAAGTAACAGAATTCTAAAGGGGCTGGTGCTGCGGTACAGTGGGTTAACACCCAGGCCTGAAGCACCAGCATCCCATATGGGTGCTGGTTCTAGTCCCAGCTGCTCCACTTCCGATCCAGCTCTCTGCTATGGCCTGGGAAAGCAGTAGAAGATGGCCCAGGTCCTTGGGCCCCTGCACCCATGTGGGAGACCTGCAAGAAGCTCCTGGCTCCTGGCTTCGGATTGGTGCAGCTCTGGCCATTGCGGCCAATTGGGGAGTGAACCAGCAGATGGAAGATTCATTTCCTCTCTCTCTCTCTCTCTCTCTCTCTCTGTCTCTCCTCTCTCTCTGTGTAACTCTGACTTTCAAATAAATAAATACATCTTAAAAAAAAAAAGAATGCTAAGATTTTCCTCTGAATCACAGAAGACATTGGTGCCGAAAGTGTCACTTGTCTCTGCTAACAGGAAGTCATGAGCTGTAAGAGTGACAGTGGCCCTAAGCCTGTGCCACACAAGCGTACAGCCTGCAGTGCTGTGGACCCAGTATCTAAGTTGGTTTTTGCTTTTGTTCTGTGATAGCAATGAATAGTTACAGCATCAGAATTATCATTTCTCTCCTGGTTAATTCACTGTGCTTTTCTGAACACATCCTTGTGGATTAGTATTGACACTGGGGTTCCCCAGAGGGCCCAGTCACTGCAGCAAAATCTTCCTGGGATGTTTACGGATGCTCTTCTATTGATCTAATGAGAGATCATGGCGCCTGATACAATTAGCTGAGCCAGCCTTCATGTCAAGGTAGCTCTTACACTTCTAGACGTGTGAGTGCCAGAGCTAAATTGCTTGAGGATGATGAATTTCAATCCTGAAGGAAATGGGTCTGCGATGCACATATGGGAGTCAACCAGGACTTTGGTTATAAGGCATCCTTTACTTTTAAGGAAGGTGCTAGTTATTTTTCTCATAGACCAAGTCTCAGTGACTCCCGCGTCATTGTGTGGAACATGATTTAAGTTCTTGATTTAATGGGTTTCCCTAAGCGTGGGACACAGGAGCTGCAGATTTACACTTCAGTTCACATGGTGACCAGCGTTTTATTTACGGTACGAGAGAAAAATGGGAAAATGGAAAAACCTTAGGAAAGTAAGAGTATATAACTTTTATATATTTTATATGAGATATATATATATATATATATATATATATATATATATATCACATATTAAAGGACTGTCCACTTTGGAGACCTGGTGAAAGCAAGAATAAGGAGTCTTTATTGGAAGGTGTCCAGTTTCTCTACTCACATCTCAACTGATGAAATTCTCAAAGTCAGTGGTTAAGAGGATGGTGGGTTAATGACTGTGATAATTTAACTTTTATTTAATAAATATAAATTTCCAAAGTACAGCTTATGGATTACAGCGGCTCCCCCCCCCATAACTTCCCTCCCATCTCCCGCTCCCTCTCCCATTCCATTCGACTGTGATAATTTTAACAACAGCACGAAGAATAGTAATAATTTGTGTTAGTTAAGTTCTTCCCATGTGCCAGGTGATATTTTAATTATTTTTGTGTACATTTGCTCATAATCTTTATGGCATCCTTCTGAAATTGAATTATATCATAAAAGAGCAGAAACACAAGTTCAGTAGGAATAGATCATTGTATGAAAAATCCATACCCTGCCTTCACTTTCTCTGGTGATTTTTAGTTGCTCAGGCGTAGCACAAAGGAGGCATATGACTTATTACATCTAAGCTGGGTTTTCTCAAGCAAATATGGCAGAGAGAAAAGGAGCTAGGGCTGTCGAGTAAGTGGCATTTGGAAAAAGGTGACGGCAAGTGATGGACCTTGAAATTTAAGTGAAATAATAATGGAAGTGAAGAGAAGGAGGAGTAAACCAATGTGAGGAAAGTGTGACATAAATGTCTTGGAGTCATAAAGAAGTTGAAGAGCTATTGTCTTAAGAGTTATTTGCCTTCAAGCATAAAGAACAGGAGTCCGTAGCCACAAGTAGGAAGCTGGCACTTGTGTCATTTGTTGATGAGGCGGTGGGAGCCAGGATGTGACCCTGAGGTGGTAGCTGAGGTATAGAGGAGATGAATTAATATCCAGGATAATTATGTTTGTAAAGAAAGAAGCATAACAGGAGGAAGCCTGGGAGGGAGCAGGTGGACAGGAGGAAAGGGTTCCCATCACCCTGGAGGGGGTCATGGCAGCCTGGCTCGGGCGTGGCAGTGAGAACACAGGTGAGAAAGTGCATGGATCGGAGAGATATTTAGCAGGTAGGATTCTGATGAAGTCAACAGATTTGACTAAAATCAGGGAGACGCAAGAAGCAAAGAGATGCCCAAATTTCTGGCTTAAACCTCTGTGTGGCTGTTGTTCAATTACAGAAAAGAACCAGGAGCAGAGGAACACAGAATCCTAGCCATGCAGGGTTTGAGATGACATAAAAGACTTAAATTAAGTCAAGATGTACCTGGGGTGTAGATGTAGACAGGATTCTTCATGGCGATTTCAATGTTTCATCTCCTGTAAGGAGAGTTTTGAATTTGATGAGGTCACTAATTCACAAAAACATACTCTATCTGCCGACAGAAATGAATGCAGGAGATTAGGGGAAGCATTAGAAGACCGGGAGACAAGGCCCTACTAGGAATATAGACAATCGAAGTGGTGTTCCTAGCCAGGCTGGGGAGCCTGCTGGGCCAGGGTATAAAAAACAGTACAAACCATAAACATCTTTTATGTTTCCCAGAGTTGTGGCCACTGTCACTGCCTGTGTTTATCCCCACTTTGAGTCATTTTGGAAGAAAAACGCCCTTTGGATTTTCTCAAACTCCATCTCCTTAGAGCAGCATGAGTTTTATTGGGTTGCAAATAAGAGAAATCCACTCACTCAGGATTATACAAAGCATGAGCATTGGATGGAATGATGTACAGAAAGTGTGCAGAAAGGCAAGACTACAGACAGACAGGGTAGTGCCTGGCCTGGAGGTTTGGACACTTGCATCCCACAGTCGGGCATCTAGGAAGTGGGTGCCTGGCCTGGAGGTTTGGACACTTGCACCCCACAGTCGGTACCTGGGTAGTGGGTGCCTGGCCTGGAGGTTCAGACATTGCATCCCACAGTCGGGCATGTAGGAAGTGGGTGCCTGGCTTGGAGGTTTGGACACTTGCACCCCACAGTCGGTACCTGGGTAGTGGGTGCCTGGCCTGGAGGTTCAGACATTGCATCCCAGTCAGGTGCCTGCACTTGATTTCAGGCTCTGGCTTACTTCCAGTGCCAGATTCCAGGAGGCAACAATGTTGGCTCAAGTAATTGAGTGTCTGCTCCCCATATGGGAGACCTGCAGTGATTTCTCAGCTACTAGCTTCAGCCCCAGCCTAACCCACGCCATGCAGGCACTTTGGGAAGTGAACAAGCAGGTGGAAACTCTGTCCATTTGTCTCTCAAATTAAAGAAAAAATAAGGAAAGGTGAAGGTGGGGACCAAGTCAACTCGAGCAATTTCAGCAGCAATGACCTGCAGACTTTCAGCCTGAAGCTCCACCAACTCGGAGTCTTTTTTTAAAAGATTTATTTATTTATTTGCCCCAAATGGCTGCAATGGCTGGAGGTGGGCCAACTTGAAGCCAGGAGCCAAGAGCTTCTTCCAGTTCTCCCACGTGGGTGCAGGGGCCCAAGCAACTGGGCCATCCTCCACTGCTTTCCCAGGTCACCAGCAGGGAGCTGGATTGGAAGCAAAGCAGCTGGGATCCTACATGGCACCCACCTGGGATGCCAGCAGTGCAGGCTGAGGCTTAACCTACTATGCCACAGCACAGGTCCTCACCCTTGATTCTTATTCCTTTGCTCATCAGGTATTCAAGGTGGGCTGAGAGATGAACTACTTCTCTGACATAACACAGATTATAAGTGGAGCAATTAGGATTTAAATCCAGGTCTGTTTGATCCCTAAACTCCATTGTCTTGAAAACAATCTCCCACACCCTCTCCACGATGCCGTTTAAGCCTTTCTTGAATGATCCTTGTAAAAAAGCAATGTGAAAGACAGATATGGAACGATGCCTGTTAGCCTTTAACTCGTGCCAGCGCCTGCTCTGCAGCACTTCTGCAGACCAGACTGTGTCCTGGTTTCAAAAAACTGTCACCACACAGGATTGCTGTCCAGCATTTGCTGTTTCAGTTATAATCTCTGGCATGGAAATGAGTTATTTAGATCGTTAGTAGCTGACAGTCCCCATAAATTGCAAGAGGAGCCTCAGCTGGGTGACAAGTGACACTATTTTGCTCTCTGCTATTCTCCTTCCTTTTCCTTCCCTCTCTCTCTCCCTCTCCCTCCTTGTTTCTCCCTCTCCCTCTCCCTCCTTGTTTCTCCCTCTCCCTCTCCCTCCTTGTCTCTCCCTCTCCCTCTCCCTCTCCCTCCTTGTCTCTCTTTCTCCCTCTCTCTTTTTCTTTCTCTCCCTCCCTCTCTCTCCATTCCTTCTTCCCTCATTCTCTCCCTCCCTTCTCTCATTATATTCCCTGCCAACAATCCTGGGTACCAAGAAACCATGAATTATATATATGTACTTTCTGAAGTTGATGAAAGTTCTCCCGACTATTAAATTGCCAGGTTCCTGTACTTAACATAAATCTAATCCAAACTTGCTTAGGAAAACACCGTACCATTTGTTCTTCTATTATTGGGCCTTAGCTTTAGTGTTTCACGTATTCCAAGTGCTAGCGGAGCTTCTGGTCCCTGTGTATTCACCTGGGATTGCAAACCAGTCAAATGAGTCCAGAACAGGCTCAGGTGTGAGAAATCCAGAAAACATGGGCCTAATCATGCAGGAGGAAGCCCCTTCCCTGCCTTGGGAGGAACTAGAAGGAAAAGATAGTCTACAGTAGAGAGGCCAAACTTCCCAATAAAATCCTCAAAAGTGGAAGCTAGGGTCACCCCAAACCCTTCACTGGCTTACTGTTGCCTATGGTTGAAGAAATAAACTTTTTAGTAGGGCATTCTAGGTTGTTTCTGATGCAGCTTCTTTCCTTCTGTGCAACGTGCTTGGTCCCAACACTCTTTCTTTTCCAGCAGACTTGGTTGGCATGAACACACTGAACACTCCTGTTATGAACCATTTGTGAATGACCTCAAGCTCTATGTATTAATGAGAACTCTTTCTCTAAGTTGAAAGTAAAACAATTATAACTCATACTGACTTATGCAACAACAACAACAACAACAACAAAAGTTGTTAGGTTGTATAGTTGGCAAGTTTAGGCCTCAGAGGCTTCAGATCCGGGTGGATCCAGGTTCAAATGACATCACTAGGACTCAAATCTCTCTGGTCTGCTTTCCTGTATGTTGGTATCATTGTATGTAAACCATCCCCTATGTTGACAAGTTTACCCCTAGAAGAATTCAGCTCACATTCTATCACTTCAACCAAACCAGAGTAATAATGGTATTTCTTTTTAAAAGTAATTTTTTGGGGGAGGTTAAAAAAACACAATGAAGAGTAATGCCTATTTTCTGTGAACTTTTGAAGCCCCCGCCTACTGGGAAAGATTCAAATGTTTATTTAAAATTTGCAGCAGGAAGACTTGCAGTATTGTGCATGAATATCTCAGTTGAGAGTATCTCCAGAAAAGTCCATTTATGTAGTAATACTGGGCTTTCTTTGCTCAGTGGTAACTACAGGCTACGAGTTTAGAGGGGATCCTCTCGACACAGGCTGTACATTCTCCAGTTAATGAACCATCCTCCCACGTCCTATTGTCTCCCAAACTCTAGAACCAGGCATCAGTTCTCACTCGTGATCATGCTCCCATTGCTGTATTTGTCTTAGAGGAGAATTTCTTGGTGGTCACATCTTGAAGAAAAGTAGAACAATTAACACACACTGAGAGAGCCAGGTGAGTCTCCTTGATCCTTTTCTATGTTACTCATGTGTGTCACCCACCTGGGTTCACAGGACATGGATATTCCATCAAAAGGTAGTCCTACTTTGATAATGTGTTGAGTGGGTGAGCTAGTTGTACTTAGAGAACCAAGGGCCAGGAATAACCCAAGCAATGCTTCCAGAAGGACAGCACCAAATAACCATCTACAAATTGAATATCCTCACTCACCTTACCCAAAACTGAATCATCTACTCAACATGTAACCCACAGAAAAATTGGGGAGTCTTGATGCTTGCTCAAAGGCAAGTGTAGAAAATAAATTTCCCACCAGCGCCGCGACTCAACAGGCTAATCCTCCGCCTTGTGGTGCCGGCACACCGGGTTCTAGTCCTGGTCGGGGCACCAGATTCTGTCCTGGTTGCCCTTCTTCCAGGCCAGCCCTCTGCTGTGGCCCAGGAGTGCAGTGGAGGATGGCCCAAGTGCTTGGGCCCTGTACCCCATGGGAGACCAGAGAAGCACCTGGCTCCTGCCATCGGATCAGCGCAGTGCGCCAGCCACAGTGCGCCGGCTGCAGCGGCCATTGGAGGGTGAACCAATGGCAAAGGAAGACCTTTCTCTCTCTCTCTCTCACTGTCCACTCTGCCTGTCAAAAATAAAAATTAAAAAAAAGAAAATAAATTTCTAATTTTCCAAGTTTCCCACTCTCTTATCCTCTTGGGATGGAGAGTCAGCCATCTTCACCTACTTTAAGAAAAAAAGCAGTGTTGTAGGCTTCTGTATGCTTTCAACGAGGCAATTTTCTTTCTGAGATCAGAAGGATCCCCTGAGTCCTTTTTTCCCTTGGATCAACACAACTTAATTAACTAAAATAATCCTATCTTTATGTCATTTGTAAAAATCCCAATACACTAAATAAGGACCCAAGTCCATAATAGGAACCAAATGCGGTTTTCTAAAAGTATTAAGTATTTCCTTGGAGTTCATCATGATCCAGTGTCTTCACTGGTTCTTTATTCAACAGAGACGCCACTGTTGCTAACTCTTTTCACATAAGGATGGACAAGTCTTATTCTTCCACTTTCAAGCTGACAATTGTTGGCCCAAGGAAGGTCCATCGACAGGCCTGAATAGGGCTGGGAATTTGTAACAGGGGCACCACACAGCGTCTCTGCTAGCTCCCGGCACAGGGTAAAGCAGGGGACTTCTGATCTGAAGAGGCTGCACGCTGGAACCCCTCCTTCAGTGTTTAACTATAATTAGCGAGAGCCATCCATATGGCGACTCTTCTCGGGCCAGATGGCTGCTTGTCAGGCTGCACATGATCTTGGCTTCATTTTGGAGGAGACATGAGTAATCCTGGGGATATTAATCCAACAAGGGCTATATTTATCTCCACGTCTCTGGTTGATAACACATCTCAATTTCTTCTCTAGTCATCTGGGATTACAGAGTACAAACATCAAGATGGCTGTACTCTGAGGTGAAGGAAACAGGCGTCCTGACTCTGGGGTTCCTCCTGGCATCCACTGCTCCATCCTCAGCTGGCTTCAGCCACCCTGAGATGCACAGAGCACTGGAACCTCATGATATGTCAGAACCCCAGAAGCTATCCAGGAAGACTGACTGAGGCTGATAGCAGGTGCGTGGCTGGTCCAAATCAAGTTGAACATGGAGCCAGAATGGCAGTCCCATAACCTCTCTTTGGGTTTATGTGAAGGTGACATCCCATTTTGCATCTGCTTAGACAGTATATCAGTGAAATGCTTACCCTACATCATGGGACAATAGTCACATTTAAAAGGAAGCACTGGATAGGGATTAAAAGAGTATTTATGATAGAACCAGAAAGGCAATCAGGATTCAAGGTGGTTCTACAAAAACGTGTTCCATCAACCTTTTCCCTAAGGATAGCTCTGTGTCTCTCCCTCTGACCTAACCAATCTTCTGTGTATCCCAGAGAAAGCCAGCCTTGTTGTCTCAGCTAACAGCCAGCAAGTTCATTGGTCATCCTCCTTTGTGATACCTCACCTCATAGTCTTTGGTCAACCAGTCAATGATCTACAGAGACCCAGACCCATTCAGAAGTACCCCAGGGGAAGGGCATTTGGTCAACTGGTTAAGATGTCTGTATCCCACAACAGATTGCTTGGGTTTCATACCTGGCTCCAGGTCCAGATTCCAGTGTCCTCATAATGCATACCCCCGGAGGCAGCAGGCGATGGCTCAGGTAGTCGGGTCCCTGCCACCCACATGGGAGACTTGGATCAAGGCCCTGGCTCCTGGCTATACCCCAAGCCCAGCCTTGATTATTGTTAAGATTTGGGAGTGAAACTAGTGGATGGAAGTTCCCCTCTGTCTCCCTCCCTCCTTCTCTCTTGAATAATTTTTTTTAAAAAGTTCCACCTCACAGAAAAAGCAGCTTTCTGGGTCAGGAGCTGTGGGTTGCAGCCATGTCAGCTTGAAGGTGTTGGGCAAGGCAAACACTTCTAATTGTAATAAACAGAGTCCTTCTTAGGACTTTAATGATTTCATTAATAACATCATTTATTAAATAATGAGAAAATTTTATTGAGCACTTCCTGGCAGCACCTAAGTGCTTTATGCCTATTTTCTTGTATAATCTTCACACAAGTCTCCGGGATATATACTGTTATCCCCAATTTACAGATGAAGATATGGAAGCCTAAAGAGTTCTTCCTCTATAGCTTTTTTTTTAAAATATTTATTTATTTATTTATTTATTTGAAAGTCAGAGTTACACAGAGAAAGGAGAGCCAGAGAAAGAGAGGTCTCCCATCCGATGGTCCAGTCCCCAATTGGCCACAATGGCCGGAACTGTGCCGATCCGAAGCCAGGAGCCAGGAGCTTCTTCTGGTCCCCCACGGGGATGCAGGGGCCCAAGGACTTGGGCCATCTTCCACTGCTTTCCCAGGCCATAGCAGAGAGCTGGGTCAGAAGAGGAGCAGCCAGGACTAGAACCAGTGCCCATATGGGATGTTGGTGCTTCAGGCCAGGGCGTTAACCCACTGAGCCACAGTGCCGGCCCCCTCTACAGCTTTTTGACATGCTGCCCTGACTTAGTTTTAAGACTCTGGTCAGTTCTCTTTCCTGAGCTCCAACCAGCTCTCTGACTGGGACAATCCATCCACCCCAATTATCCCCGGGCCTGACAGCCAGCCAGGAATATCTCTGTGCCCCAGAGAAAAAAGTTGAAATTGCTCAAATGAGCAAATCCTGGGCCTGCTCACTCTGCCTCACCCTTTCCTTCCCACAACAAAGGCTCCCGCTCAGAGACCCCGCGCTCTCTCTGTCCCTGGATTGGGCCCGCTGCTTCTCCTGACCGGCCTTCCATAGGGGCTGATCTCCGGGAAATCTGAGTGACAAACTGGGAAGCTCTCTCTGGTTTTTCTGTCTTGTCTGCGTCTGGCATCATCACACCTCACCCAAGGCAGTGTGGGTAAGACAAGGACACCACTGGGGAGAGGCAGAGGCAGGCTTCAGAACCAGGTCCAGCTTCAGGAGCCACACACACAGGTGTGCAGCACTGCCTCACCCAGGAGCACCGTCAGCTCGGACTCTGGGTTGACTACGACCTTGGCACACGCATACAAGGTGACTTCAAAAAAGCTCATGAACAAATAAGATTAACAGATAAGTTTATTTCTGTGAAATAATTTTTTTAAATTCATGCATTGCTTTTTCCTAATTTATGCATTTTAAATAATTTTTTTGAAGATTGATCATAGATCTAAAACAGCCTCGGCCCTTCCTTGCAGAGTTGTCTTTTGCTGCGTCTTAACCTCCTTTTCTGTGTCTGTTTCCAGCCTGGAGACCTATTACATCCTTCCTCGAAGCTCTTTGATGTCAAGTAAAAATTTTATCCATATATAACCTGGTTAAACTTTATAGTTTCTATTATTTTGCACTGCTATTGCTATTTTGAATTTTCCTAGTAAACTTATGAAGAAGTCTGGAAAATATTCAAGATCCAAAAGTAAGAACTTCTGTTGTGATAGAATAAGGAAAAGATTCACAACATGGAAGGCACAAAAGTATTACTTTGGGTAAGTTACTTGATCTGAGTCTCAGTTTGTCATCTATAAGATTGGAGAAATCCTTCCTACCTTAGGAATTATTGTGAAGTCGAACAATAAGATGTCCATGTGTGCCTAGGAGAATTGCTAGCCCCCAGTAAATATTTAAATATTTAAATCCTGGCCTACATAATTCCCCTTAGGCATCACCACTGATTTAACAAGGACCACCTCCCATTCACTTTCTCTGTCTTGAAGTCTTTGTCCTGGGCTTTCTTTTTCCCTGGGTTTATCTCTGAGTCTGATTTATTGCCCTCTTTTTCTCCCATTGCTTTTTTTTTTTAAAGATTTATTTATTTATTTGAAAGGCAGAATTATAGAGAGGCAGAAGGCGGGGAGGAGGGAGGGAGGGGGAGAGAGAGAGAGAGAGAGAGAGAGAGAGAGAGAGTCTTCCACCTGCTGGTTCACTCCCCAAATGGCCCCAATGGCCAGAGCTAAGGTAATCCAAAGCCGGGAGCCAGGATCTTCTTCCAGTTCTCCCACGCAGGGGCAGGGGCCTATTACTTGGGCCATCTTCTACCCTCTGAGGCCACAGCAGAGAGATGGATTGGAAGTGGAGCAGTCAGGACTCAAACAGGTACACATATGGGATGCCAACACTTTAGGCGTCGGCTTTACCCACTACACCACAGTGCTGGCCCCTCTCCCATTGTTTTTTTTTTTCTTTACATCAACTAGCCCTCGATGCCCAGAGCCCCACTTTCCTTTCTACTATGGCCATTAGATTTTTGTGAGTGAATGGCTTGCTTCAGTTTTGCCCCCACGAGAGAGATACACGTTAGGCTTTGCTCTCTTCTCCTCATCTAGAGATAGCAAACATGTTTTCAGACTGAAGTTGACCATGCTTGTGTGACAGTAACTGAGCTTTCAAGATGGGATTCTAAATCCATGAATAGATTCAGGAGATTTATGATTGATTAGCAGTGTTGGCCTGGGCACAGCGTGGAGAGTGACGACTCATATTTCATCTCTACTCTATGCTTACTACACTAATTTGCCCCATCATCTTTCTAGAATTGTGGCCACATCATGCTGATGGTCAGGCTGCAGGTGCAGTTAGGGGGAGGTGCTAATGCAAATAGCTGCATTGCCACATTACACAGCACTCAAATGTCCCTCCTGGTTCATCAGAATCTCCATCTTCATATGAAAAACGCACACGGTACGATTCACTCATTACTGCAGAGGAAAAACCGGCCAACCGAATCATCCTTCCCAGACCACTGAAAGAATTAGGCCATTAGATTCTCCATTTTTTAAACCTTTCTAATAAGCTACTCAATTAAGAATAAAAACTGGGGAAATAAAGTGTGACTGTTTCATCCTTGAGCACACAATAGCAATAATGTTATTAATAATTACCATTTAGAGGATACCCACTCCTGTTGGCCTCACAGTGAGAGACACATTGCATATAGCTTCTCGTTTAACTTTGTAACAACACCGTGGCCATTTCACAGATGACAAAACTCCACTTTCACACTGCAGGTGAGAAGCACACTGGATGTTACCCAGGATGCTGGCAATTTTCAAAAATTACTTCTGGGCCAGGGTCTACAAGTCATTACCCACAGGTCAGAAATCTCCAGCTAAGTATGCTCTTTCCTTATTTGCTGCTTAATTAGCATTAGTGATGGAGACTCCGTGTGTGTCTGTGTGTGTGTGCATGTGTGTGTGTGTGTGCATGTGTGAGCAGCTCCCATTTCTTTACAAGACTGGATGCAGAATATTGTGGTCCAAAGTTAGTCTGAGAGATGTCCATCAGCTTGGTCATAGACCAGGGAAGTCCTAATTCGGCCTCACCCCAATTCCAGAAAGCCCTAGATGAGCCCATCTCCAACCCCTGCTGAATCAGGCTCCTAGAGCTTCCAAAACAATGTAGTCCACACTTGAAGGCCAAAACCAACAGTGATGTATCATGTCACAGTTCAAAAGGGCAAATCAAGGCATTAGCAGGGCTAGGCTTCTTCTGAAGATATTAGGTCAGGAAACATTCTGTGTGTCTCTCCTAGCATTCCTTGGCTTGTGGGTGCATCACTCGCATCACATGGCCACCTTCTCCTTCCATGTCTTCCCAAGATATTCCTTCTGTATGTGTCTATCTCTGGGCCCAAATTTCCTTAAAGACCCTGAACATGTTGGATTGGGTCCCATCTTAATGGCCTCATTTTAACTTAATTGCTGCCGCAAAGACCCTATCTTCAAATAAGGCCACATTCTGAGGTCCTAGGGGGAGGGGGCAAGGGCTTGAATGCATCTTTTGGTGAGGCCTAACTTGACCAATAATGTCTGGGTTCTCTGTATGGGAATCAGAATTCAGGAATTAGCTTTGCATATGAGAATCATCAAAAGAAGCAGGAAGTGTGAGAAGTTCCCAGAACCAGATTCACGGAGCCTCTGCAATGCTCAGGTTCCTGGCACATAAAATACGCATGGCACACCCTGCTCCAGAAGGGGTCAGTAGTCACATTTGCCAACTACCACTGTGCCCGGATCCCTGCAAAGCCCTTAACAATCATCACCCTATTCATTCCCATTTGTAATGGGCAAATGAACATTCCCAGTTCGTTTATTCCCTCACACTAAGCCCAAGAGGTCGCAGCTCTCACAGGCCCTCTTGGACTGGGTCAAAATGCAACTTCAAGTTCAATAAGGGCAGACAGCTGTGACTTCCCAGTGCCAGCATCTGTGTCCACGAGTGTTGGTCATGACCCCCACGGGCTCTGGCTTCAGACAACGGGACCCAGGCCCACCGAAAGGGACACCCAGTGTCTTTGGACTGCTGGGAAGCCACATGAAGAGGTCATTAGCCACGATTGCCTATCCCCACTTGAGAGAGTAGGGATTAGATTTCTATTATTGATGTGAAACTTGAGGGAGCACTGGCTTCAAAACCCAAAGTCACCAAATCTCTGTCCTCTCATCTGAAAACTGAACTGGGGACAGGTCTGGGAAAATCAACTAGAATGTATGAAAACAGAAAAATATTTTTAAAATGTTGATCCTTTTAGCTTCTGCAGCTATAATTACAAGAGAAATCGGAGTGCGGAGAGATGACATTTTTATGACCTCTTCTGGAGAGGCAAGTCTTCATTATCCTCTTTGAAATTTTTTTTCTATTTTATTTGAAATAGCAGAGAGACATCTTCCATCTTTTGTTCAACCCTCAAACACCTATACCCAAAGTCAGGAGCCCCAAGCTCAATCTGGGTTTCCCATGTAGATGGCAGAGACCCAAATGTTTCAGTCATCACCTGTTGCCCAGGGTGTTCATTAGCAGAGAGATGGATTGTGAGCAGAGGACTTGGGGCTTGAACCCAGGCACTCTGATGTAGGATGAAGGCATCCCGATTGATGACTTAACCACCATGCCAAATGCTTTGTAACAAGGTTGTAGGGTTTTAACAAAGAAGGACAAAGTAGAGATTATATCCTCAAGCAGAGGCAATAGCAGAAACTCCCTTCTCCCTCACCACATACACTGTTAAGGACTGGATGATCACCTTAAGGCATGGTAGTTGTACACCAGCTATTTATGTGATATTTGTCCTTGCATCCCTAATTGTTTGGGACATTCTTACCAATCTCACTCATCCAAGCCTTTTTGCAGGTGGATGGCGACCTACCTTAATGTCATTTCAGTCAAAGATAAAGGACTGGTCCCTTCAAAAACACAATGTGGCTTTTGGCTCCAGGAAGCCTGATGTAGTTGGGAAAAGTTCAGACGCTCTATTCTGAACAGGAAATACCCATGGCAGCAAAACGGACAGACTTGAAAGCCTCCCTGTCTCCTGCATATCAGGAGAGAGATGCTCACTGACATTTCAGTCAAATGTTGACCTGGAGACGCGCTTGAGGTTCCATTACAGACAACGTGCCACACATTTCCCAGAACAGGCCCTTCTTTCCCAGATGACCTGGTGGGCCAGGAGAGGCCTAGAATGAATCTAGAAGGGATCTGGAAAATGGTCCTCCATGTCCCTGGCTGTGGCTTTCTCTCCTTTCCCCTGAAAGGGAGAAGATGGGGTGTTTGGTGCTGGCATGGACTTGCCTCTCTCACACATGCAGTGATGGTATCAGCTCCATCCAAGATCAATCCCACTCTGGCCTGGAGAACACTGTTCGTTTTCCCCGGTCTTCAGTGAAGGGTGGCTCTTCTATTCCTCCGTCTTCTGAAGACGGACAACGCAGGGGGCTTCTTGCTGACAGAAGCAAGCAAGCAGGCTGAGGGGCTGCATATTTTTAAAAGATAAAGACTTTCAAAGAGGAGTCACTTAGGGCAGAACAGCTCCAGAGAAGTCCCTGGGAACTGCTGGTGGCCCAGACACCCGCCATTCAGAGTGGATGGGAGAGGCCAGACTAACTCCAGGACGGAACACATGAATACTCAGAGGCAAGCGTCCAATTATTTTGTTGTGTCTCTAAGTAATCCTCGCATGTGAGGCTTCTAAGTCCTGTGGAGTCACGTTCTGTGTGCTTTTTCATTCCCCAGTTCTTCGGCTCTCTCAGGAGAAACCCAGCTCCTCTAGGGTCTGACCCAGAGGGCTCATTTGAGCTGGGGCAGCTTCCTTTCTGCTCTGATGGAGAAACTGTTGTCCTTGTGTAGGGGAAGGACACCCTTTTCCATCAACCTAAGCTTCTAGGACCTCAGGTGGATGCTTCAGATACAATGGGGACTCACCTAACCAATGAGAGCCATCACATCATTCCTTCTCACCTCCAGTGTTTTCTTGGCCCAGTGTTCTCTAATCTGCCCTTTCAATATTTCTTCATCAAGAAATTGAAACTCCTCTGGCAGGAGGTTGACCAGTCTACCATACCTGGGAAGGGTCCTCTGTGACTTCCAGAAGATTAGAAATCGGGTGTCTACCTTGTCTCATTTGTCTTGATCTTTCCAGGTTCTAGCACTGAAAATCCTGCTTTGTGGGAACCTTCTCCACTCAGGCAAACTCGAAGAGTCAGGCACACTAGTATCTTGCCTCTTCCTGTCTTCTGCTCTGTGCCAGCACAGGGTTTCTCCAATTGCTGGTCCCCTGTGTGACTACTTTTGTTTGCGATCTATCTATTATTTCGTTGGAGTTCTGGTCTCTCCTTATTCCCCCTAAACACCACTATCCAATTTCTACATCAGCCAGGCTAGTAGGAGAGACCACGGATCCATGACCAAGTGCAGCATTTACTGCAGGGCCTTGGGAAGGAGAGACGAGAACACAAAGTCACCTTATGTGCCCAGGGCACTATGCCAGGTCCCTCACATAGGCCATATCACCTTCCCCAAACGCGGTAAATATTATCATTGCCTCTACTTCCCACAGAAGAAAGCAAGAACTGCTAAAATTACATGACTCATCAGAAATAAATGGTAAGTGGAGCTGCAGTCAGAGTCCAGATCTTGTTTGGAAAGTCGCAGAGGTCATCCTGGAAGACACATTTGGAACTACACATATAAAACTCCTCCAAACATCGACACTTACAGGGGGAGCGGATCTACTATGATGGAGGAGAGCAGATGAAGTGGCAACGTGGGGAAGCTAAAATATATGCAATCCTTGTAAAAAAAACTAGCACTCTAACTTAAGTCACTTTGTAAGCTTTGAAATATAAAAATGTATTATGTATAAAGCGGTTTGCTCACAAAATTAACATGTTTGGTGTATTTAAAGATGTGAGAACATAGGAAGAAGAAGAGTTTTGGAGAAATAGTTTTTCTCTGGTGAAAAAGTATAATCTTTTTGAAAAATCATATTAAGAACATGTTTTCGATTTTTATCAGGTGTTCACAATTCTGTTTGTAGCCATTAACATTTGCTGTTCTGTATTAACCTCCAGGAACCATCAACTGACCTTCTGGGGATTCCCCACCTGCCCAAGTTCCAATGCCGGTATCACTGCCTAGCTTCATCCTCTTGGCACTCCCCAGTAAGGAGAAAGTTCATAAGTCTGGCTCCCTGGCCCTTTGCTTTTCATCTGTGTCCTGATCACTAGCATCTACTTCAACCTGCCTCTTCAACAGGAATTATTCCTTAGTGTCCATGGTCCTTAGTGTCCTTAGTGTCCATTTATGGTGGCTAATCATCATGTCACTTAGCTAAGCTGAGACAGGACAGGTGCGAGGTTCAGAGGACTACCTCCTTAAGCTTGTAGAAGGATGAAGCCACATCTGCTTATTTGCCTTACCCCACCTGCTAATTTGAAATAGATAGTCCTACAATAGGCTTTCTGGCTTCCTGAGTGGAGTGTGGCCCAGATGTCACTCCCAGCTGGCCTCCTAGCCAACTGCCCATCCCTCCTGGCTCCAAATGAGACCAAGATCTTCAAATGACCTTCAATAGAGTTTGGTCCAAAGTACCATGATGCCAACAAAGGGGTTGCTTAAATTTAGTATGTTTCTAAAACATGCAGCCATGAAAACATCAAGATAGAGCCATGTCTACACTATCTTTGGTGAATATCAGGTGAGCAAAGCAACATACAGAAGAGAGAGGAAGAATGACCCATTAATAGGTAACCAAGGGTTACAATGGGATGGCAGGTGCATGGTTACTTGTACATTCATAAAATATCTCGAGAAAGACACCTGAGAAGCTACAGCACAGAGGTTACATTGGAGCAAGAGGGGTTTAGTTTTCACTGGCTCTCCCTCTATAACACCTATTATCGTAATTAACAAGATCGCTAGGTACACAAGTAGAGAAGTGAAAATACAAAGGTACTTTGACCAGAAAATTTAATAAGCAGCCATAAATCGATTAAGTGAAAAAAGTGCAGATGGATCAAGTGACCCACTGTACAACAGTAAACACGCACATAGTCAAGTGAAGCTGTCAATATTTGCCTCTGGGAAAAGAAAGTGGAGGAACTTGCTGCCTATCTGAATCTGTCCTTCAAGCCCTCCTAGGGACATTTAAGTCATTTCTACAACAAACAGCTGGGAATTTGCTGTGTTCCAGCACTAATACAGACCCTGCAGAGATGAATCAAACCCAGTTAATTTGCCTGGACCACAAAGTTGGTATGGAGGCAGATAAGGCATATGCCATTACTCAACTCAAAGATACTGAAGAATCATCCACTATATGGGATTTCATCATATCATAACAGAGAGTACCCTCAAGAACCATTGACTTCAAACCCTCCATAGAAACAGAGCAGATCAAGGCTTCATGTGTGTAGAGTGTCAGAATCAAAGCTTGTGGACCAAATATAAAACTGCAATTCTGCTGTGTAGCAAACATCACCCGTATCTCAACAGTATGCGACAGCTAGCATTTCTGCAGCCCAAGGATGTGGGTTGGTGGTAGGTGGGCTTGGGATCTGCAATGGCTCTTCTGAACTCTATGTGCCTTGCATCTAATGGTTTGTCCTTAGCATGCCACTCTTCTGGCATGGAAGAGATTCGAGAGAGACAAGTGAAGCACACAAAACTTGGAAGGCACACTTTTGGGACTGGCTCAATATCACTTCTGCATTCTATTGGCTAGAGACCATCACAGGCTTCAGCTCCATTAGCAGGGGTAGGGAGTGATTTCTGCTTTATGGGAATAAAATGAAAAGTCTTGAAGCAAAAGGTGGGCCAGAGCAAGGGGAGAAGAAGTAGAGTCAATAATGTGGTGTATGACATGGACTCAAGCCTACATCTTTGGTCACCAGCCTAGTTCAATGGGCTGCCTCCTAGGAATAAAAGTTGGTTATGAGGGGATGTCCAAATACCCTGGAGAGTAGGAGAAACTTCAGACCATGCCTTTGTAAACACATTCATTTTGCCAAGGGGGGAAACTAACCCTTATCAGAAACCTAGCATTTAAGGAGTTGATTTTGTTCTTGCTTTGGGAATCTATTCCAATTGAAGATTCTGCAGAGGTATATAAGGGCTAGAAGGGGCGATGTTGAGGGGCATCCCTCACTCAATTGTATTTAGGGAAGGAAGAGGGACAGTGGCTCTCCCCTTGCATACATTTCAAAAGTGTAATATTATCAGTTATTTGCTCAAAGCTAATGCTTTAACATGATGTTTTTATAGGTATGATGAAAGATTTTTAGATACTCTATCAAAAGTGCAGACATTAGGTGCAAAAGAAAGGTCAGAGTTATGCCATTTTATGAGCTTGCTGACCTACTAACCTAAAGGTACTGGCTCTATCCCCAGCTGACCCCACGGCTACCAGGTCTCACACCATGCTCTCCTCTGCATTGGTTAGCTCTTGGCTGCTACTCTACTGGAGACGGCAGGGAAAGGGATGGTAGGGCTCTGGCTGGGTGTATGAGGAAGGGCAAGACAGAGTGTTACTTTCACAGAACAATCACGCCTGGTGTTTCCTGGAGACAAGCCTTCAAAAACTGGTAAACACCAAGGCAAGAACTGAAATAATAGTTGTCACCCTGCTTAACACTTGAATTTCATCCATTGTTGCTGGAGAATAAGCAAGTTTGGCTGGTGGGTGTTGAGGAGGTTGTTTTCAAGACAACTGTGTTGTGAAGACATTCTGAGATGACTCACTGAGTTACCAACAATAAGGAACAGAGGAGAAAGAGACAGAAATAATAACAATAGCTTCCCATATATGGAACAATTATTATTTCCCTGGTATCTCAACCAGATCACTTTTTTCACTTCCTTGATACCATAGGGACAGGCACGTGACCTGGCATCAGCCAATCATTCTCCTTCCTTGGACTTTGACTTCTGAATGAAATCAAGGACAGTGGAACCACTGAGGATTGTGTATTCCAATGCTGGTGCCTGGGTAAGATGACTGGGTTGGTTTATTTTATGTGACAACTTGATTGGACCATGGGGTGCCCAGATATTTGGCCAAACATTATTCTCGGTGCATCCATGAGAATGTTTTGGAACAAGATTAATATTTGAACAGGTAGACTGAGAAAAGCAGATTTTTCTCCTTAATGTGGAGGGTCTTATGCAAACCATGGGAGGTCAGAATAGAAAAAGAAAGGATGAGTAAGGCAGACTTTCTCCTGGCTGCCTGTTGTTACTGGGGCACCTGTGTCTTGGTACGCACAGAAGGGAACTCATGCTATGGGCTTTCCTGGTTCTCAGAGCTTTGGACTGAGAACCACAGTGCTGGCTTTCCTGGGTCCCCAGCTTTCAGACAGCAGATGGGAGGACTTCCAGGTCCCCACAATTGCTTGAGCCAACTCCCATAATAAATGTAAATACAAATATATCCTATTGTTTCTGCTTCTCTATCGAGAACCCTGAATAATACACCGTCAAATGTGCTCCCGAGGCCTCTTGGAAATGCGCAGATGTGTTGTGTTGTCTCCTTCCTACCACCACGGAAGCTACTCTTTATTTTTTCTTATTAAACCCTTTTGCTTAAGCAATCTGGAGTGAGATGCAATTGCTTATGACCAACGAGTCACAGCTAATAATATAACTCCAGTGGATAGGTAAACCTTAATACCCTTTAAAGAATTCAAAAACCCTGCCGTTCATGGAGGGAGTTGTTTAACTAGCATGGCATAGCCACTGGAGGGACAGAGTGGGGATCTGCCCCTGCCTGCCTTACACCTACAGCCTCTGCTTTTCCACCATTTGTCTTTGGGCTTTATTTGTTGAACACTTATTCTGCACGAGGCATGGTCCTCGACTTTATCCACAGATTATCTTTGTTACATCAATATCAGCAATATTACATCCATTTTACACAAGAGAACAGAAACAGAAAGTTCAATATTTTTACTTAGGTATCTGAACTGGGATGTGAACCTAAACACCCTGACTCTTAAACAGCAAGATAATCCCAGTAGCCCAAGATGACACATTTAGCAGAAAACCCTCAGGGCCAGTGCTGTGGCACAGGGGGTGAAGCCTCCACCTGCACAGCTGGCATCCCATATGAGTGCAGGCTTGTGTCCTGGCTGCTCCTCTTCCAATCCAGCTCTCTGCTAATGCCTGGGAAAGACGGCCTGAGTGCTTGGGCCCCTGCACCCATGTGGGAGACCTAGAAGAAACTCCTGGCTCTTGGCTTTGGATCAGCCCAGCTCCAGCTGTTGCAGCCATCTAGGGAGTGAATCAGTGGATGGAAGACCTCTCTCTCTGACTCTGCCTCTCTCTGTCTGTAAGGCTGCCTCTCAAATAAATAAATAAAATCTTTAAAAAGGAGGAAGGAGGGAGGAAAGAAGGGAGGGAGGGAGAGGAAGGAAGGAAGGAAGGAGGGAGGGAGGGAGAGAAGGAGGAAGGGAGGGAAGGAGGGAGGGAAGGAGGGAGGGAGGGAGGGAGGCCCTTATTGAGATACATGGTTGTGGTCTGGCTCCTCGGACAACACAAAAGAATATACCGTCTGGCTGTCAGTGTCTTAAACCTTATTGACAGTGGGTCTCTCCCATGAGCACATGAGCACTGAAAACTTTGCAGAACAGGTTGGACTCAAAGGGAGAAGATTTCATAAAGGTTTTATAGCTCTAACCTTATATCTCGAGTTTCCCCCACCCCACCTAGTTTTGTCCTTTCTCAAAACACAACTTCGCAGCCACCCACCTGGCCAGGATGAGATGGGGAAGTGAGGGGGTGGGCAGAGGGAAGCTCATTTGCAAAAGCAGCTATTGCTATTTCCCTGTGCTCTGACCTGAAGTGCTTCATCCCAGCCTCTGACATTCCAAATAGGTCTTGACTAGCCCTCTTGGCACCCCTGTTAAACTTCATAAATCATACAGTCTGGATGGATTTTGCATTTAAAAAGAAGAAGAAAACAGACAGCCTCCATTTACCCACCTACAGTCTTGTTGTCTGAGGGCTCTAACTGGCTCTGAGCCTGCAGCCATATTCAGGGAGCTGAATTAGCTGCTAAGAGAGGAAAAGATGGGAAGCCATTATGCAGATGCCTGGCTACTCAGGGCCTATGTGGCTCCGGGGGCCTTAGCTGCACTTGGGAAGGCTGCAGGTTTGGAGTTCATTCTGTGTTCATTTCCAATTATCTTTGCCTGTTAGATCACAATACGATCATTACTATTATTCTTCAACACTGGTGATTTGCAGATACGGTTGGCTGGACTCAGTTAAGGCACTCAGCCTCTTTGAGGCTATTTCCATATCTGCAAAATGAGGACAATGTACTAGATAGTGGGCGATATTGATATGAGAATTAAAGAAGAGAATATTTGTGATGCACCTACCATGATTGCTAAGACATATCCAATAGGTAGGCATACACAATATACAATCAACAATTACATTATGTTGTTTGGTGAGCGCTTGCCAAGCACTTATTTTATTTTAATTATTGTTATTTTGCTTTAAAAATTATATTTAATCGTACAAAGCTCTAACATGTAATTCTTATGGTAATTTCTGTTATAGCTGGAGAATTTCAAAAGGTTAAGCATTTGTTCAAGGGTCACATCTGCTCAAAAGCTACTAATTGGTAGAGAATACTATTAGTGTGAGTATTATTACTAGGTTTTCAGACAGAGCCCAACTCTCTAACAACAAATAAGTCCCATTTATCTACTGCCCCCTATTGAAATTGACAGTTTATAAACACATCTGGAGATTCTCAGATACAAGTGAATACATAAAAAAAATGTACTGTGCAATCCACAGGTCCACTGAATCACACAATTTCCCTTCCCTCACTCCCTTCTATCATAAGGTCTTTCCTTTTATTGG
Source organism: Sylvilagus floridanus (assembly GCA_949820135.1). Taxonomy (NCBI): domain Eukaryota; kingdom Metazoa; phylum Chordata; class Mammalia; order Lagomorpha; family Leporidae; genus Sylvilagus; species Sylvilagus floridanus. The sequence continues at coordinate 38,500,551 of OX463234.1, forward strand.
TTAGCTAAAGCGGTATTAACACAGGCAGGATGCAAACAGTGGCTTCAATGCAACAGCTTCCCAAGGGCAGCTGCCATTTAGCAGAATTCTGAATACCACAATGCAAATAGCTCCAGAATTATTTGTTCTTAGAGGAATTGCAAGCCTGTGATAAGAAGATAAAAGAGAGACTCCTAGGGAAAATCACTCATTCATTTGGCGACACATGAATCACTAGCTATGTATTGTACATGGGGCAAGACTCTGGAAAGAGACACATGATCCCTGACCTTACGTGTATCTGAATCTGCTGGTATTTTTGACACACAGTCATACGTGGATAGAGCTGTTCACAATTGGGACTGTGGTTCTATTTAGAATCTTCATTGTGAATTCCCAGAATCCTGGAGCTGCACTGTCCAATACAAACCATGGGCCACATGGACTGTTTATACTTGAATTTTAATTCATTAAAATTAAATAAGGTTAAAAAGTCAATTTCTTGGTTCTTCTAGCCATATTTCAAGTACTTAATCCCTCTGTCTGGCAAATGGCTCCCATATTTGGTGACATCACTCTTTCCATCATTGCATACAGAGGACCAAAGAATGAGGATAGTTCAGAGATATTCAACTTCTACCATCTTCACCATGCAAATGGAGAAATGGAGGCCCAGAGAGGGTGACCAGTCAATGAGCACATAGTCCAGCTACACGTGGGTACTTTCAGCTTCTTTGTTCAATGACACCCTTTCCCCCAGCCCTGTTCCATCCAGCCTGTCGGCCTCCTTTTCCTAATGAGGCTAAGGAGTCACTAGCCTCAGATTCCACACTGCTCTGCATGTTCCAGGGATTAGACTTGGTGGTCTAATGTGGCAACCAACATTGGCAGGAATTGGAATCCCAACGTCTATGTTAATAGCACAAAGAGAGTGGAAATTTTATCCAGTTGACAGGATATGGGGTTGACAGGCAGTGCCTTTGGGAAGTGATTAGACTGGATTGGGTCATTAGGCTGCAGGCTCATGATTGAGTCCTGGTGGTTCTATCAGTAGAGACGGACAACCAGACCCACATCTGTCTGTGCCTTACCAGCTGATGCCTTGTGCCAATTCCAGCAAAATCCCCATCACCAGAGGCTGAGCAGACGACGCCTTCCTGATCTCCCACTGTGAACCTCCAGTACCATGAACCCAGATAAATCTCTTTCCTTCATAAAGGTAGATTGCCTTTGGTCTTTCGTTATAGTAATGAGAAAGAACTAATACACAGGCAAGTCTTCTCCGGAGCCCCACTATCTCCACACGGGGTTTGTGTGCCAAAAACTACAACAAAAACAAAAACCAGAGTGGCAGCTTCCCTGTATCTGTGGCTCTTGGTGGAGGGCTAAGCACTGGCAAGCATTATCTTGTCTATGCCTATGCAAGAACTCAGAGAGTTGGGTATAATGGTCACAGATAAGGAATTCAAGGCTCAGAAAGATGCACTAACTTGCCCCTGGCCACCCAACTACAAATCCAGCAACCTGCATTGGAACCTGCGCTCTTGACCACCACCCACCCCACCACCCCCATTCTGCGGCTGTTTTGCTTGTTTTCCAGCCTAATATCTCATTTTAAAGCTTCATCTTAACAGGATAAGAAGCAATTATAATTGCAGATTTTCCTCTTTCCTGGCCTTGCTTCAAATTCAAATATCAAAACAAATGTAAAATCAAGGTTTAAACAAGAATCATCCCTGCTGGAAAAGCCACACGCATTCTGTTCTTTGGTTCTGTTTTGGTAGCAGCTCTGTGCACCTCTCTGCACAGCAGCCCCGGGGAAGCTCTTCTGGGACCTGGAAGGGCTCAGGAGGAGCTGAGAGTCTTCCCCTAGCTCTCCTTCTGCAGCCTCCGGACATAAAGGGTTACATCAGATTGTGGGTAATCCCCTGTTCCTTTCACACACTCCCATTCCAGGATGGCAGGAAAGAAGAAACAAAAGGCAAGGAGGCTCCCTTGCAGTCGGGATCGTTCCGGTCACAGCCTCAGCTGTACCAGTCCAAGAGGAGAGTCAGCTTTCTTCGTGTGCAATAAAGCATTATCATCTCTTATTCATGTAGGGTTTACCTCATCGTGTCACTTTGACAGCTGAAATATTTGTCTAAGACTTCTCCCATCAGGTCTCCAGGGCAATAGACGTGCAGCTGTCTGGAGAGCTTTCTCACCAGGCACTGGAGTTTGTTTTGCAAACGCTGCATGTAGTAAACTGAGTCCATGGAGACCACCTGAGCATTAATGGGGGCACAAGACTGAAAAGGTATACCTGGAACCACACTCAGAGGGCTCTGAGCATCAGCTATGGAATTTGGACTGGATTGAAGAATATCTGTTTTTAGAAGAAGGTAGCCATGATCTGGATTTATCTGACTACTACTTAAATACAGAACACCTTCTATGTAGCAGGTATTGTTCTTGGCTCGGAGGAGGTGAGGACAAACCAGACAGATATAGCCAGCCTCTCATAGTGCTTAGGTCCATCTTGCCCAGTGAGTCTCAACTGGGGGACAGTGCTGTCCACAGGTGACATCTGGGGATGTCTGCAGGAATTTGGAGGTTACAGAACTAGAGGGAGGGGGGATTCGTCATTGACATCTAGAAACAGAGGCCAGAAAACTATTTACGCATCCTACAATGCATAAAGATTTGGTCAAATGTCCTAAACTCATGGGCGATTCAGTCTTTGTATCCTGTGATCTCTGTTAAATATAAGAGTGGGAATAAGAGAGGGAGGAGATGTACAATTTGGGACATGCTCAAGCTGAATTGCCCCAAATGGTGGAGTTAGAGATGTGCCAGGGGATCCCAATACAATCCCATCAAGGTGGCATGCACCAATGCCATCTCACTAGTCAAAGTGATCAATTTCAGTTCACAATTGATCACACTGATAGGTCTAAGAGTCAAAGGGATCACATAAACAAGACTAGTGTCTGCTAATACTAACTGATAGAATAAAAAAGGGAGAGAACGATCCAACATGGGAAGCAGGATATGCAGCCGACTCATAGAATGGCAGATGTCCTAAACAGCACTCTGGCCTCAGAATCAGCCCTTAAGCCTTAAGGCATTCGGATCTAGCTGAAGAACCCATGAAAGTATTTTAGGCATGGAAAGCCAAGACACTCTGGCAAAAATAAATAAATAAATAAAAAGAGGTCCTAAATGAAAGATCTCTGTGAGTGAGATCCCAGTAGAAAGAACAGCCATCAAAGAAGGAGGTACCTTTCTCTGAAGGGAGGAATGAGCCTCCACTTTGACTATGACCTTATCTAAATAAAATCGAAGTTGGCAAACTCAAAAGGCTTCCATAGCCTTGGCAACTCATGACAAGAGCCTAGGGTGATTACTGAGGCCATAAACAAGAGTGTCAATTTGTTAAGTCAACAACAGGAGTCACTGTGTACTTACTCTGCATGCAGGATCTTTGTCCTTAATGTGCTGTACATTGTGATTTAATGCTATAACTAGTACTGAAACAGTATTTTACACTTTATGTTCTGTGTGGGTGCAAATTGTTGAAATCTTTACTTAATATATACTAAATTGATCTTCTGTATATAAAGAGAATTGAAAATGAATCTTGATGTGAAATGGAATGGGAGAGGGAGCAGGAGATGGGAGGGTTGCTGGTGGGAGGAAAGTTATGGGGGGAAAAGCCATTGTAATCCATAAGTTGTACTTTGGAAATTTATATTTACTAAATAAAAGTTTAAAAAAAGAAAATAAACTACAGATGGTATCAGAGTGTTGTGCACAAAGCATATACAATAAGGTATTTGTGGGATAGCTTTGGAAATTATCTGTATTATTTACCAATGTCAGGTATTAGATATTTCAGACAAAACATTTGCACACCTGAGATCTTTTACTTCCAAGTAGAAGCCCAAGATAATCAAATGTGAAGCACAGTGAATTTTAGGGACTCCAGGTATTTGGGGCATGTGTTGCATAACGATTTAAGAAGCTCTAGGTATCAGGAAGATTCTGTGAACACCCAGAGCCTTTGGATTTTGCCACGTGAAGGGACAAATGGTGGCCAACATCTATTGAACATCTGCCACACGCAAGGTATGACGCACCATCTCACGGCATTCTCCCAACAAGGAGGTACATGGGCTTGCATCGACTTGCCTAGATTTAAACTTTGGCTCTTCTTTACTAATTGGATAATTCTGAACAAGTCATTTAATATCTATGAATCAGTTTCCTGTTCTTGAAGGGGGAATTACATTAATATCTGCTTTGTTAAGTTGATGGCAGTACGGGATGAACTAACATTCTATGTCATCACTTCAGTGGTGTAAATTTTCCATATTTTGTCATCTCTGAACTTAGAATGTAGCTTACAATTGGTGGTATATCATAGATTAAGAGATGGGGGTTTTCTTCTTAGTGGAGCATAAAGAAAAGTGTAAGTTAATAATGTCATCTTAGTTTCAGTTATACAGTATCCCTGAAACATCATTCAGGCTCAAAATACTAAGAATTATTTTTCTATTTTTATGACCAAGTAGTGCACTGTCAGTACTCCGTAAGTGTGGGCTCAGGGTAGAGCCCATATGAGTTTGAGCCTGACCTGAAAGTGTGTTTGGACACTTGGACCCAGTAAAGAACCAGGAGAGGTCATCATCTGGGCTCCCATCCTGGGGACAGAGGTCAACAGAAATCTACAAATAGAATCCCCTAGGCAGAAAGAAATGATGAAACTCTGGCTGCAATAAATCACTCTGGACAAGTTCTCTGTTGTTTCAGGGAATTTTTGCAATCATATTTCTTCTCTATTCTACAATTTTTGATAAAAGCCACCAATGCTTCCATCCTTGCTTCACAACCTGCCAATGAGCCCTGCAGACTCTGAGTTTGCAACCAGAGACTCGATGGTGAGTAAGCATTTGCTCCACTCCTAGGCTTTGCCAGCGCCATTATAAATCCTATCCAAAAACCATCCCTCATTTTCAGCTTGGCCACCAAATTGGGCATTTGGAGTTCTCTTGGCTATTTTCATTGTTGTAATGCCTCTTTCCATTATATTTTATTTACTCTGACCCACAGAAGCAATCTTTAGTGGCCATACCATTCATCTAGACATTTTATGAATATTCACTCAAGGTAAGTAGCTGATCTGGAAGAGAGTATAATGGTATAATGATAAGAAAGCAGGTGCTGACATCTGACCATCTGGGTTTATGTCTTTATTCATGGATACATGCTCCTCCTCCACTGGGAAGCCAGTCAACTATTTTCAGATTCAGCAACCTCATCTGTACAATAATAGTAACAGTAGATAATCATATTACGCACCAGGCATTATTACAGGTAGTTGACATACAATAATTAATTGAATCCTGACAACCATTTAGGGCACAGGGGTGGGGGACATCTGGTCCAAGGGTTGTATAAGGCTCACGAAATCATCTGGTCTGGCTTTACCAAGGCAACAACTGGCAGGACTAGGGGCCGACGCCGCAGCTCAGTAGGGTAATCCTCCACCTGCGGTGCCAGCACCCCGGGTTCTAGTCCTGGTTAGGGCGCCGCATTCTGTCCTGGTTGCCCCTCTTCCAGGCCAGCTCTCTGCTGTGGCCAGGGAGTGCAGTGGAGGATGGCCCAAGTGCTTGGGCCCTGCACCCCACGGGAGACCAGGAGAAGCACCTGGCTCCTGCCATCGCATCAGTGTGGTGCACCTGCTGCAGCACGCCGGCCGCAGCAGCCATTGGAGGGTGAACCAACGGCAAAGGAAGACCTTTCTCTCTCTCTCTCTCTCACTGTCCACTCTGCCTGTCAAAAAAAAAAACAAAAAACAAAAAACAAAAAAACCAGGCAGGATTCAAAATGCAATAAATGTATAACAGGCTAATTTTTAAGTTGATAATTTTGTATGGCCTATGAATGATGTTATAAATATCCAAATGGCCCTTGGTAGAAAAAAGATTCTCCCCCAGACCCAGATCTGAAGGTATGCTATTGACAACATGTATTTTACAGACAAGAATAAGTGTGCTGTCAGAGGTTACATAATGTGCCCAATTACACAGCTAGACAGCAGCAGCTTCTGTCTACAGAGCCCATGCTCTTACTTAGGACTTGCAGTTGCATTCCAAAGCTGATGGAAATGCCTCTCTGAATGGAAGAAGCAGGGTAAGAGTAAATGAGAAAATGAAAGGGAAGCAGATCTCTCAGCACTCAGCTTCACACGCACAGTAATGTTTGGTTACTGTTGTGACAACTCCCATTCATCAAGCACCTGCCCTGTGCCACACTAAATTATGCTATGTCCCTTACACACAATCTCTCTCATCCTCACCAGAACCCCAGGAAGCAGGGATTAGCATCGCCACTACCTGCCTTTAAAGACAAAGAGCCTGGTTCAGAGGGATTTCTTTCACATAAATCAGCACAGACCAGGCATCTTGTAGGTGCTGTGCTAGAGATTACTCCAGGAAACGGCTAATGCGTGGCCAGGGCTCCCTGGCTCTAAGGCTCATTCTTTCCCCATGCATCTGCAACTCCAACAACAAGTCCTATTTGACAACAGTGCATGCACAAGTCATTTCAAAGGGACCAAGTGGGGTTGAGAGGGTGATAAGAGCCACAATGACCAAGAAAAATTAGCTGTGGCAACTATACTTCGCCTGAGATCCAACCTCTTAAAACATGTGTAACTGTGGAACACAGTGCTGCTAACTGCAGGCGCTATGTTGCAGAGCAGATCTGTAGAATACAGCCATTGTTTGACACTTTATTTCAGGGTAGTTTTAAATTTACCAGGCAGGGTCCAGTATTAGCAGGTTAAGCCTCCACTTGTGACGCTGGCGTCCCATATCGGAGTGTTGCTTCCAGTCCTGGCTGCTCTGCTTCCAGTCTAGCTCTCTGTCACACACACCTGGAAAAGCACCAGATAATGGCCCAGGTGCTTGGGCCCCTGCCACCCACATGGGAGACTGGATGGAGTTCCTGGTTCCCAGCTTTAGTCAATGTGGCCATTTGGGGAGTGAACCAGCAAGCAGAAAATCTCTTTCTCTCCATGTCTCTCCCTTTCTCTCTCTCTGCCACTCTGCATTTCAAATAAATAAATCATTAAAAATAAATCTATAAAACAAAAACGGTGTAGTAATGCGAACAATTCCCATAAACCCACAGCCTGCTTTCCTTATTATTTACATCTCAAATTAGTGTATTTGTCACAATTAATGAACTACACCCCCCATCTCTCCTATTTTCAAATCCAAACTCCTTCTATTCCTCCCACACCTTCCAGTCTCTAGTAATCAACATTCTGTATTCAGATTGGGGTTTGTCTTTGGTTTTTAGCTCCCACATATGAAGGAGAAAATGCATTGTTTGTCTTTCTGTACCTGGTTTATTTCACAAAACATGATGTCCTCCAGTTCCATCCACTTTGCTTCTAATGACAAGATCTCATTCTTTTTATGGCTGAATTATATTCCAGAGTGTGTATGTGTGTGTGTATGCTTTATATCTATATAAATATACATACACATATGTATGTATATATACATGTTTATATATATATACATATAAACATGGAGGGGCAGCTATCTATCTCATTGATACGATGAATCCGTGTCTTCTGGATATATGCCTAATAGTCAGACTGCTGGATCATATGGCAGTTTATTTCCTATATTTTTAAGAAAATCTCCATACTGTTTTCCAGTGGCTATACTGGTTGACTTTCCCACCAACAATGTATAAGAGTTCCCCTCTCTCCACATCCTTGCCAGTGTTTCATCTCACATAAAGGAAACTTTGAGCCATCTCCCCACTTCCTCTTCCCCCGAGCACCTGGAACAACCATTCTATCCTCTGCTTTTATGAGCCTGACTGTTTCAGAGTCCACATATAAGTACTGTTGCTGAGATAGGTGGGTGGGTGGATGGATGGATGGATGGACAGATAGATGATAGTGAAAACTTTTGGAAGTGATAAATATGTCTATCACTTTGATTGCAGTGCTAGTTCCAATGGGATTTTTCAAACTCATCAAATGGCATGCTTTAAATAGATGCAACTTTTGTTTATCAATGACCCCTCAATGCAGCTATTAAAATAAAATTAAAGGATAAAGAGTTGTTCCTGGGACACAGTGCATTGCTCTGGAGTTAATCCTAAAATACTAGAGAAAGAAGGGAGGCTGGCGATCACATGGTTCCAGCCTTCTCTTTGTAGCAGCTAACGAGAAGCCAGAGACCTACCCCAGGGTGCAGCTTCTTGTCAGAACTAAAGTAAAATCCCACAACCTATGACTCCCAGCCTAACCTGCTTTTCATCTGCCCACTCAACTCAAGAGAGTAGAGCAAACTCTATCAAAGGGCTTCCATTCAAGCCTTTTGATGCATAGTTTATTTTGTCATTATAGAATCTGTCCGAGGGTTTGCTGCAGAAAATTTGGGAAATGCGGAAAAGAAGAAAGTTGTGACCAAAATAAAACAAACGCTTCCCGCCACCCCAGAGAGCTGGAGAGCAGGTTTCCTCCGGGGCCTTTCCTATGCACAGATTTTTGTTTGTTTTCTTTCTCATTTTTATACACTTGTGAATGCTCTGTGTATATAATTTGTTGCCAGCCTTCCCACTTAAATTAGAAATATTTTACTAGCTTATTACAGACTGTTCATAAACAATGTTTCCTTTTCAATAATAAATGCAACAGTCCTCTGCTCTATTCCAGCTTACCCACCCCCAACTTATTCATATTCCCTTGGGAGCCTCTTTTAACTATCTGAATTCAAAATTTTTCTTTAAATATGCTGTTATCTGCCTGTGACCTGGAGACTTCTTAACATCAGGAATTATTTGTCCATTTCCTGCTGTGATGGGTGAGAGTTCAATTCCTTCAACCACCATCTCCAGACATGGCCTGCCTCTTAAATATTTCCCCAGTAGTTATGCATTAATTTTTTAAATTTTTTTAAAGATTTATTTATTTATTTGAAAGTCAGAGTTACACAGAGAGAGAGGCGAGTCATAGAGAGAGAGAAAGAGAGGTCTTCCATCTGCTGGTTTACTCCACAGTTGCCGCAATGGCCGTAGCTGTGCTGATCTGAAGCTAGGAGCCAGGAGCTTCTTCCAGGTCTCCCACTTTGGTGCAGGGGCCCAAGGACTTAGGCCATCCTCTACTGCTTTCCCAGGCCATAGCAGAGAGCTGGATCAAAAGTGGAGCAGGACTAGAACCAGAGCCCATATGGGATGTTGGTGCTTCAGGCCAGGGCATTAACTTGCTTCGCCACAGTGCCAGCCCCTATGCATTTATTTTTTCAAAGTTTGTTTATTTAGGCCAGCGACGTGGCTCACTAGGCTAATCCTCCACCTGCGGCGCCAGCACCCTGGGGTTCTAGTCCTGGTTGGGGTGCCGGTTCTGTCCCAGTTGCTCCTCTTCCAGTCCAGCTCTCTGATGTGGCCTGGGAGTGCAGTGGAGGATGGCCCAAGTCCTTGGGCCCTGCACCCCATGGGAGACCAGGAGAAGCACCTGGCTCCTGGCTTCGGATCGGCGCGGTGTGCTGGCTGCAACGCGTGGGTCGTAGCAGCCACTTAGGGGGTGAACCAACAGGAAAAGGAAGACTTTTCTCTCTGTCTGCCTCTCTCTCATTGTCTAACTCTGCCTGTCCAAAAAATAAAAAATAAAATAAAATTTGTTTATTTATTTAAAAGGCAGAGTTGGCGAGTGAGAGTGAGAGAGAGAGAGGTGCTCCTTCTGCCATATATGGGCCAGGTCAAAGCCAGAAGCCTGGAACTTCATCCCCGTCTCCAACATGGGGAGCAGCGGCCCAGGCACGTGGGCCACTTTCTGCTGCTTTCCCAGGTACATCAGTAGGAAGCTGGCTAGGAAATGGCGCATCCAGGACTTCAACCAGTGCTCTGTGGGATGCCAGTGATGCAGATGGCATTTTAACCACTGCTCCACAATGCCAGCCCCACATTTATTTTTAAATTCCTTTCTGGTTTGCCATTATAATAACACACATGAACTTCATATTGATCTATTAATTGCATCATTTTTATATTGAACATCGTGTAACACCCTCATCTTGTTTTCTCCTCTGACACTTTTGAATTTCTATTAACTATCATTTTTAATCAGTCAGTTTTGACCATGCTTTTGTTTTCATGTGAGTCCATAATTGGTATTAATGCTTTCTCTATAACTTGATTCTAGTGCCTGAAAACAAATAAAATAACATTAACATTATTATGAAAGATGGGATTCTGGTAATGACTGCATAGTATTTCCTATTATGATTAATTCATAGTTTACCAAACCATTATAACTGTTGATGTTGCATTTTAAGGAGGTTTTACCTGTTGAATTATTTGCTATTCAACGGTGCACTGTGCTGAAATGTTTGATTTTCTGAGTCTGTATCTACTTCTCTGGCTATTTCTTTGGGAGAGAGACCCAGTAGTGGCCAGGAGGATGCCTAACCCATGTGGATTCTTAATCAATATTTGTCAGCTTGATGGATGAAGGGGGATAGCTCTCAACGGCTTTAAGGCCCTCAAGAAAGTGACATATCTCATGGCATAAAAATCTAGGTAGGAATTCTGAGAGTTGTAGCAATTTTACTGAGCTTATGAAAGCTATCTTAGGTTGCCAGATAAAATATAGGTTTCTCACGTAATTTAAATTTCTGATAAATAATAAAAAACGTGGTGGCATAATTATGTCAACATATTGCATGGGACACACACTAATACAAAATTTCACTGCTAATCTGAAATTAAAACTTAACTGGGTTTTACACACATCCATAAATAATACTTACGATATAAAATATATCAGATACATTTTTTGCTAACTCTGGTCGAGCCTTGAGTATCTTTGTTTTGGAGAAAGAAGGCATGTAGAAAAAGAAGGCTTGAACCAAGGCACAGAGAAAAGAGAGGAAGTGCCTCCCAGAGTCCACCTCAGTCCCTGTCCACAATCCCATCCTTGGCCACCACCTGAGTACTCTTCCCTTCTACTCAGAAACACCCAGAGAACCCTTCAGTAGAAAATGTGAATGTTGGGGGCTGGAGCTGTGGTGCAGTGGGTTAACGCCCTGGACTAAAGTGCCAGCATCCCATATGGGTGCTGGTTTGAGACCCAGTTGCTCCTCTTCTGATCCAGCTCTCTGCTATGGCCTGGGAAAGCAGTGGAAGATGGCCCAAGTTCTTGGTCCCCTGCACCCACATGGGAAGACCTGGAGGCAGCTCCTGGCTCCTGGCTTCAGATCAGCACAGCTCCAGCCATTGCAGCTAATTGGGGAGTGAACCAGCGGATGGAAGACCTCTCTCTCTCTCTCTCTCTCTCTCTCTCTCTCTTCTTCCTCTCCTCTCTCTCTGTAACTCTGACTTTCAAATAAATAATTTTTTTAGAAAACGAAAATGTGAATGTTGAAGTATAAAATCCATGTCATTCGTTAGGACACAGTGGTGACCCTCTCAGTCTTTGCTAGAGTTCTTCAAGACAGACAGACTGGTTTGAAAGAACACATGATTCTACAAAATCACTTTCCTTTCACTCCCACACCACTGATTCCAGAGTATCCCTATTCAAAAAGTGTGCCTCTAGGAATTTCAGCATAAACGTCAAGGGGCACGTTTGTGGGTTGAGAGGTGGGAAGAAAGACAGGAGTGACACACAGAGGGCCTTGTTGAAGGGAAAGTGGTTTATTTCTTCAGCCATGTGATAAATACCAGGATGTCCAATAAATTTCTCTTTATATGTTTATGTTCCAAATATTTCATGGTAGAAAAACAACATTAAAAAGGCTGAGATTAAGAGAGCAGTCAAGACACCCGTGTCCTGTATTAGAGTTCATGGCCTGACTCCGGATTCCAGCTCCTGTTCCTAGAGACCTAGGAGACGGGGTTCCTGCACCCATGTAGCAGACCCAGATTGAGTTTCCAGATCCTGGATTCATCCCTGGCCTACTCACAGCCTTTGCACGCATTAGGGATGATCCAGCTGATGAGAGTTAGCTCACGCTCGCACGCTCTCTCTCTCTCTCTCTCTCTCTCTCTCTCTCTCTCTCTGTATGTGTACACACATGTGCATGCCATCTTGCCTCTCATATAAATGAAAATAAAAAATAGATAAAAAGATCACTTCTAGTTCTTAAATTCATTCATAACTATAACATGAGCTGGTGGAAGTTTAAAAATTGTGGAACAGCAGGTTAATCTGCTGCTTGTAACACCAGCGTCCTGTGTTGGGAGTACGATCGAGTTTCTTGCTAATGTGCCTTGAAAGAAGTAGAAGAGGCTTAAGTACCTGGGCCCCTGCCAACCATGTGGGAGACCAGTAAGGAATTCTTGGTTCCTGGCTTTGATTGCTGCCATTTAGGGGAGTGAACCAGCAAATCGAAGATCTGCCTCTCTCTCTCTCTCTCTCTCTCACTCTCACTCTTTCTCTCACTCTCATTCTCTCTCACATCCTGCCTTGCAAATAACTAAATAAATCTTTAAAAACTACATTTGTTAAAAAAGTAAAATCCATTTCCTTCCTATTTAATATTTTTAAATACAGGATTTGGATTTTTTTTTAAAGCTTGATCTGGAGTTCCCAGAATTTGGGATTGCTTGGAATCAGCTTTGTCAAGACAAACATTTGAGCACCCAGAACAGCACCTGGGGAACGGTGTCCAGTGCCTACTGGATGAATGGCTGATGAAAACAGAAATGCACGCACGTAGGTTATCTCTTGGGTTGAGGCTTCCTTGACATCGTTCACACACCTCGTCCCTCATCTCGATGTGGTTGTGCTGGGAGGTACATCGGGAGTGGGTCCAGAGGGACTTTGAGTAGTTGCCATGGAGACAGTGAGTTGGTCTCTAGTCCTGGATGTTTCTTTTCTTTTCTTTTTTTTCTTTTTTTACAGGCAGAGTGGACAGTGAGAGAGACAGACAGAGAGAAAGGTCTTCCTTTTTTGCCATTGGTTCACCCTCCAATGGCCACCCAGGCTGGAGCGCTGTAGCTGGCACACTGTGCCGATCTGAAGCCAGAAGCCGGGTACTTCCTCCTGGTCTCCCATGTGGGTACAGGGCCCAAGCACTTGGGCCATCCTCCACTGCACTCCTGGGCCACAGCAGAGAGCTGGCCTGGAAGAGGGGCAACCGGGACAGAATCCGGCGCCCCGACTGGGACTAGAACCCGGCGTGCCAGCACCTCAAGGCGGAGGATTAGCCTATTGAGCCCCGGCGCCGGCCCCCGGATGTTTCTTTAAGCCCCATGCTCAGGGACACTACCTGACCAACACTGTTTCCATCAATTTTGCAGCCTAAGTGGCTTGCCTGGACTGTTGTGACCTCATGTATCTTGGCGTCATGGTTACCAGGGAGGGAGAAGGACCACACCTGAGTAGAGTGGGTGCCAGTCTCTCGTGCGGCCATTTCTCCTTGACCAACACGGCATCTGCAGCGTATCAGGTGTTTCATCCACACTGTGAGCCAAGGCATCAGAACAAGGGTCTTCCCCATAATGATGGAGGTAGAACAAAAAGGACTTTGTTTCAAACGAATGAAGTGTCCATGCAGTCCGGTGTCATGGAGGTTAGGAAGTCCCTAAACACTGTGTCCCTCTTTCTCACTGTGCTAATATTCACAGGGTGCCTCCAAATGATTATTTTCCGGGACGATCTTAACATTCTGGATGCACTTTGAACGTCACAAAAGAGCAGAGGAGACACAAGTGTGGGATGTGGCATGAGATACACTGTAACTGGTCTGTGGTGTGTGGTACCCAGAGCACACTCAGTGAGTGACAGGAGCCTTGCGAATGCAAGTTTGTTTTACTTACAGCGAAATCCAAGTGTAATTGCTGACAAGATCATTTATCGTCCTCACCTAACGAAGGGAATGAGCCCATCTAAATTTCCTGAAAAATCCTGACTCACTGGGTTGAAGAAAAGCATAGTCTTTTCTTAAAAGGCAAACAGTTAAAAAATCACATTCATAAATGAACAAAACCTGCATTTTGTTCATTTCCTCTCTGTTAAAGACGTCTAAACAACTCATTGAGTCCTTTAAAAGAGAGAACAGGAGGGAAAATCATGTGCACGTTAAATAAGGACTTAAAGGTTTATTAAATTAGAGCTGCAATTCAAACAGGCTTTGGGAAGAATTTACGTCTAATTAGTCATTGTAATCAGGTATCTTTGGGAATAAGTGTTAATTCTTGGAATAGACAACTAATTAATCATGTCTACAGTCAACATAATGGCTGGCATCAGGCTCTGTGCTTTCTGGACTCTTGCATAGCAAAAACAAAACCGGCCGCTACCCTGAGATTTCAGTTCCAGTGAAAACTGGAAGAGGAAGCACAGCCCTTCCACACCAGGACGGTTCCTGTGGCAGCTCATTCCTGGTGTCGGAATCCTGAGCCTCAACCATGAGCCGAAGGGAAGATGGGGAAAGCGTGGGAAAGCCACTCTACTTAGGAATGCACAATATTGACACTAAACCATATTGCAGTGGGCTAAGTCATAGGCCTAGAGTACACGATTTAACCCTTATTATTATTATTTTTTTTTGACAGGCAGAGTTGGTGAAAGAGAGAGACAGAGAGAAAGGTCTTCCTTCCGATGGTTCACCCTCCAAATGGCCGCTACGGCTGGTGCACTGTGCCAATCTGAAGCCAGAAGCTGGGCGCTTCCTCCTGGTCTCCCATGTGGGTACAGGGCCCAAGCACTTGGGCCATCCTCCACTGCCCTCCCTGGCCACAGCAGAGAGCTGGACTGGAAGAGGAGCAACCCAGACAGAACCGGTGCCCCAACTGGGACTAAAACCTGGAGTGCCGGCGCCACAGGCGGAGGATTAGCCTAGTGAGCCACGGCACCAGCTGATTTTACCCTTATAATAGCTCTGAGATGCAGCTGCTGTTACAAACAGCCCTCTCTATCTAGGGTTCTCAGCCAGTGAACGATGGCTTAAAAATATGTTTGAAAAAGTGCATCTCGGGGCTGGCGCTGTGGCACAGCGGGTTAACGCCCTGGCCTGAATATGCATATGGGTGCTGGTTCTAGTCCCGGCTGCTCCACTTCCAATCCACTGCCTGGGAAAGCAGTGGAAGATAGCCCAAGTCCTTGGGCTCCTGCACCCACGTGCGAGACTCAGAAGAAACTCCTGGCTTCGTGGCCAGCGCCATGGCTCACTAGGCTAATCCTCCGCCTGTGGCGCCGGCATACTGGGTTCTAGTCCCAGTCGGGGCACTGGATTCTGTCCTGGTTGCTCCTCTTCCAATCCAATTCTCTGCTGTGGCCTGGGAAGGCAGTGGAGGATGGCCCAGGTCCTTGGGCCCTGTATCCACATGGGAGACCAGGAGGAAGCACCTGGCTTCTGGCTTTGGATCAACACAGCGCGCCGGCCACAGCGGGCCATAGTTCAACCACTCTGGGAATCAATGGCTACGGGGTGAACTGTGGGTTCCAGTTTGCAATCAGTAGGTTGAATGGACCCCATTAGTAGGAGACACATCCCAGCCCAGACTTGTGAAGAATTAAAATCTCCAAACTCCCCCACACTTGGTGTACTGAGGGAAATAAGTGCAGCAATTTTACATATTCTGACATTTTACTTTAAAAACGACATTGAACTTGGCAGGGGGAAAATCAGTCATCACCAATATAACCCACAAAGGAGGGAAGTTTGTAACACAAGGACTTAGCAATACCCTCACACAATTCAGCCCTGTTTTATTGATGTCATCTCTTCTTGTGTACATGGGTGAAATCTCCGGGTGTGAAACGTTCCATGGAAACACTGGGGATCCTGAAACCCATGCCCTGCACAGAGGAACAGTGAAAAAAATTTCCTAATAAGGACCTGAGTTCATTGCTCATCCGAGAGCACAGCCCCACTTTCTATGCTGAACAGAATATCAATTAAAATAAGGTTAATTACAAATAATAACTATCAAACCTCAGCACAGCTCTCAGAGCAATGCAAATTCTCACTCAGCAACAGCAGTTCTTTATTGTTGCTACTTTGTCTGCACAGATCAAGCTACCCAAAAGGAAGGTGCTGTGTGGTGAGTGACGACGAGACACAAAAAACCAAGAGCCGGAAACTGGGAAACCCAAGGAAGACAGCAGATCTCGGGTGTGAGAAGCATGCTCCGAGACATAGAATGGGAATAAAATGAGCATAGGATCCCAAGAAGTAAGCCAAAAATCTTTAGTATGGACAGAACCCCGGCTTGGAACTGGGACCTTTTGTACATTTCGTGCTTTAAAAAAAATCTCCAGTTAGTTTCCTGAATAATCAGTATGGCCCCTTAACGGTGAAGAATGAGTGAATTTTGCCAAGGGAGTTCTAAGGGACATGATTCTTGCAGGCTACGGAAAGACTGGGAAGAAGGGAGGTTGCACCTACTGGGAGCCCGTGGGAACCACGGCTGTACCTGGGGTTTTGCTCGTATTACCTCACCTTTCCCACCCAACCATAACAGGGGGTAGTTATTCATGCTCCTTTTTCAGGTTTTTTGGGAGTAAAATTCCTATAACGAATTAGCCATTTTAAAGTGGATAATTGAGTAATTTACACGTAAGCCTCTTGGGCAGAAAAGTCCTTGCCAATTTTACGACGTCATAGTCCCATGAGGGCGGGCTGCCTGGAAGAGGCGAGAAAACAAGAAGGAACCTGGGGGCTGAGGCAGAGTGGAGTTCACTGTGAGATGCCAAGGAGAGGAAGGAGCGGCCTGGCTGGGACCCCCTTGTGGGAGGCTCCAGGTCTGGCTTCTTGGAGGGAGGAGGGACCCTGATGTCATGAATGGAGACAGGGAGGCTGCTCAGGCTGGGGGTAGCCAAGGGACTTCCTGGACTGAACCAAGGCCAGTGGAGTCACACTCATTGCTCGAGGCTCTCCGGCTGCTGGTGTTGCCTACTCTCTGGGGTTTGTAGACTCCATCTGTGATGGGTTAGTTTTGGTTAGGAACCGCATATTCCAGAAGCGGCTGCAGCTTCATCCAGCTTTTCAATTTAAAGAGTTATCTATTATTTAATTATTTATTTGAAAGGCAGAGTTACAGAGAGAGGGATGAGGGGATAGAGCAAGAGGGAGGGAGGGAAGGAAAGGGGGAGAGAGAGACTGATGGTCCACCCTGGTTCACTCCCTAAATGTCCGCAATAGCCAGGATTGGTCCAGGCTGAAGCCGGGAGCCTTGAATTCCATCCGGGACTCCCATGTGGGTGACAGGGGCCCAAGTACTTGGGCCATTTTCCATACCTCCCCAGGTGCATTAGCTTACCAGAGAGCTGGATCGGAAGTGGAGCATCCAAGACTTGAACCAGTACCTACCCATATGGGATGCTAGTACCGCATGCAGCAGCTTGACCCGCTGCATCACAGCACTGCCCCCTTAGCTTTCTAATCTAGACAACTGTACTCAAGCAGGCACAACCTGGAGACTATTGTTCCTTTCTAGAAGAGCAGTTAATTCCCTGCCTGCACGTCTCAGTTTTATGCAGCACGAACGAGAGATTATGTGCACAGAATGCTGGAGTCCCAAGTTTCCCATTAACAACCATGACTCGGTGTGACAATGCGGTGAGGAAACAATGAGGAGCCTGGCGCAAGCCTCCCTCAGAGACCTTCAGTGTCCGCCCTGTATCCTTTAAAGTCCGAGTGCATGCCTCTGGCAGCTTTGGGATCCGCAAGGACAGAAGGCCTACACTTCCGGGAATGAAGAGTCCCTATCCACACTTCCGGGACGAAAAGTCCTTGTCAAGGTCCCCACGGGTGCCTAAAGGTCAACCAATGAGGATCAGACCCACCTCAACCTTTAACCCCCACGCCCTGGATCTACAAAAGGAGCCCTCCCAATCTCTGACACGCGACTTCTGCGGCCCCTGCTCTGTTGGGACCGGGGAACCTCACCCGGGAGCGGAATCCCAATAAAAGCTTGTGAATCCATTGATTCGTCTGCCTGACACCTTCAGCCTCCCTCTGCAACAGTAGCGCAGCTGCTCCTCCTGTCACCATTATCTCAGTCCCCACCTTGCATCAGGTGCATTCCAGAAACTACGGTTTCCACATTCATAGTAACTCTGTGAGGTAGACAAGACCGGTCTCATCTTACAGTGAGAGGGGTGAGGTTCAAGGACAGGAAGCTTGGCAGAGTGAAGGTTACAGCCCGAGTCGTGGCCTCATTCCAAAGACGTCTCCCTTTGTGTGCCACTGTATCCCGGGCCCCCTTCATTCACTCATCACATGGATCATCACACCCACACACCCCATGCCACCAATTCTTTCATCATCTTATTACGACGGAATTTAAATACTCTTTTCAAACTCATATCAAGCATCTATAAACTCACAAGTACTTAGTTATAGTTTCCTGATACTTGTGAACACGAACATGGGCTGTCAAAAGTGCAGAAGCCTTGACTGCCACCAGAAGCTACTTTGTGCACTCCCAGGGGTACATGACCTACTCCTTGAGTTACAGGATGCATACATGGCTAGATGCCACACGTGGTGTTTGCAGCATCAGTGTCACCTGGGAACCGGTTAGAAATGCAGACTCAAGTGCCCCGTGCAAGTTATAGTGAGTCAGAACCTATATCTTTTTTTTTTTTTTTTGACAGGTAGAGTTATAGACAGTGAGAGAGAGAGAGACAGAGAGAAAGGTCTTCCTTCCGTTGGTTCACTCCCCTAATGGCCGCTATGGCCAGCACTGCGCAGATCCGAAGCCAGAAGCCGGGTGCTTCCTCCTGGTCCCCAATGCGGGTGCAGGGGCCCAAGCACTTGGGCCATCCTCCACTGCCCTCCCAGCAGAGAGCTGGACTGGAAGAGGAGCAACTGGGACTAGTACCCGGCACCCCAACCGGGAATAGAACCTGGGGTGCCAGTGCCGCAGGCAGAGGATTAGCCAAGTGAGCCATGGCGCCGGCCAGAACCTATATCTTAACAATGTGAGTCCTATGTGTAGTAGAGAAGTGCCAGTGTAGATGGCCTGAGGTCCCTGGGCGTCTCCAGTCTCCCTTTCTGTCTCTCCTCTGTGAGCATGTTCTGCCTTCCTTGCTTTGGCAGACCCAACCTCAAAGTCACCGAGGGTGTGCTGAGAGAGCTGGCAGCACAGATTCTCAGGGGCATTTACACAGTGAACTGGAGCTGGAAGTACCTGGGTGGGATCTTCCATGCTCACTGTGGGTTTTCCAAGGGAGGGTTAGCAGGCATTTATGAAGGAAAAGTTGTAGAAGACAAAGGGACTCATAGAGTGAATGTCAGCAGGGAAAGGAGACCCAGGAGACTCACACACACACACACAGACACGGAGGGAGGGAGGGGAGAGGGAGAGAGGGAGAGAGGGAGAGAGGGAGAGGAAGAGGGAGAGAGAGGGAGAGAGAGGGAGAGAGGGAGAGAGGGAGAGAGGGAGGGAGGGAGGGAGGGAGAGGGAGAGGGAGAGGGAGAGAGAGGGAGGGAGAGAGAGGGAGGGAGGGGAGAGGAAGAGAGGGAGAGAGGGAGGGAGGGAGAGAGGGAGGGAGGGAGAGGAAGAGGGAGAGAGAGGGAGAGAGAGGGAGAGAGAGGGAGAGGGAGGGAGAGAGAGGGAGAGAGAGGGAGAGAGAGGGAGGGAAGGAGGGAGGGAGGGAGAGAGGGAGAGAGGGAGGGAGGGAGAGGGAGAAGGAGAGGGAGAGGGAGAGGGAGAAAGAGGGAGAGGGAGAGGGAGAGGGAGAGGGAGGGAGAGGGAGAGGGAGAGGGAGAGGGAGAGGGAGAGGGAGAGGGAGAGGGAGAGGGAGAGGGAGAGAGAGAGAGAGATCGAGCGAGCTGAGAAGTGTCCCATTCTGTGCATTGGCAGAACCCACATTTCTGTGAAATGAAACCTGGTCTCTTTCAATGATTTTGCCTGGGATGGCGGCCAGCAGGGGAGAGTGGAGACAGTGACAGAGGCACATTTATTGATTCCAAATAGAATCCCCTAGGAGCACATCAGAATGATTTTCAGGATTCAATTGCATCGACTCCTTCTCCAAATTAAATTCTTTCTTTGCGCCTCTGCTCCTCAACAGTCACCCAGTTCTATCCTAAAGGGGCTCCAACGCTCAATTAATAAATGAGACCTTGAGTAATCGGACTCCACGTTTTGCCAATGGAGCTGATTTGAGGACTGAGCAGGCAGGAGAAAACACAGGAATGCAAGTCTCCCTGATATTCCCCCTGGCGGGCTCACCTGGATGAGCCGGCTGTGGGGAGGGAGGGGGGCTCACACGGTTGCATTTGCAAGGGAGCTCCAAAAATGGAGCCTTGTTCCAGGAGAGCTGGCTTCTCCTTGCAGCTCGTTACATCACAGTATCCCACTCAGAAACAGAACCTGGGGGTGGCTCGGCCTAGGACGTCAGCCCTTGTCGAAATGCAGGTGTGGCAGGGAGAAAAGTGAGCAAGAGACAGCAGCTTCCAGGCTCTGCCTCCTCCCTGCTTCCCTCTCACTCTTTGTTTTGCTTGGGTCCTGGAGTGAATCCCCGTCCTTGAGGAAGAAGGCAGGTGGGCTGCTTTGAAATAGAAGGTGTTGGACACACGTGGAGGTGGCGCCTACAACTTGGGGGGTGAGGTCCCTTTGGAAAACCACACTCCTACCTAGCACTTCACAGGAACTATCTCATCTACCCCTCACAGGAACTCTACAGAGTGGGTGCAGCCAGCACCCCCAGTTCACAATTGGGGAAACCGAGGCACAGAGCCGCCGTTGAAGGAGATGCCCAAGCACGTATTGTAGGGCAGTCATACCTATTGTGTGGCCACATAGGTCCATCTATGTTTCTACAAGATGGTTAAGAGCAGGGACTCTAGAGCCAACCCATCTATATTTGAGTCAGAGCTCTCCCACCTACCAGCTGTGTGACCTTAAGCAAGTTATATAACGTCTCTGTGCCTCAGCGTCACCGTCTGAAAAAGGGAAAGAAAAATAATACCTTTTTTCAGATCAACTATTTTTTTTTAACTACAGGCTAGAAAGGATGAAAGGAGGGGAAGTGGAAGGAGGTTGTATGATGATGGGTACCAAAACACAGTTCGATAGAAACAATAGGTAGCAGGCCACAGTGGGGTGACTACTGTTCACAATAATGTATTCTATTCTGCATAAAGAACTCGTACAGAGGAACTGCTGGCTCCAAACACCAGAAAAGATAATACAAAATCTAGTTGCCTGGTTAAATTTATGCTGTGTGTGTTGATGAGATATTACACACACTGAGGGGCCAGCACCATGGCGCCACAGGTTAGGCTGACACTTACAACACTGGCAACACATGTGGGCACCAGTTCCAGTCCTGGCTGCTGCAGTTCCAATCCTGCTCCTGGCTAATGTGCCTGGGAAAGCAGCAGAAGATGGCCCACGTGCTTGGCCCCCTGCCAGCCACATGGGGGACTGGATGGGGTAATGAGCTCCTGGTTTCCACCTTGCACAGCCCAGCTGTGGCCATTGTGGCCATCTGGGGAGTGAACCAGCGGATGGAAGGCTGATCTCTGTCTCTGTCTCTCTCTCCATGTCTCTTTGTAACTCTGCCTTTTAAATAAACAAATCTTTATAAAAATATTGCACTATACCCCACCGAATATGCAAATGCTGCATATTGATCAAAAACAGTTAATGAGAAATATCATACACTTTTTACAGAGTTCTTAAGAATTAATGACTTAAATAGCAATCATCTTAGTGCTCATTCAGAGCAGAGGCTGTCTGAACAATGCTCACAGTTTAGCAAATGAATGTTTATGCTCTTAGCCACCAAGCAGTATGCAATGCAATAAAGGGTTAGGGCTAGTCTGTTGGAGGGTGCAGCTTGGATCTGGGGAGAGGGATCTCTAAGCTAGACTTCACTGGGTGAGCAGCGAGGGGTCACCAAAATGCCCTGGTGAGCATCCTCCTGCTGACCTCCCCCAAGGCAGCTCTGCCTCCTGCCTGCAGCTCTGCAGGGAGCCACAGAGACTGCTCATTCAAGCCAAGTGGGTCTGGGACCAGGCCTCCTGGCACCCTCTGCAGGGAGCTTCCCACTTTGCCCTGAATGGAACCCAGTGGTGAGCAGAGGGGAAGCTGCAGGTGCCCTTCTGACAAAGTGAGATGTCTCTGTTGCTCTGAAAACCAAAATTAGGCCAGATCTCAGCACGGCGTCTGCTATGTGTAAGAGTCAGATTTCAGGCCCTCCTTCAGCATTGCTTAGTTAACTGAATAAACCATTTCACAGGGCTGCGTGCCAGCATCTCACCAGACAAAGTACGGGGCTGATGGAGCTCACGCCGACTCGAAAGGCACAGGCAATGGTGGGGGCAGCAAGGCACAGGGATTAAAAGCTAGACCCTAGAATCAGACCGATGTGGGTTCAAATCCCAGGTCCTGCACCCCGCAGTTCTGTCATCCTGGAATCGCTGTTTCTGCACACTGAGATCTCAGTTCGTCCTTGCTAAAGCGAGGACAATACCTCCCCCTATTTCCTAAGGATGTTCTGATGATTAAAATGAGGCAACCCAGATAAAAGTTCAGCACAATGCCTGGGAGAGAGACTCTTAGTACTTGTGAGTTACTGTTATTACTGTTGATATTGACATCAGTAAAACTGAGAATAATTATTAATAGAAAATGAGGGTTTCCAATAGGAGTTTGATCCTCAGTTCCCCCCAGCTGAGGTGGATCCATCAGTGTCTGTATCCTCTCTGGATTCCTGGACCAGGAAGCTCACTGAGTTCCTATGAGGAAAGGGGCACCTGTATATCATAATGAAGAGCAGCAGATGTCCGAGGGTTGGGTTGGTCCACTGAATGCATCCTAGCAGTTTCACTGCAGGAAAGGATTCCTGGAAGCACTACTAGCTGTGTTGAGCCAGGAGGGTGCATATGAAGCTCACACTTCCCTTCTTGCATTGCCAGAAAGCTCAAAGACAAGAGTCAGGTCACCCTTCTTAATACTCTTCACCCAATCAAACATGTTCCTGCCTCTGGGACTTTGAATCTGCTGCATCCTGGCGGGGAGTGCCTTTTCCTAGGGAAGTGCATCTCTCTCTCACCTCAATCAAGTGTTTGCCTCTTTGAAGATCATCCTAGTTCATCCTGGTTCAAACCCCAGCCACTCCTCAGATGTCTCCAATTCCCTTACCCATGGGCAAAAGGAAACCCCAACTACAGGCTTACATCAATCTGGCTTTAAAAGACTCCAGGGGGTAAGTTTGTTGCAATTTCCTTAAAAATTATGTAGGAAAATTACCAACAAACTTATAAACACCCAGTCCCTGCAGCTCCACAATCTGACTCCTAGGAAGAACCCAAGGTAATAATCATATGAAATATAAAGAATGGTGAGGTAGCATTTACAGAAGTGAATTTTGCAAACAGCCTAAACATCCAACCATAAGAGAATGGATTAAGATGCTATTAAGCATCGGTGTATTGGGACATCAGACAGTTACTTCAAGCCTTTAATCCTGCAGTGATGACATCAGAGTGAAACATACATCTGGTTATTAATATTCATTTACAGTATAATTCCTTTTGTAATTTTTAATTTATTTGAGAGGCAGAGAGACAGAGAGAGTGAGAGAGAGAGAGAAAGAGAGATAAACAGAGAGATATTCCATCCACTGTTTCACTCTCCAAATGTCTGCCCAACCAAGACCGGGCCAGGCGGAAGCCAGGAGCCAGAACTCCATCTCCATCTCCCATGGAGGTGGCAGGGACTCAAGTGCCTCAGCCTTCATCTGCTGCCTCTCTGGAAGTTAGAGTGAAGAGCTGGAGGCAGGCACTGAGTCCATGGATTCCAATGAAGAAATGTAGGCATCTTAACCTACCTCTTAACCGCCAGGCTGAACAAAAAAGCCTCACAATGTGATTCTGAATGGGTGCCTAGGAGACTAAACATCAAACTCTTTAGGATATCACTGAGGGAAAGAAGTGAAAGTGATTATTTTCTTTCTTTCCTTTGCATCTGCTATTTTTATAGTGAATATGTTACGAGCCCAACAGGGAGAGAGCGGTGTTGCGCACATGCAGTTTTTTTTTACAAGACTCATTGCTGCAAGTATAACAGCCATTCCCACAGACACAATGTAGCCCCTTCCTGCTGACTGTCACCGACCGCACTCGCAGTGTTCCTGGGCGCAGCGAGGCAGTGAGTGCAGGAAACCGCAGGCACAGCGAATAACAACCCTCCAGATAATACGAATGGGTAAATATCACCAGGCTTTGCTACATGAAATAAAAAACAGAGATGACTTGAGGATGTAACAGCTCATTTTCCCGCCTTCAGAAATCCCAGCCTGTTTTTTTTTTCCCAAAGGTGAAGGGTGAGGAGTTTGGGAGACAAAGGAAAATTCTTAGGTCTTTTTCTCTCAAATTGAAAGAACAAGGGAAGGGGTGAGTGGGGCAGAGGGAGGGGGTTACATTCAATAAAGTAAGAGATTTGTCTGTTTTCACTGCCCAGAGCACAGCAAACAGGCTGGATTTCAAAGCAAGAGGGTGACAGCTGAGACCTGCAGAAGAACTAAGGATAGGGACACTTTTCAGATTTTCAAGGAAGGCTGGCTAGAAATCCTTTGCCTCCTTGAACTCACAGACACAAGCAGAATCTGATATAGGTTCAGGTCCCATGAGGATTGGCTTTGTGACTTAGGACAATTCAGGGAGAAGCTCTGGGAGAAAGTATAGCAAGTGTTCGGCTGGCGCCACAGCTCAATAGGCTAATCCTCCGCCTTGCGGCGCCGGTACACTGGGTTCTAGTCCCCGTCGGGGCGCTGGATTCTGTCCCGGTTGCTCCTCTTCCAGCCCAGCTCTCTGCTGTGGACAGGGACAGCAGTGGAGGATGGCCCAGGTGCTTGGGCCCTGCACCCGCATGGGAGACCGGAAGGAAGCACCTGGCTCCTGGCTTCAGATCAGTGCGGTGCGCCGACCACAGCACACCAGCCGCAGCAGCCATTGGAGGGTGAATCAATGGTAAAGGAAGACCTTTCTGTCTGTCTGTCTCTCTCACTGTCCACTCTGCCTGTCAAAAAAAAAAATTAAAAAAAAGAAAGTATAGCAAGTGTTCCCTGAATCAATGCGCCCTCCTCCAGGATCCCCTCCTATCTTCGATCCTCCACGTGCATTGCTCCTTTCTCTGTACACTGTGTGGCAGATTTTTCACTATTTATTTTCACATCCTCTTGCCTTCCTAGGAATGGTTCCTTCTCTAGTCCTCTAGATTCTCCACAACAGTATTAAACCACACCTGTGGGGCACCTAAGACGCCTCTCACTGACCCTGTAGGAAGGTGAACCACTCAAGGTGGCAAGGCTGGCCCAAGCCTGATATGCAAACCAAGGTCAGTCCCCAATGTGGGCTCCAGTTCTAATTTCCAATGCCCTTTGACGGGGGCTGGCCAATGTCAGACACTGACTATCTGATACCCTGAGACGATGTGAGGGCAGGAGAATCAGTCAAATTTTTAGGAAGACACTGCTAAGATCCTGAGGATTGTTTTGCAAAGCTTTGATTGAGTTCAGTACTTTTCCAGAAGGGCAGGAGGCCTGGAGTGGCTGTGAGCTTCCCTGAGTTCAGGCTGATAAAATTGTCCAAATCAGACCAATCCTTACATCATGGTCTTAAACTTGAGGTTCATAAGTGAATTAAGCCCATAAATATAGTTTTCCTTGTCCTGCACATTGGTTGTTATTTATTTAAACTATTTGTTGAAATGTAAAATGTTAATGATTCCATGTGAAAGTCTGCAATGATGACCTTGAAAAAAAATACTTTGTAATACAGAAATACTTTGTAATACAGAAAATACTTTGTAATACAAAAATACTTTGTAATAAGAGCCGGTTCAGAATCCCAGCTCTGTGATTGGGGCAACACACCAAACCTCACTCTGTTCCAGTTTTCTCCTCTGAAAAAATAAGAATAATGATAATGATCCCTACTCCCAAATGCTTGGTGTAAGAACTGAATGAATTCGTGTCAATGGTGCTCCTAGAATAGTGGGCACCATGTGTTAACATCAGTACAGTTTCTATACTCTATTAACCCTGGGTCTATGCTCACAACAGTGATCCCCTTCACTCTACATGGGGTGCAATCTTTGTGCTTCCAACTTAATTCACTTACTATATCAACTGTCTAACCTTGGGAAGTATTTGGGCTTGAGACCCCTGCTCTCAAATGAAAACACAGTATTTGCCAACGTGGGGCTATTGTAAACCTGTGAGGATAACAGTGTCTTAGGCACTGCTGGGAGATTCAACAGCTGCAGATTTCATAGAAGCAGGAGGCTGATGAACACGGTAGGTAGAAGATTATTTCTGACCTTGATAAATGGATGCTTTTAGGTCAAGTTTTGAGTTTTGGGGTAGCTTTTGTAATGGATGGTTTTGAGTTTTGTGGTGGATTTTATACAGCAATCCCTAGCTGATAGACTGGCCAATAAAACCGCTCAGTGTCATCCAGTGGCCAGACAGGATACTGCACAGCTTCTCAGGAAACCATGATGATGTCATCTGTGTGAGATCTGACCAGAGCTTCTGTAAGAACTGAACTTATCTCTTACTCAAATGAGGAATGAAAGATTCTAGGGTATTTCATGTCAGCTATCAGCCAGGGACCCAACGTTTCACAAAATACCTTGAGAAAATCCCCAAACACAAAGGCATACAGCCCAAGGTCTTCATAGATGTTCTCAGTTCCCATGGCTGACTTCCTCATGCTTCTTGTTACTTCCACGTCGTCATACAAACACACAGTGTCACCAGGGTAGGAGCTGCTCTTTTAGATGTTCATTCTGAATGCGCCACAGGATAATGGACTGGGTGGAAGTGGGAATGGAGGCAGACAAGGGAATTCATTAGGAAATTTTCCGAAGGTGGCTCAGCCTGCAAGTAATAGATTCAAAACCAGGAAGCCCAGACTCTGAATCTAGACTCTCAACCACTGCACTATCTAGAGTTTTACAGGCAGTACAGTAAACATGGATTTGTGGCTAATCAGCCATAAAGTGTAAGGAACATGCAGACCAAAATAGGTCAAAAACAATATAGTTTTATTTTTTTAAGAAAAATCGGGTGAAATCTATGTCCATGCATACACTTGTGTGTGTACCCATCTCCAAAAACAAATAAGGAAAACCACACAGTGTTTTATACCCCTCAAATTAAAATTTTTATTAAAGAAAAGCAAAGTACCAGGATAATGACTACTGTCAACAAATTTTTGAAGGACTTTCACATGGAACTCGATTCTGACTTTTCTCTGAGGTCAAGAAATTAGAACAAATAGGTAAAAGTTTTTCAGAGATAGGTTTGGTTTCAGCAGAAGGAAATACTTCTGCTGAAGTATTTCATACCCTTGCAGAAATGGGAAGGGAAATTTTTGGGGAGCAAGAGACGCCTGTTATTACAGCCAACTAAGCATGGCTTCCACAAAATTTGGCAAAGAACATGAAAAGGAGAATCCAGAGCGCGCACGCTCTCTCTCTCTCTCTCTCTCTCTCTCTCTCTGTGTGTGTGTGTGTGTGTGTGTGTATAAGAAAGTGAGAGAGAGAAACAAACAAATTATTTCAAAATGGCAGTTGTCTGAAATAACTTGTTCAGAGAAGCATCAGTTTGGTGGTGCTGGGGGATCTGAGTATTCTCAGCTCTGTTTTGTTCTTTTGAAAAGATCCTCATTTAATGGGAAATAGCATTTCTTCTCTCTGGAACAGAGATCAATACTGGATTTTCTGCTAAAGTAAGCAAGTGTATTTTCTTTACGTACAAAGTTGACTGCTGGGAGCTGACAAACAGAGTATCCTCATTCAACTGGATAACTTATAACTTTTGCTCTTGACAAAAACTTTAGAGTGTTACGAGAAAGGCCACTCTGAAGATAACCCCCACAGGGTACAGTACAGAACAGCCCTAGATTCCTTTATCCACTTCCTATTCTTGTCCTGTCTTGAAGTTAAGATTTTTTGGTGTGGATCTCCCTCATTTATAATACTTACTTCCAAGTCCGTGGTCTAAACAACAGAATAAGAGGAAAGTAGACTCAAGGTCAGCATAAGAGGATAAATGCAGGAATAAAGAGACACCCCCATGCGTTTCTTGATGAAGTGTGCAGGGATACCCAGCTGCTCTATGCCAGGGCTCAGACTGCAAGATATGAAAGAGTGTGTTACAAGTGCCCTATTTACAATCAGCAGTCAAGAGAAACACACACATATTTTACGTTGCAGTTGGCTCTTATCGGTCACAGCCTGGAGGCTCTTAGAAATTAATCTCAGTCCATCTTTGTTGTTTTCCTAGTTCAGCACCATGGACAGAACACACAAGCTAGGTGTCTGCTTTTCAAGAACACATCTTAAAGCAGAAAATATTGATCACAGTGAACCTCATTTGAGCTACTAAAAAAAAAGAAAAATTTTATAGACAGCTAAAAATAGGTCTTAGAATTCAGGGGGAAGGGAATGCTATCTTGACAGGAGGCTCTGTGACCAAGACATGATCTTTTCTCTCTCTCTTCTCATAGTCAACCATTGTGATCCTCATGATGTCTTCCAGGAAGTTCAGAGTCAAGTTTGTCATCTTCCTATCACAAGTTGTTAAAGACATAAGCCCTATATTTAAACCTTATTTCTTCTATCTTTTAGTTAACCTGGAATTTAATTTTGAATTTGGGTTATTTTGCTTCTTTTTATTTTATTTTAGACAGGCAGAGTTAGAGAGAGAGAGAGAGAGAGAGAGAGTCAGAGAGAGAGAGTGAGTCAGAGAGGGAGAGGGAGAGGGAGAGGGAGAGGGAGAGAGAGAGAGAGAAAGGTCTTCCTTTTTCTGTTGGTTCACTCCCCAAGTGGCCGCTATGGCCGATGCTGCGCCGATCCGAAGCCAGAAGAAGATGCTTCTTCTAGGTCTCCCACACAGGTGCAGGGACCCAAGCACTTGGGCCATCTTCTACTGCTTTCCCAGGCCATAGCAGAGAGCTGGACTGGAAGAGGAGCAACCAGGGCAGAACCGGCACCCCAACCGGGACTAGAACCTGGGGTGCCAGCGCCGCAGGTGGAGGATTAGCCAAGTGAGCCACGGCGCCAGCCAGTTATTTTGCTTCTATGTTACATATACTTTGCTAACATAAGTATGATTTGTTTTCTTTTTTGGGAAACAAATCATACAAAAATCAACTTAAAATATGCACTGGAACACAGACTGACCTACATGCACATGTGTGATCACATGAACTACACACACAAAAACAACAACAAATTTGAGAGTACTTCAAGAGCCAATCATAAAGCATGCTTGGGTCATGGAGCCAATGGGGTTATTTTTTTTGTTCCTGCAGGAACTTTAAGCTTCTAGACTGCTAGAGATAAAAGATTAATGTTACAAAAGTCCAGCAAAAGTAAGTTCTATTCTACATGACCTTTGGCTATATAACTATGACACTCCTCTCATGGAGTTGGAGTCTACTTCTAAACATCTTGAGTTTGAGGTGACTCAGTACCTTGCTTGAACCAAGAGAACATGATGGAAGTGATATTGTGTGTTTTGAAGTCTGTTTTTTAAAGATATATTTATTTGTTTAAAAGATAAGGGGGAGGAGGAGAAAAAGGTGGGGAGGGGAGAGAGAGAGAGAGAGAGAGAGAGAGAGAGAGAGAGAGAGAATTGTACATCTCCTAGATCACCTTCAAAGGACCACAAAAAAACAGATCTGAGCCAAGCTGAAGCCAGAGGCTAGAAACTCCATCCTCATCTCCCACATGGGTGGCCAGGGCCCAAGCACTTGAACCATCCTTGGCTGCCATCCTAGTCACATTAGCAGGAAGCCCAGTTGGCAGTGGAGGAGCTAAGACTTGAAACAACATTCAGAAATGGGATATTGACAAAGTAAGCAGCACGTTAAACCACTGCACCATAATGCTAGCCCTGGAGTCCGGGTTTTAACAGTTCTAACAATGTCTACCTTCATTTGCTCATATACTTCTCTGAGGCAATATGTAAGGAAACAGATCTAGCCTACTGAAAAATTAGAAGCCACACAGAAATAACCAGCGTACCCAGTGAGCAGCCAACCTGCTGCAGGTCACAGAGCAAGCTGATGCCAAACACTGAACTAGAACTTAGTTCTCTGGGCTTCTCATCTCAAGTCCTGAACGAGTGTGTTCAGCACTGCATATCTCCTCTGTGAGAGAAGACAGTTTCTTAGAATTTCTTAGAAAAGAGATCACAACAAAGTGTAAAGACATAATTCAAGTCCCACTTCTGTCAATAGCACACTGTGTATTTATAAAGAAGTCAAATGGTCTTACTGAGCCTCAACCCACTTATCAGTGAGATGAGGAGGTTGAAAGAACAAATACCCAACCACCTTTAGGCTCTGACAGGGTGACTGTAATGTGAGCCTTCATAGCTCTTTCTTATAGCCAGAGCTCAGGGAT